>CM023484.1:25446872-26046872 GCA_013339685.2 Hyalomma asiaticum
ATTTTTATTCAGGAATCGCGCAATAAGTAGAGGAATGCTCTACGATGCGGGAAAACGCATTTTGTGCGACTTCTGATCGAGTCAAAATTTCACAAAAAACCCAACTATAGTCTTTCCTTTTTTGGCATTTTGGGCAAGATTTTGAGAGACCGTATTTTTATTCAGGACGGCGCGCAATAAGTAGAGGAATGCTCTATAATGCGGGAAAACGCATTTTCTGCGACTTCTGATCGAGTCAAAATTTCACAAAAAGCCCAACACTATAGTCTTACCTTTTTTGGCATCTTGGGCAAGATTTTGAGAGACCGTATTTTTATTCAGGAAGGCGCGCAATAAGTAGAGGAATGCTCTATGATGCGGGAAAACGCATTTTGTGCGACTTCTGATCGAGTCAAAATTTCACAAAAGCCCAATACTATAGTCTTACCTTTTTTGGCATCTTGGGCAAAATTTTGAGAGACCGTATTTTTATTCACGAAGGCGCGCAATAAGTAGAGGAATGCTCTACGATTCGGGAAAACGCATTTTCTGCGACTTCTGATCGAGTCAAAATTTCACAAAAAACCCAATACTATAGTCTTACCTTTTTTGGCATCTTTGGCAAGATTTTGAGAGACCGTATTTTTATTCAGGAAGGCGCGCAATAAGTAGAGGAATGATCTACGATGCGGTAAAACGCAGTTCGTGCGACTTCTGATCGAGTTAAAATTTCACAAAAAACCCAATACGATAGTGTTACCTTCTTTGGCATTTTGGGCAAGATTTTGAGAGACCGTATTTTTATTCAGGAAGGCGCGCAATAAGTAGAGGAATGCTCTACCAGTAGCGCACCCAGGCTCTCTACCAGGAGGGGTTCAATTTTTCATGAAGGGCCAGGCATTACACAGTTGTTGCGCGTGTAAAAAAAAGTAAATAAAATAAAATGCCATATAATAGTAACATCAATGATGATGATTATTTGTATTATTTTTTCGGCATTTTGCAGAGACATTAGCGCCACATTCTTCTAGGACATAGGAGCAGTTACGGAGTGGGATGGGATTAGGTCGGCCTCAGGGGGGGGGGGGGGGTTTACAACACCCGAACCCCCCCCCCCCCACGTCGGTGCGCCACTGCGGTGTACGGTGTTGCCGTCTTCTTCTGGCTCCTGAAGCACTTCGCGCGCACGTGCATAAGTGTGGAATAACTGCATCGGAGTAAGAAGGACGAGTTAACTTCTGCTGTCGCCAGCAAAGCATATACGCGCAACAGGCATTACAGATGTATCGAGATAGATTTCATGCATGGCAGGTCACTTCGTACACACGAACTAGTCACACCGCGTGGCTCGCGAACTGCCGTTGTAACGTTTAACAACACCACCAGTTAACATGCGAAAATAAAACGACTGTGAGAGTACTTACTTCGTTGTGTCGGCACGTGTTTCTATGGTCGAACATTGAACGTAGCTTTCTGCGACGAACTTGTGGCTCCGCAGTTCGTTGCGGTTTCCGACGCTTTTCGACGTTCTATAGGCCGCTACTTTGCCTATATCAAGGCTTTTTGGTATAATGGTCAGGCTCTTGGTCCACGACATGATGCCGCTGCGCCCCAACTCTCAGAAAAAAACATAAGCCGCCAATCAATTTCGACCGCGCACTAGAACGGGACACCTAAAAAAAGCACTGCCTCCCGTACGCACCGAACAACGCCGCACACTCCGACCAACTGATGGCGGACAACGTATAGAGTGATGAGTAGCAGAGCCGAAGTGCCTCTTGAATCAGTGTCGCCAGACTGAATTAGGAAAGGGGTCTATTCGAAGCGAATAGTCGTATAGTTATCAAGTGTGTTTGAAATTTGCGGGAGGGTGGGGGGATGCAGATAAAACTCACTACAGTCGGATACAACTTCAGTTTGCAGTGAAGCCCCTCCCACGCCCTTATAACCGCCAGCCACTGTGCTTCCGCGAAGCTTCAAATAGTCCTTTCTTCGATCTTTCAATGTTAGGAAAATAAAGCAAGGTTTGCAACGATAATGTAGAGGTGCATTACTTTTTATGTCTTCATTCGTTTATTAGAGCAGAAGATGGAAAGGATAATTCTTTACTGAGCTGAAATCAAGCGCTTGCAATGAAAAAACTCGGCGCGCCACAAGCCCCGCCACCCGAGTTTTTCAACTCGGTTCAGTGAAGTTTCACGCGTAAAACGTGCTCGGAAGCGAAATTAACAGTGCCGCTGCCTTTTGCCGATGGAAACGCAGACTCCACACGTTTTTGTCCATGCTTCTCGAGCACCTCATCGCTTTTGCCGATGAAAGGACTCAAGTACAGCAGACGCTCCGCAGGTACCAATGGCATAAACACGGCGCCATTTTGAAAAGGTCGCAAGGCAACGATTTCGTTTGTTTCTGTGATTGGCTGGAGGAGCAACACCGCCGCGCACAGTCCGTCGGCCCTTGTTGCCAAATGCTGTTTTTTTTTTAAGTTGTATCGTGCTATATATAATGCATCCAAAAGACTAATTCAGTAACATATCTTAGGTTATAATTCAATAAAAAAATTATACAAAGGGTAGCTGATCCACATGCAGTATAAGGAAATGTGCTCCATTCCGCGCTAAGTAACAAGCTTCGACAAAACGAAAGGGAAGGGGTAAAGGGCTCGTTCTTTATTTGTTAGAAACAACTTAATGAGCAAACAGACAGTGAAGCCTGGGAAAACATAGGGGAAGTTACTTGTGGTATTGTAATTGTGGAGAAAGTAGAAAGGAATTAAAGTGGACGAAAAGACAAACCTGCCCTCGGTGGGACCCGAACCCACGACCTTCGGATGTCGCGTCCGATGCTCTACCAACTGAGCTACAAGGGCGGTCGTCCCCCCGTCCACTTTATTGTGTATTTATGTAGGTATTATCCTGGGAGTGTTAGGCAGCGCCACCTTGGCCTCGAGTGGCGCTGCCTAACACTCCCAGGATAATACCTACATAAATACACAATAAAGTGGACGGGGGGACGACCGCCCTTGTAGCTCAGTTGGTAGAGCATCGGACGCGACATCCGAAGGTCGTGGGTTCGGGTCCCACCGAGGGCAGGTTTGTCTTTTCGTCCACTTTAATTCCTTTCTACTTTCTCCACAATTACAATACCACAAGTAACTTCCCCTATGTTTTCCCAGGCTTCACTGTCTGTTTGCTCATTAAGAAGCTTCGACAAAGTAAGATACAACTTAAAAAAAAACGGCAGTTGGCAACGAGGGCAGACGTACCGCGCCCGCGCGCGCCGATGTTGCTCCGTCAGCCAATCACAGAGCCAAACGGAATCGTCGTCATGCGACGTTTTTAAAATGGCGCCGTTTATGCCTTTGATAACTGCGGTAGCTGCGGAGAGTCTGCTGTTCTTGTCCTTTCATCGGTATAAGCCATGGGCGCTTGTGAGGTCTCGACTGGTGAGGTGCTCTAGAAGCACGGACAAAAATGTGCGGATTTTCAGCGTTTCAATCTGAAAAAAGGCTGCTGGAAAGTTCCTATCGCTTCCGAGCCCTTTTAACGCGTGAAGCTTCACTGAAGTGAGTTGAAAAACCTCCTGTGGCCACACTTGTGGCGCGCCGGGTTCTCGCAATGCAAGCGCTTGATTTCAGCTCAATAAAGGATTTTGCTTTCCATATTCCCAGGGTCTCCGCAACGTTTTGGGAGTAGGGGGGGCGGGGGGCAAGTATTTTGGTCTTTGTAGGTTGTGTTTATTATTTAGTTGTTCTGATTATTTGTCGATTCTAGTGTACTTAATAACATAGAATATAATATTAATTTGTAGTTTTAATGACATTAATTATTGTTTCAATTTATTTTAGCCGTATTAAATCTTACGTATTTGCATCCTCGCTTATGTCTGGAAATTTAGGAAGTACTGAAAACCTGCGCAGACCACGCAACGAGGTTGTGTGGTCCAGTGCTTTAGAAAGTACTGGACCACACAACCTGCATCATCATTAGCCCATCTTATGTCCACTGCAGGACGAAGGCCTCTCCCAATGCTCTCCACCCTTTCTTGTCCTGTGCGAGCTGATTCCATTTGACGCCTGCGAATTTCTTAATTTCGTCACTCCATCTTACTCTCTGTCGTCCACGGCTGCGCTTACCCTCTTTCGGTATCCATTCCGTCGATCTAATTCTGTCCATCGGCCTTCTCAGCACGTGACTTGCCCATGTCCATTTTTCTTCTTTACTTCGACTATTATGTCGGCTACCCTTGTTTGTCCCTGCATCACTCTAATAAACAAACGAAAACATAACCATTTATGTACCTTTCCGTTACCGTTGTCACACTCGCTTTATGTTAGAAACAACTTAATGAGCAAACAGACAATGAAGCCTAGGAAAGCATAGGGGAAGTTAATTGTAGTGTTGTAATTGTGGAATAAGTAGAAAGGAATTAAAGTGGACGAAAAGAAACCTGCCTTCGGTAGGAACCGAACCCACGACCTTCGGATGACGTGTCCCATGCTATACCGCTGAGCTACGAAAGTGGTGGTCCCCCCGTCCACTTTATTGGGTATTTATGTACATATTATCCTGGGAGTGTTAAGCAGCGCCACTCGTAGCCATGACGGCGTGTGTGGAACACACTTTCTTGCCAGGAGGCGTCACGTAGAACGTGAACTTACGCTGAGATGGCTGCTGCCCAATAATCCCTCGCATGCTACCTAAGGCACCAAGTCTGCCGCAACGAGGCCCAAGCTATGAAATAACGAAATGGGTCAAGGGCTCTTTGTTTGGCTTGCAGTCCCATCTGACACAATGGATCGACAGTCGATCGACGCCCTACTAACGCATTCGTTAGTAGGGCGTCGATCGCTTTGTCAGAAAAAGAACACGATTACCTTGGTGCCAGGTGAAATTTTGTTTCCTCGGTAGAGTAGTACGCCGTATAAGCTTCTTTCGGGTTGGTTTTTGTTTGTATAACAATTGTATAAAATATAACTGTATAAAAATATGATGTGAAAGGCTATAAATACTGCTGGATAACGGAAATAAACCTTTGTTGGAAGCTAGCGCTGCGTGTCGTCAGTTGTCTTCTCTCTGTGTGTCCTCTTTCTTTGACGCGCTATTAGAAATTTTAAAATGACGTACCCTTATCTTGTCACTCACTGTATGCGTTTACTTCCAGATTAATCTTCGTAAATAGCGGGCAAAATGGCCCAATGGTTCATACCTTCGCATGACGGACAAAGGTGTGACAATATATGCCTAGGCGCACATTTAGCTGCGGTGTTACACATTCTAAAAAAATAGTAATTTACATTGAATTGCCGTAAGGAACGTGAAATGACCTAGCAGGGCAACTCCAAATGCATATCGTTCACCAAATCAGGATATCTTCGGGATCTTGTCACAGGTAGCAACCTAATCTTTGAAATAAATAACTGTACGTGCCCACTGAGCGCTGTCTTTGACGAGCTGTCGGCAGATTTATTATGCGAAAATACGGAGTGGCCAGGAATCGACACGGGCCAGAAAGTGAAGCGACCACCGCATGCAGTGCGCTTGACTGAGCTGGTTGATGAATTACTGGTACACAATGACAAGGAATGAGTGACGCTTGCTCCCTCGGTAGCCACTTGGCTGTTCGCTGCAAAATGTGCGCACGTCAGGCAATTCTCAGTGAATGCGGGGCAGCAGCGCACACGTGATATATACGAAACTCTCCGTGTTGTCAGCGTGCCTTCCGTCTCCCTTAAACAGTAAACAGTAAAGTGAGACAGTTATTGGAAAATGGTGTTGCAGGAAGGCGCTCGAGATGATTACCTTTCTTGTGTGGCTTGTTTCTGACTGTCCGCCGCGTTAGTCTATTGGTACACGGTGCACGACTGCCAAGCCAAAGAACGCAGGTACGATCCCGGCCGTGGCAGTCGCATTTTCGATGGAGGCGAAAAATGCTAGAGGTCCGTGTACTGTACGATGTCGGTGCGCGTTAGAGAACCCCAAGTGGTGGAAATTTAGCGGAGATCTGCACTATACGGCGTTTTCTACTCTTTCATTCCATTTCTCCCCTAACCCCAACATGCGTGCGTGTGTGTGTGTGTGTGTGTGTGTGTGTGTGTGTGTGTGTGTGTGTGTGTGTGTGTGTGTGTGTGTGTGTGTGTGTGTGTGTGTGTGTGTGTGTGTGTGTGTGTGTGTGTGTGTGTGCGCGCACGCATGGACCCTCCCCCGGAAGGCGAGAACCCCACTTACACTTCTCGCTGTCGAAGTCGTGGCTGTTTGTTCGAGAGGCCTATTTATTTTCGTTTGTTTATTGAACACTGCAGACACGTGGTCCAAACAGTGTAAATAATGTACCGCAGTTCATGCGGCAGTTTTACAGAAAATAAATCCTATGGACAAGAAGTACACCACACGTATTTCTAACAAGCGTCAATATTTCTTTATTTTGTTCTCATCCGCAGACACGAGCATATATTCTCAAAATTATCACAGCTAGATCTGTACGGAACGTACAAGCACGATATGTGAGGCGCTGACTACAGGAGGCGAAAGCGCGTGTGGCTCTTCCGGAACCGTGAGGAACGTCCTACAAAGGTCAACCGAGTTGCGGATGCACCTTTTGCGCACGCCACGCTGCAAATATCCCCACTACCGACTGTCGATAGTTTGGTTCGTTACATCAAGTTCATCGCACCTAGCGTTGCGCGCTCCGGCACTTACCTAGAGAGTTTCAAGGAGCTCCGCATCCATATGTCACGAGAATCCCATAGAAACATCGACCGTCGCAAGAGAAGGTGACAAGTGCCCACCAATACATTCATCCGTGAAGTTGACAAAAATGCGTCGGAAAAGTGACGTCTAATCACTTTTACATCATGCGAGTTTTTAATAGGCTCCTACAATGCCCTTCGCGGCTTCGAGAAACCAGCGCGCTTCATGTTGACTAGCTGTGCCGCATGCAGTATGGCTACCTTACGTGTAGGCAAAGTGTTTTGTTAAACACCCAAGAGCGTCTGCGTTTTAAGACGCTTTTCCTAAACAAAAACAAGAAAAGAAAAAAAAAACCACGAAGAACTTAACAGCGTAGCCCTCAGTCACATACCCAAGCGCAACTACACCGATAGCGCACATTACAAAGAGTGCAAATATGACCTGTCTATCATGTATGAAACACTCCCAAAGCAACAAAACAATCTCAACAAGCACGGTCAAAAAAACGATGCAAGTCCCTAATGCGCAGCGCATACGCGCGTGTGCGTCGAAAGCCGAGTCTCGTACGCAATGTGAGGACTGGGACGACAACCTTGATGTGTTCGTTCTATTGCGGGCAGAGCGCCGTCAGCCATTCGTGGAAGGGTCCACAGACGGCGACCACGCGTCGCGCCTTCGCGGCTAGTGGGTGACGCTGATGTTTTGGAGAGTCACTCGTGTTTGCGCGTTCTTTCCGAGTCACCTATGTGGTCTAAGTGAATCGTTACAACACTGCCAATTGCGAACGGTTTGCCTCATCGCACGCAGAGCCGCTGCATTGCACGCTTACGACTCAGGGTGAACTTTTGACATTCGCGGCACCACCAAGAGCGTGTGCGAGATTTTCCACAACTGTACCGAAGTGCCGCATGGGATCAAGATATTAGCCAGGAGAGCCTGGCCCTTGTGGCCGAGCTTTCAGGCAGCGTTAGCGCCCACTTGCGCAGGCCTGTAAGGAGCACGCAGGCGGTGACAAGCACGGCGCCAGACATGGTGTACCGGTCGGGCACCTCACCGAAGAACGCCACCTGCCAGACGAACACAAACACAATGTCGGCCGCCGCCCGGACCACAGACACGGGGCCGGCCTGCTCGAGTTGGAGGGCCCGTGTGAGCAGCACCTGGCCGCCGAAGCTGAAGGCGCCGAGCACCACCAAGAGCCAGCGGTCGATGCCGCAGCGGGGCAGCTCCAACTGACCGACGGTCAACAGCGAGATGGTGGCCGTCTCCAGGATGGCGACCCAGCCGAAGTTGAACATGATGACCGAGTGGTGGACGCCCTTGACCTTGCGCACCACGATGTAGACGCTCGCCCCGAACACGGTCGACGACAGTGCGGCGAGCACGCCGCGCGCCTGCACGGGCCCCTGATCGGCGCCGAACAGCAGCGGCACCTTGGTGATGAGCGCGAGGCCCGCGAGGGTGACCATCACGGCGGCGACGTGGAAGAAGCCGCACGGTTCCTTGAGGAAGAGCTTGGCCAATGCCGACACGAACACGGGCACGCTGAAAATGATGACGGACGCATCGGCGATGGGCATGTAGTGGATGGCGTAGAAGCGCAGGAACAGACTGGTCGCACCCAGCAGACCGCGCAGCACCAGCAGCCGGCGCACGCCCCGGGGCCCGAAAGGTGACTCGCGGCTCAGCACCACCAATGGCGCCGTGAACACCAGGATGCCTAGGAAGCGCACCACAGCCAGCTCGGCCGCCGAGATGTAACTGCACCAGGATGACGGCGGGTTGTGATATCGGCAGCAAACACGTCTTTGCGTTCGACAGTCAAAACATAATGCATGCAGAGTGCAGATTTCTTTCTTTCTTTTTTGCGCGTATATTACGCTCTGGCACATGGGGGAGAACAATTTAGCATAACTTCCTCCTATCACTCACACAAAAGAGAGGCATACAGCACTTTCCTAAGTCTCACTTCTCAGACGGCCGTGCAGAGTTGCCCTAAGCATCGCGGTTAACACTCGCGTCATAAGATTGCAGCGTGTTTGCGCAACTGTTGCACTAAAAGCATTCGATTAGAGGCGTCTTCCACCTCCTGCTTACAACGTTCCGTCGTCCCGACTACGTTACGTCGAGTCCACTTTCCAAGGAGAAATATGGAGAAGCAGGATAGGCCTGCGCGGTAAATCCTCGGCCCTATACGGCACGTGACAGTCGACGTTTTAGTGCGTAATGCGAAGTGAATCGAGTGCGGCACGCACTTGAGTCTCTTGACGATGACGGTGCAGATGGAGAAGAAGAAGCTGGACAGCGAGGAGAAGGCCAGGCCCTTGTACAGCTCCCACGAATGGCTGGCCGAGGCGGCGCCCTCTTCCTCCTCGTCGGCCATTCCGTTGGCGTACGGCTTACCGTCGGCGGTGGTGAAGCCATCGTGTTCGTCGTCGGCCGTCTGCAGCAGCGGCAGGGCCAGGGAACACGACGAAGAGGTCGGCATGGGCCGCCGCCGGCTGGTGGGGGGAGCCTCCTGCTGGCCCGACGCTGCTCAGGACGCCTCATCGCCACAGGCCATCTGCGCGGCCAATCAATCAATCAATCAATCAATCAATCAATCAATCAATATCCTGCACGCTAAGAAATAAGCGGGGTGAAAGAGTATTCTGGAAACAACACCGTAAAGCTGTTCGGGCAAAAGGAAAAGTGGTAAAAATGGACATGGGCACGCCACGCGCAGAGAAGGTTAGATAAGCGATCGTAAATCAGATGGATGGAATTCGAGCAGGTTTGTAGTTACATCGGCGTCGATTACCCTAGGTTCTGAAAAAAAAAAAAAAAAAGAACGCTAGTGTGCTGAGTGTGAAAGGAAAGTAAGACAAACAGTAAGCTGTACTCGCATCACTGAGACATCTGATGTATAGTTTCGATTTCGCTTTAGAGGACAGAATAGAAGGGGCGAACAAAGATAAAGAAACGGCATCATGGCCAACATCATTACGCAGATTTAACTTGCATAGATAGAGCGGATCCATCCAGTTCCAATATATGTAACCAATCGCTCCTACACTCGTGACGCAACTTGTGTCTGACGCACGCCGCGTCGCTGGCTGTACTGCCACAGTTAACTCATGCAGCGCTGCAGCCGTAGGCCTCCTCCCTCCGCGAAAGCAACTGCGGGACATCCCTTCCAGCTAGATTTTCCCCGTCTCAAGAACAGCACACAGAGAGGGTCCTACAGGGTGGCTCAAACCATCTTGTTATACGCGCAAACCTAATGTTGAAGGTACAACGATGCGATCTCGACTGGAAGGGTGGCAAGCCTGGGCTAGCGGGCATTTCGCTATAGGGCGATAGCGCCAAGTATGAACCACATGAACAATGGACGACAGGGACGTGCTCTAGCCATGCCTGCAGTCATGCTGTCGTTTATAATTCACACCGCAGTATGGAAACAAGGGCTTACATCTCAGTCCGCATATACGGAAGACACAACGAGAAGAAGGTTTGGGACGCAGCTGGGCGAGGTATAAGGGAAGCAAACGCGTGAAATACACCACGAAGCCATAGCCAATATATAACGTCAGCACCATGCTTGCGGGTGGTGGTCAAGATTACGATGAACCATATTTGTTGGCGCGTACCCACTAAGGGGTACTGGCCAAGAATGTGACGCAGGAGGCATGTTCAAAGACGTATTAAGTGAAGAGGGACTCAAAATATAAAACGACGTAACATTTCGTGCAAAAAAACAAAAAAAACAAAACAAACTATATGGTCAATTAGTCAGACTAACTGATCAAAAGTATGCAAGGCGCATGTTGTAAGCAGTGGTGACGTGGAAACTTCAGTCTCAACTGTTTTGTTAACTCTGCTTCAGTAAATGGATAAGTAACATATCGTAAGAACAACGTGGACCTTTTCTCGGCACGTTTTGTTGTTTTCTTTTAGACAGTATACTATAAAAAGAAATGTTTTTCGTCTTCGAATGAGCAAGACTGTTTTGCTAAAACAGTCTTTTTTTTTATCAAGCAAGCTTCATGCTCGTATGTTTAATGCTCAATTAAAGAGGTTGTTTTCGCGGCCCAAAGTAAGAGATTATGAGTTCATCGCGACCGTTTATTCAGTAGCAGTATCGCCTTTGGACTTAAATAATCGATCAAGATGTTGATATCAGCATGTACATATATGTGTAGTTGTTGACCTTCTGGTGACTAGGAATGGATTCAGTACAGAAACCTACCTCGTGTGCGCGAGTGAGCAACGACAACGACGATGCCGGCAGCAACAACAACAGTGACAGAAAAGAAAAATGTGGAAAAAAAAAAAACAAACGTCGGAGGCTATTTATAGACGAATAACTTTAGCGGATTTCGCACCGCGTGATCAGGCATAGAGAACCCCAATTTACGTCCACAGTCACGTTTCCTAAGGATTGAACATTTCCAAAAAATAAATGTTATGGCGTGCATACTACGCTTGGCGGACACTTGTGGGAATAACAGACGCTACAGTTCAAATCAAGGAACAGGGACATCGATGTAGACATCTGAGCGTTCGATGTGTAGACATCGAACGCTCAGTTTATTCCGGTCACACACAATGAAGTTCATCGCATTCGTCACTCAATAATTTTGCGAAATATACCACGCGCATCGGTCGGGGCCCTAGAGTGTGGTGTCATAATCTGAGCTGCCGCGGCAATAGCCCGTGGCTAATGTACTGTTCTTCCAAACGATAATGCTCGCAGAGGATATGACATACTTTGTTCGAGTGTTTTGCTGGATGAATGTCAATAATAACGGCAGTATTTCATACTTTGCGATGATGGATCATGATGCTTGGCAACAATGTTGCGAACTAGGCGACAAAAATTATAAGTCGCCTTTTTCGCCAACGGCGCGCAGTTAGAAAATAGCGGTGGAGGTTCCAATTAAAATCGTGGGTTCATTGGTTTGAACTGACGGAAGCCGTAGTAAGAAGGTTCTCAAGCTGGATCAAATTTAAGAGCATATGCCGGGAAATCGTGACGTCAAACTTATTATAAGCGAAGGCGGCTGGACAACGACAAACAACATTTACAAACAAAAAGACTTCGTAAACCGAGCGCTTGAGCTGCTCCTGTTGGCAAAGGAAATCATCTGCGGCCCCATGATAGCGGATGTGTCGGTGCTATTCGTGCCGGAATAAGACACGGCGCACCGGTAGGTGCGGGCATTGGCTTAAATGAAACATATTTTGAGAGTTTACGGCTCACCAGAAGAGATTCGATGAGCGGCAAGTTTTTGCGAGAACAGCTTCGTATAAATACTGCAGCTGCTTTCCTAGAACTGTGTCAGTATGGAATACACAGCCCTCCACTGCTGTTGATGCCAATAACATTGCACGCGAACTGGAAAGCCTGTACTATGATTGTTATTGATGCTTGTTCTGCGTTTACATTACCGCTGTTCTTCGCTGTGATTGTGATGCTTTTTATGATTCCGTGATCACTTGTACAGCCCGTCCTGCATGGACCACGCGGTGGTCTGCAGTATTGATAAATAAATAAATAAATAAATAAATAAATAAATAAATAAATAAATAAATAAATAAATAAATAAATTTCGAGTTTCGTGATCAATTAATGACCTATATGGTTCATAAATATTTTCATTCGTAAATGCGCTTTACCGTGGGGGACTATATGTCCGGTACCACGACTGGCTGTAATTTTACTCTTAACAACAATTACAGCGTATAAGAGGTTCTTGCGGATAGACGCCAATTTCTGCAGGGTATACGCACAATGCAAGGGTGTATGTCCTGCAAGACACGCTATGGTTATATGCTGCTGCTGCAGCGCACGTGATACAGCAATAACATGTGCACTGGCCCTCACAGCCACGGCTATATACCTTTCCATGAAGCTACCTTTGATATATACACAACATCAAGCTATGGTGAGCGGTTTTAAACACATAGATCGTTTAGAACGACAAGGCTAAGGGCAGAAATTGTCTGCTTGCCTCAAGTACAGTGCTCGTCGGCTGAGTGTGACTTCGTGACATTCGAGCAGACAGTTTGAGAACTGACTATTCAAGCTGGTGCTAACCTGTCTTGTGCCATCAGCGCACATTTTAACGTGAACAATAGGAGCAAATTAGAACTACGCGGGACTGCATTAACGTTCGGTATCATATCTTCAACGTTCCCCTGAAATACTACGGCGACGCACAAACAGAAATGCGTGATCCAATCTGCATACCATGTTATACTCGTGTTTACAGCACACGCATATGCGTAAGAGCTCACCTGCAAGCATTCAAAATGGCTGTCGCGCGCAGAATGAGAGTTGACAAATGCAATCACTCACTGCCCCGTATGCGCGAGTGGCTGTGTTCGCGCTGAATCCAGTTAGAGAGCCGGGCGTCAGAACGAAGGTGCACCCTTTTCTCCGCCGCCAAATGCAATTTCCACTGTCAGCCCCCGTCAGAGCTCGGCGCGCGATGACAGAGAATTAACGTCCGAGCTGTTTACGGCCGCCTCTCGTCCATTCGACAGTGACACGCAGCTGGCGTTCGGGCGAAGAACAATCACCTTCTGCTCAATCAATGCGCGCGAACTGCTTAGCATTCGGCGAGATCCGCGGTGGGCGGGAATCATTACGAGCCGCGCCAGTGATTCCGTTCAGGCGTGACGGGAACTCCTATGCGAAGTCAGCGGAGCGCGTGCGAACGTGGAGTGACATCGGCTGCCGGTGTTCGTCAGCTGCCAGCAGCTGACGTCCTAGCAGCGATATGTTCCGCTCTACGCACGATGTAATCGTCGCAATATTACTACCATGCCGAGACATACGTGGCGATCCGACTCGATGGCCGCTTCTTCGCTTTTCTCCTCGTCTGTAGCTTCGAAGTTCCTCGCGAAGAGCTATAGCACAGGGGTACACCCAGAGAAAAGAAGGGGGCGCAGATGGGGGGGAGAGTTTAACCCCTCCACCCAAAATTATTTAGTTAGTTTACGTGTGTACACACACTATGGATATACTGCTTGTCACCTTGCAGGGGCATGGGTGTGCGGTAGCATATGTTAAAACCACGATTCCAAATGAATTAAATTATACACCCTAATATCGTTACAATTCAGGCACTGCGTGTTCCCAGTTGGCCGCGCAGCCCGCGTAGAAGCGCGACATGAATTATAACGACGGCTTATTGCTTGTCAGTGAAATATGAGTAAACCGCTTATACCTAGATATTTTCATGTAGCTTTCGATATATGAGTTATGGCTTAGCTCCTCACGAGTTTCCTGTCGCCGGCAGCGAGCTTTCATGGAGCTCACGTGCGCTCAGAAGCAAAAGATGAAGCCTGCCTCCATTCGGCGAGAGAAGGAAGAAGGGAGGAAGACCGATATCGACTGACGGACGCTCGGCACCGAACGACGGAATTAAGCCTCTGATCCCAGCAGCCGGTACTCTTCATGCTTCTCATAGCTATATACGGCTGTCATAGGGACTAGTAAGCTCCCCAGAAGAGCTGAGAAGCAAACTAAATGAATTAAATCTGTTGGCTAGAGGTCACATGGCCGGCGTACAAGACTCCTATGGCGAAGCAGTGGGGTATCTGCTGTAATGGAGCGATGAGTCAGATAACTTCGTCATGTAGAAAAACTATCGCATTAAACTTAAACGGTCTTCCTGACGGATTCCTTGGACAGAATACATGGTGTGCCTTGTAGTACAGCTACAGCAGTAACGAAGAGGACACCGCTGAAATATAAGCACAGTGGTGTATGGCAGCTAATCCAGAATGACTAACGAGGCTGAAAAATGATCCGAGCTGACGGTATAGCACGCGTGCACGAAGTATAAAACAAGCTGTAAATGGGAGGCGTCTTTCTCCCGCAGTCAGCATAATGAGCACGATGACAGTGTGTGGTCCCTGACTGACTAGCCCACCTGTCTCAGTACGTCAAACACGTCTACAATACGAGGGTTGTCCCAAAATTGTACACCGCCAAACCCTGCCGCATAGCTTGTGTAAAAGATTTAGGGCAAAGATAAACTTATTAATTGGGGGAAAGGCAGGAAAGGTGAACGGAAGCGAAACAGTTCGTCTGCTGCCACATACACTAGACAGAAGAGAACGGACGGTTAATGCGTGCCTTACAAAGCAGCTTTCTCAAATATATCGTGCAAAGCTTCAGTTCGATTTTTTTTTTCCAGCTTGACCGAAACCTCTGCCGTTTTGCATGGCCCGAATAAGGGAGGGACAGTAATGAAATATGTCGCCAACATTAACAAATCCGCCATCCCAGTCCACCACCTCGACCTTAATCAAACTATATTACGCTTTTATTCACAGTCATATTAATTATTGTATCACTACATGGGGAAATACATACGTAACCCATCTATCTCCCATTCAGCATATTCAGAATCAAGCCATTAGAATAATAACTTGCAGTTCATATCGCAGTAATGCATCATCATTGCTTTATAACTTCAATATACTTCCTATTGCCAGTTTATTTAAGTATCATCTCACCATCACGCTCTTCAAGACATTGATTCATCTTCTACCATCAAGTGTGTTTTGCCATGATGCTCTACGTAACTTTAACCGAACTCGATTTGCCTCAAATGGAAATTTTTTACTACCTGCTATTCGTACTAATTATGGCCGACATACTGGGTATTTTCTTGCTTTGTTCATATGGAATTCATTACCATCCCACATCAAACAGTGTGCCACAATCGGTCTTTTTAAAAAAGAACTGTTTTCTTATTTGCTCAATTACTAAACGCATATTTTCATGATTCATTTGTTTTATCACTTTGTTTAATTATAATTGTCTTATTGTTGTTCCGCTAAATCATTCGTTTTCTTGTTATGTTGCTATTCACTGCTAATTGCGTTCTTTTTCATTTGCAATTTCGGACAGGAGGTCCCCCTGCAGCCTAGTGCTTTCGGACCTCCTTCTGTATAATTATCTTGTGTAATATTTTATGTTTGTAATAATATTTGAAATAAACTTGAAACTTGAAACCACGGCGGTATAGTGTTACAGACACACAGAAATGATTTACTTGCGCAACCTAACCAATGCACTTCAGTTGTTGGTCTCAAGTCCGGAGGTTACCAGCTGAGTATGCATGGGGAGTGCCGGGGAACAAAAGCTTCATAAGAATCCTGGCGAGCCATCGGCCCCTATTACGAGTGCTCACAGAAAGCACTTTTTATTCAAAATTCAGCGGGCTTCATCTTAAACATGTTCATGCGGCCACGACGACGAGGATGTCGATTGAATGTCCCACACAGAGACAACGACTCGAACAAGAGCTACGTTTAGTAGATCCAGCTCGAACGTTTTAGCTTGCAAAAATATTAGTTCCGTGGCTCCCCAAAGATACACCACAAGGCCTTAAAAGCCCTTCAACGCTTCTTTGAAGACACTGAAATAAGTGACAATTACTGACTGGACCGTGTGTACAGTGTTGGCGTGTGTGAGGCGCGAGCGAACTCATTTAAAACAGCACAGACTAGTTTATGGTTATATTTTTTTATTTATTTGCATTACTATGCTGTTACAGCACTTAAGCGAAAAGGGGTAGCCGTCGCCAAAAATGGCGACAACGCCTTCATTTATTTTTGCATCAATAAAAAAAGATCGACATTCTAACGGGCAAACAACGAGATAACCGGTCACTATTCACTCTTTTAGGGGCGAAGCTCCTTAAGGTTTGGGTCTGTCCGTCCGTTGTAGTAGCGCGTTACCTACTAGGAACGCGCTACTAGGAGGGCGCGTGTGGGAGGCGCGCGAGCTCTCTCACTCTTACATCTGCTGTCTTGTGTGTGAGAGAGAGAGACAGAGAGAGCGAAAGGCGCGCGTTGACTATGGAAACGCTCTTTCTTCGATGAACGAGCTACCAGCTCGCAAAGAAGGAGAACGCGCCCTCACCCGCGAGAGACAAGCTCGACGCAGGCAGCGTCTTCTAGCGAGTTTCTTGATTGAAAAATACCGACTGCTCGCGCTGGAGAACCGTTCACCGGCCACCCATATATATATATATATATATATATATATATATATATATATATGCACTGGATCTTGACTTGCAATGAAGTGCCGGTGGGAGATTTCACTTGTGCGTAGTTGAACCATAAGGATTCGTAGCGTGCGCGGGAGCTTCGCCCACTCATCATCATTCACTTCGTGGATATGCTGTGAATTTTTTTTGCCTGCCCTCACTATAGCTTGCTTGATGTGTAACTGTGAAGCGGTTACTGACAAACCGCGTAATGAGTGGCTGACGAGTGGTGTTTGCGGTTATGTACAGTGCTAGTGAGTTAGTGCACGAGATTTTAGTCAGCGAACGAGCCTCGCTAGACCCTTTCATAGAAGGGTACTGATTTGGGCTAGTTGGTAGCTGTTCACGGAGAGAGAGAGAGAGCTCTTTATTGAAAGGCAGAGAATTTAGCCGGCGTTGAAATATCGCTGACATGCTACTCTGCGTGGGGAGGGAGTTTGGGGAGAGAAAGACGACTAGAAAGAAGTACAAGATAGAGTGAAAAAGAAAAGAGAAAGAAAAATCGGGCTTTGTGTCTTTGACTGTGATGCCTAATTGCGTCCAAAGATATTCAACGTTTGCACCAACCCGCAGTGATGTGATAGGATGTGTTGCATGATGAGTGAGTGATGGTGACGACGGGGATTAAAGTCTATCGAGTTGACCTATACTATTTAAGTATGTAAATAAAAAGTCCATCGCACGTCTCTGTTGTGTGGGGCAAGCTAGAGGGCCTAAAACACATTGAGGTGATAAAGGGAGCTGCGTAATTGACTGCATGCAATGTTCATAGAGCGCACGCTCATCATTGTACGCTCGGCACTCAAACAAAATATGCTCTAGGGTTTCAGTAGAGCCACAGTTGCTGCAGTATGGGCTTGTCTCCTGATGGAAGCGGTACCGTAGATCGTTGGAATATGCAATGTTTAGCCGTAGTCGATGATACAATGTTTCCAGATGCCGAGGGATGTTGGAGTGTAATTTTGATTTGAGATCTGGGTCGACTGAGTATAAGAAAGGGTGATGATGTGTCGGTAACTTCCATAGCCGGTTTCTTTCTTCGTAGGCGAATCGTTTAGCCATTTGGGAAGCATCAGATTTCACGGTGTTCACGGTGAGACTATTTTGCGCACCCTTAATAACGACGGACCTGTCGTTCTCTGTGTCCGTCGTTGTTAAGGGTGCACAAAATAGTCTCACCATTTCATAATTGCAAGGCTAGTTTTCCTGCAATCTAATAAACAGCGGGACAAAAAACAACGACAAGGAAGGAGACACACAGATACAGCGCTGTGTATCCAGCGCTGTATCTGTGTGTATCCTTCCTTGTCGTTGTCTTCTTGTCGCGCCGTTTATTCTTAGATTATGAACCAACTTGCCTGAGCTTCCGCTTTAGCAAATTTCAGTTCCTGAAATGCAGCTTGAACCACTGATGGCTGCTTAGTCAATCCTGTATACAGTACAAGGATAGTTTGCTTGCGTTTGGGCGTGTAAAATGTAGACTCAGCCCTTCTGATACAAAATGTTCACAAAAAACAAGCCTCCGGGCGTGCAGCTCGAACTTTGTCAGCGTTTCAATCAAGACAGGCTCCTCCGTTGTATTTAACAAACGTGTAGTGCAGAGAAGCGAACCTGCGAATTATGAAAAGGGCCTCTCTAGGGCTGTGCGAATATTCGAAATTTCGAATAATTTTCGAATAGCGTTTGCTATTCGATTCGATTCGCACTGAACTTCTACTATTCGGATAATAAGTTGGTAAGGAAGTTGGAAAGTAAGGGGGGGAAATATGTCTCATAAGTGCCCCATTTCCGCAAGTAGTGCGCTTCGCCTTATAACACTGGAGTACTGCGGCGAAACTAACACTCGCGTATTGCGGCGAAGCTAACACCCGTGTGCTGCGGCGAACACTCGAGTGCTGCGGCGAAGCTAACACCCGTGTACCGTCTGCATAAGTAGTTGCAGACGCATCAACACATGGACGGTGACGCGCTTAACAATAACGTGGTATGCACAATTCTGCTAACCTTAGTGGAGAGCTAGACAAACCGGCCATTCGAGTACATTATATTTTGCTCTTTTTTCTTCCACACTTTATGAAAACTGTATAGGGACACGGTACTGCGGTTGCTGGCGAAGTTGCTTCGCTAACCATCTGTAGTCCGGCGCTGCGTCCTTTTGCGTACACGCACTTTTCACTCATTTCGTCTTTCTGTGTCTTCATTCCCTCGTCTCACAAGAGCGGAAGGCTGGCCTTCATGTTCGTCTTGTTTATGTTCACACATGAGTAATTATGACATAATGTAGGGTTGTTCAGGTAAAACCGATTTGACCCGATCCCTACACCCTTAACATTCAGGATTCAGGAGAATCGGGTTAAACCTGATTTCTCTCCGAATCTGAACACCGCGTACCAACAATTTTTGTTTATACGGCACGGAATTCACGTTGCGCACATTCTATATGTGCACCGCCTTGGAACAAAGAGGTCACAATTTGTTAGCTGAAGTGATTTCACGTGCTGCTTGCGGCCCTGTGGACGCTACAAGGCTCCCGAATCAGTGAGTTTACGTGTGTAAGTTTAACTCCAGAGAAAAAACACCTGTATTTCTGGCTTGGTTTCACACACACACACACACACACACACACACACACACACACACACACACACACACACACACACACACACACACACACACACACACACACACACACACACACAAGCGGTTTGTCCCTGATTGTCAACTTGAACAAAAAATACCGGCCGATTTTATAAAATATAAACCCCGAAGACAAACAACCCCGCATACACAAAGGAACGTCGCCGAAGCAGATGTGAAACTATTTGAAACAAGCAACAGCTCAATAACCTCAGCGTATACAGGGGACTGTATACAGCGACATGAACGCACAGTTGGTATTGTCACGTACTTACCGGAATGCGTCTAGATAGTTTTTTTGCAGTCGTTCACAATATGACAGATCACACGTTGGACGCTTACGAATAGAGATTGCCGTTTTTTCACGGATGATCGGCAGCTATCGGCGAAGCGCAGGTGCAGCGTGCGGTCCGCTCTCCCCGCTCGGTGGACCGTGCGCCGCCGAACTGCCTCCTTTGTCCACTCGCTGTGGTCTCAACTGTACGCCTTGTTTCTTGCGTGCGACACTTGGCGCGTGACGGCAGCGCACGTCAGCGCGCCCATCTGCAACTCTGCGGCTGATCAACGAGCTCTGCCGAGTGCGCATGCGCGGTTTGACCGGGGACAATTGCTTGTACGCGTAACAAGAAGAGTGAGAGGCGTTTTTATTTATTGTTTTTAATGGTTCAGGCGTCGTGCAAAGAACAGGCAAGAGGCGCGACAAACGCCCCCCTTTGTGTTCACTTCGAGGCCCGAGTCACTGTAACACTTGATCACGGTGAAAGCCTTACGTATCGCCTTAAAGGGACCCTGGACTGATCGATCGATTTCTGGGTTTTTACGTCACTAAACCACATTTCGATTATGAGAGACGCCCTATAGTGGAGGGCTCCGGAAATTTCAACCACTTGCTGATCTTTAACGCGCACTGACATCGCACAGTAGACAGCATTTCATATTCATCAAAATGCAGCCGCCGTGGCCGGGATTCGATTCCGCGACCCTCGGATCAGCAGCAGAGTAGCATAGCCGTGGCGGGGAAAATGGCCTGCGAAACATGTTGAACATAGTCAACAAAACGTGCCTATCAGTCGCAAAGGTTCCTGTGAACACGTGAGCCAAATATTTTGCACCGGATAATTTGCAGTTTGATTTCAGACTCGTGTGAAAACCGCGTGCTCTTCTTTCGACAAATTACGTCACTGGGTGCACCAACTCCGCCGCCTGGGGCAGAACTCTTATTGGCTAAACTTGCTCCGTAATGCTTCATTTATTCATCAGGGGTTCAACAAGCAGAATAAATTTATGATTCTGTGTTTTTAGACATTAAGAACACTGAAAAAGAAAAAGTCCATCGGCGCTCCTTGTGACGTAACTTGTAGCACAAAGGCTACAGGGAAATACGCACGGATCTCTCATGAATGAAAGCTGGACGAATACCATTCCGTCCTTGTAGCCTTGTGCTACATAAGGGTGGATGGTAATTTTTCCTCTCAGGGTTCTTTACCGTCCACCTATATCCCAGTACACCGGAGTTCTTGCATTTCGCTCCGATCGACATGCGGTCCCCGTGGCCAGGGATCGAACCCGCGTCATCGGGCTTAGCAGCGCAACACCGTAGCCTCCGAGCTACATACCTTGGCGGTTAAATTCTTATGCTCGCGTATAATGAATCTAACATTTTGTGGAAATTGCACACTAACGGCTGCGCAGCTGCGTAGCATACAATGGATTGCTTGCGTCGTTGCGTTGTTCACGCGCGCAAGCTGCCATCGTTAACTTTCCCCGGAGCGCAGCTTGAATTTCCTTCTCCCATATGTCTTCTCACAAAAAGTGCATTTAATCCCGATCTACTGAATGCAGCCGCGCGATTCACCTCACGATATGGCCGTCACATGTTAATGTAGAACATGAGACGTGTCAGACGTGCCGCACTAGAAATAGGTACTCGCTGGAAATTTTAAACAACCCATGGCAAATGCGCGCGCGCGCACGGCTGGTTTCTACGCAAGGGGATCCGGGCTCCTATAATGTTCCCCGAACATACCTCTCACCACGAGACCTGAGTAATAAGCGGCGTACTCAAAGTAACACTCAAAGCGATTAGCAACAGAATATTATATAGGGACACCTTGAGTCGCTTTAAATCATGGCGATGTAGCGAAAGGTTGGAGCCTCTTAATTGTTCTTCCATCGGTCAACGAGTGCTCGAGCTAGATTAGGCTCATATTTACACAATGATCTGTTTGTACTGAATAAATGCGATCACAACCTGAAAGGAATTTTCTTAACTACGCTGACGATCTCGCACCGGTGAGGAAACTATTTCGATTGCAGTAGTATCGCTAATAAATAACACTACATATCCGAGAAAATATGCATACACACACTTCAGTTGTGACTAAACAAGTGGTTCCAGATTTGGTCTATAATATGTTTCACAACATAGTTAAGCAACTGCCTGCTCGCGCTCCCCCACAGTGGCGTGTCAGAATAACCGTAATTAAAACATAGCGCTAAAGAGCAATATACGTACATACAGGAAGTTTCAGCCTGTATGACAGAACGTCCACTGTTAAGTTGGAAGCGCGCATTTTAGCAACTTTCCACAGGCGACAGCACGTCAGTCATGTCGCTGCCACCGTTGACGAGTTTGACGTCACGAGCAAGCGAAAAAATCTCGAAGAAACGGTTACTTTTGTGTCGGGACTCTGACATTTAAAAGCAAACTTTTATACGAGTAAGAAAAGTAAATTGCTCTGCTTTATAGCTCCAAATAAAGGCAACGGTAGGAGACTAGCCGCTAGTTTCCTCTGCCTTTTTTTTTTTTCATTGTTTTACAGTGTATTGCGCCTCTGCACTCTTTGAATAAGTCCAAAGTATTAAAGAAATTACATCCCGAAAGAAAAAAAAAAAAGGCAGCGTCGCATTATGAAATTCACAAATGGAGAAAAATAAAAGGTACCGGTTTCGCGACTGCAATACACGTGGTCTGAAACGGATAATGTAACAGCAAAGTATACCCTTGGAGACGCGCAACTGCACAGAACAGTGGGGTGATATAGGTGCTTTAACGAGTGCTCACAATGAAAATTGATTGCGCCACGGTAACATTTCTCTTTTGTATCAAGGCAGAGCGCAATAACACAATGTAATGCTATAGCTAACCCGGAGCTGTATGAAATCAAGCCCTCGTAAAACGTGTTACAGCTGTGTACAGATCGAGTGTCACGGCGAGTGAGAAGGCCGATGCAAGTACGAAAAGCTTTCAGTGCAGACTGCGCTGAGTACTAGAGTGATGAAAAATGTTCAGTGCCCTTCTACTCTGTGAGCAAGCGAAGCTGAGGTGGTGCGAATGGCCCACCGTTGTGAAATTCGCTGTCTACGCGTCTCGCTCACTATGGTGAGAACCTTGTCAAGTGCGGCCTCACTGCATACCTTCAGTTCACTTACAATCAGTCTCACTAACATTTTCATCCCTCCAATCCACATTTGATTCAAGTTTGAATTCCTGTACACCACCACAACAACAACCTGTCTTTTATGACGCAGAGTTTGCAGCGCACACGTGCTACGCCTACACACGAATTCTGGACAACTATAAGGTACATGCTGTTGGCTTAAGTGAGCGCCAGTGATGTAAAGTTCATTTCACGGCCTGCGCGCAGCACCGCGGACGCTCTACGGCTGCCATTTGTGAATTTAAAGAGGTAAATGAAACCCGACAGAACCCGAATTTCGGTCATTTTCGCCCAGCAACACTCGTATAGGAGGCGCTCACCTTTGGGAGGCGCTGATTCCAAGCTGATGAAAGTATTTACTTCTGAGCAGGTTGAGATAAGCAAAATACGGTTAGAGTGTTAGCAAGCAGGAAGCAGGAAATCGCAGAGTGCTACAGCCGACAGTACAGTGCTTACACAGCGCTTACAGGCGTAGGTAACTACACATTAAGAAAAAGGAACGCTACGATAATTATCTATAGCCTGGCACTAGATGCTTTAAAAAAGTGATTACATAAAGCACGGTCGATGACAAATTGCCTCCAATTGTTTCGAAGGCGACGCTAATAAAAACTCCATCGATCATCACCAACAGCTGTCACGTATACCGCCGACCTTATCAGCGTGTTATTTATATATGTAAACGATGAGCTAATGAACCGCGAAACGCGCTGGCGTTCCTTCGCGCTCCAGCACGGCGCCCTAAGTGACGTTAACGACATCGTCGTCATTAGGCTGCCATTAGGCGGCAAGTCGCCCATCGGCGCCTCCGCGTTAAACAGCAGGCGCTATAAGCGAAGTCTTTTAGGTCGAGAGCCGAGCCGAGGCTCCACATTTCCCTGCCCTGCAAGCAAAGCTTCCGTCTCTTCTATTACAATCTATTCATCCGGACCATCTACTGAAGAACTCGCGCACGATTATCAAAGCAAACTGGGAAAATCGCTATTCTTGAACTTTCTTAATGTTCACGCAACGAGACGATACCCCTCCGTGACATTCGAATGCGGAACTCTGCAGTACATTTTGTAATGCCTTACGTTATGCATTAGCTTACACTCTCGTAACATACATCTTCTGGGCGAGATGTCCGCAAGACATCTCGCCCAAAGATGAGATGTTACGAGAGTTACAAGAGATGAGATGTTTAAATGAGAAATTACACGCGTTTAATTTAGGTCTCTATTATCAATGCCAGGAAAATTGTGCCTTTTTAATGCATTACCAAATGTGCAGGAGCCAGCAGGATTACGCACCACGTAAAGCTACGCGTGGAGTCCGCGTTCCCCAGTCCGGCCGCGTTTCACTCAAGACCACCGCTCATCATGATAAGCGACGGGGCATTACGTGCCAATACCACCATAAGAGGCACGCCTAGTAGAGGAGGGATATTTTTGACACCCTGGGGTTGTTTAATGTGCGCCCAAAAAAAAAAAAAAAACATGGGTGTGTGTTTTTTTCCTTTTTTTATTTTTTAAATACCGCTTCCATCGAAATGCGGCCGCCATGGCAGGGATAAGACCACCGCTTCATGAGACACTTGATGTCTCATGGTGCGTCCCCGCGAACAGTGTCGACAGCCTTGGTACATCATCAAGCACCTCTAATGATGTGCCTCCGCGTTATCTGAACGAACCTCTATACAAAAGTGGCCGGAGTGCCAGCGTTAAAGATATTGTTTCTGCTTTAAGTGCCATTGGGCATTGCTGAGACCTGATCTAACTTTTATTCAGCTAGCACATCCACGAAGTGCATTGACGCTCGGTAACATCGAAAACAGTAACATGGGACATAGTTAGTTTAACTATTTGCCCGACCTTATATTGTTACACGTGGTATCGTAGTGCAGTCTTGCCGTACACTTTCTGTCGTCATTGTTACTCCGGGTGCTGTTTGAATATCGTCCCTCTCGCGAATAACACCAAAAACGTCAAGCGAAGTAGTCGTTCCTTCTTGTGTCGTCATTTGTTGAAAGAAGAACGGGAGACCTGTAGCTGCACTCGAAACCAAATTGCAAATTCCCAGGTGCGTGTAGCGCAATAACATTTAAATCTCATCTTCGCAGAAGTCTCCGCAATTGATACGCACCATTATATGAATATGTTCAAAAAGTGTTGCACGGCACCTTTAATGCAGCTTGTGCGTGAAAGATGCCTCCAGTGAGCAGAAATGAAAGTAACGAAAACTATCCTGCGGCGGCGATGATGTTCTATTCAGTTTGTATCGAATGCAGATCTCGCTAAAATATATTAATTAGAGTAAAATACTCAGCGAATTTTCGGCTCTGGCCTTTGTTGGACTAACATTTAAGCATCGATGGTAGCAAAAATGTCATCTGGAAGAGCACTTGTACATGTGTGTGCCAGACGTTAGCGGGCTCTGGTAGCACGAGAAGTTTTGAACGTGCTGAGCAACAGTGCTTTATCCTTTTCTTTTTTTCTTTATTAACATTTGCTATAGGCTGATAACCAAGCGATAAGAGGCAGCCGCCATGACGACCCATCCACTTATTTTACAGCGTAAGCTGTTATAGGCTTTTTGTTAACAATGCGAGAAATTGGTGGCGATGGTGCCCGCCGCCGCCGGCCTCCTAACCGTTATCAGCTCCAATGAGGGGAAAATAAAGAAAAATAAAGATAAAAGCTTCATGTCTGCGGGCATTTGAAACCAGCCCAATAGATCGGCACTATACCACTCCCCTGGCTGACTGTGACCACTTGGTTGGGCGTCTTGGCTTCTCAGCCACGACTCTTCTTTTTCTGTTTTCTTTTTAATTCTCAGCCGCGACTCTGATATGATAGGACAGGTAATTACATCTACTCGTGGCTCTCACCACAAGGATGGACACTTTTGCACTCTGAGCCACGACTCTCATCTGCAGCAGTGGTATTTCATTTTTTGGTTGAATATGAGTTATCTTTCTTTGGTACTGGAGTGATCTTGCCTATTTTCCGACCTTGTGGCATCACTGCAGATGACAGTGATCGTTGTAAAATATTGGACAGAATCACACTTGTCACAATTTCAGTAATCTTCAATATTTTGGTGTTAATCCCACCCATGCCCATTGTTGAATTCGGCTGCTTTAATGAGTCGATTATTCTTAAAATTCCGCAGGGACCAAATAGGACTCCCGAAATAATCAGTGATCTCTTGTACACGGATGACGTGCTTCGGTTCTCTTACGGTCCTCGTTGGGTCACTTCATATTTGTTGTACCACGTTTTGTACCGCGGCGTTCGTGCGGGCACCGAGGTCGTTCAAGGACGCCTTCCAATGACGCACGTAAGGGTTCTCTTTGAAGGATGGAGAGATGGCAGAACGCTAGAGAACAGTGAGAAGAGTTTCATTTAGTCTTTTTTTTTCTCCCTCCACGTATTTTGTTATCCATTTTTAAGCGCCAGCAATGTATCAATATTCGATATCGACACTAGTCCAGATAACACGCCTTATGTGGCGGATACCGTTTCCTTTCTTCGCACGTTATCATCCCGGTGTAAAAGCGATTCGCAATATTCACTGTCCATGTACCTAAATAATCGATTAAGTTGCCATGTGTGGTTATCCGTCGTATTAGAGCGACCGCACAGCCCCATTTATGTAATGGTCCCGGATTTGAATCCTCCATCACGACGAATTCTTCGTCAAACTGCGAAGTTTGTTTTAGAAAAAGAAAAAGGAAGTTCTTAATTCTTTTAGAGTTTCATGTCCCGAATGGGTAGTTACGCTGTATAAGTAGAAATAAAAAATGAAACGATGTTTTGGGATCCGTCTAGATCTCGAAACGTCATTATTAATTTTTATTTTCACTTTCTTCAGTGACCTGCTTCGTGTTAACGATGCTTTCATCGAGCCCGGCATTATTCCGTCAGACTCTTGACTAAAAGCGGGTGGATGACAATTTTTCCGTATACCGTGAAATGTGCTCAGTATTCCGCAGAGCTGATTTTGCCCTTGCGAACTCACTGCGGTCAAAACTAATCCGCAGTGCCACAACGGCGAGCATTATAGCGAAACCGGGGCCAGAGAGCGTAATACGACATACAAGGCAATATCAACGAGCCCAACTCGCCATCTTATTAAAACGCCATAATTTAATTTTAGCTCCTACGACATTCGACGCCCTCTCGCGCTTTCACAGTGGCCTGGGATAAGCGGCGCACCGTCGACTTGGTTCCAAGCATGAGCACTTCGCGAACGCTGGTTGACACAAAAAGGAAATAAAATAAACTAAGAAACCCGAAGGCGGATTCGCGCAAGTGTCGACCGGAAAGGATCGCAAGATAGTGCGTAACATAATATGCATACAATGGTTGCTAAAAACAAACGCGCTGCGGTCGTGGCGCTAAATTTCCTATATTCGTGGATCGGTGTTGCACAATGTGGAAGCAACGATATAGAGATGCATCGATCTTTAAAAAAATACTAAGCAACGAGATGACGTCAAGGAACACGTGTCGCCACATCGATGCAGTGAGCAACAAAGACTGCAAGGAAACGCAGAATGCCTCCGTGTTTCTGTCTTATTCTTCGAGCACAGTGGAACCTCGTTATTGACGAAACCGGTTAGAACTAGGTATTGGATATAACAAAGTAACTATAATTCTGCCTAAAACTTCCGTGACGATATACGCGTATTTGAAACCTCGCTATAACGGAAACTTCCTGCGTCAACGGGTATATAACGTGTTATATCCGTTTTAGAAACCAAAAGAACATCCAAGGGTTCTCTCGCAGAACCTTGCTTTCCGCAGTCGCTGCACGGTAAGGGCTACGAGGCTGCATCCTTTCTACCGAGGCCGTCTCGGCGGCATCCAAGGGGGCTGTTGCCTTCTTCACACTGAGGACCCGAATATGTGCACGTCGCCGGCATTGCGGCTATGTGATATGGACGAGCCGACCGCCAAGTGAAAGGCGATCACACAGAACGGGAGGAAGCTATCGGAAAGAATGCTGGATCAGGTACTCGAGCGGTGTCCTCGCCCAAGATTATTTTTTAACAGCTTCAATAACACATCATCGCATACGTGCTATTGCGCCCTCGCGAATCGCTGTTTGTATGCGTCTTTGCGCGGTTAAAGTTGCGCTGCCCATTAGGAATTAATCGCAGCAAAATTCAATAATGGATGCAACGAAGTAAATGATAGCACGCCTTCCTTGCTGTTGTCTAGACGGGCTCGTCGGTATTCATCTGCAGGCCCACACGATTCAATACTATTTTTTTCCTCTTCCATGTTCACATGACCTCACAGCAACAATAACTGCTGAGGGCTCACCTGCCAAAACCGCGATATGGTTACGGCACGCCGTATAGTGGAGGGCTCCGGAAATGTTCCACCACCTTGGGTTCTTTTGACGTGCATCCAAATCAAATCAGACGAGCTCCTAGCATTTCGCCGCCCCGAAGATGCGACTGCCGCCGCCCTGATTGAACCCCGTATTTCGGTTAGCACAATAACCAGCGCATAACCGCAGCGGCTTGACGTCGGAACAGCAGCAGACATCAAGGGAGAGGGGTTGGTGCCTTTACATTTTCGCGCTTCTCCACAGGTGCACTTGCGTGCACGTCTCTCTCCTTGGGTACCAAATGCTTGCTGTTCTTCGCAAGGAGGTGCACTATATAGAATCACACACGGACGAAAATAAGAAAATCGAGTTAAAATTGAAAAAAAGAAAATGTTCTTCGGAGTTTAAGAGACGTGAATGCGACAGCCAGGACCTCTGGTGCCCGGAAACATTCGCAGTGGAAAATAACTTGCACGCAATCTGGCATGTGCTGCAGAATAAGTGCGGTTAAAAGAGAGAGAATATTTTATTGATGAATCTGGAGATGTTAGCCTGGTTAACGGCCTGGCTTGCTACTCCAGGTGTTTAGCGGTGATTATGATATTTACAGTGATCACGTGTAACACAACCCGTACATACAGTCACAGTTACTCACACACTCATATATACATATATACAAATATAACGCAGTTTACAGCGTTTCGTTGAGGCATGTTGCCCGTAGAAACGCTATCAACGCCTTAGTGCTGCGTTGTGCGCAGGCGCTGTCTTGCCACGGACCCAGGAGATGCCGCAGCTCCAAGGTCGAACCGTGTTGCAAACGAAGCGCTACGAGCCGTTAAGAGCGCTAAGAGCTACGTGCTGCCAGCGCTACGAGCCGGAGAGAAAATAAGTGCGGTTCATACGCGCATATCCTTCGCTCGTTCTCGCTTGTCTAAAGCGGGTATGAGCCACGCGTGATTATATTGCCGCTATAGTTTATATTTTAAAAGTACTATAGGAATATATTGTACTAGATCAGACGCATCAGCAATGGCAAGAAAGTGCGCCCGCGTGGAAATTAATCGACAGTGGAATATTTCATCTCAAGATACCTTCTTGCGTTCAACTGATCTTGACCTAAAATCAAGGCTTCCCGCCATTTTCCTCGTCACTTTCAGACACCATGTCACCGACGCATTCAGCAATAGCTACATGTGCCACTTTGGCCTGACCACCAACCCATATTGTCATAACTGTGAGGCGAATGAAACAGTCGAACGCATTTTACTGAAATATCCGGCACAGAGAAGAAATAACTTATCTCCACGGTAGTTCGTGCTCTGCTTCCCAAATACCACTAAATCTTGAAAGAATACTAGGTCCTGTGTCCTCCCTTCCCTGCAACGCTAAGTCCTAAAATCTCAAGTTTCCGGAAGACATAATCCTATAGTCGATAAGCTTTAAAAAGACCTCCATTGCAAGTGATACATTTCCTGCACATGATCTGTACAAATCTTTCTTGTTTCGTACCCTCCTAATTCTAGGGCCTTTAATCTCCAATTTCCCTCCCTGAGCAGAACAGCATCTAGGCGCCCTTCTAGGCCGGTAGAATTCTCAGTTTTTCAATAAAGAACTTTCTCTCTCTCTCTCTCTCTCTATTACCGCTAATTGCGTCGTAACAGACGAGCTTGTCGTGCTACCTATGTCACGGCCTATCAGTCATGATAGGCAGGACGGATACCCACCGTGCCCATTTTCGATATGCCGAACGGACGAGACGCGAGTTTTCGTTTTTTTTTTTTGTGCTATATATTTTGTATTTTATACGATATTTTTGTATCATATCAGTTTTTCAAGGTCACCTTCCAGTAAGGCACAATGCTTTAAAAATCGTGTACACTGGCGCAGTTCCGCTATAAAAGAGGTAGGGTAACAAAAAAAAAGCAAAATAAGACCGACATATCCACGAGCTTCATTTATAAAGTTATAAAAGCAAAGGGTTCAAAAACATGCACACAATTAATCGAAAGTCTTGCCGATGAGACGGCAGATGCACCTACAATAATCTGCATAGCAGGACACATACCAACGTAAAAAAAGAAAAAATCAGCGTGAGTGCAAATGTGTCAGAAAGATGTGGTTGACCCCTTTGTCATATAGGAATCGGTATAAGGCGAAAGTGAAACCTGTCTTCGCACAGCAGCAGCATTCTGGCGAATCGGGGGGAGGGAGATGGGTTGGATACTCATCCCTCCGCATGTACTACACATCAGAGGCCCCTCGACACTGCACAGGGATCCTCGACACCTGCACGCGAGCGAAAGCTCCCGAACTACGCACATTTCTCCGGGGCCACTGTATTGAACGCGCCCGCGCCCTGCGCAAACCTGCTATAAACCAGGAGCGTCCGCAAACGCTGAAACCTTGCAAGCAAAACCGAACTGTTTGTTATGGGATAGTTTTGTGAACGCACACTTCGCGGAGCGGAAGGCATTTGCTTGTCGGCGGTCGTCTTTGTGTTCCTGGAGTAGAGCGCGTCGCAACGCAACTGGCTATCATATACGTCACAAAGAGGCCGTGGCTGAAGCAACGCGCCGGCAGGACACCGAAGCCTGCGCGGCGATAGAGGCCTTCGAAACTACTGAAGCGCTAACTGCCGGCGCACATATTAATTAACACGGCAATTTACGGCTTCGCTCCATCATTCCTAGGTGGCGGTACCACCGCTGAGAGCGAAGAGTGCGGTGAAAGGGAGGCGATGTTAATTTAAGAACAATTTTCGTTCCTGAATACCTTTGCTTTAACCGGACATCAATTCGATGCAAATTATAAAGCCGAGTATGTAAAGATATAAGGCCCGTTTTCTCCTCCGTACTGCAAGTCTGGCGGTGGTGTGATGGTAGCGCTTCCAGCTAGTACCATGGTGCCCTGGCTGGTCGTGGGCTCGAATCCCAGCGAGTGCTACTTCTTCTATCTTAAATGCATGTTTATTTTTCAGACATCTACTTCCGTTACGGAACTACGTCACGGATTTCTTGGTGGACCCCGGCATAAAACACTTTCGTGTTAAAAATGATAGTAATGCTCTCTATCTACCAAGAACACTTACTATGCGACTCATACTTATGAATATTTTTTAGGTTCAAAAGCCACGAACGCTTTTATCTGAAAATTCTGGTAGCACCTCGCTCTTTATCCTGTTGTTCGGAATATCTGCTAAAGAGAGACAGAATCAGGGTAACCCTTACCCTGAGTCATGTACAGCTCTCAGCGATTGAGGCGCGATACCCGGACAGCGCGATGGCCGGCGGGCCTTGTGCTACTGGGGTGCAGTCGGGGATCACAGAGGGACAAAACTTAATCACAATGCTTCGAAAAGTGTCTCGCTATCACTGAGTGCCACAGCAAAACAGCTCAGTGCCCCCGACGGAAAGAGATGGCGCAGAAAAGCATCGGCAGCTGTGCGCTCGGAGTGCATCGTTTCACTCGCTGAGCACTGTATACACCACTCACATATACACTCTTCGTTTCCCAACTGACGCACGCATGCCTATGTAACACACATACACAGAGCCGCACTCTGTCTATGAAAAACAACGGTCAAGCGGTTTCCTGCCTCATAACTGCCGGTGCAGTGTGGCTCCGGTCATCGTAGTCATCGCCGTTATCGTCTACTGCTTCGCGTTGTTGAGACATACCCGATGCGAACTCATGTCAAGAAAACTGATGAAATGAAAACAACGCGTGTAGCTGAAATGCACGTCGCTGCTAGTGCCGCAAAACAATAATGGTCTTTCTTTCTTTCTTTATTTTGCAATTCTGTTAACATCTTTTGCACTGAGAGGAAGTAGCAAGCGATTTCAAAATGCAACGCATGACAGACGGAACAGCGAAAGTATACGACCCATGGCCATGCCACGCAAATCGATAGAAAGTCTTATGACAATATGCGAACTTTTGTTCGTGCGATGAAGGTTTGTCCGTTCACTGCTATGACACTGGGGAAATCTTTTATAAGGTTGGCGCATGTCACAGTCACCTATAGCCAGCCAGATGCTGCTGAATACATACTCCCTTCATGTAAGTCGATACCAATAAAACGTGACAGCGCAATCCGGACCTCGCTCGTAGACACACAACAACTGAACTCGCAAAACTGCAAAATAAAACGTCACACACTTTGTACATCTTGGAAAATATTTTGTAAGTCGGGTTCTGAGAAGTGTCGTTGATCTGTATAATTGAAAAGATCGGGAAAATGTGGATAAGCATGCATTGTACTGCGATGAAAACAAAAGAAGAATGCGATAGCTTCGGCGTCCTCCCGTCGTTTGCAAAAAGCTGTCTGGTAAGGCAATAGGAATTCAGAGAATTGAAGTGCCCAGATTATGCGCCGTACAAAAGGAGCGTAAGGATCGCATAAACAAATCGTTGGAAGTATAGCGCCTGTGCATGTGTGTCTTCATTTGGCCATGTTTTTCTTGCGCTCTCGCCTTTCTAAAAACAGATATCTGATGAACAACACCTGCGCGATGCACGCCTTTTGTCTGAAAGGCTAATTTATCAGTTCCACACGTCTCTTTCAACGAACTGTCACACAGTTCTTCGTGTTGCGATCCCCGTTTAACTGCGCTGAACTTAGGCTCGAAGAGTACATGCTTTCCGCAGACGTTCCCTCGGGAAAAAAACAAAATGACCTTTTTAACGCGACAGCGTTAAAAAGGTCAAAAGTTCGCCTGTCTGCTGGCGTGGCGCGGTGCTTTAGGAAGGTAAGACATGTATGGGATTATCATATAGAGCTCAATAAATCCCTTTCAGTGTATTTTAGAACAAATTTGCACAATCACGTGCGCTCATACGTATGACCCATATTACTATCCGCGATCACATAAAATATGTCTGGCGTTTGACTAGCAAAGCGGTGTCAGCAGACCTTGATCGGCAATCTATAGTCTGTCAAGTATGTTGTAGTGGTCTCCCAAATGAACTTGGAGTTTCATTAAATCACAGATATTTAGCGTGGTTCCTCGGATGTTCCTTCTTCCGCCACGTTGGCTATAAGCGTCCAACGTGTTCGAACCCGGGTCCTTAATCTGGGCTGCTAAGATTTGCGACCACATTACAACAGAGGCAACATCGCAAAATATCCGTAAACGTAGAATCAGGCGCACGTTAAAGAATCCCATGTCGACAAAATTGAGCCAAAGTACCAGAATAGCCCAACTCGCAGTCACACAGAAAAACATACGGCGCCATTTCTGTTTCAAAGTGCTTACCGTTTGCGGTAGCTACATGGCGAAAACTGTACAGCAGGTTCAATCCGTAACTTGCAATATTATTAAAACTTCCTACGGAAGGCTTTACGAATATTTAAAATCAAACATTTCTCTTTTTTTTTTCTTTAGAGCCTGGCATCTTTTTCTTTCCTTTTCTCATGTAAGCACAGCTGCACTCCAGCCAGGACTCCGCGGGACGAATAAAGCTGCCTTACTTATCTCTGTTTATGTATTAAGTTGATGATAAGAAATTACAACAACGTAACGACGTACATATTTATAATGCGAGAAAAGACAGGTAGGATCATTTTCGCTAGCTGCTTGTTTAGCGACATTTAAGGCATCAAGATGGAGCTTGAAACTAGCTTGGTGTTTAATTATTTTCATGTTGCTTTAACTAAAATCCATATAGCGTTTCACTATAAGCTATAAATTTCGATTACGAGTCAAACAATCTTGGTTATCTTGCTCGTATTTGAGTTGAAAATTCACGATTTCAGACTGTCAAGATTTTTCGAAGATATATTCAATGAAGTGAGAGAACAGTGGAAACGAGAACTGCCCGAATAGTTACGATGCAGGAAGGTTGCAGCGGATGATGCGCAGGAACGCCGATTTCTTAATCGAACGAACGGGATAACTATAACATTGCTAACGGATAACTAACATTGCATTGCTAACATTAAAAGTAGTCACTTTCAGTCATTCATAGTAACGTCTCTTAGGTGCGAAGCACCTTACGCGCTAGGGCTGTCGGCATGCCCTGTCGTCGTCGTCACGGCAAAGCAAGCGTTCAAACTATGGTAAAAGGAAGTCAACACACAGCTGACAGGAAAAATTAACACCATCTTCCCAAAGGGAACCCTGATGGGATGCGAAGCAGCAGCGTTGCGCACGGGTGGCGTCATGGGTTGAACGGCGCTAACGCGGGTGCTTCGCATCCCATCAGGGTTCCATTTGGGAAGATGGTGTTAATTTTTTGTCGGTCGCGGTAGCGGAGCGAGCGGCGGTAGCGGCAGGTGTTGCGGGCGAACGGACGAGGCGGCAGCTGCGGCGAGCGCGCGGCAGGCGAGGGAGAGAGTAACGTCAGCGCGCACTGCGAGGGGAGCGTGACGTCAACGCGCAGCTGTGGCGTGACCTACTTCGCACCGCTCCAACACCTGCGGCGAGGGCAGCGCGTTGCCCTCGCCCTCGCCGTACGGACGCACAAGACAGCGTTACACAGGCTAGTCAAAGAGCTGCTTCGCATCTAAAAGTACCACCCGCTAGGATTGAAACCCGCGACTACCCGGGTTACGACGATACTACCCGGGGGGGTTACGACGATAGCAGCTGGAAGCTCTGCCGATCACACCACCGACACGTACGGGTTGCATGGAACAAACGGGCCTTATATCTTCACCACACCGTTTTATAATCTGCGTCTAAGTGATGTTCGGTTAAAGAAAACGTGTTTAGCAAGCAAAATTGCTGTTAAATTAACATCGCCTCCGTTCCACTACACCCTTGTTTCGCAGCGGTAGTACCGCCATCTAGGAGCGATACATCGAACCAAACTGTGCTAATGCGTGCCAATCGCAGCGAAGATAGCGGCGTGGCGCCGTCCTACCGGCGCGTTACTTGGGCAAAGTACGACCACGGCCGCTACAAGATGTGTGGCCAGTTGTGTTTCAACGCGCTCTGTCAAAGAAAGGGAAAAACGCCGCCGACAAGCAAAACGATGCGATTTTCGCTGCAGCGGACCGTTCACAAAACGATCCGCTAATTTCGCTCGCAAGGTTTCACCGTTGGCGGATTAAGGACTGCGAATTGTCCAACAGCGGTGCATCACTGCATGCTTCGCATCTCCCCAGGTTTCACGTTAGCGGAGCTGCATCCTTTATTAGACAGCTTCTTTGTTGTCCTGGTTTGATATAAGTAATTTGTTATACTTTGAACATTCGCACAATGCCATCACTCTTTCAGAAAGTATCTTTGAATAAACTTAGCATGTTCTGTGTGCATCTTCTGTCACGCTGCTCTTAGTAATTGTAGCCATTTTCCTCATGCCAAAAAGAGATGAAAGTAATGGTTTAATATTTGGATGCCGCTTCGTAGACCGGATATTTTTTTTTGATGTGTTCCTTTCTTGTTCTTTTTCCGTTTCGTTCTTTCTTTCTGTCCTTTCTTTCCCTCCTTCCTTTCTTATTTATTTATTTTCTTTTTCTTATTCCTTCCTTTCTTTTTTTATTTAATTTACTGAACAAGAAGACTTCGCACAAATTCTACATTACAGTTTGATAAGAAATACGGCATCCTGCATGTCTGATGCGGTATTGGGAGAACGTCTTACAAGGTCGTCATTCGTATTCGTTCCGACAGTTATATATTCGAACACTCGCGCACTCGCGAGCTGGAGCCGCATTCTAGTCACCGCAAACCACGGGGAAATTCGCTTTTCTTGCGCTCCTCTACGGGATAGACGTCTCCGAGAGAATACGTATTCTTCCGCAAATAAATCACTGCAATACTTTCCTCGAGCTATGCATGTGTACATTTAGCAGAGCCTGACAGTTATTGTTCTTTGGTCCTAGTGAAGACTGGCTAGTTTCTAAGCTCGCGTTTTTAGAGAGCATTGGTCTTGCCATATGCATCTGCTTCGAGAAATTTGAAATATACGATTATATAGGTGCTCTAAAGCAGTGAATCTCTCGAAGATTTTTATTTGATGGGCTAGTTAGAACACATTTAATTATAAGATACAGGACTAGTATACTCTCATTCACACCTTTATATCATGTGTGTTTGATAGGAACAAATGCAGCAATATTAAAAAGGAAATTAGCGGTACTTTTATGGCGGGCTATTGTATTCTACGAAACAAAGTGAAGCTTACGGCGGTGAACAGCTTGCGGATGACGTGTATGCAAGCGCCTGCAGAGACTCATCTTAAAGCGGCTAGCGACTGTTGGATTAAAAATAGGCGTAATAACAAATATTTTGTTCATGTAAGACGCTTGCGTGTACTGTACGCGAAGTATCCTACACAAAGCTGGCGGTACTGTAGCTCACAGAGATACCTCCAAGCGAGAAACCTGTAGACGGTTTCACTGTTTGTAAACAAACACGAATGCGCCGGACAGTCTGGCCAAGAAGAGTTCCGGTGCGGCACTTCCGGTAATACTTTGTGAATGGTCCTGACGGTGTGTGCCTGGTGTGTTTAAGTCAGTTTTTGAGCTCGTTGCTCTATTATATCTGGCACACATTTCTTCAGATGTGTTTAGAGCGATGTTTGGCGACTGCATGAAGCGGCTCGACGACGTCGCACGCAGAGGTACAAGCAGAAACTGCAGTGGAGAGTAGTTGCCTGATCCGCTGGATGGGGAAGTTGTAACCTGAAAGGCAGCTACGTGATGAATTGACATGCGATCTGTGTGACTGCAACTCAGCCGATGTTGCTGAGCAAAGTTATGTTAACCGCAGATTTCTTGTGAAAGGCAAGCAAGATTGCTCAGTTTTACGACAAGCCTTTGTTGAGAACAGCAACAAAATGTTAATAAAAAGCAACAAACAGAGAGCAAGCCGAGCCTGATAGAGCATGCCTAGTTTTGCTAAAATCACAGGCTAAATTGCCCCACCTTCATTGCCACACTTGCCCCACCTTCAATCTAAACTTAAAGAGATGTTTCCTGCCTCCTCGATTCGACCGCAATACCGGTAATAACAGATTGCTTCTCTTGAGAACTTTCAAGCAACGTAGTGAAGCTTAGTGGTGCAGCATGTCAGAAGGGCTTCTGATCTGCACAGCTTCGCCAACACGTTACTTCAGTCATACAGCGAAATAAATGTTTTAAGTGAGGAGAACTTTAGAGGCCCTGGCTGGCGCGACGTCTGATGCGATGTCGTGTTGCCAGGCTTAGAAAGTATCAGTTTAAAACAGTGTCAAAACATGCTAATAAATAACCAAAACCGGTTAAAATTGATCCAGATCAAGAGTGGTTAAAATAAACCAGATTAGCATAACAAAATAATAAAACAAAAGAGACACATTACGGGTAATTATTCGCATAAGGAAATTCAGTTAAGCGATAATAATTCGAAAACGCTGACGATAAACACAACGAGGAAGCACAGGCTAACCACTGCGCCGCACTTCGTACAGCTTTCGCTGCAGTGGAAGTAGCTTAGTTTTTTCTGTGCCTGTCCACTTCACAATACGCTGCTGCATTACAGACCACGTTCTTTAGGCAGCGTAGTAAACACGATCATCCAAGAAGCAGTGAATGGCATCCTGCAGCTGCGCTAAAGGCATAGTGATCGTCCCGAAGGAATGTAATATTGCCGCCAATTACGAGCAGTCGTTTCGCAAAATGATAAAACTATGGCTCTTTTTTTTTCTAAATTATTTCCAGGTGGTCGTGACGGTGAAAGACGCAGAACGCAAACCGTTTAACATCTAACTTCATTTATTGGGCGAACCTGTGCCCATCAAAGCAAGCTACGGCAAATCACATAGCACAAGGACAGCGGCAAGCACAATCGTCGGTTTTTCAATAGAAACCGGTCAGCGGCGATGGGCGTCGGCTTTTATACATGCGTCACAGTATACTTCTAGTGTTACCGATGGTGCTCGAAATTTACTCAGCGGTAAGCGTCGTGCATGCAATAAAGAGGCGCTAGGGGCCCCTCGTTCTGCCTGCCCCCGAGACAAGTACAAAGAAAGCAGGAACGTGCGTACGTAGAGTCGCTTGAGTACCCAACACTAAAACTCACTAATGTTAGCCGAACAATTTCTACACCGCTCGCGAAGCTCACGCAGGTTCCAGCGCGCCTTCCGCCGAACGATAACAGGCGTGTCACAGCGAAAAGGGCGACCACCGTGAAATAATGAAAACAAGTGCGCGTGTCAGTACATGCGACGAACATTTATAGACGGCTCTTCGATTTTTATATTGTTGCTGAGCCCAGATAACGGAAGAAATATATTGAACGACCTCTGCGAACGCTTAGCGTTTCCATACCCGTATGGGTGTCACTTTTCGTTATTGTTTCGCCTTGAATTTTTTTTTTTACTTCTATTTACGGACACGTGTTGGATGCTGTAGCGTCTATCCATAAGGTGGCAATATAATGCCCCGAGGCAACACGGTATATATCTGATCGAAATGTCGCGAAAGACCCGAGTAGCAATTACACGAATTTTCGAGTTTGCACATGCCCATGATGCGCGAGAGGTCAAGAAAAATTCGCGCAGTGTTTGCCGTTTGTTCACCGTGCGGCGGTCACCTGTACTGCGACACACACAGACAGACACACTAACACACACACAATATATATATAGTTCAAAAAGATTTCTCTGAGCCCGAATAAATATTTAAAAAAAAGAGTGATTCACATGACTAACAAAAAAATATAGCTTTTCTGACGTTGCGGCCTGTGGACCGGCCTTCATCATGGTGAAATGGTGTTGCAGAGCACCTTACTTCTAAGAGTACAGGAAAGGGAAAGACTGCGGCTACGAAGGCGTATGTCTGAACAGGGAATGGCTACATAAAGTATGCCTGGACAGAGCACGTGATCGGCTGCGGCGAGTCACGATGCGACGCTGTAGCCTCTCGATTAACACCGAGGCGGCACACTCCCAGCCCCGAGGGATTCTCATACCTGTATGAAGTGTATGTAACGCAACTATAAAGCGCACTCCACATTGCAAGAATGGTAATCACCACTGCGCAAAGGATAAGAAAGAAAGCTGATTTATCGACACACTGCTGGCTAGAATCGAATGGAATATCTTGCAATGGAAAAAATATAAGCAATAAAGAGAAGAAGAAAAACTGAAAATAAAATAAAAGCGATGACAACGAAAAAATAAAGGAAGTTCAGCAAAAAAAAAAAGGACAATGTGATGAGGAACGTCTGCAATTTGAAACGGCTTCCTTCATAATGACAATGCCCTAGTCACTAGGGAAACTATATATATATATATATATATAACTGTCCTTCATGGGCGGTAGGAAAGATGGGTAGCACCGCGCAGTTTAATGCGGCATACCTCCTTTCTGCATGTTTTAAATTATTTAGGCATCTGCGCTTACTTAGCCGGATACCAGATTTTAGCCTTCGTGTGAACTTGGTACAACCATGCACACCCAGCCCCCCCCCCCCCATAAATGACATGGAGGATGGAAAAAGCGTGCACAAATATGAAATGTCATAATTTTACAGTGGCAGCTGCTCCTGGGCGGTTTAACCTTATCAGCTGCTACGTGAATATGCTCCAACTAATAACAAAAGCCCATACCGAATAATAAAAGCACATGTGGTGCTGCGTCGTCGCCGGTCCTTTCTGCGCCCGTTCGTGTGCGCGCTTCAATAGTTAGCGCGCATTTACCAACACCCCGGGGCTTTTACTGTTTCCACATAGAGGTACATGCAAGATGGCAATGGGCACTGAGGGGCCAGATCGCGTGATTCGACAATGTGACGGGTTATTGACATGTCCGGGATAGCGGGAACTCTAAGTGCAGAGAAATACTGGTGGCTCTGCCGTGTCTAGGCAGAGAGTATGGTTCGACTCGCAAGTGTCCCGTATTCGCATTCGTGGTTCGATTCATGAAGTTTCATATTCACACTCGCGTAAGGAAGAGTGTCAAGCATCTTCTATGTTTCGAGCCACGCATTTCTGTTGAAACTGAGAAATATCGTACCGTTCTTTTCTGGAAGCAGCAAAATGCGAACACCGCCAATGAGACATGTCCGTGGCGCATAGACAGCGAACATTGAAGCGTATGGATAATGCCAATGCAGTAATAGAAGCTTCGCTCATTGTGTGCGTTCCAGTACCCCTTACTTTCGGCATAAATAGCTCTATGGCGGATAAAAGCGATGATCAGTAAATCGATAATCAATAACTTGCTGTAGAGGATGGCTGTAATTGCACATAAAGATCAACAACGAGTTGGGTATACACTGCGCTCTCTATCACCAATAAAACGCGTAGCGGAAGGACAAGCAAACATGGAGAGCTTGCAACCGCGAGAAACCGAAGCATGGCAGAATGTCGGTTTCTGTATATGTCGGCATTCCGCTTAGCAGTACGACGAACGTAAACACACACCGTTCATTTTATAAATACACTGGAGTATTATGTCCAGATTTTTTTTTTTTTTTTTGCTTTTGCTAAGCTAAAGAGCTGAATGGAGTAGAAGTATCACAGCGAAGATACTTGCTCTGCGCTCGGTCACTGACACCGGAGACCACCGCAGCGGTCGACGACGTTGACGGCGAAGCAGAGCGCTTGTCACAGAGCTATCGCAGACGGCTGGCACGCTGTGCACGCTGACCGGGCACCGACGGCGCTGGTGAAGTTCGATCCAGTCCGTCGAGCGACGGGCGATATGTGTTACAACTGCTGACGTGCGACCGCTACGGCCATTTGTAGCGCCGCCTCCGGCAGCCTAGGCCATCGGGCCATCCCATCGTTAAGTCTCAGGCGCACTCGCAGCACACAAGGGAGGAGGAGGGAGCCGTTGTGATGCGTCAGGCGGCAAGCAGCAAGGCACGGAGCCGATGGAGCGGAGCAAGATTGCGGGCCCAGCCGCGGACTGAACGCGAGGCGCGCGATCTGCGCACAGCTGGCGCCCTTTTCGAGGCGCGCAGCGAACGCTATGGGCGCGCGCGAAACGCGGCGCTACCGGAAGGGAAAACCGGGGGATGGGAATTCACATCGGGCAACGTGACTTTACATTGGGATGGACGCCCAAGAGGAGAAAAGGGAGCCGAGCTCCGAGGCCCTCGCGGAACTCTTCGGTCCTCCTCGAAATGACTTTTCGACGACGGTCGTTCGGGGTGCGGTTAGGGTGCGATGGGGTGGAATATCGGCCGTTTCATTAAAGCATCTGTGATTTCTTACTTTTTTCCTCGGGCCTTATTACAAACAAGCATGTGTGCGAAAGGAAACTTACGCAGTCTTAACTCAAGTTTGACTTTTCGTAATATACGTCGCGAAGCAGTGAAACGGCAATCCCGACTCTTTTAAATGCGAAGCATATGAGTGAGCGACTTTGACCGTATCTATCTATCTATCTATCTATCTATCTATCTATCTATCTATCTATCTATCTATCTATCTATCTATCTATCTATCTATCTATCTATCTATCTATCTACGTCTTGGTGCTCTCCTGGTTGTCTCGTTTAACCGATATACCTCAGAACATGGATGGCACAGTACGAATGTATGTCAAAGATGGACGATCGATATTTGCGTCACTAACATAATATACTTGTCATGTACATCTCGATTAACGATCCTGAAATCACGTGTGGCTCAAACCCGTCGCGATATTCGGGTATGCGCCACAGGTGTAAGCATTTTATACAGCACATGTCAATCACGGGCCAACTAAAACGGCCATTTAACGTATCATTAGAACAACAAATAACAAACACACAGGAACGCGCTGCAATCACCGAAGGCAACCTACCAGGAGGCAGGTATCGAACCCTGGGCCCCGAGGTGCCAAGCGAATACGCTGCCACAAGGCTACAACGGCTGCTCCGAAACGATGAATACAGTATGAATAAACTGAAAGCACCCGTGTGATGACTGTGCTGGTTTACCGTCAATTGCGCTTCTAATTTGTGTTAAACGTTTGTATTAGCAATGTGATGACGATACACGTGTCTATACCCCTCGTCATGCCTTTGTTTACTCGACCCCGTAGAAATACTCCAGGCAACGACGCTCATGATACGCACATCAGTGCACCACTAGCCTCCATTTCTCTTTTTACAAAACAGGCACTGTTTGTGCTGTGCACTAACTCGAATGTCAACGCCACGCCCTACATCATGGGCGACCACTCCGTCACGATGGTGCTCTCACGTTTCCTGGCTAGGTTATGTTAAGCGTACACCTACTCGTGCACTTTGCTCGAAGACATTCATCCCATTCGTCACACTTCGCTGACGCGCCGCCACGGTGGTCTAGTGGTTATGGCACTCGGCTGCTGATCCGAAGGTCGCGGATCGAATCCCGGCCGCAGCGGCTGCATATCGGTGAAGGAGCAATGTTGAGGCCCGTGTACTGTGCGTTGTCAGTGCACGTTAAAGAACCCCAGGTGGTCAGCAGGTTTCTGACTTGGGCTAGTTGGCTCATGCTCTTAAAATTGCAGCACGACGAAGACAGGAGTGTGTGATTGTACGTGTCTCCTATCTTCGTCGCACTGCAATTTTAAAAAGCCAGGTGGTCAAATTTTCCGCAGCCCTCAACTACGGTGTCCCTCACAATCACATGGTGGTAATGGGACGTTAGACCTAAAAAATCAATCAACACTTCGCTGAACTGCAGAAGATTCGCCATATGCAATTTTCCTCGCTGACTGCTCCGCATGACACCAATTCCCACAGTTCTTGCGTTCCGCAGTATTTTTCTACATCATACTGTCACCATAGGGGATAAAGGCAAAGAAACCAACGGACAAACCAGGCAACCAAGAAAAGTAGGTGTCTGGTTTTTCCTCCTTTGGTTTATTCGGTGCTGTTCCCTTCGCCGGCGTTCTCTTAGCATTGCCACGTACCAACTTATTCAGCGAGCCAGCCCTTAGTGTTTTTTTTTTTTTTTCAATGGGACGCTAAAGAGGGAGGAGCACACAAACCTGTAATGCATTCACCTTTGTGTTTCTTGGGGGCAGCTGGTTTGTGTAAGCGCTTATGAGTGGTTGCGCATACACGCGTCAGCGCACTCCCTATTTATTTCCTCCCTCTCCTCCTTCTACTCCCCATACCCATTGCCCCAGCGTAGAATAGCCAGTTGGGCGCCTTTCTGGTCGACAACCCTGCCTTCGCTTCCCTTCTTTCTTTCCTCTTCCCCTTTTATTACGCAGGTTCATGCTAAGCCAGAGGTCACTGTATCACGCGCGCACAACCCCTCATTTTATGGTGACTGAAGTGCCACCCACGCGGTCGATTTACAGGAACGCGCAAGATCGCTTTAAAGAACGAGCAAGTCGGCTTCCTAGTCGTATACTCTTTCCGCTCTGGCGAGATTTGCACATCAGGAACCTATTCAGCCAGCGGGTGAGCCTGACGATAGCCTCGGATCACGCACCACAGGAATACACTGACGATAAATTTTAAAAGACGCGATTCGGTCAGGCTTAGCCGCTTCATGGTTTTCTGCGGACTGAAGTGGTTCCATCGAATGCACTACAGCTTAGTATCCTCCGAATCTCGGCTTCGCTGATCCTGAGAGTTCTGTTACCACACCGCGAACTTGGTCAGGTATTGCACCAAGAAAAAAGAAACTCGTCGTCACGATTTCAAGGCAGGTTCTCAGATTCATGAGGCCTAACTCCCGCTTCCTGCGCCTTGCGAACCCCCCCTCCCTTTCCTCGTCCTCCTCCTTTTCCCCCCCACACACTCTTGAGGTGTCCTTTCCGGAGAGACACTTATCGTGCACTCACCACCCGCCTTCCTTTCTATTGTGTTAATGAGAATCTCGTCATACACACTGCCCACTTCGAAGATGTCATCGCGCCTGCACCTTCAGTCGCCACGCCCGTAGGGCACCCGATAGTAATGCACCCTCCCCCTTCTTTGGTATGGTGACTCCATAACCACTACGCCCACAACGATTCCCTAGCCTCGGTTATGGAATGTCTCGTCTACGCTACATTGAACTATACAGTCATGCAGCTATACTATCACCCGAGTCATTTTGTGTCACTGCTGTCGCACACTAGCCGACCTGGTGTTACATATCATTAGCTCAACAATTCGGGAAGCAGGGTTGATTAGAATGACCCTCCCCTCTGACTACCCCGCGCTCCCTCTACATATCAAGCCAAACACTCCCTGGGGCCCTTGAGTGTTTTACGCGACATTGTAAATTGCATCTGTGCCCTCGAACGAACAACGGCCCCAATACCGACACCGCAGATATCTTGTTTGTTCTGTTCCTTATTCCCCCGGGTCTGTCTCGCTCGCTTTCAGAGCGTCATTGTTAGCGGAAGAACCGAAATGAGCGAAGGCACATACAAAGCGTAGCCCTCCAAGGAACTACATAAGGAAATGATGGAGTGCTCCGGCAGCGTGTTTGTGAAAAACAAGAAGGGGTAAGCGAGGACAGATGCGGCGAGTTTTCAGTCTTCCGGAAATTGTGTGCGTGTGTGGGTGTGTGTGCAGAGGGGAGAGGAGGTGACCGGGAGGAGTGCTTGTAACTGTGTTTGCTTTGCTCACGCCTCACGTTTTTGCTCATGTCTCACAGCAACGACTGCTCAGCGTTCGAAAGAAAATTCGGGACAAATGTTTAATATGTAGATTGGGGTACAGCCCATAAGCGTAAGCTTCCACGTATTTATTTATTTATTTATTTATTTATTTATTTATTTATTTATTTATTTATTTATTTATTAAATCCATGATTTCCACCGCGAGGACCTTGCAGCTTCCAACAGAAAGCGGTAGCAGAATGGCATGGATGAATTCTACCACGTGCTACGTGACACCACCAGGCGAAAAGAGCGCTCCACACTGGCCGCCATGACTGCGAGTGACACTGGTCCAGTAAAATGCCCAATAAAATGGACGAGGGAAGGACCGCCATCGTAGCTTATTTGGCGGAGCATCGGACGCGTTATCCCACCGTCGAAGGTTCGCTCCCTACAGGCGGTAAGTGTTTTAACAGCGATTGCTCGAGGTAGAATGTGTCGCGACCTGAAAACTCGGCACGCTGGGTACGCGGCACGGTGGTACTAAAACAAAGCCTCAGTGTCCTCCATTGTTGAAGTGAAACAATCCTTCTTCGCACCAAGTTAAATTGGCGCAACTAGACCACTACGCTATAGTTGCAACATATACAATTCCTTCGAGTCCTTTACACTACCATGGCTAGAACGCTAGCGGGGTTCAAGCGGGAATAGAACCTAGGTCGTCTCCGTGGCAGGCCAGTGTTCTACCAAAGAGCCACGCCCTTGGCGTGGCTCTTTGGTAGCGGCGTATCCTTGTGCACCACCCCTATAGGGGTGGTGCACAAGGACAGGCGGCTCCACCGTCGCCCCTTTGCGTTCAGCGCCAATGCGGGCGCTCCCGCGTCGCTGGGGTGATAAGGCTCCCTCCCGCAGTGCGTGCGTGCCTGCTTGTGCGGGGGTGGCGTCGTCTGTGTGTATTCCGCCGCAACTTCCAGCTGGCTTTCAGACCCCCGCAGGTCTGAACGATTTCTTCATCGGTGCTAACATCGATAAGGCAAGCTTCTATACGAGGTAGCGCGTGTGTATGTAATGTTAATTAACTTGTGTCTGCGCGGTGCGGGCGGAAGCGCGATGACAGGTCGGAGAGCTCCCAAACGCGCGTAACAACATCCTGTCAAGGACCGTCATGTTGGAAGTTTCAAGCATTTTTAATCCACGACCGCTTGTTTCACGTAATTCTATCTTGTTTTGAAGCTCTCCCTAAACATGCGTCGTTGACATGGCATCTGTCTCCAGTGCAAGCATAGCCGTTATCTGTAAGCGCCGTGCGGCAGTCGCCTTGTGCCTGCAGCGATACGATAAGCCACTAAAAAGCAGTAATCCGAGAGTCTGGGCTGGGCCGAGCGCACGGAAAGGCTAAGAACCGGCTGGAAAACGAACAAGGTCACGGTGCTCCCTGTTAATTAGTAATTACGTAACTTAGTATAAGACTATTATTATTAAGACATTAACCCCATAGCCATCCCCTCACAAAGCATGCAATAAGGGTCTGAAGCGCTAATTTGATCGGTAATGGATGTTGGAAAGGCAACTGAGAAGTTGTGCGAAAGGAAGAATCGCGTGGGAGCGTCGTGGCGTGTTGTCGTGTCATGTTCCATGGCAATATTCTCATACGATGTTGCCGTTGCGCAGAATGGGTGCAGAAATATCTGTTTATTTGTCTTAATTGCTTTTAATAAATAAGAACTAAAGGTAGCCGGCGCCTGGAAGCTGCGAGAACCATAAATTATTTATTCGGTAAAGCAAAGGCTGAGCCAGGGACGGTATTGCCTCGTGTCGAAAATTTTCCGCAACACTACATGAAAGAACTTACCGTGATGTCTTTCAGTGGCCTAATTTTGTTACCCGATGCATCGAGGCGTTTGTTACGAGTGCGCGGAGCGAGCCGATAGCGGAATACAAGACGAGGGAAAAAGTTCGTGTCTGTTATTTTTCTTTGTCACATAGAAAGGCGGCGGCCCTTTTTGATCCGAGTACACCTCACCATTCGAGCACGCCTTCTGGGAGCTATAAAGAAGCAAGAAGAAAGAAAGAAATACGCATCGTGAGTCGTCAAACGTGATGTGTGGGGTGACGTAATGTCCTCCTGTCATGAACCATATGGCTTTCACTATACAAATTTAACCACCCCCCCCCCCCCCTTTCTTATTTTTTTTCTTCTTGGAAACAGCGTGAGGGCTCGAACAGTAGCCCTCCGTGTCTGCTCATAAGAAAACGTTGACGGAACGAGTGGGCCGGCTCCCGCGATTCTCCTTCCCCCACTGAACTTTCGGGAAGCGGTAAAACCATGGTGATCTTCTGTAAGTATTGTTGCATCCGAGAACACAACGAACGCTCTTGCTTAATGCCGAGCCACAACGCGACCACTAAACAACGCACGTTTGGAAAAAGCTGCGGGGAAACCTGCATAAACGGGCACGAAAGATGGCGCTAGCCAGGGCGACCGAAGCTTCTATCACCACAAGGACGGGCGCGCCGCCGCGAGAGGCGCTTCCAGCAGCGGAGAGTTACAAGTGCGCCATCCCCTGGTGAGTAGCAAGACCTATCCATGTATAGTATGGCACGGCAAGGAGGTGGGAAACGGTAGTGAATCTCAGAAGAGGTGTGTAAAAATTCCAGCGGTCGAAGACGCGAGCACAAAAACAAGGAACGCACAGTACCAATGCTGGACTTGCAACTGATGTTTACTGGGAAAAAAACCTTGTTCAAGTGGAACTCCACCGTATATACCTGCGCAAGCGCCAGATGTAAGAGAACAGATAACAACAAACCAAAACCATATAAAAAGACACACACACATAAAAAAAGGCAGATCCCACGTGCAGTGGGAATCAAGGAAATGAGAAGCACGCATCAGGAACGTAAAATGGATCTGCATTGTTGTCTCGCTATACCGATTTTGGTACATACGAAGTTAACGAAACGGCCGCAAGAGCACCAAGACTGTGTCGTGTAAACCATGCCGCTCACATCATGCATGTCATGGTTGTAAAGTTATGACCTGTCATATACGTTCGTCATGCAGTCGTGTTGTTCCATAGCAATTTTGGTATACATCCTGCTAACGAAACGTGTGGCATGTAAATCATGCCGCTCATGACATGAATGCCACGATTTTCATGTTCTTAGAACGTATCACCCATGGTCGTCATTCATTCCATACATACCATACAAATTTTGGTATATATCAAGTTAACGAAACGGTCGCAAGAGCACCAAGACCATGGCACGTAAATCATGCCGCTCATGACATGCATGTCATGATTCTCATATTATGACCTGTCATTCATGCTCGTCATGCAGTCATGTTTTGGCATACCAATTTTCGTATACATCCCATTTACGAAACGGCCAGGAGAGCACGAAATCGTAGGCGGCTAAATAGATAGATACGCTCAATGTCTCCGAAGTTCACTAAGAAATGCTTCGCATTTCAAAACGTGCCACTACCTTTTTTTTTTTTTTAATGTGACGAGTGCTATGCGTAGCAGTTTTAGTCGTTTGTCAAAAGTAAGATCTCTGTCACTGAGATGTACCGAAGGCTATGCAGTTTGTCTCATGAACTGCATAGCTTTGAGGCTTGTCTCACAACTTTTAGCGTGAGGCCACAAAGAACGGAACTACTCTGATTTTCTCAACGCTGAGCAAACTGGCAAAGCTATGCAGGAGGATCACAGGAGAGAGGGAACTTGCAAGCACCGACTCTGGAAAAAGTCACAATAAACGATGCACGTTTACCAATTGTGCAAACATCCGTCATTTACCATATTCCTCTCTCGTGCGGTGGCTCCTATGTGGGCCATGCAGACTGGTCGGTGCATTAATGAGCGCAGAAGTGAGCATCGCAATCTGCTCCCAACCTTAGCCTTTTGGCTAAGATCAAAGTGCTCCCAACAGGTACATGTGGGGAGCCTACGTTTGCGTTGCAAAAAGTGCGGGTGTGAAGCAGATTTTCCGAGTGTATCGATAGTGGGGAGAGAGCGCGGCAAATCGGAAAGGCAGATAAGCGAAGCTCTCCGTATCAGGAAGTTGGGTGCCGATTTATGTGTTAGTGAACCTTCGGTACATCTCAATGCTAAAGAGATCTTATTTTTGACAGACTACTAAAGCTGCTACGCATAGCACGCGTCAGATAACATTAAAACAAGGTAGTGGCACTATTTTTTTTTGTCTTTTTGTGTGGTTATGGTTTATTGTTATCTGTTCTCTTACATCTGGCGTTTGCGCATGTATATACGGTGGAGTTCCACTTGAACAAGTTTTTTTTTTTTTTTCTATAAGCTTCAGTTGTAAGTCCAGTATTGGTTCTGTGCGTTCCTTGTTCTTGTGCTCGCGTGTTCGTCTGTTGAATCTGCACCAACACGCCCAACAAGCTACCCTACTCACAAGTAGGGAAAGGAGAAGGGCGGAGATTAAAGCACAGCACAGTATAGCAAAGGGGTAGGAAAGGCAGTTGAGGGTGGGGAGGAGGGACGCGACAGTGAAGAAGAGCTAAATGAGGAGGGGAGAGCGTTCATTTATTGAGCGATTGATTTCTAGGGTTTAACGTCCCAAAAACTATGAGAGACGCCGTAATGGAGGGATCCGGAAATTTCGAAACCCTGGGAATCTTTAACGCGCACTCGCATCGCACAGCACACGGGCCTCGACATTTCGCCTCCATCGAAATGCAGCCGCCGCGGCCGGGATTCGATCCCGCTATGCCTTCGGATCAGCAGCCGAGTACCACTGTGGCGGGGAAAAAGGGGAGAGGGAAACGAGCAGGGAAACGAGCACTTGGTCCATATACACATGCGGACGCGCCAGCACAGCAGGCCCGCATGCTCCGTCTCTCCGAGCTTGACAGCAACGAGTTAGCAGAAGCTCCGCGCAGGCCTCCATCACGTTACCTCACCATGACTTCCGTGTGACTATAGCCCGACGCAAGTGGAGAGGCTCAAGGCCACCGTTGCACTATATCGTATGGCCGGGAGCCGCATGCAGCCGTCGAGCGGATACCTGAAAATTTATAGTATATACGTGCATGCGACGATGACGTAATAAGCGCGCTCACGGGCACATGATTAGAGTAGCGATGTTGCCGAGCACGCTATGCACGGCAATAAGCAACTGTCGTCGTCGACGTCGTCGTTGTTAATGTTATTGTCGTTGTTGTCGTTGTCGTTGTCGTTGTCGTTGTTGTTCCTGTTGGGCATGTAGACATTTACACACAAAACACGTGGAAACAAGTCAAACAACTGAAGCCAGCAAATATGTATGGAGTGCCGGAACCTTCTCGGGGAATATGTATTAAAGAAACGCTACTACAGAACGTATAAGTAGTAAATTTCTCTGGTGCATGGGCTACAATTCTACAGAATGTATAGCTGTCCCAGCGGCCGTTTGAGCGAATCGAACACGGGTTATGTTATCCGCGTGTTTTGACTGAACGTTGAACGTAAACAGTCAATATTGCAGCGCTCGTGACCCAGTCATTAATTAAGCTAGGTCCTCCATTTTTTGTTGCTCCTTTCCAAGCTTCACAAACACTTGCTCACACGTCAGCGCGCTGATCAGACGCAACAATAAAAGTGATTTAAAATTAGTAGCAGAAGCTAATCCAAGCACGTCAAATGAGGCATTGTACGCAATGCCTCATTTCAGGTCAAGTCCTCCATCAACAAATTTCACTGAACTTGTAACGAAGCGACGAATGTCTGGCAGGATGATTGGTTTAAATACTGGTGTTATAATAACTGGCATTCTTGCGCAAACGCAGCCACTTGTCATCCGTATTTTTGAGGAGCCGTAATTTCGTCCTCGGAATTCTGAATTTGAATCCCAAGGTCATGTTTTCCTCCTCTTCAGCAATTCATAACACGACGTAACCCTTTTCAAATCAAAGATAAATGTCCGTGCGTGAGCAAGCCGATACAATATACACTCTGAACGTGTCGTGCGCCCGTACGTCTTGCGACCTTTAATTTCATCGGCGGTGCCACGTTCTCGTGACGTATAGCACAAACAGTTTTTCGTGTCTGCTCACAATGAACAGCGTAGACGTTCCATTTACTTCCTTTTTTTTTTCTTATTTACAGACTCCGTAGACCAGAACGGTCGCTTTCTAATGCGACCTCATTGTCTATTACGCTTGGCCCCGCTATATCAGAGCCACATGTGCTCCACGTATACACTGTGGGCGAACTCGTATACACAGAAACCGGAACGAAGCAAAACGGGGGCTTCGTGTGGGCGCGCGGTGATAAAAGCTAGGCGCATCCCCGCTGCAGCTGTGTTCTTTTTAACGAAAACGGTCGTTTCGTTTCGTGCTGGCCGTATTGAACAGCCAGCGGTGGCCGCGCGTGACGCGAGCCCAGCTGCGGTCGTCCCGATACGTGTTCGATTTGCTCCGTCCGAAAAAGCCTGCCGTTTCAAAGTGCCGCGCGACTCACGCCGCGTCCCGCCTCCAATTCGCTCACTTATGCGCCTACTGAGCATTTTCTTTAATTTTTATTTTATGCGACTGACTTCCGCGTGCCCGTGGATCGAGCGACTGATGTTCCCGGAAGGCCTCACCGCTTCCACTTCTCCTTCAATGACTGATGTACCAAGGGCGAAAGACGACCCACGCCGTGTTTGCCCGTGTTCGGTCAAAATGCATTCAACACAATTTTCCAACTCCCCCGAACCTCGATGCTTCAGTTCTGATAGCGCGAAACATCGTGACACGATTTTTTTGTCTTTCGTGAAGACGCGCACCGACGGTTTCAATGATGACGGCTCACACTGTTTGGCTTAGTTTGCATGTTGCAACGCAACAGCTTTAACGCTTCGAATTCCTCGCGGCGTTTGGATCACATTTCTTCCTCCTGCTGAAACGAACGTCATTTTTCGGCATTCATTCATTCATACCATATACACAGGGCGCATTGGAGAGGAGAGCGCGTTGTAAAGATATTGTAACGTGCAGGCTGTGGGCGGTTTGTGAACCTAAAATTACGGCCCAAAATGTGTGTTCTGCGCAGTTGCTGCTAGCTGCACTCGAGAAATAACGGTGCCAGAAATTATATTGTGGGATTTCTTGAGCTTAAACCTGGATGCGATCATAAGGGGCGCGCTGTACTGCGAGGCTGTCCCTGAGGAGCGTTCACTGCACTATACCTCGCACAAGATTAACCGTTCATTCACAGGCATCAGCTGACCACGAAATAAAATGAAAATCGTCCTTGCAAAGCATTCATTCCATTTGCCGACGATCGAGACAAACATTTGCCCTTGCGTCGCTGTGATGTCAGGACTCCTGCGATGCATGCATGCGTCCAAACACCTGCTCCTTGTGAGGGCGCATATATAGTTTTGTCTTGCTTGAAGAATGCAGGGAAGTTATAAATTACTTTTTCAACGTTATTTCTCATTAACAGCATTTTGTATACTACCTTCAACGTTCAATCGATGAACAGATCGCAAAAGACGATGTAGAGAACAGGGAATGTCGCAGGAGCCAACGTTTCGACAAGTGGACTTGTCTTCGTCCTGACGAAGACAGGTCCACTTGTCGAAACGTTGGCTCCTGCGACATTCCCTGTTCTCTACATCGTTTTTAGCGATCTGTTCATCGATTCAAGCATCCATCTTCCCCTGAGCTTCTCTTCTAGCTTGGACTTCCACGTTCAATGTATTTTCTAGGACGAAAAGAAAAGAAATGACGAAATGTGTGAAGTACGGTCACTAACAACAGAATTTCCTTCTTCTAGGTGCAAAACGCAATTTGCGAATACTTGAATTCACTGAATAACTGATTTGATCGTAAGAAGCGTACAAAAGAAAAGCAAAATTCACGATGTAAACGTCGTCTTAAAAAGACGAAAGTTACAGTAGCTCGACTCCCGGGTGCCCGGTTCAGAGAATGTCCACAGCCCGGTGCCAAACATGTAGCTCGATCCTCGTGTGTCGTTTCGGCGAACGCTTGCAGCCACCTGCCCAACATGCTGCATGGACAGTAACCATGGCCGTGACGCGGACTTACTCGTAGAACTGATCTGTGTAAGCGTCACGCCGCCGTTGTCCAAGCGCGTGCGAGCCAGGTGCGGACATGAGACCAACGTTGTCGTGGACGGGTTGGCGCCATCTTGTATGTTTGTGTATGTGTTTATTCTGTTCTGCGGTTGTCGGCGCCGACCCCTCTCGCCTACAACATGTGTACAATAAACGGGATGGAAGATGCCAATAAGAGAGAAAAATGGTTGTGATTTGCCGTCAGGCATCTTGGGGCGGAGCCAGGGAGGGGTTAAAACGCGGCGCTTCGTCCCTAACGAGGAGGTTGGAGAGGTCGGAGAGTAGCGCTAGAAGTGACTTCTAGTTCTGGACCCGGTAGTGGTTCTGGTAGCAGGAGCTGTACTATGCACTGATCGGCTCTGCCGAAGAAGCGACGGCCCCAACAACCGAGCTACTGTCTGTAAACATGTATATACGTCCTGTATACTATATAGAGTTGAGTTGCGTTTACGTGAATGAAAGGCTGATCTCCATCCCTCGAGAAGAGACAACACAACGAGGGAGACAGGCAGTCGGGAAAAGATTTCCGCCCCATACTACTTCGTCATCTGGCGTAGCTCTACTCCACTAGGAAAGTGTAGGAGGAAGAGGGGTGAACAAGTCCAACCTTGAAACTTATGGCAACGTCGATATTTTGTTAATGCACAGGTTTGGTGTTCGGTTCACTCTCGCTCTGCGTGTCAACTGTACTGCATGAGTATCTTATATGTATATGTCTAAAATATAGCGCACCACCCGGTTTGGCTGTCGGCTGCTTCAGCAGAACTGTGTGTTGAACGGGTTGGCCCGCCGTTGTACAGCTTAGCGGCTATGGTGTCGGTTTACTAAGCACGAGGTCGCGGAATCGAATCCCGGCCATTGTGGCCGCATCTCGATGGAGACGAATGATACAGAAGACATCCGTGTGCTTATATTCAGGTGAACGCTAGAGAACCCCTGGTGGTTACTGCGCCGGAGCCCTCCAATACGGAGCGTGCCTCATAATAATGCCGTGATTTTGGCACGTAAGAACTCAGTAATTTTAATATATTATATTGAACGGGTTAGTAATGTGACGCAGCCTAAAGCAAGCTTAGAAGAGAACGACAAAGCGCCACCAAAATGTCGGCATTATAGGTATTTTTTTTTTCTTTTTGTCTAAAGTTATTTCCTATTGCGCCGCGTTGCGTTGCTTCCTTTTTCAGGCATGTCGTCAGGTGACTTCCCCCAGCTCGTTGTTGCACAAATCCTATTCACGCGGCAGTGGATCCCCTGCAGCGCGCTAGTTTTCGCAATGCCGACACACGCATCGAACAGCTGGGGCAGAATGAAGCTACTCGTGGCTCGTTGGCGGTGTGCCGGCTTTTTTTGTTTGACATCTAGAGTTTCGTCGTTGCACAACCGTTAGGCAGCAAATGCAGGCGGGAAAACGCCTTTGATGAAAAGGTACCATATAAATCAGCCGTGCATACCTTATCGCACGAACGTAACGCGTTCGGAGATAAAGGGGTTAGCACACGGAACGTTCCGCGAATTCTCGGTGCCAGCTGGCAGCGAAACAGCTTCTCCGAGGTCCCACTATCAATCCCAGCGTCATATGCAAGCGAGGAAGCATCGCGAAAAAAAAATGATAGGCCTCTTTCGGCCTGGGGACGCAATTTCTGATAAGCTCCGCCATCGTAAACCCTGAAAATAGAGCCGTGTGCTCGTTCGTAAACGTGACTTCAGCCGTCTTTCACGCGTCGTAGACAATGCACGTGTAGCGTCACCCCATGAACGCTCATCATCATCATCATCGCTTTTCCACCACCGCGCTAACCGCGCCGCGCCTCTGGCGGAGCTCATGCCGCGTGGCTCGAGGTCGCGAGCCACGACGACGAATAGAACGCGCTCACGCTCACGGCTAGACGAGACGCTGCAGCCCGCCGCTCCGCTCTGCACTTGGCGAATAAAAGGTAGCGACGACGGCACGGCTTACGTTGGCCGCCGTCACAGCTTCTCGCGTCCCCCCTCGCTACACACGCCAGCGTTAAGCATGATAGCGCTTGACCTTTGCACTTCTTTGTGTTTACACCTTCTTGCGCGCCAATATCACTGCAAGTAAGTTTCGACTAGTCCGTTTCATCACTCTTGCGCATTTATACCAATGGCTACGCTGTCGACCGTTCTTGTAGTCTAGATCTGCACGACCCCATCGGAGGCCCGTCCTCCGAAGTTACACCGTATTTCCCTATACAGCATTTACCCATTTCCCCGAATTAGCCGAAATTAAGCTACTCATAGCTCCTTCACATGATATAGCTCAAGTAACGCAACGCCACATGGTTTCCTGCTCAAGCGAAACACCACCACCAGCACCATATCATCATCATCATCATCCCAGTGGTCCTCGTTGTGCGCGATGTGCCGTGGAAGGAGACATCGCGGGCTCGGCGAGGCGGGGGCGCCCTTTGTTGCGCGTCGAGGGCGTCGGCGGGAAGTTTGCGCACGCGACAGGAGCAGGCGACGTTCGCCGACAAGGCGTGCCCCCAAAAGACGCAATTAAAGAAAATAAATAAAAAGGCGCATTACGACAGTGCCATAGTTCGCTGTATCTTTTTTTAAAGTGCCCGGTGTAGTTTGATCCTCTTGCAAGTCTCATTTCCAAGCGTTTTTATCCCTGCATCCATCTCTTGCGGTGAAAGAAGTCGCCCCGCCAACACTTCTCTTGTAAGCCGAACCACATCGCTGCGGGTTGAGTGCAATATGGAACTGCCGGCAAACGAATCTGAGTCTTCTCGAAGAGAGTTTCAAACGTGCCGCACCGCAGCTGCACGTTGGTCTCGTCGTACCAGCAGCACTGTGTCGTAGACGACAAATGCAAACGTTAGAAACACTTCGGCGTAGTTCTAGGATGTTAAAGACCATCAATTTATATACTAGTCTTCCTTTAATGGCCATTGCCTTTTGCGGGCGCCTTTAACTGAGCGACACTTTCAGCGTCACCTCCAGTAACGTCAGGGACGGCGCAAGTGCAAGGCGCTGCGTAGCTTCTGAACACCGTAAATGTACAAAAGAAGCTAAATTATAGGACGCATGGTTTAAGCAGGAAATGCGCGAGTAGCTAATTACAGCACCAACACTGGCGTTAATGAGGCATTGTAGAGGACAGAACTCATTTACGATGAGAAGTAATCGAGCGTGCCCTCGGCAGTATTAGTATACGCACCGGGGTCTTTACAACGAAGATTTTCGGCAGCCTGCGCAGCACCGATATTTCACGGCGTTTCCGGGCACGTTATACTGTGGCTGTTATGAGCACTCTCTAGCCGGATAAGCGAGACTACAACAGGGCGACAGCAGAGAATCTTGCTTCATAGTCGAGGCTGTGTGCTGGCTCGGAAGAGAACCCCCTGTGCATTGGGAAATAGTGGCGAAAGAAACAAGAACACACAAGAGAAAGTAGACGAGCCGAGCCCTCGGCGCACACCTTACCTATATCACGGACGAAGGACTGCGCTATAAATCCGTTATTTTATTTTTTTTTTACTTCCGACATCGCAATCTTTTGCATTATAAAATAGCCTGACGTAAGATTGAGCATGACGATAGAAGATGACGTCAACTAGGGGGCAAATCCAAACTCGAGGGGCATAGCCAGAAAACGGTGCCAGTCAGTCGTGGAGGTTTCTGTGAAGATGCTGATACAAATACTATTGCACTGCACGCACCAGGGAATTCACAATTTGGGTTTAAACGCAGCTGGAAAGCGCCTGCTCTTCTTTCAACAAATGACGTCAAATGAGGCAGCGACCTAACTCGCTTGAGCTTTTTTTCCACGTTGCTCTCTAAGAGAAATGTGCACATTGTCTTTATTTATTGAATTCAAAACGAACAGCTAAAGGGTAGCAGATGATCTCTCCGTGATCATGAAATCATTCAATGCTATTTCTTCTTCAAGCGACTTAGTCGGTGCGTCATGCGGCATCATATGCTAAAATAAGAGCGGGCGTTTTCCAGCTGTGCTTGAAACCAGACTGCGACTTCCCTTGTGTGTGCAACGCAATGATATTTGGTTCATGTGTTCACGGGAGCATCCCGATCTGTAGCGTCTGATGACTTTCTGTTCAAAAAAGTGTTGCATGACCCCTTTAATGAGAATAAACACCCTGCATATAGTTCTATAAGACTTTGTGGTGGGCGAGTCGGTACACACCCTGCATATAGGTGTAGTCATATAAGTCAGCCATCCGCCGGCGCACTCCAACGGTGGAGTGGCTACGGTGCTTGTCAGCTGGCCCGAAAGACGCGAGTTCGATCCCGGTTGCGCCGGTGGCAGGCCCATATGTAAGCGTTTTCAGTACACGTTGTGAAAACTCTGGTGGTCGAAATTTGCGGAGCCCTCTGCCAAGGCACGTGTCTCATCATCGTATCGTGGTTATGGCGCGTAAAACCTCAGCAATTATTGTTATTAAGTTAGCGAAGTCTCCACACTGTACAGTAAAAAAAAAAAACCAAACAAAAGAACAAAACCAGGTATGTCGAAAAAAGATGACAAATGATTTGAAGTTGTTTCAGCAAGACGTCTTTTGGCATAACCAAGGTGACAAGAACATTCAAGCGCACGTTAGCCAAGTTCAGAACGTGCCAATCATGTTTTCGTTTTGGGAAGTAAAGCCCCATAAATCAGTCAGAACGTGTCAATCGATAAGACTTAAATGCAATGACTGACTTTTTTCTTCCTATCCTTTTTTCGCTATCCTTGGTGCTTTCATTGTGTTGCGGCAAACATCGGGCGCATTTTTCCAACTTATTCGTAGCTCGACGCGTTCAACAAAAACAGCTGCTGGCGCGTTCGTGTCTTTTCTACTCTATCTATACATGTGGTACTCTTTTCTTTCTTCTTGTTCAACCTGTTAATTGTTATAATTGTATCGATTATGGTGAAATAAACCAAATCTCAAGTCTCATGCGTACTTGTTGCCCCTTCTATTATATGCACAACCAAGTACGGCTCAGCGTCCGCACCCCCTTGCGTATAGACCATAACTAAAGAAGGACGGCGACGCCGCCGGCTGACTAAGCTAGTTTGAGAATTTATCAGTCGAATGAGGTCTACAAGCACCGAACTAAGAAGCAGCGCTATTTTTTTTTTTTCTTTTTGTTAAGCTCAGGCAATTTTTGTTTTCGGTGCTGACGGAAAACTTGCAGAAATAAAGTTCGGTGTTATAAAGATGCCTCATACTAAAAAGCAGCAAAAAATCCCCTAAACGACACTTGTGTTTCCCACCGTCGACATAATTTAGCGCTATTTTTAACTGCAACACTCGCCTTAAGCTCAGCAGTTTCGTCTAGTGATAACACTTCTGCGTTGGTAAAACTACAGCACTCAGCAAACCAGCCACAGTTTGACGAATGCTACACCCTATCATAGGCTGTTTTTAGAGGCGCGAAGCTAACAGAGCGTATGCCACACGCACAATGTTGTATTGAGCGCATAACGTAAAACGCCCGTGTTTTCTCTGTATACGAATATGCAAAGCACCACTTGCAGGTTGAACTTGGTGTGAGTTTTCTGTATCTCAAGTTACCAGAGGTAACTCTGGCTCTGCAGTTCTTCATCTACCACGCAAATGGTTATTATTACATGCATTTGTCTAATCTTCACATCTCATCTCGGAGATCCTTGTGCCTTAAGTGACCGCGTTTTATACCAATTTATCTGTCTGTACTGAACGAATAAGGCACTCAGACTATGCACAAGCGCAATCGTTGTGGCGTTAACGCATTTACAACGCAATCTTTTTGTTGTTGTTGTTGTTGTTGTTGTTGTTGTTGTTGTTGTTGTTGTTGTTGTTGTTGTTGTTGTTGTTGTTGTTGTTGTTGTTGTTGTTGTTGCAGGTGGTCAGTTTTTTCAAAGTTGAAAAGCTATATCTGAAGCAGGGCCAACCACTGGCATTTCAATGAATTTTCTCAGCTCCACTTCCAAAGCGAACCGCCATGCGTGCTGCTCTAGTAATTTTTGCGACAAACTGTTCGCGCCGACCATCCCGACGGCTTCCTCGACCAGCAGCCGTGAGCCCGGCAGCGCGATCCTTCACAGCGAGCGAGCCCTTGGCCTCTGCAGGCCACGTTGATGAGCGCCGTAATTAGGGCAGCGATGCCATTCACACTCGTGACGACGGCTGGGCTCTCTAGTGCGCACGACGAACGCGCAGACGATGCCCCGTCGGCGGGGATCCGCCACACACGATGGTGGCGAAAGAAAAGGAACGTAATCGTGTCATCTAGAAAGAATTTGTTGTCCTTTCACGGGCTCGAAAAGCACTGATCGCAAGTATAAGGAAAGATGAGACTGTGCAAGCCGCGCGCGTCTCCCTGCGGCTCCAACGCTGAACGCTTAGAGCGCGGAGAACGCAGGTGCTCTTCGATCGTTCCATGTGGTATTGCGCGAAATTGCACATGCGGCCGCTGCCTGCACGTCAGAGTTCACTGCAGTGCGCCACGTGCTGTGCGGGAGTTTACACATGCACAACTCAAGTGACGCATGACTCATGTTACATAAATCACCAGCCTTAATATAAAACGTATATTAAGGCTGGTGACTATATTACTAGTTGAAACTATAAAAGCGAAAGGGCGGCGAGTTTGACTGAAGGCACTGGATTATAAAACGCACAGTGGCATTATAATTCAGCACACTTCCAAATCACTGTTACGATAGAAACTTTGTAAAAGCAAGTACCACCCGAAAATGACAGCGAACATATGTAAAAGCAAGTACCACCCGAAAATGACAGCGAACATATGTGTATTGAAGGCCAATGATCCATCACAAAATGTGGTTACAGGAATCGGAAATTCGACCCAAAATTATTATAGTGTAGTAGCGATGGCGGTCATCTGGGACTGTGTGGATTTAAGCAACTTATATAAACTGAAATGCACTAGAATTCGCTAATAGCTGCCCGGCGAAGTGAAAGTCAGATAGTCATCAATGCATGACGTGCTCGTTTACAACTTCTCATTCGGCATGCAACTTCTAAATAATGGTAATTCCTCAAATGTGTAAGTCCTTGCGGACTACTATCCCAAGAGGCATATTACAGTATATTATATAAGGTACAAGCCAGCGATCCAGTATAGATAACCCATGCATTTCCAACTTCTTCCACATTAATTGCCAAGTCGACACACTTCGCCGAAGTCTGAGAAATGGTTATGCGGTAGTCTCAGAGCACCACGACATTTATGTCTCCGCAGGTGAACAGCACGCGCCGCTCATGTCATTTACGCTCCAACTGCGCGAAGTTTCATCGTCGCCAAAACACAATGCTCACGCAGCGGTTAACTTCTCACGGGAGCTAGTCGGGCGCCATTTTTTGCCGTGAGGACGCCATCGACGCCATCCCTGCTTTGTTTTCTTGTCCCGGATGTTTGACGAGAGACCACGGTCGCCTCCCTGCATGTGGAAATATGCGTAAGACTTCCTCCGTGCGTCTTCTACACGCGCGACTCCCGGGCTCTGAGATAAGATGTGCTATAAAAGAAGGAGCGCGCAATCTCTGAGCATTCTCGGCATTCTACTGCAGGGCTCGCCGAAAAGTCCAGACGCTCGCAGGAAGCCGTGCCTCTTGCGACCAAGAGCGGAGTGGCTTCGTGTACACAGGTGAGTGAGCGATTATTATATCGACCACCGATCGAAAATTAATTCCCCCGCGCCTCATCAGCTTATGCGGTACATATAGGCCAATCAGGCCCGTAGCCGAAGGCGAGGGGGGGGGGGGGGGGGGGGAATAGGTTACAGGTATTCCCATCCGAAGTTTTGATTTTTGCCTGACATAATTACTTAAAACAGGCGCTTTCCTCGGATAGCCAAGGCCTTCAACTACAGCACCCCTTAACCGTACACCCCCTCTGGAAAAAAAAAAAAAAAATTCCTCGCTACGGGTATGTGTCCAATGAAAGCGGGAGAAAGCAAACGCAGGCAAAAGTGGCGGACGAAGGTTACCGTAACGAAGAAGAAGAGCGTAACGTGCATACACAACTTAAGACTCACCGTCTGATGACGCAAACACCTCCACTGAACACACATCTGAGCTACTTAGTTGTCGAACACATACTACGTTGTATGGCGGCTCTAAACACTTCATGGCACAATTTAAATGCGCCTACGTCGCCCATGCATACTTTTCAGCTCCTCGTGCATCATTCATCGTGCACGGGTTCAGTAAAACGTCCTTTAAATGAGCCGCGAATATTTTAGCTGCCTCAGAATGTTAAAGGTCTGGCTTATGCATGAAGTGACAGATAAATGGAACATCTTCATGCACAATCAGATATGGTGAAACGCTCGACTGAATTATTTCGAAACCCAAATTATCGGGAGATTTTGCTTGGCCGTAGTCTGGGTGAACAGAAAAGAAAGAAAGAAAGAAAGAAAGAAAGAAAGAAAGAAAGAAAGAAAGAAAGAAAGAAAGAAAGAAAGAAAGAAAGAAAGAAAGAAAGAAAGAAAGAAAGAAAGAAAGAAAGCGCGTAAAACATAAGATGAATATCAAATAAAGCAAGAAATACAGGACTTGACACTTTCGGTATGCAGAATTCTTCGGTGCGTAATTTCTAAATATAATTTAAAGATTCTATATTCGCTTTCTAAAGAATGTGAGGTACAAGGCAATAGATCCGGGCAAGATAGATTGGCTAGAACCGATGGAAACAGGGGTTCCTAATGACAGTAATTTCCGGGGTGTTGCGTGCCAGAAGATATGTGCGGCAGGCCAAGCTTTCTTTACGATAACCGAAGCGATGCACTTTAGCATATGAGACGAGGTGAGGTGTCTCTTGACAGGTGATGCTTTATATGGAGCCAAGACACCTGTAAGCCAAATAATGCCGTTAACTTCGTACCAATATCGGGTTGAAAGGAATTAAAAATTGTATCTTAATTAAATTAAGGTGTGCTTGAAAAGTCAAGTAACAGTTTTAAATTGACGTGCAAAGCCCGTGCGGTTACCGAGAAGTTGAATATATGCATACTATAATTGACTAGAGAAAATTAAATATAAATATTATCTCAGGTCAGCACAAAATGACGGAAAACAAAACGAAAGTGGCAAATGAATGTATGGAGTTATGGTCTCTCATGTATTTATTCTTGACCTATGGCAAGCGTTAACGAGGCTGTCAACGACAAGGATTCGTTATGCTAGCCCGTGCCTGCACACAGAGTGCAAGGCTGTGGACTAGGTTGGAAATATGTGTACTTTGCAAATCAGTGTCCCTGAGAATTTTTAACATCCAACTGTTAAAAAAAAGACGATAGCGTCATCGAAGACAACACGGTTACAGAGAGAGATATACACCAACAAAGACGTGCAAACCTGCTGTGCGAAAGCTGGGAAAGCGGCAATAACTTATTTTGTAATGTGAAGACATTTACCAAGTGTTTGGTTGGGAACCAGCTTCCACGAATTCGTTGGCCGTCGGTATAGCAGGTAAAATGTGAACATGTCCGCGACAGGAATCAGTGAGGTGCGGCAAGAAGATTGATGGTAGGAAAAGTAGGCAGAAAAAAAAAATAACGAAGGAGAAGCACAAAAGCCAAATTTAGTCCATCGTAAAGCGCGGCAAGTTTTCAAGGAAGATTAATGACACTAATGAGGCTAGGCAAGGCATTAGGCCGACATAAAATTGAGCTTGATGGCTCACAGGTCCGTTTCCGCTGCGAACGGTACGCGCACATCATCCGCCCGTTCATCCGTCCTTGCGACAACGCCCATCGTAGCTAAACAACAAATTCTGATGTGTTCCTCGCTATAGATACACTACACAGATAGTCCCTGCAACCAATCTATTTGTTCAGACGCCAAGCGAAAAAAGCCATTCCGTTCCTCCTCAAATACTCTATTGCTGTTGCTCGCCGTTTGTGCAATGCACACGAATACAGTAAACGGAATAAAAACGGAAGCATTTCAGTTGCAAGGCGACCATACCTTTGCAAAAAACAAAGCACAGAAAAGCCACAGCGGTGTAGGAACCGAAGTGCAACCGACGCTTTACACTATCTTTTTTTCTTTTCCATGAGCGACGGTCGTGCCGCATCGCTGCTATTCCCCTTCTCGTATACTGCCAAAGAGAGAAAAGAAAGAGAGAGCGGAAAAAAAGAAGGAAACTACAAGTACAGATATTCGAGGTATACTGTACGCCCAAAAGACTGAACAGATCCTGCTAAAGCTTCGGCTTTTAAACTTTCAAAGCTGTTTTGGCCGCCTGCTATAGAGAGATTCTTACGCGTTTCTGCAGAGCGAACCACCACTTTTGCGAGCGTGGTAGAAAACGCTAACTGGAAGGTAAGAAGATATAAGAACACTAGAGGAAGTAAAGACAAGAAACGGGGCCGGAATGCTCGGGCTTCGTCATATAGCTCTAGACGTATCCAAGTCTCAGTTGAAAGAGCCCGCACGGGCTCTTCGACCATGCTTTTTTTCTTTTATTTATTTATTTATTTATTTATTTATTTATTTACTTGTTTTCTTTCTGGCTCGAGTCGGTCTCGCTTTGTTCGCCGAGACAATTTTGTCGCCAGCGTTGATGGCCGTACTTACGGGAATGTGAACGTCCCGCGAGCCACGGGACGCGCGGGAAGCGCAGCCCGGAAATACCGTTGGTCTCGAAGAACATCGCCAGAAGTGATTGCACGGATCCAAAAAATAATAAGGGAAGACAGGAATGCTGCCGGAGAGGATATCTCCGAATGGCTATATACTGATCTCGGGATCAGGAACGAAAGATTAGGGAACAAGAAAAAGAACGACAACAGTGACGAATATACTATTTCTGTTGGGCGCTATCTAATGGTCCTCGTGGGCACAGCCGCTCTTAATGTGTCAGCGATCATCGACGCCTACCTATCAGCAATGTTTATTTGAGGTTATTTGAACTACTCACCACACATATTTACACCGCAGAAAAGTGAGCGTGTGCAGGAGCCCAAATTTACGAACGTTCTGGCTGGTAAGTGCCATTCATCCTTAATCTGCTGCCTTTTGATAATCTGATGCCTTTTGTAGGTCCAGATGACCTGACTCCCCTGTTAGTTTATGAATATATGCACCTAAAAAGTCTACCCATTTCAGAAACAAGCGGCTTTTTAGTAGCATCACGTGCATCGTCTTGCATCGGCGAGAGAAAGCGCGCCAGTTTCTTAGGGCGTTGACGTCCTACATTGAGCTTTAGGCATCAGATTCTCCATAACCTGACCACCCTCTTCTTAACAAAAATAAAAAAGAAACATACCATATCCACCGCTGACCAGAAGTCAGGAAAAATATATAAGAACCTGGCAAGCAATGCCTGAAGTGGTGTCCCTTAGCAATAAAGCGAGTTCTTTGTCTTTTTTTTTTTTTTTTGCGAATGAAATAACGATTCCAGTTAGGACAAAGCTCGAGAATGAATAAAAGTCGAACGAGTAATACCGCGTTGCAGGAAGCGTTTATGTTTCGTCTTCGTCGGAATTGCTGCGTGCAGTTCCCTTAGTGCTCCTGCGCTCTGGCCGATAGAAGCCGGAAATTGCTTTTGTACCGTGCGTGCTGTACGCGCATACACCACGCAGCTGCACGTCTCTGTCTGAGCGCTCGTCGACACTCAATATGTACGCTGCCATCAACCGTCGATGCGTAAGAAGCCGTTTTCCAAGTTTGCACGAATGGTTGGGCAGGCGTTTTCCCGCTGAAAATAAAGGCGGCGCATACGGAATAAAAACTGGCCGCGTATCTGCGTGCTTCGCTGCAAATGTTGTCGAAAGACGATAGTCTTCTGCCGGCCGTACCACGCTGCATGAGATATGGACGCCATCTGCAGCGCCGTCGGGAAACATGAGCTTGTGCAGAATCCCTGGGCAACTGCCAGGTGGCAGCACCAAATCGTCAACAGAGGCATTTTTCGTGCATAGCGTCGCATCTTTAGCGCAGCCTAACAAACAATAGGGTATTTAGAACTATATGTATCTGCATTTTCTAGTAAAGGAACACACCACCTAACACTTACGTATTGATGTTGCGCCTCAGATATGCGTAATATTTGCCTTATGATCGACAGTGTTCACAAGTATTAACGCAGCTACCAGTTCAAGATGGCTGGGAGTTAGGCAAGTGCTTAAACTTTGGCCGGGTGGCTGAATCGAGTGACAGACAGACAGACAGACCAAAATTTGCCTGTCGTGTTGCTGCCCGTGTGATCTGTTATCTGCGTTGCCCTGGGGTCTCGTCTTCGTGACGTGCGCCCTCGGGTCCTTCTTCACGTCATCCGCGTCCTGCTGTGGTTGCTGCCGCTCCCGGCCGCGCCACTGCACCGACCCCGTGATCGGGGACCACCCTGCTGAGCCGGTGATGTTCTCGGAGGCCTCCCAACCTGCCAGAGCCATCTGCCGAGCACCCAACGGACCTGAACCTAGGAGAAGCAGCGCCTGCGGCTGAGCCCGGCTGTCCTGCTGATACGAGAGTGCAGCGAGAGCTGCACGTGACCAGTCTACCAGACACGCCCCCCGTCCCGACGGCTGTTTTAGCCAGCGCGGCGCGCGGCACCGCCCACTAGCCATGGCTTCACAATTTAACTTCCCGGTGAGGGAGAACTGTTTCTTGTTTAATGTACCTGACGGTGACGTGTCGATTGATGACCTCATTGACGCGATAGAGCTTACCGCGGGAGATGATAGTGTATTGGTGCTCCAACACATGGGGGGTTCCAAATTTCTAGTCTGCACGAGAAACGCGAACCAGGCAACCAAGCTCATGGTGGCTGAGGGGTTCAGGCTAAACCACGAGAAGGTGGCGGTGGAAGCTGTCGGCCCACCTGTCACGTACGTGAACGTATATCGTCTGCCTGCATATCTCCCGGACGACGTGCTGACAAATGCGCTACAACAGTACGGCAAAGTTAAGAGTGTTACTTTTGCCACGGTCGCCACCAGGCAAAATAAACTCAACGGCGTAAGGGTAGTAAAGATGGAAATGAGCAAGCCGGTGCCCAACTTTACTACCATTCAGGGCCATAGGGTCATGTGCGAATACCGCGGCATGCGCCGGGTGTGTGCTCGGTGCGGCGACGACGGCCACATGGCCTCCGCGTGCACGAGGCCGTACTGCAAGCGCTGCGGTGTTTTCGGCCACGATACGGAGGGATGTGTCGAAGAGTGTAAGCGTTGCGGCGGCCACCACGGTACTCGGGATTGTTTCCGCCGCAGATCTTACGTTGCGGCAGCACGTGGCTTCCCGCCCGCGAGCGACCCACCCCCCAACAGCGACCAGAGCAGCGAACCGGCCTTATCAAAGGCGTCGGCGTCTACGTCAGGCCTACAAGTCCTGAAGCCAAAATCCCCGCTCCCGACAAAGAAAAAGGCACCCAACTATTGGGACGGCGACAAGACCGAGGAGAACGATGCTAGGAGTGCAGCGACGTCGTCGTTAACACACCAAGGCGACCAGAGAGATGGTTCCGAGGACACGGCCAGCGTGACATCCGATAGCGACCACTTAGCTATATGCACTTCGGAGTCTAGCTCAGCAGAACCGTCTCCAAATTCGTCTCCCTCGCCCACCTCCAGCGGCGAGGAGCAGGCTGTTGCCACGTTCGCCGCGAGCCTTGAAGCTGCCACGACCGAGTCGCCACACGCGAACAGCGAGAGCTTGGCACAGCCGCCTCTTGGGAGCAGTCGTGTGGCCAGCCTGGAGGACGCTCCTATCGTTAGTTGTGGACGCTACGTCCTCCCTCCCGAACACGCTTACGTTATCCCGGCGTCTGATCCCGGCCCAAGCCGCCAGGCGCTAGTTGATAGTAGGACGGAAGCTGCGCCCCCCACCGCGGGCGCATCCCAGCCCGGACTGAGTCAGCGGCACCGCTCCCGGTCACGTAGACGGCAGGGAGATAGAGATGAAAGCGAGCAGAAGGAGCGAGCTGGGAGCACCGAAAACAACTTACGTCGCTCCAAAACGGCCGTGGCTAGTAGTGACAGCGACGCGGCGCGCCGCGCCGAGTCCAAAAAGCCGCGGAAGGGTTCCTTAGGGAACGGCAGCCCTCCCCCGCGAGGAGACCCGAAGTCCTAACGCCTCCTCGCAGTCGTCTTCTTGTCCTCGACACCCCCCCCCCCCCCTCTTTTTTTGTAATGGTTTGCGTCGCCTTTGAAATGGATCCCAACAACGCTCTCCCCTGCTTATCATGTCTGTGCTCGCAGCAAGGTACGCCCCCCCTCTCTGTCGCCCAGCGCCTGGATGATAAGGCCCGGCCAGCTGCCTCTGCTATCTCGCCGATCGTCTGAGCGGCGTTTGCGCTTGACCGCCTTTCGGCTACCGTGCGCGCGCCTTTCCGGCACGAAAGGGGGAAGGTATAAGAAGCGTTATACTAACCCCACCGCAACCAGGTCGGCACCACTCCGCCTCCTTTACTCAGATGGTCTTGTATCAAAGACGCCCGGCAAGCGCCCACCCCTCTTCCCCCTTGCCTTTCCGCGCAGGCGCTCCTGAAGACCTCTCGCTGTCCACTCTGTAGGGTTCCTCCGTCCGTCGCCCTCCACCCCCCCCTACACCCTCTCGCCTTCTTCCACAACCCGAGCAGCGGTTGATGCCAACTTTTAAGTTCGCAACCTGGAACGTCCGCGGTTTTCGCGACAAGTCCAAGCAAAGGGACATTTTGTCGTTCGCCCAGGCTCAAGGCATCGACGTCCTCTTTATACAGGAGGCAAACTTCAGGTCCCCGCTAGACGTGGTCGCGTTTCGGCGCGACTTCCGCGTGGACGCGTTCTTTTCCTTGACTAGCTCTAAAGCTTGCGGAGTGGGCGTTATCTTTGTCTCCGGCCGTTTCCGCCAGAAATCTCACTGCACCTTCGGTGCGGACGGGCGTATGATAATGCTCGACGTCTACATAGAGGGCAAGAGAGTCCGCTTCATCAACTTATACGCCCCCGTTACGCGGTCGGACACGAACAGTTTTTTCAAAGATCTGCACCAACTCCTACTGGAGCCCCTTCCACACGTCCTGCTCGGCGACTTTAACTGCGTCGTGGACTCCCAGCGCGACGTCAGGGGACCCGGCCAGGGCAGTTCGACATACCAAGCCAAGGAGCTGGTTAAGATCCTCCGACACCTGAGCCTCACAGATGTCTGGGTGCACCTACATAATGATCATTTCGGCCCAACTAGACTATCAAAGACCAGTGCGAGCAGGATCGACCGTACCTACTTGCCGGACTACCTGCTCGCCTCCGTGGTAGAATGCGAGGTTGTCGATCTCCCGGGCAACCTCTCAGGGAAATCTGACCACCTCCCATTGGCAACAACGGTGAGAGGCTCCCCTGGTTTTAGCAGCCGCAACCTCGGCTGGCGACTCGATCCCTCCCTGCTACACGACGAGGTCTGCGTCCAGCGGGTCAGAGACAGCATCCGGGAGTCGCTGGAGAACGTGCCCTCATTAACTCCTCATGTATGGGACACCCTGAAAGAAGGCTGGAAGAAGGTTCTTCAGCAGGAAGGCAGGGACAGAAAGCGACGACTCTCGGCCCAAATGGAAGAAATCTTACGCAGAATGCGGATCGTGAAGGAGGCGGAGTCGCTCACTTCTTGTACAAGAGAGTACCTCGAAACTCTTCAGGTAACCTACTCTCACCTGCTGCAACTCAAGACACGGAGACCTGCAAAGGAGCCCGATCCCCCAGACTCTTCTACCGACCCGGGTTCGAGAGACGTGTACGGGAATGGTGGCGTGAAAATTACGGAGGCGAAGCGACTGGACGGATCACTCACCTCAGACCCGGGAGAAATAGCAGACATTTTCCGCGAATATTTCTCGACACAGTTTCATGAACCCGACTTGGCCGAAGAGAACCCCAACAGAATGCAGATCAGCGAGCTTTGTCGAGACCTCCGTCGCCCAGGCGAGGAGGAGCTCACCGACCTATGCTGTGAAGCCTCAATGGAGGAACTGCGCAGTGCTATCCGGAACATGCCATCAAACTCAGCCCCAGGATCAGACGGCCTCACGGCAGGTTTTTATGCCACCTTTCTGGATACTCTAGGTGAAACTCTGCTCTCACTGGTGAACGTGATCCTCACGCAGCACAAGAAGCCGGACTCTTTCAGGGTAGGGCGGATTGTGCTGCTCCTCAAGGATGGCGCTCCAGCAAACGAACCGGCGTCGTGGCGCCCGATCACGTTGCTGAATGTGGACTACAAGATCGTGGCATCCGTAATAAACAGCAGGTTGAAGGCCCTGCTGCCAAACATCATCTCCCCGTTCCAATCATGCGCCGTGCCCGGACGGTCAATCTTTGCAAATTTAACGGCCACCAGAGACATCTTCGAATACGCCGCACGGAAAAAACTCTCGGGCGCCTTCTTTTCTCTTGATCAGGCGAAAGCCTTCGACAGAGTGAAGCACAACTACTTACTCGGTGTACTGCGCGAGTTTGGCTTCCCAGCAGACTTCGTCGCGCTGGTGAGACTCTTGTACAGTGACTTGACAGGCAACGTCGTTGTGAACGGCTCCATAACGGCGGGTTTCGACTACACGAGGGGCATAAGACAAGGATGCCCGCTGGGCCCAACTTTCTTTATCATCTCTCTCGAGCCGTTGCTGGCGATGCTAGCCAGCAATGAGCGCATCAGGGGGTTCCCCCTGACGGGGACTGGCGAGATCAAAGTCCTGGCTTATGCTGATGACATCTCCCTTTTCGTACGTGACACCCGGAGCCTTCGAGAATTTTGGAACAACTTTAACCGCTACGCTGAAGTCTCAGGGGCGAAAATAAATGAGGGGAAGAGCAAGGCGTTGCTGTTCGGCTCCTTCCCCAGAGAGTCGTTAGGGGAAATCCAGACGGTTTCGATGGTGAAGGTGCTGGGCATCTACTTCACGTGTGACGGCGTCGCGGAGGCAACGTGGCAGAGAGCTCTGGAGAGGGCCCACCTGGTGGCAACCCGTATCCAGCACCTTGACCTCACACTCCGAGAGAAGGCCCTGACGGTCAAAACAAGTGTATGTGCTTTCGCAAACTACGTCTGCCGAGTCGCTGTCATGCCATCGAAAACAGCAAGCCAGCTGAACAGCGTTATTAATACGCTCCTTTGGGATGGAAAACCCGCACCGGTAAAACGGAACCTCCTGCAGTTGCCGGAGAGCGAGGGAGGCTTAGGACTTCCTCACGTCATGACAATAGGTAGGATCCTCGCTTTGAAAACGGTCCGGCTCCTTTATCAGGCGAGCGACTTCTTCGGGAAGGGCCTCCTACTGTACTGGTGTAGCACGAACACCAAGTACCTCGATGCGGACAGGCACACTGGCCCGGTGGCAGAATTCCCTTCCCCGTTTTACAAGATGACGGCAAACACCAAGCGCATGCTGGATAAGGAAGCCCCCTCCTGTGACATCGACAGAGACCCGCCTGCGCGCATCGCGGAAACTCTAACGCGCAGCCAGCTCTCGCCGGAGGAATGCGGGAAAACAGCAACCTGGAAGCGGTCAAAAGCGAAGCTGAGTCGCGGCCTCCCAAGGGAGGTTCACGACTTCATGTGGAAAAAGAATTGGAAGGTTCTCCCGACTCGAAAAAGGTTGCACCGGTTCGGCATAGTTCCCTCGACTCGCTGCCCGAATTGCCGCGCGGAAGAAACGACGGCGCACGCGCTTCAAGAGTGCACCGCAGCGAAACCCGTGTGGCGCTTAGTAGCCAAGGACTTCGGCATAAGGCCCCCCCCAGCTCTTGGACGGAACAGAGGTGCTTTCGCCAGGCTGGTGGTTGCCTGCACACTCTTCGTAATCTGGAAACGGCGGTGCCTGGCGGTGGCGAGAAACACTTCAGTAAGAGCTGCCTACCCTGCGGTTTCCCGGATCAGACGGTTGCTCTGGGGTTTTCTAACTCGGGAACTCGAGGCCTCCGGGGAGGAAATGTTTCTCCGCCGCTGGCACACAAGGTTTTTCCTAGTTAAGAATGGGCGCATTTCACCCCCCATTGTGCCTTACTAACCCCCCCCCCCCCCCCCGGTGACATCTTGCGCTAAAACGAACCTCTGTTTGATGTGTTCTTTGTAATCGGCAGTGTCCGTAAATACCTACACGATTAGCGTGTTCTTTTTACTGTTTTTTTTACTCATGGAAACAGGGGTTTTCTATTGTATAAAGTCTCGGACTACTCCCCTGCATATACGTACGCCTCTTCTGTGTTTAAGCGGCACATGCACTAGCCGCTCACCCCAGTACACGTGGCCCGCTAGAATACACGTTTTAGATTCCGTGCGCGTGCGTCTGCGCCCCATAGTTCAGCCAAGCGGCTATTAAAAACTGTATAATGGTCTTTTCTTTCCTTTTTTTTTGTATCGGGCTCTCCTCGTACTACATAGCGATGCGAGACTCCCGGTATTTTTGTATTCGCGAATCCCATGTGATTGTTGTGTGTTAAAAGAGTTGTGTCAAATAAACTTCCCTTTGTGACCAAAATTTTGTGCATTCAAGTATTCCAAAAAAGACTATCGTTTTTAAAAACAAAACCTTTCAACGTTAAAGAAAAATCCGTACTTGCCCGGGAACCGAATCCAACGCATCTAGGTGTAGACGGTCGCACCGCCTTCACCTATACGAACCATTTTTTCCCAATGCTGAACAGAATACTGAATCTGTCAAATGTTAGATTCAGCCTTCCGCTATATAGACACCATACCTGGAAATGACTCCCTCTTTATCTCTGTTTACAGTACATCCGGTGAATGTGTGCGCATGCATTTACAATGCCTTTATATCCACACTGATTCTGAACATAAAACTGGCTTGAGTTGGCGCTCAATCCGCTTTTCTATTCTCTTCTTTATTTTACCGTTACTCAACAGCTTTCACTTAAGGTTTGCACCAACTATAGCCCAAAACAGGATTCTACTAGGCTCCCCATCGTTAAAACGGACAGGCGGGCTAGTTGGTTTGACAACATAATGCTACTTTTGCGCACGCAACACGAACCACAAAGGAAAAGTACACAGGACCAGCGCAGACTGTCAACTGACCTTTAATCAATGAGAAAACACATATATATATAGCCACGACACGCACCTCACAATCACTGCACATGAGCACAGCGGCATTTTGTAATCCATTACATAAAAAATAAAAACTTTCAACAAAAACAATTGCGCTGTCACATCTTATTCATCAGGTCAATTTCTTTGTCATTTAGTGCTATTGATGGATGACTGATACATGTGCTTTGTAGTCTAGATATATGCCAAGCTTCCACTCTTGTTGTCTGATTAGGATGAACATACAGAATATCAGTTTGATTACACAATGGACTAGACAGATTCGATGAACATCGCGCACAATGTAATGCCAAATGTGTCAGCTGCCTTCCCTTCAAATTCGCCAAGTGCTCTTTTAACCTAACGTTCACGCATCGACCAGTCTGCCCTACGTAACACTTGCCACATTTAAACGGAATCTTATACACTACATTTCTTTTGCACTTAACAACTTGGTGATCAGAACGCTTGGAACATTCATTACTGACACTAAAAGGCCCGTCTTTATACAATTTGTTTACAGCCGCACACACGCCCCCTACTTTGTTTTTTGCTGAGAAAACTACTCTGACACCATACTTAGCGGCCACCTTCTTTATTTTATGGGAAAAACCATGCATATAGGGGATTACCGAAATTTTCTTAGTTTCCTGGCTTCCTTGCACCTCTTTGTCCACGAATTTCATTTTCTTCAATAGCCTTTCGCTTGCAGTAAGAAGAATCGAGGTAGGATATCCAGCCTTTTCCAGCCGAAACTTCTGCTCTAGGAAAGATTCATTTAACTTGTGCGTGCAGGTTTTCGTTAGAGCTAAATGAAAACATCCCATTGCGATCCAGTTTGTTATTATCCTTGAATGAGCGGAAGCATACTGTAGCAAGGGCTTCTCCGTTCTCGGGGAATACTTCCAACACAAATGGTTTGTTTCGAATATGAGCTTCACGTCTAGGAACTGTAAGCAATCATCAGTGGGTTCTTCAAATGTGAAATTTAGGCCTTTGCCTCTTTTCCTGAACGTCTCCAACACATTAGAGGTGAATACATCCCATTCCGTGTTTGAGCCCAAAATCAAATAATCATCAACATATCTGAAAATTTTCAGCACTTTGCTCTCCAATTCGGAATTCACAGTTCTATCTATGCTGCTCAAAAAAATTGTGCTAAGCACAGGGGCTACTTTGGATCCTATGCATACTCCATCTTTTTGACGGAACAGTGCATCTTTGAACTGTACAACCGTGCTCTTCAGGTACATGCAAAGTATTTCAAGAAACGATTCTAGCGACATGCCGCTGCTGTTACGGAAAGAAACTTCATCATTGTCCCGTTCAATGCACTCTTTCACAGACTGTAGTAGGGCATCTTGCGGCAAAGAATAATACAAGTCTTGAATGTCAACACTGAATCCTTTGTAACTGCCTTCTTTAAGACCAGACACATAACTAACCACCTCCTCAGAATTCTTGATTACAAATGGGTCGTTTGTTGACAAGGACGCAAGTATTTTTGTAGAAACCCAGATACATGAAACTGCCACGAATTGTGTTCCGACACTATTGCTCTGAACGGAATATCTTGCTTATATGTGTCTTCGCCGCGAAGAACACTTCCAGTGTCTGGCCCTTTTCTTTTTTGACTATTGAAGCCAGCTTGTCTAATTCATATTTTTTCAACAATCCCACTGCGCGTTTCTTCAGTTCCTGCGGCTTCACTTTTACTTCCTCGAAGCATTTGTGCAAAACATCCCAAGCCTTACCAGAATACATGTTATCTGGCAACACGACAAGATAACCTTCTTTGTCCGATTTTACGACCCTCAAATCCTTTGCGTACAAATAGCGAGCAAGCGGCCCTACAATAGGACGTTGTCTACATTTGCGTCGTGTACTCGCAACAACTTCTACACATTCTCTAACGCAAGAATCCTTTTCCTCATCACTCACATTCCTTGAAATGTCCCTTGCCAGAGCAAGCCTGTCCGGTAACTGTAGTGACGGTTCCACGCAGAACTTGGGTCCTAACTTGAGGATATCCTTCTGTTCTTCGTCCACTTGTGTGTCTCCGAGAACGAGGAGCTTCCCTGGCTCACCAGCATTCTTCTGTTTCTTAGGCAGAACCACCCACACCTGACGCCACAGCACTTCTGTTAGGTTCACAGCACTTTCGTACCACACACGATACGATGTCCGGTCACTCCTGGCATCACCGCGCGTAGAACATGCCGCACGAAGACAGTCCTTGAGGAAACGGCTTTGCCTCCAGCACTCAGACCTGAGGATCTTGCATAGCCTCCGGCAATGGCCTACCGACATTGGTAGCCACCCTGTCGCAAACCGTAGCTCCTTCGGTGACGTCCTGTGCCTAATGTGCCAGCCTAAAATGGGTGGCCGCTAAGTATGGTGTCAGAGTAGTTTTCTCAGCAAAAAACAAAGTAGGGGGCGTGTGTGCGGCTGTAACAAATTGTATAAAGACGGGCCTTTTAGTGTCAGTAATGAATGTTCCAAGCGTTCTGATCACCAAGTTGTTAAGTGCAAAAGAAATGTAGTGTATAAGATTCCGTTTAAATGTGGCAAGTGTTACGTAGGGCAGACTGGTCGATGCGTGAACGTTAGGTTAAAAGAGCACTTGGCGAATTTGAAGGGAAGGCAGCTGACACATTTGGCATTACATTGTGCGCGATGTTCATCGAATCTGTCTAGTCCATTGTGTAATCAAACTGATATTCTGTATGTTCATCCTAATCAGACAACAAGAGAGATAGTGGAAGCTTGGCATATATCTAGACTACAAAGCACATGTATCAGTCATCCATCAATAGCACTAAATGACAAAGAAATTGACCTGATGAATAAGATGTGACAGCGCAATTGTTTTTGTTGAGGGTTTTTATTTTGTATGTAACGGATTACAAAATGCCGTTGTGCTCATGTGCAGTGATTGTGAGGTGCGTGTCGTGACTATATATATGTGTGTTTTCTCATTGATTAAAGGTCAGTTGACAGTCTGCGCTGGTCCTGTGTACTTTTCCTTTGTGGTTCGTGTTGCGTGCGCAAAAGTAGCATTATGTCCCCATCGTTATCATTTTTTTACATCCCAACAATCTTATCAAAAGTGAAGCTCAGCAGGAAGTGTTTGCTGCTTATCAAGAATTATAAATTGGATATCGCCCTCACATGGTGGTTTTCCCCACAGTCTGCAAGGCCTACGCTAACAAACGCACTTTCTAATTCCGCAGTCGTAGTTTACCAGAACTATAATATTTATTATTGGACACGCACTCCATGAAAAAGGGCTCTTAACGTTGAGTACAGTGTAATTCGGTCCTGTAGGACATCCGCAACAAGCAACGTCCCCGCCTGTGGGAGCCTCGGAGGAGGAGCGTGAAAACGACATCGTTGCGGACCGTGCGCTCCATTGTCCTTCTTTGGAACCGAAGAACAACGACGTAGGAAACAAACGCGCAGCACATTCGAACAATGCGTCCTTCCATAATACTCATTGTTCCTTCACGCGCGGCCAGTTATTGAAGCTTTCTTTAGGGGCGAAGCTCCTCTTAGTCTAACCTTGTCCCTCGTCAGGCGTGGTGGTGGTGGTGGTTTGGTTAGGAAAGGACGCTAATTTCTGCAGCCCATGTAGGGAGCACGGCTAAGCGTCCGTGGAGGTAGGGGAAAGGGAGTGAAAGAGATAGGGAAGAAAGGCCGTAGTGGAGGGCTCCGGAAATTTAGACCACCTGGGGTTCTTCAACGTGCACTGACAACGCACAGTACACGGGCCTCTGGCATTTTCGCCTCCATCGAAAATGCGACCGCCGCGGCCGGGATCGAACCCGCGTTTTTTGGGTGGCAGCCGAGTACCGTAACCACTACACCACCGCGGCGGACGGCGTCAGGCGTAACCGGCAGTATCTCCCGGGAGGCACGCTCTCGCCCTCGGCGCGTGCCTCCCGGCGCGTGCCTCTCTCTCTCTCACTTTTCCATCTGCTGTCTTGTGAGAAAGAGAGAGAGAGAGAGAGACAGAGAGAGCGAAAGGCGCGCGTTGATGGAAACGCTCTTTCTTAGATGAACGCTCTACCAGCTCGCAAAGAAGGAGAACGCGCCCTCACCCGCCAGAGACAACGTTGGCGAAGGCAGCGTCTCCTAGCGAATTTCTTGATTGAGAAATACCGACTGCTCGCGTTGGAGTACCGTTCACCGGCCACCCATATATATATATATATATATATATATATATATATATATATATATATATATATATATATATATATATATATATATATATATATATATATATACGCACTGGATCTTGACTTGCAATGAAGTGCCGGTGGGAGATTTCACTTGTGCATAGTTGAACCATAAGGATTCGTAGCGTGCGCGTTAACTAAATTAATCCGGAACTCGGCACGATCTACGATGAACCTCCCGAGCTTTGCCCACTCATCATCATTCACCCCGTGGATTTACGCTGTAATTTTTTTTTTCCGCTTCGCCAGCTTTCCTTCCACTTGTGAGGTCGTTGCACGTGTCAGTGCAACGCCCCTTGTATTACAAAGAAGGTGCTGGTCGTTATGTCCCTGGCAAGAGACCCAATTACAAATTTCCGAAACACAGTTTCGGTTGTTCACGTAGAAGAGCACAAAAAAGTTCCCACACGCCTAGATGCCCAACGCCAGTTAAGTAGACTAAATACACCTGTCAATCCTATCGAAACCACATGCAGCATTTGCACGCGCTTCGATTACTGCATGCACCGCTGAGATCGAGGTTGTCGCTACTGTCCGGTCGTGGGTGGAATGCACGTTATACTATATCTTTATAGATAAACCTGCTACGGATACTCTTGGCCCGATTTAACTGTTGTCTAAAACGAATGCAGCAGAGAGTGGCTGGTGACAATTATCATTTTCAATGCGAACAGCGTAACTGTCACTACACGATACCGCTGTCAGCGTTGTTAAAGGCACGCCAAGCGTCAAAGCGCGCTCACTTGGTTGACGGACATTCTCGGTGATTCGGAGAGTTGGGCTTCGGCACCCTGTCCAGAGTTCGAATCCAGCTGTCGGAACATTTTTATGCTTATCAAAATACACGCGCTGCAGCCACACACTTTCATGCCTGCGCGTGCGTGCGTGCGTGCGTGACGTCACCGGGCAAGATATATGGCCCATTTGTGCTAGCTAAACAAATGATATTTGCATTTAAAAGCGTCAAGAATTGAATCACTGTATACGCGTACATTTCCTGCATGCCATATAAGTTACGCCACTACGCCACCAAGGTGGGACAAGTCCGAAGACGCGGACTCGACTACAGGCCACGGCAGCCGCATCCGATAGGGCGAAATGCGAAAACACCCATGCTCCTATGTTAAAGCCCCAAGCGGTCAAGCTTATTGCAGAGTCTCCAACAAGGGCTTTCCGCATAATCATATCGTGGTTTTGGCACGTAAAACCCGCGAATGTGTCGGCCGCGATGCATCAACAATTACGTCCACAAAACAGCGCTACCGGCGACGAGATCGATGAGAGAACTACAATAGCAAGCATCAAGAAAGCGATCGAAGAATGCACGATATCAATAAAAACGTCGTACACAAGAGATCCTATATACACTCCTATATACACTATTTTTCCTTGGTACAAGCAAACTCGTTAGAAACTATTGAGCATATATAGATAGGGCCGGCCGTCGAAGTGTCAGCGAAGCAGCAGCAAAAGTCGAAGCATGCCGCCATGTTCCCGCTCGACAGGCGTCAACTGCTAGAACAAACGAGCTTCTTTATGCACGCGACAGGATGACAACTTGAGCGGGCCGCCGAACTCCTGGATGCCTGCGAGCCTGTTGTTCCCTCTATTTATGCGGGCTCTGATTGCAGTGACGAGAGCTCGCTGAGCTGTCCGTGCGCGGCGTCGCACGATTCGCGCATACTTTTCCGACGCGGAGGCAAACGCGGTGACGCACACACGCCGTATATACTGTTGTGACTCCGGAGCAACGCACGCTGCGCCGTCGAAATCCGTCCGCGCTTTTCCTCTTTCAAACAGGCACGGCGTGCACACGAAGTATTTCCTTTCGATGATCGCGTGTACAGCGTACGTGTTGCACGGGCTCGGCTATTCTTTAGATGGCTCCGTGAAAGCAGTGACAGCTTTTCACAAATATTCAGAAGCCTTACTTAATCCATTCGAAAGGTCAGTGGCGCAGATCCAGAATACTCATAAAGGGAGACACATATCTTCCCGTGGCGGCCATTTAGTTTTCCAAATATCTATTTTAATTCAAATATATAAAACATAAAAATGTGCTTTGAAGTAAAACTTAAAAACGAGCATGGTTTGACACCTCGCGTGATTGCAGTGTGCTATCGAGCCTTATCGGACGCCACTCGAACGGCTGTTGCAATTTCAATACACCCTTACACAAGTAGTACACACTATAACGTATGCAGGCATCAATTCGCACCCACTGTGTGTTGAAAGATTATTTCAAAATATAAGACAGCAATAGTGGAGCAACCAGATTCATACTTCATTGTCAATTGCTTCCACCATTCGTCGAAAGACAACAATACGTGATCGGGAACACCTTACACACTTTGCAATTTGAAACCCAAGATAACAAATATTTGGATCACATTAGAAGCCGAACCCTGAAAGAGCCCGTAAGTCGTGGACGAAATAATGAATGAATGAATGAATGAATGAATGAATGAATGAATGAATGAATGAATGAACCAACGAACTAACGAAAAACACTACAGCAGTATTAATTAAAGTTTGCAGTTTTTTAATATAAAGACACTAATCTCCCTTTACTACACTTTCATCCGTACGCATATTAATTATGGGATATCATCGTGGGGGAACACGCATCCCGTCCATTTATCCCCACTGCAGCATACTCAAAATCAAGCTGTTCGCACCATTACACGTAGCAGCTACACATAAGAATCACCTCCATTGCTCACTTCTAAGGGTATTCTGTCATTAGAAAATCTAAATGAACACTCACTTGAAATACTTGTCCACAAATCTGTTAATGCTAAGCTCCCTATCCCCATAATTACTAACAGCCAGTTTCCTCAATCCATGTCTACCCGATTCGCTTCCACCAGCAGCTATTTATTACGTAAACGTAAAACTAATTACGGTAAATTTACTACTTCCTTTTCAGCCACACTAGTCTAGCCACGTCGTATTAAGCCTCTTCAGCCACGTCGTATTAAAATGCTCTCTCATTATTACACATGTAACCGAGATACGCCATGACTGTAGGGCACGCCGTCTATGTACGATCAGTAAGAAAGGAGAAAGCATGGAGAGAAGGCCGAAATTATTATTAATAGTTAACAATGAGAAAAACATAAAGCCTACTTACGACAAAACCATACGCTATTACAAATGAGAGGAACGAAAGGTGCCAATAAGTTGAATCCTTTATTACTTTTTTTTTTCAAAAAGAAGCCTGGAATAGCATCTACCAAAGGAGCAAAATAAAAAAATAAAGAACACACACAAGAATTTATCTATTTCTCTAAAGAATGCAAGGGTGACGACAAGGAGGGGAATATGTCGACGAACATACCACTCGTATAACAGGTGGGAGCAGATCCCGTCTGTGTGGCCTTGTACGTGGCTCCGACACGCAGTGCTCGAGTGGTCCAGCACAAAGGGCTCGAGCTGGAGCGACGTTCAAGCAATTCACCGCACCAATCCAAAAAGGCTGCGGCGCGTATACGAAAGCATGGCCTCCCGTCACGGTCTGCAGGGCACGTAACTTTCTGGCGCGTCCCAGGCAAGATTTGGCGACGCAATCCGGACGGCGCCACACCCATGCCGTTCTCTCGCGTGCGTGTCTCGGTGTGACAATGGCATCGCTGTCAAAGTGATTTTTGTGGGCGCGCACTTCGCGCCACGATTGGAGGCCCCGCGCTCCCTTTTTAATAACGGCCAAGCCCAAAGCGCGTGGACGTCTTAGGCGACAGATGAAGGCAGGCCGCGTTAATCCTCCGTGCGCAGCCAACGCAACCGCACAGCACGACACCCCCGCCTCCCGAGGACCGCTGTCACTCCCAGGCGCCTATATCACCCTGCTCCTCCTATTATTCCATGCGCGGGGCGTTTTATTGAGGCCGCGGGAGATCTGTCGGAAGGGCACCGCTCCCTCTCTCCTTGTGCGCGTAGATTACGACTGCGGGCTGTACGGGGCGAGAGCGAAAGAGAAGGGAAGAAATCCCCTTCGACCTTTTATTGGATCCCCCCTCGTCTCTCCCTTTTTCCTGCGCCGTCGCGACAGAGTTACCGGGGCAACGAACGATTGCTGACACGACGAAAACATACGGCACGCACCGGCGAGCAGTCGTACGATTGCCTCGCCTGTACGGCGCGCACTGAACGCCCGAGAGAGAGAGAAGGGTTAAAGCTGGGAGGTTAACCGCACGAAGGTGCGGTTTGCGACCCTACATTGGGAGTAAAAGAACGGGGACTATAATGAGGGAAGAAAGTCAGCAATGCAATAACTAAGGAGTACGTGCAGGAGGCCTACAAATGGTCAACGAAACCGGTGTTTCTATGACAGAACATAACTTGACGCGAAAAGTTTGTGGACCGCGGTTGCCCTGTTATGAGAGAGTGAGCGAGGACATTAAAGAGGTGACATCTCTCGTGACACAGCCGTACAGCCCGAGGTACACGTGTGCGTTGTAAGGAGATTGCATATCATTTTTGAGGGCGTTGTAGATCATAGATCACGAGGAAATATATTCCCCATGCACCGTTCGCCTTTTGCCGTCCGCGACAGCGAAAATTGTCTCTCGATAGGATCACTTTGTGCTGGACTGTGCTGTCACGAATGAAATATAGATGTAAAGAATCTATATATATTGCTCTAAAACGTGTTGGTGTAACTGAGGGTCCTACGTCCATAGCTTTATTGTAACCCCCTTTTCGAGAGAAGTGTATGGGTATAGCTGCACCACAACACGACGGCACAGAACAACTGAGGCATGCGACAAACTATCACTGGTATATATATACACATTACGAAATCCCTCCACGAATAAACGAGTATGCCATGCTTGCGGCAAATGAGTTCTGCGGAAACACGCAAGGTGGAGTAGCGTTGATGAAAGGGAAAATTAGCATCCACCCGTCTTGTAGCACAAAGGCACAAGGAATTCCATACGGATTTCTCAGAAATTAAAGCGTCCATATTAGGACGCTTTAATTTCTTAATTATTCAATTTCTAATTTCTTAATTATTCAAGCCCATGTGCCTCGAGTTGTCGATGGATTCGCCCTCGCGCTGACAATCGCTAGCCTCCTGGTCTGCGCAATTGGCAGAGCGAGCGCCCCGGACAGGCGTTGGTCCCGGGTTCGAACCCCGGACCAGGTCGAATTTTTCTGCAACTAGGAAGCTTTCATTTCTGAGGAATCCGTATGGATTTCCTTGTAGCCTTGTGCTACAAAACGGGTGGATGCTAATTTTCCCTTTCATACCGTGCTTGCGTCACACCTAGCTGAAAACTTAAAAATAGCGAGAATGATTGCCAAATTGTAAAACGATGGAACAAAGGACACCTCTGAGCCAGGGAAAAGCGGTGCGCCACACGCGCAACGCTGCTGCGAGTCAGTATACTCAGTGGAGACGGTGGTGGGAAAGTGCCAGTAAGCGGGTGAAATTGCCTGTCGACTTACCGTGAGAATCACGCTATTCTACCTTTGTGTGAGCACTGCGCCTGCGATACCGGCACTTATTTATCTTCTTTCATAAATAAGCCCTATGCCATCCCTGTGAGCCTATGCATGTACGCACTGTTAGTGCGGGCAGTTAGCGGGCAAACAGCTTCTGCCTGCGTGCAGGCTACTCTAAGCTGGTTAGAGCATGGCTATATACACTCTTAACGCTTTGTTCGGGTGACGTGATGAAAAATGAGATGCAGTGAGCTAACGCAACACTCAGGGTGCACATTGTGCAACTAAAATATCGATGACTACACACACGTAGCTAACACCATCATACGTGAACATCAGTTAACTCATTTCGTTAACGAACCACATATATATCTGTAGAAACGCACAGCCATCATGAATCATATCGTAAAAAAGAAAAAGCAACACAACAGCCGTTGAGAATGGAACGTCTTCATGAATGTTCCTGACAGCGCGATTTTTTATGCGCGAAGGATAGCAAATTCTTTCAGGTTAATGAAGTCAAGGAAGCAAGAAATCTAAATGGTAGTGAATATTAATATGCTGGATGCAAGCAGAAGTTGGTCACAGATGCACATTCGGTCTTCAAATGCTCGGGTTAAAACGACGAGGTAGTCTCATGGACGCAGACACAATGGGCATACTTACGTAAACCGTTTCGGTCCCGTCGAAATCGGCGTACACCTCCGCGCGGAGCATCACGAGTTCAGATGCGACCTGCTTTCGCGCAGTCATTATATTTCTAGGAGCAACGACACAGCGCAAAGAGAACGGGCCTCGACTACCGTGTAAAGACGACGAGCAACACAGTCAGTGAACATCGGACCGAGCGGCTGTCGCGTACACGAAAAATCAGCGCAATGAATCAAATACTCAGGGTCGACATCGGCGTCGCACGCACACCCTACGAAACACCTCTATGCACGGAACGCTGGCGATGTGCCACACTATATTAAGCCTCTGCGAGGAGGCCGTGCGTTTACTAGGCGCAGCTCCTATATGAGTGACCGCCACCGTTCGCTGTTTTCTTGTCTAGCAAATAAATTGCCTCGACGTCCCGAGACAGACTCACGTGAATGCGGTTTGGCTGATAATCGTGGTTCCGCAAGCGACCGCTGTCGTCGTCCGCTCTGCGTCACCGGCATGTTGGCTGCGATCGATCCCGCTTCGTGGGGTAGCTTTTCGGGCGTCCGCCGGTCGTCTGCTAGGCGCTCCCGACGGAACGAGGGGGAACCATCGGAAAACGAGAGCTCGGACAACTTTCAAGCGGACGAGCGCTGTGCAGTTTTGGGGTGCAGCCATTGTGAAGGCGGCTGGTGGCTCATTGCAGTTCCAGCACCAGCAACCGGGTTCTATTGTTTTTTCAGGTTAAACTAGCTTGATCTTTTGGGCTGAGGTGAAGCGAGTGGTTCAACAGTGAAGTGACTACTTCGCTGTCACGAGAGCATAGGTCAACTCCTTTGTAACAGTAAAACAATACAAAGCATTAAGCTTCCAACACCTCTCTATTCTTTAAAATCAACTACTTGATTTCTAAACCAACACGAGTGGGGTGGCCACTCATGCTGAAGCTGACGAATGCTACAAGAAAATCGAAAGTAATCGCTACAGTTGTGCACGTAGCATGTTGTCGGCGACGGCGCCTTAGCACAACTGGTGTGGACCAAGGCGGTGCATGCAATGTGGTTTGGTCGTCGCGAAGGTCTTGCATATGACATTTGCCTCTGGCCAGTGCTACTTAACTCATAATACAGAGATTTCCGCTATTGATGCGACTTTTTCTAATAAGGGATGCGTTACATGTTGTGAAACAACGCCAAGTAAAAGAAAATGTTGCTCTGTGGCTCAAAAATCAGAAATCGAAACTGTAGATTTCGGATTTCCTGCTTGGCCCTATTTGATTTGGGTCGGTCGTCGAGGATGTGTTTATGGGTGAAAACCTTAAGGGTGCGTTCTGACACATTCATGAGCTTGTCTACCTCGATTAGCGTTTCCATCGCCACAAGACGTGAATCACAGATGGGAGGAGAGTATTCCTCGATGCTGAGAAACAACCCCGAAAACTACACAGGTATAATACCGGAAGTTCATTGTCTAACTGAGGTAGAGAGATATCCGTTCTGACTGCGCCTGATGCAAATACACGCATGATGTCAACAATGCCGTGTGGTTGTATTATTTCCGCCACGCAAACGTGCCTGAAATTGCTGTCCTTTCGGACTGAAGAGGACTGCCTTGGTGCTGCCACGTCTGCGCATTGCGTAGTTTGTTTCCTTCAATTCTGATACTAGTACTCCGCGGTATGCCTATTCGGGAACTGCCGCACTGTAGACCTCAAAACATTCCGTCACAGGCAAATGCTTATAACAACTGCATTTGATTGATTGATTTTGAGTAAGCTAAAATAGAACAGCGCCATAGGAACGCACACAGAGAAGGACACAACGGACTGACGTCCTTGTTCTCTGTGTGTGTTGCTATCACGCTGTTCTCTTTTAGATAACGGATAGGCAACTAGCCCAACAAACCATCTTGTTTGGGTAAGCTGACAGGGATTAATGCTGCTGATATCCAGGCTTGCAAACAAGACGACAGGTAGAAACAACAACTACACAAAACCCGGCTATTCGTTGAAAGGTCGCGCAGAAGGCAGGTCGCAGAATTTATATGCTCAAGTGAACGTGACGCCAATGCGTCAATCCTGACATTTCCCGTGGCATTACCTACGCGCAGACCATACCTCAGGCATGCATAGGAAAGGTTCCTTTTGTATACCTTCTTTTTGAACATGATTCGACCTTTCAGATGTTTACAGTTAATAGCCGGCGTATGCATTGTGCTTCGTCTTTCCAGCTTGTGTTCTGTATTTCATTGGCTTATTTTCGTTGCAAGTTGCAACCACCATTTAAAGGAGACCTGCGACACCCGTTCGCAGAGCACGTTTTTTGACGCTCTTTCTAAACCTTTGCCGGTGCTTGCTCAGATTTGGTTAGTTCTCCTTTGCTTCGCTCCTTCCCACCTTCAACTCATATTCCTATTCGAGCTTCTTCCCTAAAGAGTAGTCAGGGGCAGGCATTGTGCACCTCTCAGTAGCCTTTGTCAGGCCCCTTGCGGTCTTTATATCCCCTTTGTCCTTTCTATATGTATTTTAATAACAATGTTAATAACAATACTAATGCCCCGCCACGGTGGTCACGCCACGTATGAAAACAATATACAGTTTTCATACGTGATGCATATTAAGGTGTCAGAACAATAAAACTTCATTTGTTGGTGAGCGCATGTTTTCATAGATGATGTATATTAAGGTCTCAGAACAATAAAACTTCAGTTGTTGGTAAGCGCATGTGTGTTGTCTTGTCTTTCTTTGTCTTGTGTGAGCGCGCTGTCCGTACCCGTGATGAACCAACTAGCTCGAAATGTGTTTTTCGACCCCAGGTGGTCGAAAATTTCCGGAGCTTTCCAGTACGGCATCATTCATAATCATATCGTGGTTCTCGGACGTAAAACCCCATAAATCAATCAATAAATTAGTCAATCGATCAGTCAATCATAACAACTTTAGGAATTAATTCTCAGCACGTACCCCGAAGTTATCTCCAGAAGAAAAACTTCCCGATTATGACCGACAGCGTCCCCGTAAACTAGCCAAATTATGTTAAGCAGCCGTGAGTTTCGAGGGAAGCGAGTGCTGGGAACTCCTTCAGAGCCGTGACATAATCGAGGTGCGCGCCTCGAGTGACACACTGACGGTGCCCGCACATTGCCTCGGACTGCCCTCATACATACACTGCATCTAATCGATGACCTCACACATGATAAGCGTGAGTCAAAGGAGGAGGGCGATTTCTGTATAGAATTTCGCTTTCGTTTGCAGTCATGCATTTGTTTCATACTTTTTGCATGCTATACGTATCGATCATTCTTTTCTGGGCCCGTATTCACGAAAACAACTTACGACAAAAAAGCTCTTAAGAGAAAATTTCAGCCAATGCCGCTGCTGGACATATCATTAGAGACGCTTCCCGACCAATGGCAAAAAGCACTTACGAAAGAGAAGTTTTGTGAATTCGGCCCCTGATGCTTTTTACAGAGCTTGCAGCAAACATAACTAAAGCCTGACGAACAGGGGCCGAATTCACAAAAATTTTCTTTCGTAAGTGTTTTTGCCATTGGCCAGCGGGCTTAGCTAATGATATGTCCAACATCAGGATTGGCTGAAATTTTCTCTTACGAACATTTTTGTCGTAAGTTGTTTTTGTGAATACGGGCCCAGACCGTTGAAAACGATGAAAAGCAAGGAATGTCTACAGAGCCAACGTTTCAATTCGACAAGTACCCTTAACTTCGTCAGGGCTATGAACGTTTTCACACACACCTGACGAACACACGTGTATATACTTGTCGAAACCTCGGCTCCAGCGACATTCCTTGTTCATCATCACAACAGTCTGTTCATTACTTCAAGCCTCTATTTTCCTCGAACTCTTTTTTTATTCTTGACTGAATAACTATAATGTCTGCATCATGAAAATAAGAAAGAGTAATCCGTGACAAGTACTGGTACTGCTCGCTGTAAACGTATACGATAGCCACCCATATGCAGACTGTCACGCCTCGACAGCTGCGCGAGTCCGCGCTTGCAACGAGCGTTCTGTTTAGTAAAAGTGACATATACACGCAAGTGCCTCGTGTCTCTTACAAACGATTCCCTGCACGCTGTAGCACGATCACAATACCCGAAGGCCTTTGTTTAAATAACTTAGAACGTGGGTGAAGTCCGCCTCTAATGCTGTAAACGAACGAGTGATCGAAACCGAATCTTTCTCTCTTAATGCACAGCGGCATAACGCTCTGACGATCAAGCCAGTATGGCAGGCGCGAACCTTTATAGTGCCAGAGTCGTTCATCGAAGCGTCTAACGCATGCGTCACATGCCAGCGTCTCGCACGTGATCTTCCCTCGTGACGACTGTAGCGTTTGATTTCTGTGGTTTTACGTCCCTAAACCAAATATGATTATCTAAGACGCCGTAATGGAGCGCTCCGGAAACTTCGACCACATGGGATTATTTAATGCGCGCTGACACGGCACAGCGCAGGAGCTTCAACATTTCGTCTCCACCAAAACACAGCAGCCGCGGCCGGGATTCGATCCCAGGACCTTCGCATCAGCATCAGAGTGCCGTGGGGGGGGGGGTGTAAAGTGGCCACAGAATTAATTAAACGCGACATCAAAACGTTTTGTTGGGCGAGTTAGCTCATAACTTGAGAAGGAACAACCGTATCTCGAAAGCAACAAGGTCAAAATGACGGCACGCCAGTTCGTGTTCTCACCTGTTCTCCTTTCGTCGTTAATAATTGTAGTTCGGTTAAGGAAAGGACGCTATTCTCTGCAGCCTTTGTAAGGAATACGGCTCAGAGTCAGAATGGGTGGGGTAAAGGGAATGAAAGAGTAGAGGAAAATTTGGCCACCTGTGTTTCCTTAACGAGCAGTTGAAAAGAAGCCCCGCCACGGTGGTCTAGTGACTATGGCACTCGGCTGCTTATCAGAGGGTCGCGGGATCGAATACCGGCCGCAGCGGCTGCATTTCGATGGAGACGAAACGCCAGAAGCCCGTGTATTGCGCGTTGTCAGTGCACGTTAAAGAACCCCAGGTGGTCGAAATTTCCGGAATACGGCGGCTCTCATAATAAAATCGTAGTTTTAGGTCGTAAAACACCAAAAATCAATCAGTTTAAAAGAAGTGACAACTGCACAATACAGTGTGCATGTTGGGTGAGTTCGCCGTCCTGACGAAGGCAAGTCCACTTGTCGAAACGTTGGCTACAGCGACATTCCCTGTTCTACGTAGGTCTTCACGATCTGTGAATAACCACGGTGCGTATAAGACGACCGCGTGCGTCTTCCTTTGTGTCATATTACGCGCTGTGATCATGGAATAGTGACAACACAAGCAGTGACATCGCACAGCGCACGGGCCTCTTGCATTTTCGACCCCATCGAAAATGCGACTGCCGCAGCCGCATTTGAACCCATGTCTTTTTCGGCCCGTTGTCGAGCGCCATAACCGCTATGGACCACCGCGGCGGGCTGCGTCCTTGTTCCTTTTGCGCTACGGTTGCTGCTTCTAAAGTGGCATCAAGACCCTTGGGCTAACAAATGGTACTCGGTATTAATTTCTCGAGACGCTCACGTGATGACGCTGCGAAAGTGGTCACTAAAGGTATACGTTGGCTGAGATCTGAGCGTGCGGGCCAACACGCCTACGCGACGCGGTCTGAAGGCACAGGCAGCGCGAGTACCCATAGACTTACGTTAGATCATTAAGAGCCCGTTGTTTTCACATCCGCTTAACTGTGCTGGGAAAGCTCTCTCAGACCACAAACTGACATTTCCCTTAGTTTTCCGTATTGTGACCTCCCATAATGCATGCCACTTCGTGTTTATAACATGTGTGCTGCAATTCCTGTGTTGTGATGCACGTAACCACTGCAGCGTTTTGAGGAATCTGTTGTCGCGTATATCCGATGATCGTAGGCGTGCAGAACACGATTATGGAATTACACTGCGGTCGAAGCGCCCATTTAGGTGATGATTTGGCGGATACGACGCTGCGCTGCTAAGATCGAAGGTACAGATACGGCCCTTGGCTACGGCGGCTGCATTTCGAATGTAGCAATATGCAAAACCTGGCGTGTGCTTAGACATTGCCGTGTTACTACTGTATGCTGTACACACGGCTGGCCAGGGCTGAGTCAAGCTACGAGAAAACAGCGTTTTCCCTGGTCCCCCTTTTTTCTTGGTAACAGTCCACTGTTACCAAATTAAGATTAATTATTCAATTAAGTGCACGTCAGAGAAACCTACGCAGTCAAAATTAAGCCGTAGTTCCGCATTGGGTCATGAACCATGATTTCCTAATTCCCATGGCACTAAGGCCTTGGCACGTATCTTCTGAGAATTTAATTCTTTCATTATTCCTTCAAGGACTCAAAAGCAAATGAGCTCTGCGCGGGCCCCATTGATTCTGCAGCAAGCTCGCATAATAGAACCAATTTGTACCTCAATGGATTTCGTTTTCAGTCTCCATTGAAGGTAAGCGTGTGAGTGCGGCATGTCACGCGAACAGCTTCAACACACCGCATGTCATTCTTCTTTTTTACTTTGATACGATCACTAGAATTCTTGTCGCTCGATACGCTGCTGTGTGCAACGCGAGCGCGCAGGAACATTTCGGGCCGAAAATGGAACTTTATCTTCTAAATCAGCACACACACACACACACCTTATAATTTATCGTGATATTGCCCTCAAAAGCGTTCTCCACATTTTCCCAAAATATATATTCCGTGAGCGCTCTATATGGCTATCCCCTTTTTAAGAAACCGCGGAAGCTCGAATGAAATGTTTATGGGCTCTTCTGCTAGCGATTACAGTTTCACTGCAAAGTGTCCCATTTGTCGACACCAACCGCCGCGCAGCCTCCTTGTTCGCCGCAGCAGCGTTTACTACAGAACACTTCCTCTGTGTATCTGCAAAGCAAATCGACGTAAGACGACGCACGTCATCCGTATAACGCTAGCGCAGTTAATTCACCGTGTATGCTGAGACATCATCGTTGCATTCCTAGGCCGACAGACGCGGGCTGTGTTTAGCTTCCGGACTCACTGGGAGCTCAATGCTTCGTGTGTCTGCTGAGCTGCGCGAGATTGCAGTGCGTAAACTTTGACGTCGACCTCCCGAGCAAATAGCGAGAGAGCGCATGCGAATGATGGTGGGCTCACTTCGCGTGTGCACGCTCGAGTCGAGGCGGGCCCCATAAAAAGGCTACGTCGATTCCTCAGAAGCTCATCGCAACTAAGTTTCCCGTCGGTACAAGCGCAATCGAGGGATACCAAAGGTGAGCCGGATTCCCTTCTTTTATCACAAAGCCCGCAGCCCTGCAGTCAAGAACAAATGTAGCTCTATCCGTTAAGCTCTGAGAGATTAGCGTATGAAATCAGATTAAATTTTCACATCCTCCTCCTCTGTCTCACGTCTCGTATCGTCTTCATTTCCAACAACTTCTTTCGTACAAATTGAAGCGTTTCCCAGCCTGGAGTAATGATGCCACTCTTTGCTCTGAATGTTCGCATCCATAAGCATCAGTTCGTCCGCTCTTCTTTTTCCCCCTGGGTTCCCTGCCAACGCATGTGCGGTTTCTCGAAATCATTCTTGCTTGCAGAATACTGCAGAGCATGCACTCTCCTCATTGGCTTTAAACAAATAATCGTGGTACACTGCCCCCATGACCTGCTTATAGTTCATCGCATTTCATTCGAAGCCGGATGTTCTTCTGGCATGCGTACTTCTTTCATTTTGAGTTCTTGAGTTTAGCGGATATTTACTGAACGTTTGGGAACGTCGAGTGGCGGTCACCTTAAGGCGCATGCGTTTCTTTCTCCACTTTTGTGATCTCGATCTCTTTCACAGTTCGGCTATGCGTGAGGGATGAACTTTTTTTTCTTTTCACTGTATTGCTGCGCTTCGCAAAAGTACAGCTTTACCGTGCAAGGCTAACATTGTGTTTACATCGACTCTCACTTCAAGCGATATTGTTGCGCTTTGTCAGCTTCTTACACTGCACACCTGCGCTGCTCACGCCACATGAAGTGTGTAGTTCTCTTGTCCTTGTGTGTTGCGCGCTGTAGTCACTTCTGCAATGTCACGCCACATGTCGAAATCTTCAGCGAGGGGAAAGCAACCTGTACGACGCAGAGGAAGAGCGGATTGTCTCGGTTGTATTATGGACTGGCAACCACTGGCTGGAGGATGGGACCGCGGAATTCCTGCCTGGTGAACGCTGGCTCTGTGGGATAGCCATATACAGAGTTTGAAGGAAACATAGTAGCGCTAGAACACAAGGACAAGGAAGACAACGACACGAGCGCTCTTCCTTGTCCTTGTGTTCTAGCGCTGTTTCCTTCAAATTCATATAACCAACTAGCCCAAAAAACGGTACTTTTACATATACAGAGACCACTATGCAATCATTAAAGCAAGCTCGGGTGTCCTGTGCCGATGTTTAGCGACATCGAAAAAAACCAGGCACGTTACTTCAGCAAATATCACTGACCTGACAAAACAACCAATTTCCTGTTGAACACACGTAAGCCACCAGCGGATGAGCCGGGCGAGAGAGCGCAACTGCGTGAATTGAGCCGATTTTCAAGGATCGTGAAGATTCGAACATGATTCGAATGATGAATTATTCACCGCACTCGACCCATGCTCAAAGAACCTCCTGCGCTTGAATTATTTCGTGAATTGCAGGCAATCCAGCTGCTGAACGTGTTACTGAAGAAAGCCGCTGGCCAGTTAATGGCCGAAAACACATACGAAGGAAAAGGTTTGTTAATTCGCCCGTTGTTTTGTACCGACTGTGCATATACGTGCTTCTTCCTGAATCTAAAGCTTAAGAATAAGGAATAAGGAAATTCAGCAGCGAAATAAACGCCTACCAAAAGCTTCCTTTTTGGAACCGTGAAAGTAACGTATATTTATGATCCGTGTGCCTCGGTGTAGCTGCTTTCTCAGCTCTCCGTTCCGGCTCCTGGCGTCGAAAAAAGCTGAGCAAGCTTTTCTCTTAAGGCGCAAGAAGGTGCACCTTTCGCGTTATTCTTTTCTACGTCATAACCGCAGTGACGAAGAGCGACGGTCGCATTTTTTTTTTTTTTTCAGCCTCATCAGCGTTTCTGAAAGCGACCAACGTTCGTCGAATATGGACGGTGTTGCAGTATTTGTGTTGTCTGAATGTTTGTTAATCTGTGATTGAAAGTGAAGCCATGGAGATGTCGCAACACCACTTGAGTTCTTTTTCTTTCACACGAGAAATATCTCTCCCGGAGCGTTAACATTCCTGCACGTGCCGATTCAAGTGCTGCGACTTACATTATAAACACACGCGCACGCTCTCGCACACAGACACATGCACACGGCGTGCGCGTGCTTAAATGTTGTGGCATCTTAATCGCCGGCTTATGCAAATAATTTAATTGACGGTGTTACACGTGCTCAAATTATGATATGGTTATGAAGCACGCCGTTGTGCAAGGATCCGGAAATCTTGACCACTTGGGGTTCCCCAATATTGGTGCAGTCGAAACGCGAAGTACACGACCCGTGCCATTTTCACCTCCGTCCGGAATGCGACCACCGCGGCCGGGATCGAACCCACCTGTTTCGGGTCAGCGGTCAGGGATTATCCAAACGATCCTGTTAGATATTGCTGATACTGGTAGGTTTTCCGTAATTACCTGCGCTCTTCTCTGGTACATAGTTTAAAGAATTGTACTATACCACACGTAATCAAGCAATTGTTACCGTTAACAGATGCATCTAAGCCTCGGTGAAATATTTTCTTGAGTGAAATGTGAACAGTAACACTATTTCGCAATTCTAACGTTTGCTTTTTTTATTGTTTGTCTATTCTTTCTTTCTTTTTGTTTTTTTTCATTACTATGCGCGCGCGTGTGTAAATCTCTGGGTACCACTACACTTCTCAATAGAACATGCTTTCTGTTGCTTCTAGTAAGATTAAATGTTATTTGTTTTCATAGCTGCAGCGTTTCGTTCACCGGTTTCAAGTGTTCATTGTGCTTCAATGATTTCATGCCAGCTGGGTTATAAGTTATTCCGTTGCATATATGTTTCTAGCCTACACAAACTACTGAACATATTTATACGCTTATATCATGTTCTTGTTTCATTTGTTCGCCTTTAATCTTTTACTCTATTACATTTTATTCTTTCCTAGACCTTCTATAATAGATTTTTGTGAACGTATCACTTGTATCTCATGCTATAATATGCACTTAACATTCATGTGTTTATGCTAGTCGATCACCTTGACTATTTCATAACTATGGGACATCCGAATGTAATGAACATCCCAATCATGGTATTATGTTATGTACAGAAAAATGGACATAAGCCAAACTTGAAAAAAAAAAAATCCCAGTAGCTGAAATCACTTCGCCTACCGTTTTTAACAACGCATATCCTATACGTATAGCTGAGTCTGGTTCTGTTATGGGCTTTTATGCGTACTATTATGCCGATAAATGTGGGTGCATCTATCGCCACGTCTGCGAATATCCTAACCGGGTATTCGTACTTCTCTGTACACTCTCACTGATTCGCGGAACCAAGCGTCTCTCTTTTATCTTTTTACTCTGTTTTGTTCCCTATTTCAATCATGCACAGAACCATGCAAATGGTCGTTTTTGTTTGGCTGTCTTTCGTTCATTTAAATCTAAATTTTTGGTGCGCTGCTCGCCATGCCGAGAAAGGGTATGAACTGCATAGGAGTACTTAACTGGACTGCTTGGTGCACAGCGTAGCGGAACCAACAGCGCAACAACGGGACGTCGTAGAGACGGCAGACACAGTGGTGACTAAAAACTACGGCATTGCCATTTTCATTATGCGTGAAAAACCAGCTGCGCTGTTATGTATATGAAAGACCAGCTGCGGCTATTATCCACCGTGAGACAGAACAATAACGTTGACACTAACGGTAGTAATGGTCAGCAGCAATTTCATACGTGCGGGAATTACTCCGCACATGCAGACGTGCACAGGTAAAAAAAAAAATATGACTGAAGAGAATACAGGGATAAAGCTAGTACTATGCACCCGCAACGCATTGGACATTTATTCAACGAGGCGCAACCTAAATCTACTCTTACGATCAAAAGCTGGAAGAATTAAGTTCGTTCGTCAGTTCTTCACGTATGACCCGCTTTGCCTAACGACAAGCTTTTGACCTTTAAAAAACGTTGGAAGTTTATTTGTGCAAAGGTTATTCTTGCAGCACATGACATGTCTAGAACAAATATGAAGCCGCTAATTAGATCTGCTAAGGTGCGGCCTGTGTGTGGGAGAGGGCCCCATGTAGACGAGAACATGGAGAGAGCAGTTCTATAGCAGCTCCTACCTTCTGTCCTGGTGCCTCTGGTCAGTTTACTTCGGTTTTGGCTTAGGCCATACTTATTCAACTGAATTTTATTGTACCTGGATCGTGCCATAGGCGGTTCCGTGAAGCCACGCATGACATTGCGTTGGTATCATACGAGGTTATCAAGACCTACCCTCTGTACTTATCTGACAAAGGTCATGGCACGAGCGTGGGAGAAGCTTACTGGTGGCTGTCAGCGCGGCAACCGAAAGGCGGTCACGGGCAGGTTCAGGAAGACTTCATCACTTCGGATATCCCGGTCTCGCCTCGTGCAAAATGCGATTTGATGATGCTATCGCAACTCTCCACGGCTTACTCTTGTATTGCTCATGCGAAAAATGGTAAAGTTGGTAATTGTTTTTAAGAAAATGGACCATCTATCCCTCCGGAGTGTATTATCCAACAGGTAGTCCGCCCTGTTCCGACTTACAATCGATAGTTGTATACGTATTACGTGCTATCCGTACTTACTGTAGGCAACGCTAAACAACGGCGCACGCGACGCTTCACGGTGGGAGTCGCGTGTCTTTTCGGGTAACGGCAAGAGAACCGGAAGCCATTCGACGCTGCCGCTCTTTTACGCAATGCCCATCCAGGAACCGAGCGTGCGCGTGTCTGTTATTACGTGTGTCCACAACGCACGATTCACCTCCGTGTCACACACGCACACCGCTACGCCCCAGTCACCCGCATTTGCAAGTGGCGAAAACACACGCGTCTCATTTCCTGCGCTCTGAACAGCGGGGCAGTCGACACTGCAGCAAACCAGGGGCAAACAGTGTCACGTAACGACGCGGTATACTCTCACTCCCGCTGCCGCAGCGGTATTAAGCTACTAGCCCGCTGCACGCCCTCGAACACGCTGTTCGTCATTCTTCCAGGTGGACCGAGCCGGAGACAAAGCCCCAAGGACCAACCATGACCTCTGCTGCGATGATGCTGGCCGTGTGCACCCTGCTCTTCCTCGGTACGCCTCTCTCTGCGGGTTTTCTTATTCGGCAATTTTTTTTTTGTTCACCCAAAAGTTTGATTTGTGATTTGATTTGTGGTGTTTAACGTCCCAAAAACCAGCTCTAATTACGAGAGACGCCGTAGTGGAGGTCTCCGGAAATTTAGACCGCCTGGGGTTCTTTAACGTGCACTGACATCGCACAGCACACGGGCCTCAACATTTCGCCTCCATCGAAATGCAGCCGCCGCGGCCGGGATTCGATCCCGCGACCCTCGGATCAGGAGCCGAGTACCATAGCCACTAGACCACCATGGCGGGGCTGTTCACCCAAAAGTGTACACTCAAAAGTGTACACAAAGTGTACACCCAAAAGCAAATATTCACGGGACGCGATAATTTGGATATAACTGCATTATCGCTTAGCCTGGGAATAGTTTCAGCCTGAAGAATATTTTTCTTTCTACAGGCTGATATATGTAATTGGAGACTATATATAGGTTCCCAGGATAAGCGGTAATATAATTATATACATACCTTCCCGTCCCGTAACCTTTTGCTGTTGTGCCTATATTTTAACGAGTGAGTCGCGACTGAATCCAGCGGCGTAAAACTGAAGGTACGTGATGTCTTGAAATTTTGCATACCAATATACCACTCCTTAAATACGATCGAGCTGTATACACGACCGTTTGCGACTATTAGCAAACATTCATTTGAGATCCGCCGGGCACACGGCCTGGCTGCTTTTCGGCGTTGCGTTGCTGAACATGAGGAATCGGGCTCGATTGCTGGCCGAGGCATCCACATTTCGATAGAACCGAATAGAAAAAAGAAATCACGTCCATGTATGCTTAGATTCAGCTGTACTTTCAATAACTCCAGACTGCAAAAATCCATGCTATGTCCTCCATTATGGCGCCTCTCAATACGAAACCCACACAGCCTGCAGGCGTTAGGGTTAAGGGGATTACGGAGGAAAAGTACAAGTACACGTGGAGACAAGCCCATGTAAATAATTAATAACCTTGCTATCTTTAGACCAACATGATTTCATAGCGGAGCACTATGTACACAATATAAATAACCGAGCTATAGTCATAAAGATGAAGGGAAAATATCATTTAAGGTGGACACCCCGTCCCCTCCAAGGGGACGTTGGGTGTCGTGGTGGCTTAGCTAAGTTACCATGGCAACTTACTTGCTCGGTGCTAAGTACAGTGAGTGTTTCTCGTACACAAGTGATGTATACATCAACAAAATATCAATGTTATCTGCTGTTTTACATACAGGACGACAAAAACCTTTAAAAAATATATATACGAGTGCCACATAGCCGAAAAAACAGATATCGATTTGTTTAGTGCCGCTTAGGGCAGCTCTGACTGTATATCGCCTAGCTAAGATATTAAACAGTAGTATTTAATGCACTTGTCAAACGTTACAATTAGAGCGGGGGTATCAGTGAGAAAATTGTGGACCATCCTGATAAACACCATGTCCAGGTATCTGTTACGCGAACGCCTTTGCCAAGCCTCAAAGGAAGGCCGGAGTATATGAAAGGTGTGCCGGTGGCAACTCCTCGTGTACTTAAAATAAGCACGAGATGCGTTGGTCTGCTTGTACAAGAAACTTCACAGTACATGCACTCGCACATCTTGGCGTGGTCACCCTTACACCCCTCAGATTGCTCCAAACTGCCCAGGCGCCTAGACTCGCGTGCTCGAAAGCTCCGCTGAGCTCAAAAAGACAGAAAGCTGAGAGAGTTGGTAAGGGTTCGTAATGCAAAGAACAGGCGCGCAAAACACGAACCCCAGGCGGTCTAAATTTCCGGAGCCCTCCACTACGGCCTTTCTCTCCTTCCTATCTCTTTCATTCCCTTTTCCCTTCCCCCCACGGACGCTTAGCCGTGCTCCCTACATGGGCTGCAGAAACGTCCTTTCCTAACTGAACCACAACCAACCAACACAAGGGATGAGAAGTAGACAACACGAACGCCGATGTGGGACACCATCCCTGTTAAGCCACCATGGCAACTTACTTGCTCGATGCTAAGTACGAGTGTTTCTCGTGCACAAGTGATGTATACAGCTGTGTGGTGAATACAGTGTTGCCCACTTCTCTTCCCTTGCGCCCGCGTTTTGCACGCCCGTTCTTTGCACTATGACTCCGCTGAACATTGTGTAAAAATGTGCGGTCAGCTACTTACCACTCGGTTACAAGTGCTTAGACACATTTACACATTTCGCTTATACTAGCAGTCATCAGTAAAGCGGCTCTGAAGCAGAGGCACTGGCTGAACAAGGCCGCGGTGGAGATATCCTGCTTGTCCGTTTGAACACTGCCTAGCTTCCTGTACTCACTGCATGGACTCAATGTTTATCGGACATTCCGCTGATGACAATGAGAACGCGGTTTCGGTTACCGGCCGCGGCAGAAACACCCACACGCTGACATTCCTTAGAGGACAGAGAACCGTCGAATGTTGAGATAAGGGTATTCTCCAAAGTGCCCTTCATGGAAGGCGTACTGCACTGATGCAACTTAGATTCCTAGCGAAACGAACACAGTGAAATTATTAATTAATTTTGATCAAATAATTAATAGAAGGACACAAAACAGCGTTGTCAGCTATTTTATAATTTTGTATTTTAAGTTTTGGTTATCTCACAAGGTGCATGTTAGTGCATATTACTCAAAAAACTTAAATTTCAGATGTCGCATCTCCTTACTACGAAGTAGCGTCGGTACCATATATTAGTTCGTTATATCCGATATTATTTGTAACATAAGGCCTATACATAGACTCCAGCGAATCGACAATCTGACTCGCACAAAATACTAGACAAAAAAACGCATTTTTTAGCTTCAAGTCCGTTATAACCAAGGTGCGCTAGATGACCAAAAAGTTTCGCAACTTTTCCAAAATGATATGATTGTGAATCATGATTCAACATTTATTTTGCTTTTTATGCTAACTTTCGAGTATCGAGCCTCGCGCAAATCAAATATTTATTCTTTATAGCCGATATCGCAAGGGCTCCCACGCTTTTACTTTCGTTATCGATAGAGCAAGTGTCACTCACGCCAAGTCGAGGCCAAAGCTTTATTTGTTCCCTGTAACCGATAATTCGCTATATCACTGTTCGTTATGACTAGGTTCAATTATATATTCTCTGTTCGATTCATCCTCGCTAATTATACCCATACTATGAGTATAACCTCAATGAAAAATAGTCTATCACTCATTCCATTGGCTAACCGACACAAATTCACCCACCTTTCCTTGTTTCATAAAATTTTCCACTGTTGAATACTTCATGATATCTTTATACTGCGACATTTCAAACCGTGTTGATCATCGTAATAAGGTTGGAACTGCACCATGTCAAACTAAGTCTTTCCTTCAGTCGTTTATTTCGAGTACATCTCAGGGATGGAACCACCTTCGCACAAGTGTCGCAACTATTACTAACAACAAAAGCTTTCGCGAAAAATTAGCTAGCATTGTATGACCAGGAGAATTACTCCATTATTTGCACTCACTGCACTCGTTTGTTTACTTTTCAACTAACTTGTTTGTATAATCTGGAGAAGCATTGTTTTATTTCAATTCGCTACGCTTTTTGTTTCTATATTTTAACCACCCCTCTCTTTAATGCCTTATGGCCCTTAGGGCATTGTAAATAAATAAATAAATAAATTCTCTGTTTGTGTGTACTTTCACAGGAAACGTGCGCGAATATGCCTCCGGAGAACGCATTCTTTCCTAGTACCATACACGACTATACAAACGCCTTCCGCCACGAAATTGTCTAATGCACGCCTTTCACTTCATTTAAAACCGTTCCGTAGACCATCCTGCTGTAATATTACACTGTGTTTTGAATGTGCGTATCTGTACATATGCATAGTGTAAGTCTATGAATTGCATTTTTGAGACTTTACGACCCGCTTGAAGTCTCTCGTTCCCCGCATTGCTTCACGCATATTTACAGAAAACTGTTGCATAGTCCATACTCCCCTATAATAATGCACTGTGGTTGCATTGTAGGTACACAGATAAGAGAAAAATTAAGAGGTCTTACACCACATATGATTATGCCGTCTGAGAGGCCTTGAATATGCCTGCGTGGGTGTTTGTATGTATGTATGTATGTATGTATGTATGTATGTATGTATGTATGTATGTATGTATGTATGTATGTATGTATGTATGTATGCATGCATGTGCGGGAGGGAGGTGCGCACATGATTGGTCTGGTGTAGCTGTCGTACCTGGGCAAGGCCACAACAGTTCGAACCCTTCGAGCTGACCATGAAGTGACGCAAGGTGTATAGACCAACAATGCTCAATACCGTAAAGGAGGGATTTCCTCCACACAAGACAGGCTAGAGGTAAGGAAGCAGTTCCACTGGGAGACTATAGAAAAGTGATTTTCCTGTGATCACAGGGTACGTGATTAGGCATGCAGGGAACGAGGGACTTCTGTTGAGGCAGCATGGATGAAGTTAAAGCATGTAACTTTGACTGTTTTCATGTATTTCCAGCTTGCAGGAGCAATGCCGAAAGTGACACTATTTTCTGCGCAACGAACACGGATGGCGGTCTTATGGTACGTTCGCAAAACTTATTATCAGTGCTCTAGAAGATTTGCGGTCGCCGATGTCGCTTTCACACCATGCAGGCACTACGCAATCTTTGAGAGTAGTCAACTACGTTACATGTATTCTTTCAGCACATGGCCTGTTCACATCCTATTTATTTATTTATTTATTTATTTATTTATTTATTTATTTATTTATTTATTTGGCTTTGTTATAGGTCATACGGGTGAGGAGGTGCAGTACAAAGCCAAACATGGACAGAGTAGCAGAGGAAAGCATAATGATCAAATAAACAACAATGTAAACTAACCTCTTCACGAATGGCGTAGTACATACGCATACCAAAAGCAATGTCAAAGCGAATATATCAGAACAAAAGAGGCGCTTGTTGAGATTCAGATTATGCTGACGCGGAAACGATTGGAGTCCATAGTTGTAAATGATGAGACACGAGGTTGGTTCGTGTTAAGGCATTTTCTAAAAACGAAGGACTGACGCGGAATGCGAGCCTATGGTGTACTCTCAGCAGAACGAGGGGCACGGGTCGGAATGGACGGCTCGTTCCCGAATGATTATTATTATGATGATACAATTTAATATGAAAGGGGCATAATTGTGACAATTTTCGGTGAACAAAATTAAGACTCGACTTCATGTCGGCAGTGTGAAAGGGGCTGAGCGATATTCTTCACAGCTTCAAGGTGTCATGAACCGCGTCCCTTGTCACATAAATGATGCGTGCCTATCTCTGAGGGAATGCATAATTGAGAAGTTTCACTTTCGAAGAATACGAGCGTAATTTCCTGTACACCCGAGTGAGCTAAGCAGGAGTTTTGAAGGTGTAATAGAGTGAGGCGTGCAGCAAGGTATATACACATATGGGCAAGTACACTATAGGAAAGCCGTGGATAAATACGTATATAGGACATGCCGACCACTCAACTTCGGGAAACTCAGTCATTCGCACTAGGCTACGCTCAATTTCAATTTACATGATGCGCACCGGTCAGCGACGGGATTAATATAAGAATTTGGATTTTGGATAAATCCGGTGGTAATAATACGGTGGCCACTAATTACCTACGTAACTAGCAAAACTTTGTTTATGAGAATTGCTTGCGTCTATAGGCCGCTAATTTATGGATACTTGCACGGCAACGATATCGCCGCGATTGGTCATGTAGGCCTAATTTTAAACACTTGGTGCACACCTAAAAAAGAAAAGAAAAAAAAAGAAAGGAAAAGAAAGCACCTTGGCAGGACACAGACTTTGTACCGAGACCTCCCAACGCTGTTTTGTTTTTTTATTCATTTCCAAATTTACTCTTTTCAACAATAGGCAAACACCGACTGCAAAGTGATATGCAACGGGACGAGCACTACTGACGGCAGCAAAGCCCCGAATGGAACGAAGTGCATTTTGTCTTATGTGAGTATACATATAGTTGTCATCCTACAGAACACACACACACACACACACACACACACACACACACACACACACACACACACACACACACACGCACGCACGCACGCACGCACGCACACACACACGCACGCACACACCACACACACACACACACACACACACACACACACACACACACACACACGTTACAGCGCATCAGATGCGCCAAATCCGGCGCTAACGTCGCGGGCACCCACTTGAGGTTGCCTCGTCTATGCCGGCGTTCCAAGTTATAACCGACGCAACTGGCGGCATCCAGTGGACGCAGACACCGCCCACGCTGAGACACAGCGTGTTCTATTCCAACGCCGAGTACGCCAGTGCGTTTTGAATATGCGTGATGCGTTGTAAGAGAACGCAAATGTGCGCACGCAGGCAAATCGCGAAACCGGCTATCGTAATTAACGGGAATGCCCGACGCGGTGTAATAATAATAATAATAATTGATGGGGCTTTGCGTGCTAAAACCACGATATGATTGAGGGAGGCCCATAATGGGGGCTCCCGAGTAATTTAGAACGCCTGGGGTTATTTAAGTGCACCTACACCTAAGTGCAGGGCTGTATTTTGTTTTTCGCCCCCCTCGAAATTGCGGCCGCCGTGGCCGGGATTCGATTCCACGACCTCGAGCTTATCATGCCGACACCCTAGCCGCTATGTAAGCTACCAGAGCGGGTGCGCGTGCTGTGGCGGTGTGTCTTTTTCAGCCAGGCGACTGCGGAAATTTGCAAATTAAGCCTTAATTTGCTCAATTTGTCTATCCGCGATTCAGCGCAAGTCCTCATAAATGTTACGTCTTCATTCGCAGGAAAGCGAGATCTCCAATGCGGTGTCACAGGGACAAGCAAGTGATGAAGGGAAAACAAGCAGCAAAACTTTAACATACGGCAAATGCCTGGGCGACAAGTGTGAAAGTGATAACGACACGAGCAAAGGAAGCAGCGAGACCAGTGGGAGCCCCAAGAGCCCCATTTCGGATGGAGCGAGCACAACTACGGGCCCCAAGGTCACTTCGGAAAAAAACGACTCGACTAGTGTCACCGAGAGCGCCAATTCGACGACCACAAGCACCAGCAGAAGGGCCGGAACGAACGCGTCGACCGTGGTTACCCCAGAGACTGTCGCGCCAGCAGCCAATGTCACCATCAAGCCTGCCGGCAACGCCTCTGGCCCTTCGAGACTCGCAGCCAGCAGCGACGTTCTTTGCGTTGCAGTCGCAATCGGCGCGCTCCTTTGGCGTGCCACGTAGAAAAGGAGCGCGCGCGTGGCTGCTTTGTTAGTCTCAACGACGTGATGTCGCGTGTGAAAAAAATGGGGGGACACCAACCAAATTATAATCATCAAACGTAAAAAACTATTTACTTGAAATATGAAACGTTTCGGGTCCCACTCGGACCCTTCTTCAGGGGTGACTGGAGGGCACCAGACAGCAGCAGTGCTTATAAGGCCTTCTTTTTGTTTCTTTTCTGTCTCTTCCTTTATTTCTCCTCTTTCTCCGGTTCTTCAAGCCGAGGGGGTCACGCTAGTGATGAACCAGGTGCCGGAGTCCGCTAAAATGGACACTCGGCATTGTGCCTGCAGACTGGACAGCTGGTAACGTGAACCGGTCTGCGAGTACAATGCCGAGTGTCCATTTTAGCGGACTCCGGCACCTGGTTCATCACTAGCGTGACCCCCTCGGCTTGAAGAACCGGAGAAAGAGGAGAAATGAAGGAAGAGACAGAAAAGAAACAAAAAGAAGGCCTTATAAGCACTGCTGCTGTCTGGTGCCCTCCAGTCACCCCTGAAGAAGGGTCCGAGTGGGACCCGAAACGTTTCATCTTTCAAGTAAATAGTTTTTTACGTTTGATGATTATAATTTGGTCCCAACCAGACAGATCTCTGTCAAATGTTCGCCTTTAGATGTCGCGTGTGCATTTGAGGGGGTGCTTATTTGGCGGTGTATCTGACGGTGTCCACAGGGGAAAAGGCGTGTTCTTGTCGCGGGACGCTGAAGTTCCTCAACCCACCCTCTCCACTCGCTTTGAGCCTTATCCGATAAATACGTGTACAGAGAGGAATCGCCTGAGGATTTGAGTTTGCTCAAACTTACATCCGAATGGCACGGGCCACGGAGCATGCACCGCGACAGGCATTCGCGTCGGCGTTCTAGGATTCGCGTGAAAGACTATCGCGTTTTAATGCGTTGACGTTGTGTAGAGGAGCCCCAAAGGGGGAGGGGGGGAGAAGAAAAGAAAAGGGAGGAGGGTGTCAGTGTATTGCCGTGGTCCGATGTAGAGATATGCGAGATGTGCGTAGAAGGGACACAAAGAGGTCAATGTAAGCATGTATAGACGGTGCGGATTGGAGCCATTCAAACATTCCAAACGGAATGTAGGGCGTGTAGACTGGAACTAGGTTAATTTTACACATGTGGCGAGTCAAGCGTAACCATAAGTGTAAATCACCAGCAGCCTGTTTGCGTCCACTGCAGAGCAAAGGCCTCTCCCTCCAACTCCGGACCGGCCCTGTGCTAACTCCGCCCACCTAACTTTGTGACGTCACCTGCCCAGCTTGCCTTCCTTCGATTTCCGCTAAGACGTCCCTAACACGTGCCTATTCCAGTTAAGTCGGGCAGTGACCACACATCCGAACCATGAGACTGAAGTAACTAGAAGAATGGGTTGGATTTCTTAAACCATGTAAGGCGGTTCACCAGTGTCCCTCAAGAAGAAAGCGTATAACTTCTGCGCCTTACGGGTTCTTATACCAACGGAGAACAAACCTGTAGCCTCTGGTGTGACACATGGAAAAGGATAAGGATAAATCCGATGTTAATGAACAAGAAGAGATAACGCAAAGGTGGTTAAAAGGGGGAGCGGAAACTTAATGTGAGCTTTAGACAGGCAGTAGGAATCGGAAGGGAAGTTACACAGGAGCACCCACAACTGAACGACAGAGTTTTTAGCCTATGCTCAAACAGTGCTGCAGGGTTCCTTTAAGCAGAATGAGGCTTCCTTCGCGACCGCCATGATGGTGAGCCAGGCAACGACGTCAACAAAAGGACTTTGGCTTGCCGGTGTCACACTTCTCATCGTTTTCTGCCTGTCTGGACAAGTACCGCACACAGTGGAAATATTACCACGTCGAAAAACGACTCAGAACGAAGAAAAATTCTTGTTTGATTGTTCTGTTTCTAAAAAGCACCAGCCTAACATTTCTTTGAGTGTACATTTTCTCATTGTTTGTCTTAACCGTTTGTGATTGCGAAACGGTCAAAGCAGTGCTGCATGCCAACGGCGCAGAGCTCTTCTCACCGTCATTTTGAGTACATCGCTTCTTATTGAAGACTTGTGTTAAGCTCTTTTTAGTGTAAATGAGTAAAGTGTGTCAATATTTATTTATTTACGTGGTACTCGCTTGATGTACGTGTCAATAAACTTGGAGAAAATTACTGCTGCGAAAGTACGTCGATGAAATGTGATGAGCCGCAGCATGTTTCACAATTTTAGTTGTTCTTCCGTGACCGTTAGCGGAGTGGTTGCAAGCGCTTTTTCGCAATCTATCATCGCTTAAATGCTGAAGTGCATCAGGAAGCTGATGAGGCCCCCTTGGAGGGCTGAGGAATTTTGATGACCTAACGCACTGTACACGGGCCTCTGGCAGTTTCGCCTCCATCAAAAATGCAACCGCCGCGCCCGGGGTCGAACTCTAGTTTATTGGGCTAGCAGCCAAGTGCCATAAACACTAGACCAGCGCGGCGGACTCTCGCTTCTCCCTCTCTCTGCCTAGCTTCTGGAAATTTATATACATTACTAGAAGCGCGCCGTGCCCCACCACGGTGGTTTAGTGGTTACGGCACTCGGCTGCTAATCCGAAGGTCGCGGGATCGAATCCCGGCCGCGGCGGCTGCATTTAAGTGTTGAGGCCCGTGTGCTGTGCGATGTCATTGCACGTTAAAGAACCCCAGGTGGTCGAAATTTCCGGAGCCCTCCACTACGGCGTCTCTCATAATCACGTAATGGTTTTGGGACGTTAAACCCCACAAATCATCATTAGAAACGCGCCGTGCGGGTTTTGGCCAGGCGCTTCGTGACGTTGCCGAGACGTGATTTTCGCTGTGCGCGCCGTTAGGGTTGAGTTCCGGGCGGCGTTTCAGACATGATGCCGTGCTTTTCGACGAAGTGGGCGCTATTTTGTGATACCCGCAATCAATTCAAGTAGCACTACTCATAAGGAATCTCAGCATCGATACGGGGTGCACGTCGGCATTTGTTTCCAGCAGTACGCCGAGGGGAATGCCGGCGGACCGGCAAGAGACGACGACAATAGTTTTAGCAGCGCAGGCTTACCGTACGGTAGTGACGGTAATGCCGTACCGTCATGGTCTGCACGCGGCTATTTTACTCGGAAAGAGCTGCACTAGTTGCTCGGTAAGCACAGAAAGGTCATCAGGCGATAAAACTTGCTGGTAAAGCCCTCAGAAGCTCAATTTTCTACGTAACAACCACGACCGTACGGCATCACCGTACTTACCGTATGGTATAAGCCGCCGCTGCTAAAACTCTCTGTGTGCGCGAGCGGTGCGTGGCGCGTGCTGGTGGCAGTCCGGTCCTAGGAAGCCGGCTGTGCGCGGCGGCGCTGCCGTGGCCGAGGCTGAGGCCTGTGCGCCGAGGCGCGGCCGTCTCCCAGAACGTATACGAACTATACTACAAGCCTTACCCTGCAGGAAACGACGCACCTACCCTCACAAATACCTCGCAAGTGACGAAGCCGTAGCATGGCTCCAACGACAGCTAGACACATTCAAAGATCTATTTATTGCGCAATACACCAACATTTTAGCGCTGTAGATTTTCACGCTGTGTAAAATACAATCGTTTAATTATTCCGCTTGGGCACGTCCCCGCACAAGAAACCCCAATAGCTATACGCAAGCCCTCCGCCAAGGCACTGGCGCGCTACGGTGAGCAAAACTGAATTTCTCGAAGTGCAAAATCTGTCAGACTGTGATTTGAAGGAACGAGAAAACGTAATTCTGTTACGACGAGGAGAGCGCGAACGTGGCCCAATGAGGTCATATAGCGCTGAACTTTTAAAGGCGAAGCTTAAGCGTCCTCCTCATTTTTCTTTTTTCTTTCTGTTACTGAAATTAAATTATATATCTTCATCCTCCTCATCCAGAAGACATTCTGGTCGAAGTAGTGCAAAAATGAAAACCTTACCACGTGATCGCTTCAAATCCGGCACACATTGCGTTATTCCTTAAGACTGCCCGCATGTCCACAAACTATACAAAATAAAAATGTGGCTGATCCCCCTGTTATAGGAATCGGTATAACACGAAAGTGAAATGACCGAAGTGCACCGAACTGCGCTTTCGGGGTAGGGTAGCCTCCGCGACAGCGCTGACACCACCTCTACAAAGGCCGAACTATATATAGGTGCTATGACGATATTTCACTATTCTAGGTGGCGGCACGGCCCCAGCCAATGTAAGGTCCCTAGATAAAAAAGTTTTATCTAGTGACCTTGAGCCAACGGAGAACACAACGAGGAGGAGAGAGATGGAGAAAGTTTAAATGAAGGGTTATAAGGCGCGTTCGTGCTCCTTCTAACACGGCCAAGGATAGCTCAGTCAGTAGCGCTATGGGCACCTTTCGTTGCGGCACGAGCTGAGTTCGATCACGGCCGCGTTAGTGAACCACTGAATTTTTCTGCTTGCTTTTTCATTGTTTTTATGTAAATTTCAATGCATCATATCCGTTACGGTAGTGACGTATATGACGCAGTAAAGCCGTGGTGGACCCCTGCACAAAACACTTTCGTGTTAAAATTTGGAGTATCGGTACAGTGGCACGCGCCTACTTCGGCTCCCTACAAGCACAGCGATTGTGCAGCATCCCTGTATGTAGCACACGGCGTAGAAATAGCCCCCAGGTTGACATGCACTAGAATTTTGGTTTTTCATTTATCGCATGCACGAACACATGCACTTCTAATCGCGCTGGTGAATGATGAATGTGATAATAATGATGTAAAAGTTGACGAAGATGATGACAATGAAGGTGATGTTGTTAAAGATGATGATGACGAAGGCTGAGATGAAGATGAACACGATGATGATGAAGGCGAAGACGAAGATGAGAGACATGAAGATTATGATCGAAGATCCACGACATTAGAGCTATGTTTCAGCAAACTATTGGCCAGCTTCGCTGTGATCTGGCCTTGCGCGACCTAGCGGAAGCTGCGTGCTTTTTTTTTCTTTGGCGCGTCTTTAACGAGCTCAGAAGTCGCGACCGGTCTGTGGGTACATTGCAGTTTTCATTGCACCACAAACACGATGTTCACGAAGCCTATAATATTGAAATGTACTGCTCGCTTCGCATTACATTGAAGCAGGACGCAATCTCAGCCGAGAGCTCCTCTTTACGATGTCAGCCTTTGCGGGAGAACCATGGTATGCGCGAGACTCTGTGCAAGTACTGCTGATTAGGGTGCCTCAGTTGGCTTCTTTATTTTTCTAAATGCGATTACCAGAAAGAGATTAAACGAACTATATATTTGTATCAACGGATAGGCGACCGCTGTTTTTCATCTTCATTCACTACGGATGCAAAATCTGGATACTATACGGCTAAGTTACACAGGCGGCTCTTGGAAAATCATCTTCAACTGGCGCGCGGAACGCATACGCGATTCAGCGGCGAGTTGTTGCCGACGCCCTTGTACAGCCAAATTTTCGTGTCCATCAGATTGGCCGTCGTCGTCAGGCGCCGTCGCACGCGTGTGGTCGCGCCATGGCGCTTCCTTGCGGGCATCCGAACGCCTCGGCGAAACGCGCGTCTCCGGCGAGCGGCTCGTTGCAGAGCGCCACCAGCTGCTCCGACGGGTCGCCGTCGCACAGCAGCAGGCAACCGACGGCGAAAAGCAGCGCCTGCTCGGAGAGGTGCTCGAGACCCGCGAGCCGTTGTTCGCCTCGAGAATCTCGAGCCTCGTCGAGTGCGCGCAGTTGCAGTTCGTGCACCATCCGGACGCGGTGCTGCCAGTCTGCGCTCGACGGGTGGCGGCAGCCGGCAACTGACTCTGCGGCAGTGGCCAGCTCGTTGGCCGAGGCACGAGACAGCAGGGCCCAGGCAAACTGGGCGCCCAGGGTGCCGTATCTGCACGGCAGACGTTCGGCTGTAACCAAACATGGTACCTGTGACAGCTTTCGCTCCCCGCCGAGCTATTCTGTGATGCCGGAAAAAGGCAAGCGCGTTTTATACGTGACAGGATTTTTTACAGCGAAACCGCATATGAGTAGAGTCCTGGGATTTCGTCTCTGCCGACGGGACAGTTGACAGGAAACTGCTCAACTAAATGAAGCGAAAAATAACGTTCACCGCACGGGAAACGTACGCGGCGTTCGCCTCACGATTTCCCTATTGGAATTAGTGCAAGACAAACCTTGGTAGTCGATAAATAAACGCATAAAACGAACGTCGAAACCACATGTTATAAAAACGTGCGTCCAAACTATTCGAAGCACATATCATTTGCTTCATGAGACTTCCGGACTTCTGGAAATGTCTACGAATGCAGAAGCTGTAGTTCGCGGGAAATGGCAATGGCAGCATACGAAGCAGGTTGTGACGTCACTACACTTTATATGCAAAAGGCAAAAAAAACCGTTTAGGTCGATTCCATTTGTTGCGGCCGCTCTGCGGTAAGCCCACGCATAGCACGCCGAAAGGCAGAGATGGCATATTACTGTAAATCATTTCATGTACTTCATCTGCTCACTTGTCCTATGATAGGTCCATACTGGTCTAACCCCTGCGGGCACTCGGCTGCAGATCCGAAGGTCGCGGGATCGAATCCCGGCCGCGGCGGCTGCATTTCGATGGAGGCGAAATGTTGAGGCCCGTGTGCTGTGCGATGTCAGTGCACGTTAAAGAACCCCAGGTGGTCTAAATTTCCGGAGACCTCCACTACGGCGTCTCTCATAATCAGAACTGGTTTTGGGACATTAAACTCCACAAATCAAATCAATCAACCCCTGCGGATATTTATATTTCTCCGAGTAATATACGCCAGCATCGCTATACAGTTATCGAAGTCGATAAGACTCAGCAATTGGTAATACATATACGTAATAGACAGCCGATCGAGACCGCGGTTTGAAGCTGGGAAGAAGCAAGAGATAGTGATCCGAAATTAGGAAGGACAGCCCAGGAAAGGAAAGGACACATTTAGGGATAAGTACCCACGTTCCGCGTTCGACTAAATTATTGATTTCTGGTTTCTTACGTCCCAAAAGCATGATACGATTATGAGAGATGCCGTTGTGGAGGGCTCTGAAAAATTCGGTCACCTGGGGCTCCTTAACGCGCACTGAAATCGCACAGTCACGGCGGCTGCGTAGTACGCGGGCCTCAACACTTCGCGTCCATTGGAATGCAGCCGCCGCGGCCGGGATTCGATCCCGCGACCCTCGGATCAACAACCGAATGCCCCGCCACTAAACCACTGAGGTGGGGCTGGTTCGAATACAAAAGCCACGCAGGCACCCGCTGGTCCGTCGTTTCCATAGTAATAACATGGCGCAGCGCGAAACGTAGCAGTGGCACAAGCAACGATCGCCGCCTTGCTTCGTACTGCACCCGATGACATTATAGAAGCCCTCGTCTTTTCCTTCGCATTTCAACATGCGAAAAACAAACTAGAACTAACTACTACACTGCTCTTTGCTTTCAGTTCCCCTTACCCTAACGACGTACCTATAAAAACTCCCTTGTGGATTGCGAAATTAAGAGTCTTTGCTGACCTCATACTGCTACCAGATTCCCAGTCGCAGCACACAAGTTAAAAAAAATTACAGCATATCCACGGAGTGAATGATGATGAGTGGGCGAAGCTCGGGAGTTTCATCGTAGATCGTGCCGAGTTCCGGATTAATTTAGTTAACGCGCACGCAACGAATCCTTATGGTTCAACTACGCACAAATCTCCCACCGCCACTTCATTGCAAGTCAAGATCAAGTCAAGATATATATATATATATATATATATATATATATATATATATATATATATATATATATAGCTTGGGTTGCCGCTAGTTTATAACAGAATTGACGATGCGCCTCTTAGAGAACGACGGTTTATTGCATCAACGTTTCGGTCGGAGCCCGACCTTTTTCAAGAAGGTCGGGCTCCTTGAAAAAGGTGGGGCTCCGACCGAAACGTTGATGTAATAAACCGTCGTTCTCTAAGAGGCGCATCGTCAATTCTGTTTATATATATATATATATATATATATATATATATATATATATATATATATATATATATATATATATATATATATATATATATATATATATATATATATATATATATATATATGGGTTGCCGGTGAACGGCAGTCGGTATTTCTCAATCAAGAAACTCGCTAGGAGACGCTGCCTGCGCCAACGTTGTCTCTCGCGGGTGGTGGTGGTGGTGAGAAACATTTATTGATAGTATTTACAGAGAGAGATAGGGGCGGCCTTAATGGCCGACCCTGTACAACCTCTAGGAGGGGTCCCTAGTCCGGGACCCCTGTGGCTGCCGCGGCGGCAGGCGCCCTGGCCACGAGGGCCTTTTGGTCCTTCAAGGTGGAGCAGCCGAGCAGGGCAGCCTCCCAGCTCTCTCGGGTAGGGGGTGAAGGGGAGGTGATTGGGGGGACTGCCGGGTTAGATGGACATGCCCACACCATGTGGAAAAGATCCGCAAGCGGATAATCAGTGCGGGCATTCCCCAGAGAAGGCCGAATTGAAGTGCTTGAGTATCGCCGGGCACAATACTGTGTTGGTGTAGAGCCGTAAGAGCCAGCGCTCGTCAGCTTTAGTCAGGCCTGGTGCCGGAGGCGGAAATCGGAGCCTGTTCGATTTATATATAGCTGCGATTTCACGAAATGATGTTGCCGGTTTAGGCTCTGGATCATCAGGCGATGGAGGGCAAGGCGGGTCCCGGGGATGAAGCGCGCGGGCCGAGGCATCGGCAGCCTCGTTACCACCTAGCCCTGCGTGGGCCGGAGTCCAGATAACGGCGCGTGTAGAGGGGCGGTCCAGCGGGTGAGGACGCGTTCTCCTTCTTTGCGAGCTGCTAGAGCGTTCATAGCGCGTTTCCATAGCCAACGCGCGCCTTTCGCTCTCTCTCTCTCTCTCTCTCTCTCTCTCTCACAAGACAGCAGATGGAAGAGTGAGAGAGAGGCACGCGCCGGGAGGCACGCGCCGAGGGCGAGGGCGAGCGCGTGCCTCCCGGCACGCGGGTACAGTGTACTATAACGCGGGTTACACCTGACGACTGACGCGGGACAAGGTTAGACTGAGAGGAGCTTCGCCCCTAAAAGTATATACCTGAGTGCGTCGGTAACGTTGACGCTGTACATTGGGAATGCGACGTGGTGTGGCCGCACCACGAGCACCCTTCGCGGGCCGGATGAGCTTCCGTTGCCGGTCGGCGGCATCCACTCGAAGCCCAAGTCGAAGAAAGGTGCCTCCTCGAGCCTCGCCAGGTGAGAGGCGCCTGTGGCGGTCGCCAGTGTGCCTCTCTGGCGTCGTCGGCCGTCGATCGCTCGCAGCCAGTTGTCGAGGAAGGCGTCCGGGCGCATGTCGGCGTACGGGGCATAGGCCGCGTCCAGGGCCTCTTCAGTGGGCAGCAGGTCCGCTAGGCCGAAGAGGTGCTCCGATACGGCGTCGCTCAGGGAACCCTCCTGAAGACACCGATACCGATGCAAGCGTATATGTGTGAGCGTACAAGAAACCGGTTTTGTAGACAAACCGCGCTTCTCTCTTTTGTAGGCAACCATTGTCTTTTTCCTGGTGTCTTCCTGCATTTTTTTTTTCTTTCGCCGAAGGATATGTGCCGCCTAGCTCGCATTCGAGAACCTGCAGACACATGGTTTGTTCACGGTATCTTTGGTATATGTTAATCGAGTATGAATTCGCGCAGTATATGAAAAATCGAGGCATAAATTACGTCTGCGGGAACAGTTGGAGGTCGTAGTTACGTAATTTCCGTTGTGAAGCATCGTTTATAGTGTAAGCATGAACAATGAGCAAATAAGCGTGCTGTTTCTTGGAATACGCGTGACTCATTTGTGTAACAGAGCGGTTAAGCCGGAAATTTGGGCTCTCTGGCTGCTCGTAGAATGCTCCATCACCCACCGTTTCATGTTTCGTGTCTACTACGGCCAACGGGAAGAAACTCATCACGCACTTAGCGATATGCAGGATTCGAAAAAATATTCGAGTTCACAAAAAGTGGCTCTCTACAGCATACGTTCGCGTGCAAACCTGTTTGCCGAGCAGCGCCTCAGTGAGATTCGCCATGTGCTCCGCTAACTGCAGTACGTCATGGCGCACGGCGGGTGCAGCTAGCGTGTAGGCGTCTTGCGCCGAGGCGGCCCAGCCCATGGCTATGTCGAGGCGTTCGACGCAGAGCCTGCGCACTAGCTCGTCGCCCATCTCCCAGCCACTGAAGAGCAGGCCAGCCAACTGCGCGTTGAGCAGCGGCGCCACGTGCTGCACTAACATCCAGCCTGCGTACAACTGCGCCCTCTGCGGACCGACCACCCCGACGAGGGACGTCAAGGCGGACAGGTAGCCCGGCGGCCGCACCACCAACGTCCCCGCCGCCTCAGCGTCGCCCGACGACGAAGCGCCACTGCGTAAAGCCGAAAACGCATGCATGCCAATTTGTACGCGAAACGACGCTACCGAGGTCCTCGTCGCCTGAAAATCAAACCGCATGCAAGCGGTACGGCTCGAGCGATGTATCGAGCGATGACTTCCCGGTGTTTCAAGCTACTGTGCACAAAAACTGGGTTGATGCAAGCAGTAATACTTTAAAGCCAACTATTTTGCTGCGCAAAGTAACATGTAGCATGTTTAAATGTATTCTACTAGTTCCGTTTTCCGTTAGAGTTGCCGACAGTTGTTTGCAAGCGCGCAACCGGCAGGGCGTCCTCACGTACAGCTTGTGCGGACTTCTTGCGACCGGCTGTAACTGGCATGAACTCCGGGTGACGAGCGATCGACCAAGCGGCCCGTCGCGCGACGTCCCGTTTCGTGGCATATCGCTTCATTCGTCGAGGTCGCGCACAAAACTGCGTGCATGTGGTTTCGACTGAAAAGGAATTGCCTCATCTTCGAAGGGGTTTGAGCGCCGTGTGCATATACAGTGAGGTGCCATTACCTTTCCCGATCATTATCATCAGTCGCAATCACAAAGTTCGACCTACCTCCCTATTTCCCATTGAAAAAAACTTGGATCCGCGGCAGCCGGCTATCTGTCGTTCTGTCATATGTGACAATGGAAATTATGTGCAGAACAACAAACGCTCCAGAAGACAAATCAGCCGGCGGAGTGTTACACATAAGTATAGCGCTTTAGAGGTACAGCCATGAAGAGAGGTACAGGAGGTATAGTAGCAACGCACAGTAGAGCCTTCAACGCCCACAATGGACAGAAGGCGCACGCCTTCTGAAGCAATAGCTGCTCAAAGAGGTAAAGTGTTCCTACTGCAGCCATTGAGTAGCGTGATCTCCACTTGGGAGAAGCAGAAGCGGTCTGCTCTTATGTAGCGATCAATGCTGTCCCCGTTTCTATTCAGTGTATTGGTTTACTAGACAAATGCACTGATATGCAGCTTACTGGAGATAGGTATAGGTTTATGATATAACCATATTCAATATCAACCCAGATGCATGTAAGCTGCCTCGTTTTAAATATGGCATAGCGATTGTTGACAGCGGGAACCACAGCCAAAGTTACCCAGGGGAGGGGCATCCGCAAAGGGAAAGCTCTCTGTTTCTCTTTGCAGTCGTCGGCGGAAGGGAAAAAAATGAAGATATAAACTATTTGCACGCGGAAAATGGAGGAACGCTCAGCACGGCGCGTGTCCACCAAGAAGACTTTGGAGGAGTGTTTATACCCTCCAAAGGACCGCGATCGCGTCAACTTTACCTTTGCGCGGTGCTGAGCAGGTGAGAGGCCAATGCTCGCCTCCAGGACTTGGGCAGGCGCCGTTCGCCGTCGTCCGCCGTGCTGTTCCACGCGATCACCTCTTCCCACGGGCCCTCGGGCGACCCTACCTCTAAATAGGGTTCGAGCTGCTTGTCAGCCACACTGTGCATCTCCTCGAAGTCGTTGAATGACACGGGATTTGAGACACTCTGGAAAGGAAATGGAAGCATGCATAAAACGATCAGGGCATCAGTATAGGACAGATGTTGCGTCCGATTGGTGCAACCTACACCTCGAATAACGGAAATTCTAGCGCTCGGACGAGGAAGCAACGAGGCAGGTGTATCTCGTCTCTCTTCCTTGCCTTAAATTTCGTCGGAGCGCTGGAGTTGGCATTATTTGAATCAAGGCAGCAGTGATGCCCTGAGCAGGCTGGTGAGGTGTAAAAGCGTATATATAGTTCCACAAATCAGCAAAAGCTCTGCGTCGCGGATATATTGAAATCGGTCGCATCACAATTCGCCAAAGCAGATAGAATGAATTTCTTCGTAAACGCTTAGGCGGCACAACAACCCAGACTACTAGGCCACGATTTTCTTGTAGACCAAATGGTCCCGAGTTCTCGCGTATGCTAGTTTTCTTTTTTTTTTTCCGCGCTTTGCTCCTTTTCTTCGCTGCTTTTCTTTTCTGCTCTTAGTTCTCTCTACATCGCCTACACCACTCCTTATTTTTTTCCTGTCCCCTTCACCCATTATACTCACCGCGGCCTCAACCGTACACTGTACCACATTTAAAAGACTTCTCCCCGAAAGGCGGACTTGGACAAGAGAGAATCATATGGACTCTCACTACCTTGTCTCACCTGCGTAACCCGCCTGCGCATCATAACAGGAATTGCCCTCCCTGGTGCAACATCCAGGCCACCACCTCCCAAATGACCCAACCAACCAAACACTGAACCTACGATAGCAGCAACAACGGAATTTTTGCCGCGGATGCAACCATAGTGATATGGAAAGAGAAGGCTTAAAAAATAAACTGGATTCGGACAGGCCGCCATTGGAAATTAAATGAAATTAAACTCCAGTTTAATTAAAAGCGTTCGCATGTTAACATGTTAACATGCGAACTCTTTTACAGTGAAGCCAGACTAGATGAACTGACTACAAGAAACCACAAGAGGAAACCAGAAGGATGCTTATTGCGTCTTCTGCTACAGAAGAATGCCAGATAAGCACAAATATGGCGTGCGATTCCTCGTCCACAAAGATATTACCGGCAACGTTGAAGAATTTTACAGCAATAATGAAAGGGCATCGGTGTCGTGACAAAAATAAATGCAAGATACAAACTAAACTAATACAAGGATACGCTCCGACGACAAGCCATAATGACGAGGATGTAGAACAGTTTCATGAGCATATGGGATCAGCAATGAATAAGGTACGTACCCAGTACGCCTGTCTTATGGGCGACTTCAACGCGCAAATAGGAAAGAAACAAGGAGGAGGACAGGAAGTCGGCAACTACGGTGTAGGCAACAAGAATAGCCGAGAGGAGATTTACTGGAATCAGTAGCATCTCCCCTCGAATAAATCAACTCCGTGTAATAAATACTTTCTTTAGAAAACATAAGAACAGAAAGTGGACATGAAAAAGCCCCTAACGGAGAGACAAGTTCGAAATAGATTTCATACTGTGCAGTGATTCAGATATAGTACAAGAGACTGAAGTGGTCGGCAAGATAAGCATTGGTAATCACAGACTAGAAAGAACGAAGATCACTCTCGTTCTAAAGCGGACAGGAACAACGTCAATCACACAGGAACACGCAAACTTCAATTTGGTCAGGACAAAAATGGAAGAACTTAGGATTGCACTCAACAGGTACGAGGCTCTGGGACAAGAAGAAAATGACGACATAGAGAATATGAACGAAAACATTACTAGGCTGATCACCGAAGCAACAATCGAAGTAGGAGACAAAGCACTGAGACAAGATGTGAATAAACTCTCAACTACCAAAATCAAACAACGACAACAGATGACAATAACTAACTCAAGAGATAACACAGAATTCGCCGAGCTGTCTAAGCTCATCAACAAAAGTAGAGTCACCGACATACTCAACCATAACGTGAAAGAAATATAAGCAGCCGTCAGAAAAGGATTCAGCATTAAAACAACTGAAAGGAAGCTTTGTGCGGGAAAGAACATAAAGCATGCAGTGAAAGATAGGCAGGGCAGCATCGTTCGTAGCTTCAATGATATGGCCAAAGTGGCCAAGGACTTCTATTCTGAACTATACAGCTCAAATGCAAGTCTCCCCACCATGAGAATAATTAACACCGATCAGGACAGCCATGTTCCATGGGTCACTGCGGGGTTAAAAATGCAATTCAAGGCATTTCAGAAGAAATGCCTTGAATTATTGCAAGAGCTTCGCCCATTATTGCAAGAAACCATTTCAGAAATAGTTTCTTACAATAATGGGCGAAGCTTGCGAAGCAATACTTCCACTGGGCTCATTGGAAAGTCACGGAAACGCGAGAGATCAGACATGGCTGAACGAAGCAAACTACGAGGGGGCGCGGGCCGTGTGGGCTAAAGGCTCTCCATCGCGGAAAATGCATGGAGGTGCTTTATTGTGGACTAGAGACGCACCGAGGGGCGGGCCAGCATGCGGGCGAGCAGATGGTAGTATTCGCGGAAGCGCCATCGCCCCATGAACTTGAGCCGGAGTCTGTGCTCCCCGAGTAGCGTCGACGGGCTCAAGCGAAGCGGCGAGGTCTCGACGCTGACGAGTGCTGGGAGGCCCACGCGGTCGTAGGCGGCCAGCAGCTGCGCGAAGAGGGCTTCTTGGTCGGCCACGTCGCCCCTGTGAGGCCACGCGAAGCCGCCGCGATCCAGCAGCGACCTGCGTCCATCGTGGTTTGCGGAACAAAGTTGCGAACCCCCCTTGCGCTCATTTAATGCGAGGCACGGTGTGTCTAGATGTGACATCTATCGACCTCCGTACCATATAGTGCGTCCATTACCCCTTACGATAGAGCAAGGGGTCATGCGGTAACTAGGGAACTAGGGTACCTGAATGGTTTTCGCAGCCGTTGGGGCGAGGGAAATCATTCAGGCACCCTAGTGGTAACACGATCGTGGCGCCATCGCGTGTCGCTACGTGGTGACTTGCCACATGATGTCATGGTATGGTATCATCACATAGTCATATGTCTGTAGTATCTGTTGTATACGATGGCCGGTTTCTCGCCATTCCTTTTTTTTTTTTTATTAGAACTGGCAACACGCCATTGTGCAAAATACAGGGCGGTCATGGTTGCTGGAGCGTCCGTGGACACCGAAGATATAGTGCCTAGAAATATACGTATATTTCTAGGTGCACTGTACCGAAGACAACCTACAGAAATGCATGTACTCTTTACCTCTTGTTAATGCTGACCTGCATGGGGACGAGGAATGTTCCCTTGCAAGCAGCACAGCGAGATACCGAACTGTTCGGCACCCCGCGAGAGCATATAGTCCAAGTCAATATCCTTTTTCTTCTTTTTTCGCTCTCGAATTTTACAAAAGAGCGCTGGTGGGCCCACGAAGTCTGGTGTCCTGAAATAGGGTGACTTAAACGCGAATCGAATGTAAATATGTCAAATATGACCAAACTGGAACGTAACTTGATAAAAGAAACGCGATTGAAACAATATTTTCCGAACGTGTTGTCACGGTGCGAGAAGGGGCGGGGGGGGGGGGCTGTTGAAGTAAGTGTTCTCCTCAGAATCTTGGTTATTACTGCTAATGCAAACTAACGTTAAACGATTATTTCATTGTTTCATTTCATTTCATATTTTATTGTATTTTCACGTCACTGTTTAACTGGTGCTTCTGAATGGAGATATCGCTCATCTGACAGTGAGTATTAATTATGTGCGTTCTCAGCACTTAGTAACCGTCATATTCTGTATACATGTTGTTACCCATATGGTTTGTTGCCCCGTCAACTCCCAGTGATTTGTATATATTGTGTGTATCGTACCACTCCTATCTTGACTCGGAGGTGAACAGATAATGCCTATGGTAAATAAATAAATAAATAATAAATAAATAAATAAATAAATAAATAAATAAGGACTCATCAAACAATAAGTTATTTTATAAATTGTGGGCTTTAAACGTCGCGCTGGTTCACTCATTGCGTGGAAACATGCTGATTATTACCGTATTAAATTAAAGCACATTTAAGCTGCATTTCCTTTAACTTTGCCCCATAGTATGTGCATCACTGTGACACGATGGATTTCAGCGTATTCTCTATTATTTATGAGACAGGGAATATTCAAAGCTCTTAAATGCATATCTGGCATGGGGAGTCAGTAACGCATTGTAGACATTCGTGCAAGAGGCATTCTCGAAGTTTTGCATCAGCCACAAGAGTGAAGAAAGGGGAGGAACAGAAGGCTAGTGTCGCGCACGCGGACCACCCCCATGCCATCCCTTTTTTCGGTTGTCTTTATTTTTTTTTCCCCTCGCATGGTGTTTCTATTACTCGACAGACGTATTCACTGCATCGCAAAGATAGTTAATGAACCCTGACACAGCCCAACGCAGCCAACAGACATTGAAGCTAAGGAGCGTTTATTGGCCATTAATTGTAGTTTTCAACTGTAGTGTAGTTATTATGACATAAATGAAGATGAATGAAAGGTCATATAATTAATACACCAAACTGAAGAACTACAATTAATGTCTCCAATACCTTCTTTGTCTAACAAAGAAACGAGCCCTTGATCATTCCCCTCTCATTCTTTAACGAATCCTGGTATAGCCTGCGTATATATATGTACACAGGTCATATCGTATGAACACGTACGAATCCCATGTGCTCTCGTACGATTTATGCGAGGTTATTGGATACGTGCCGCATGTGTCATATATGACATATATGCCCATTATTAATGCTAACCCCGGCAATTTTATCGCGCCATATGTAACCACGGTGTTCGGAGCCACATCATCAGCAGCATACATGCAAGCATGCACTGGATGGATGAATGTTATGAGCGTCTCCCTTATAATGCCACCAAGCTCTACCATTAAAATTATTATTTTTACAAACGCTTGTTTTCTCAAATCACACATTACCCCACAAATTATCTCTGCAGGTGCCTAAATACAGGGTGTTTTATTTTTTAGTTGCAACACATTTTTTAAAATAGAAAAAACATAAATCGCGGGAATGTCTTGTGTACCGTTCGAATATGCGGATTAGCAGCCTCTAGATACAGAATAATTTCCGCACTTGTACGCATAATTAGCGAAATCACGCTAATTAACTCTTTAATTATCGGTAATTGGTGGCTACAGCAAATGAGTACTTTGGAGCCCGTTCTCGACAGTACCTATCCCAATGATCAAATTTTGAATAGCGGAGCGCATGTCGGAGCTACGCGAACAATGAGTTCCCGTTGGCAGGCTCCTTGAAACCGAAACTGGGCGCGAAAAGTGCGTCTGTGACGTCGATGTCGCCGCCCCCACGGCTTTCGTCACTCGCCACTCGCCCGTGGTCACCGCCGCTCCGGCCGCGCAAGCAGCTTGCGTTATCTCCTCGTTATCTGCGGCGTTGGGCCCCGCGGGCGAGTGACGAAATCCGGGGAGGCGGCGACATTCTCAGATCCTTCACATATTGCTTGGTACACGTCGTCTACGTGAATAATTCATCTGTCGTTTCTGTCCCTCTCCCTTCTAAATCTACAATTGACTACCTTTATTTTGCAATATGAAAGCGAACAACAAAAAGTCGCTGATGATACACACACACACACACACACACACACACATTATATATATATATATATATATATATATATATATATATATATATATATATATATATATATATATATATATATATATCCCTCTACCAACCTTTTTCTTATCCTATCGGCGATATGTTCAGCTTTCCCGTGTTACCCCCAATACCAATGACTTCCTATCTGTGTGGATGCCTGTACATTCAGTCAAAACATGCTCTGTCATTTCTCTATCTTTTCCGCAGCACGTATATGTATCCCGTTCTTTATTGAAGTTCGCTCTTCGTACTCTCAGGCATCCTGACCTTGCTTCAAATAGTAAAGCGCTTCCCTTTGAATTATCATAAAGCTTTTCTATCTTGACTTCGTATTTGCCTTTTCTGTAGTTGCTCAATGCCGGTTTCTTCTCCATTGCATGCTATCCAATCCGACTTTTTCGCCGCTCTGACCTTGTTCTGAACGCTCTTTGTTGCCCCATCCGCTTCATTACAGGCCATATACTTTCTGGTAAGCCTCCAAGTTCTTTTCCTCCATTGTGAGTCGGCGTTCTTCCTATGCAAATATCAGAATACTCTCGTTGCCCATCTACTACCTTTAGTATTTCTATATCAATCAATCAGTCAATCAATCAACTTTATGTCCAAAAAGTAGACAAAGGAGTGGGGGATAAAGGCAGTCTTACAACAGCTTGAAGAGCCCGCTGCCCCCCTTACATACTATGCATTGATCTCTGTTCACACCTAATTTTACTCTGAGCTTCCCTTCTCTCAAAGTCTGACCACCCCATATCCCCCTAACAGCCTCATTTGTGGTCTTCCCATGACCGCCCAATATGCAAGACGTTCTACCGTCCTTTGATTCATGTCCAGTCCTGATTGTACCTGTACTTCATACGCGCCAGTGAGCTTCCGAATGTAAGTCCCGGTTTCCACAAACCGCGAATTACCTCGTACTCGTTGTAGCCCCACAGCGCTCTATGCTTCATTCTTGCAGAATTCCTATTTCCTTTCGCTGACATAGCTTTTCCCTGTACTTCTATGTATTGTGAAGAATTGCTTTTATTGCAGCCGAGCTCGAGCTATGACGACGAAGATGAGATGAAGAGCGAACCGAGCACATGATGAATCATGTAGATGAGGGAAAATGTACAAGTTATTATCCCTATCCCGAGATATTTTTACTCCCGTACTCTCGATACCTCCTCCCCCTGCATTGACATTGTCTGATCGTTGCTGTCATTGAATATCAACAAATATTAACTTTTGAGGGGCCCTGAGACACCTTTTGGTCACAGCCAGAAAACGCGCCCAATCAGTCGTGGGGGCCAGACTGGGGGCTACTGTGAACATAGCCAAATATTATTGCACAGTAGGCAACAGGGAATTCGCAATATGGTTTAAAGATACAGCTGTAGAAAGCGCCTGCTCTTCATTCAACAAATTACGTCAATCGGCGGGAACATTTGCCCCGCCACGGTGGTCTAGTGGTTATGGCACTCGGCTGCAGATCCGAAGGTCGCGGGATCGAATCCCGGCCGCGGCGGCTGCATTTCGGTGGAGGCGAAATGTTGAGGCCCGTGTGCTGTGCGATGTCAGTGCACGTTAAAGAACCCCAGGTGGTCGAAATTTCCGGAGCCCTCCACTACGGCGTCTCTCATAATCAGAACTGGTTTTGGGACGTTCAACCCCACAAATCATCAATCATCATCGGCGGGCACAGACTACGCAGGAGACAGAGCTTCCACTGGCTGAATTCGCGGATGCAGTTACTGCGGCCGCCATGGGGCGAAGCCACGCAAGTTTCCGCAGTGTTTCAGGCGGCGCGAGTGTCGACGTTGCGGAAGCGCGAGTATGCTCATGGAAAAAGAAAAAGCAGGGGTCGTGGCACGCTAGGCCCCAAATTTTCACCTCCATTAGTGGAGCTTCCAGCGTGCTCGTAGGGACCAAAGGAGAGTGAAAGCGCTAGCTTGACGACGTAACTTCACTTATAGCTCCCGGATTTGATTTTTTATTTAAGTTCTTGCAGCAGGTGATTTGTGAGGCGATAACCTTCTTTGGTGTTGTCTTCGAGGACTACTTGGAAAAGTGTTTCAGGGCCCCTTTAAGTCAGTGTCGGTGTGTCTCACCCATGTTCTACCATTAGACGACTACGAACAAGAGCGACGTCATGCAACGTGAGCGAGGTGGTCACCTGATCTGTTCGAGGTCAGAAGCGCTGACATCGGTGTCGGCGAACTCTTGGCACGAGACGTAGAAAGCAGCCGCCTTCTGCAGCGCGCTCTGTTTTTCGTCCTCGCGGAGCGACTTCTCGGCAAGCGACTGCTCCAGCAGTGGCAGCAGTAGAGCCAGCCGGTCCTGGACCGTTGGAAAGTCACACCGACCACAGGGTCAAATTGTGGTGCCTTTACTTCGCGTAGCCGCACTTTCCGATCGAGAGCGCCCTTGCTGTACACTTAAGTGTACTCTCGTAATTACACATTACACCTGCCGCCCTCTTACTGGCGTTTGATAACGATACCAAAGTGCTATATCTGCGATTAAGATTAACTTGCTCCAGGGTTTTAGCAGAATTTCGGTGGTGGGGAGGGGAATACGGAGTTAATGGGTAGCTGGAAAACTTTTGGGAGGTGTGGGGTCCACCTGGGCGGTATCAGAAGGTTGTTGCGGAGTTGTATAAATCTTTGACTTGCGCCGAATCTGTAAAGGAAATTCGATGTCGGTAGCGCTGGCATGGCGGAAGAGGAACGGCAGGAGAGCCGCGCAGTGCATGCAGTGTTGCTCGCGATGCTCACCGGCGCGTTCCTGGCAGCAGCTGGCGGCAGTATGGCGTGCTTCTGCGCGGTTACCATGGCGCCGCGGCAGACGTGCAGGTAGAAATCGTCGCAAGGGCCGTGCGCCGTCGAGGAGGCGTTGAGGAGGCGCGCGTAGCGCATGCACTCCTCGGTTCGACACACATGGTGCGGCGGCCGGTCCGGCCGGGAAGGCTGGTGCTGACGCGCAGAGCTCAGCATGTACACCAACATGGCGAGCACGGCGAGCACGACGAGTGCCAGGCACACGAGCGGGTACGACTCGTTCCACTCGAAGGCGCGGGCCCGCGTGCCCATCATGTCGCCGTCCACCATGGTGTGAGCCGCCACGGTCGCTTGCATCGTCGGCATGGCCAGAGTCGACTGTGTGTCGCGAAAGAAGAGCCGTGCGTCAACTCTGACGCCATGGTTGAAACTAAAAAAGCGGAGCGCTAAAAAACGACAGACGAAGAAGCAGGAGGGACACAGGACTGGCGATCATGGTTGTGCTGCACTTACCAACACACGAGAGAAAAGTCCGCCCAGTAAGTAAAGTCGGGGTTGTTGGTATCAACGTTACTATCTAGCAACGTTGGTTGGTATGACATTGTTAGGCTCATAGCGCATGAAAAGACAAGGACGAAGTAAGACGTGACACACAGGCGCTATAACTTGCAACAATCTTTTCTAGGAGCAAAGGACCTAGGCAGCCACACAGCTGGAGAAGCAGCTGTGCAGCCGCCCAACGTTGAAGGATCAGGGTGCAGGTTATGGCACGACCACTTGGCTTCTTTCACAAGCGAAACGGCAAAAGCATCAAGCGAATATCCTCACGACCATGTTTCCGAGTGCAACCAAAACCACGTAGACTTCTTTCGAGTCTAGTCTAGGTGGTGTTGGTACAACCCCTAGACTGGAACCATTACGATACGCTTATGTAAGGGCTCATTTTATTTGACGACACCATTCCAGAAAGCAATAACTTTAAGTGCTCGCCTACCTTCATGGCAGTCACGTCCATGTTTGTAGTGTATCCTTCGCACCGCATGTTGGCTTTCGATACGAAGAGGTCAGGCGATGCTACTAGATTTTGTAGTGGTCCCGAAACAGCTGCCGCAACAGGGGAAAACGATCTTCTTCTTCTTCGTCTGCTTCCCAATGCTGCGCGCAGCTGTCTGCTCTACAATGCGGCTAAAAGGAATTACAAAAGAGAATGAGACCCTTAATTTAGTATTATACGTGGTGTAATTCGATCGTGGCCCAACCCTTATGTTCGGCATACAGCGCTCCCCCGTGCCACGGTCGATGTGCAGCGTGTGTGTTATAGCGGTCGGGCGTGCTTACGGAGTGTAAGTGGCCCTCCTATAGTTAGGTTTTAATTAACCATTTACGAGGCTAGCTAGACATTTCCTTCACTCAACTTAATCCTCATTATCCTATTTATCCAATACAGCCGTTAACTGGAACCATTGCGATACGTTTCTGTAAGGGTTCCTTTTAATTGACGACTTCTTCCCCTTCAGACTTTCGTTTCAAACCTTCATCAGGGTCACGAGAGGTCAGCCTCTCCGCTGTGCCTTATATAATAGCAGTTAGCGCCATAATACGAATGGTGCGGAAGTGCGCAAGTTATTTGGTTAGCTGTATGGGTAGACGGCGAGTGCGCGCTCCTTTAAGGCATCGCTTTTGTGAGCTTCATTGTTACTTCTTTTTCGTTATGTCTAATATTGTCATTTATTCTTCATTAGCTTTTATTTAATAAAGTATAGCGGACATATACTGTCGACGTTAATTAATCATTGCGCAGCAACCCACTTGAAGCATATAAAAAAGAACGTCGAAATCATTGGGAAGGGGATGGGGTTTCTAAGTTCTGGACCTTTCAGCGAACGCTTTCGGGAAGAAATACGATTCTGCCTCGCAGTGATGTATACACCCTCCTCCTCCATCCCCTTCCCCCCACTCCGCAAATCAAAATTCTACATAAACCACTGCTGCCTCGATATTCTTGCCTTCATAATGACTTATGTGTTGCACCCCCGTTTGCTTTTTACAGTGCATGTGCATTTATTTTTTATACGATTCAATAGAGTCGACCAAAGCTAACTATACCATTGCGGAACTGCAAAGTTTCGGAGGATCACCCAAGAAGACTAAATAATTGATGGCAACAGAATGAACGAGTTAGAATCTTTTCTCTTTTTGTTTTTAATTTCTTGAAGTATGTTGTAATCAAGTCTTATTTATCAACATCTCTCACGCTCGTGCCTCTCTCACACCGAGCTCATAATCAACGATCGGATTTCGAAGCATATATAGAGGAAACAAACCTCTTTCCTTACAAAATGATAGGTTTCAGACCACACCTACCCACTCAGGACGTCATGAAAATGCTGAAACATCACGTTATTGATCAGGAGACAAAGGACGTTAGGGTGATACTCGACCTCGACCTTGAGAAGGCCTTTGACAGACAATGTTTCGCACTTTCACATACCCGGAAAAAAAGGGAGGTCGGGCGGTCCCATGCCGCCAATGAAAGTAGCGTTTTTTTGTTTTTTTTTTTCTTTTCAACCGAACCACGATCATCAAAGAGAGATCGCGAGCCGGGAGGCACGCGCCGAGAGCGAGAGCGAGCGTGGCTACTATATACGGCGAAACGCGGGACAAGCCTCGACCCTAAGGAGCTTCGCCCCTAAAAAACGCGTTTCCAATCGAGAGGCTGTGCTCGCGGCAGCGCCATGACCTTTGCCCGGTCTGGGCATTAGCAGAATTTTAGGGGCAGTACGAAACGGAAAACAAAGAGGCTGTCTGAAACAAATGGTCGACCATGCGCGACAGATCTTGTTCGCCAACCGGTTCAACGTAACAAGCATGCTCGTCATGTTATTCTCAAACAATGTGACTTTGAATACCCAGTGCTTGATTCTTGAATTATGCCTCTTGAGCCGGCTAACACCGCCGGGGACACGAACGAGGGTACCGAGTGTTCCGAATCCCATAGAGAAAGTATATTTCCCAATCACAACACAGAGACGACCACGACCGAAATCCAGATGGACGTATGCATCCAATCCAAGACTTCGGCTACGTAAACCGAAATTTGTTATCAAGCGGATTCACTTCCCGGCAGTGAGCTGGTTCGTGGGTGGGAGCGGTTGTAGTGTTGTAGACCTTTCTACGACCACCTTGTCGATATTGTTGCTTTCCACTGCACTTGCTCAAAGCTAGCCTCATGCCGGTAAGTGATAAATGTTTTTGTTTTACTTAATGTACTTTGTGGTCATTCTTTCCCGCAAGAATCGCCGAAGTGGATGGCGAAGTAGGCACGTTTTGTGCGTTGATTGATATTGTGGGCTCCACATAATTAGGGCCGTACTTTTTTACGTCTAGTTAGGGTGAAACTTAGTGCTACATGACACGTCGGTCTTCGTCATTTCGGAAAACGCATTTTGTGTCACTGTTGTGCGATGCCGGATGGCCCACACTCATTGACGGCCGGTATAAACAAGTGCTGCAAGATCTTGCCTTCACGAAGTGTTTTCACAGTTGGATGTAGTACCAGTGAGGCGTGATATAAACATAGGATCAAGTGACCCGTAAGAAGGACAAAGCAGGGGCGCGGTTGACTGAATAAGCGATTACTCATTCCGCATACGGCTGCGTGCTAGCGTTGCGCGTCTCCGTCGCAAGCATCCTCGCCGTGGCTGAGCGGTTAGTCAGAGCGGTATTCATGTACTAGACGGTTGGGAAGATGGACATAGAAAGGTGGATGGAAACTTGCACGGTGGGTACTGCGATGGCCTTACTTCTTGTCCGATATTTCCACAGAAGCACTTGAAATACTTTGTAACCACTTTTGTATTAAGTTCATTGAATAAACACATTGATTGATTGAAATAGCAGCCCTTAGGGGGGAAGCAACCATTGGAGACGCATGGAGTTCACATGCATTAACCTGCTTGTTAAGTTCACTACTGATAATTGATTACAGGCGACCAGGCTGACAAGTAATTCTGCTTTTATTGCTCATCTAATGGTCCAGAGCATGCGAAGGAACATAAATGTGATGCTTCCCTGGAAGTACCTTCTTCTGCGATGAATTTGTGTTGTTTAGCTCACTCATATGCACTTTCAGGTTACGTGTCGGCGTAAATGGATTCAAGAGCTTTCGCCTTCCTGATTCTATGAACGTACACATAGCGTTTCGAAAGCTGAATAGCATCTACTAAATTTTTATTCCGATGCCATAATTTCTTAGGCCCGCTATTTTTTCCCTCTCATTTTTGAGTAATGTAGTAGCACTGCTTGGCACACATTTTACCTTTATGGTCAACGTAATGCAGCATTACAACACTTTTCTGTGCTTAAGAGTTTCTTAAAACAGGTGTTATACAGCTTCAGCCATTCTAAATTGCCACTGTGTAGAATGTGATCTGTTTGCTACGTCTTGTTGCAGGCCTACCATTCCCAGTTCACCAATGGGTCAGCAGGATTGGTGGGAAATATGGCCATTCTGCCGATCAGGTCTCAGTACAGGGGCCCAGCTCCAAAGAGCAGTGAGTGCTTTCTAAAATGTTGTTTACTTCTGGTGATTTTCTTAAGACCTTCAAGCTATATTGACATTTCTGCAGGAACGTATTGGATTGGCCGGGAAAGTCTTTGCAAACATCAATAGTCAAATTGAAATGACCTGTATAAACTCTATGCAATGAACAGATTTTAAACCTTTTGCATCCTTATTGATAATAATGATGCATCTGCACATCATCTCCCATTCCTGCCTATTTTTATAAGGTGGATGAGCAATATTGCCAGGGCAAGTGCAATCTGGTTGGTTTCTCATGTCACATTGCTGGGAATACCTTGAATATGCCATTTCACTAACCTTCAGTGTAGTTCCGTGTGTAAATTGTACATTGCAGCATGCGTCTGTAAGCAAGCGTTAGTGCATGTGTTGAAAGAAAGAAGTGGTGTAAGAACTTTCTGTGAAAAAGTTGGGACTAGTGAATGACCCCATAGAGAAAAAGGGGGTGCTGACTGTGCACGTTCACAATAGTACAGTGGCACAGGTGTTAGAGGGGTGCAGAGGACTGACGTTCACTATTAACCACTGCTGTGGTGCACCTGATCATAAGGAATTGTCTGATGCACAAATAAAAAGCAGAGGTTTTTGTTCGTAAGTTTGGTGACCTGGTTAGATTAATGTCATTGTGTATGATATGGTGAACTACAAAGTGAAGGCTCATAAAGATGAGGAAAAAAATACTGGTCTCAGCTTTAGACCACTGTAGCATCCCTGTATAATACATGCATGAATTGACCTTATTTTTACTGCGAAGCTTTGGACAGTAAAGAGAATAGAAAATGAGTGGGGGTGCCCTGTCTGTGTAATGTGTTGAGAATCGTACAATAAGTTGGAGCACTATCGAAGGGACACTAAAGGCAAGTGCCTTCCTTGTTAGAACGACGGGTGAGTGCTTGAGAACATCTGAAATATCAATATTATCTACACCGCCGCTATGTTCACCGAGAAATTTAAGTAAATGCATGAAAGGCTTGCACCACGTGCAAGATATTTTGTGAACTCAATGCAGTGATGTATTTAAGCTGGCAGTATATAGCGGGGCTGGCTGCGGCATCTAAAAATGGGTTTCTTTGCAGCTGCAGTCGAGTGAGGAGGGCCATCAAGGCACGCTGACGATAGCTACACCTTCCTTCTCTTGTGCCTGCTCCTGCATTTCACACAGCGACTGGACTGTAGGCCATTTACTGGCTGACAGTTAAGCCGGCCAGTAATGAGAGAAAACAGCAAATCCACATTAATTGACTCGGTTAGGTGGCAGGTTTGAATAGTTCTAATGGCATGCTGACCACTTAAATACGATTTTTGTTCAAACTAGCCATCTTCTTGGCATAAAACAAGCACTACAACATTTCTTCAGTGGTATTTCAACAGTGCGGGTTGACTTAATATTTGCCTTTAGTGTCCTTTTGAGGATTGACTAATGCTTGTGCTTTTATGGTGTTACCGAAAGGTGATCCAGGCCTCTACCACGTAATCACTGTTGTATAGCATTGCATTTTCATTTAGGACATAATGGCGTCATCTTCGGTACCAAACAAGATTACGTAATATGTACATAATTAACCTGTGATTTCTTTTTTTTTTTTTTTTCATTGTGTATCACAAAAGAGGCTTACAATGCTACATGTCTTCTTTATTTTTGTCAGCTGATGAAACGGACATTATTGACGAAGCACTGTATTATTTCAAAGCCAATGTCTTCTTTCGAACGTATGAAATAAAGGTGAGTAGATTGTTTCACATTGAGCCCAATTCACTTATTAGATATCTGTACAGAAGCTGCGTTGCCTTCTAGTATGTTCATGTACAAACTTCATCTCGAGATTGCACTTTATGAATTGATGCTTTTATTTGTGCAGGAGAATGAAAGATGGTGAAAGTGTTCGTGTCGCAAGAGCATTACACGTACTAATAAAGCATTACTACACTAAACCTCTGCCTGAATCCAGGGTTTAAGAAAAGATTGTATGGTGAAGGGCACATATTTTATTGGAGCTAACAAAACACTTCCCCCCTCCCCTCACTTGCTGCTGGCTGCGTAGATTATCAGACACAGCTGCCAGCTGCTTTTTGTTCTCAACGCACACATAAATTGCTGGCATTACATGTGCATAAGTATAGTAGTTGTAAATTTTGACCACAAGAATGATGGTTTTATTTTCTGTGCCTCCCTCAATGTGCACAGTTAGTGTATGGCTCACAGCCCCCTACCCTCTGGAAAAATGGGAAACCTCCATCTCTGATATGTCTAGTTAAGCTTGTTACATCTGGTTTAAATTAATAAAGATGCCAAAGAAAGCAGTAATTTTTCCATAGCGATGATGGTCACAAAATATCGTGTTAGCAGTCACATTTCTCTTATCTGCATAATCATGATGAAGCTTGAAGCATCGTATGAAAGTAGTTTTTACCGCAGTCTTCATGAGGTATCTTACATACCACTTTCGCCTATGTGAACAGAAAGTCAATTCAGTTCTGTTTACATTGCAGTGCTGTCTTTTCTTTTTTTTTTTTTTCTGAGTGGCAAGTATTTTTTCCTGTCAAGGGAATCTGTTAAGCTTGATTGCTAGTTGACAAGAACTGTGGGTCTTCATTATCGATAATAAGGGGCTTGAATAAAGGCAGAAATATTGCTTAGTCACATCTACTATGACATTTCTTAGTGAATGCTTAGTTCATCCATCCATCTAAAGAAATTTGACTAGTAACTGCCACATTTACAACTGTCTAGCATAAAAGGTAAGAATCTGTCGCAGTCTTAACACAAAGGTTTGCACCTTGCAGCGTGCAAGAATAGTGCTTGAAGTACTTCAGATGTTCATAACCACATTGTCTGGCAAGTGTAACCAAGTTCATTTGTGCTTATAAAGTGTTTAATTGAACAGTAAGAAGTCCTTGCTATTACTTTATCTGAATTTATAGTAGGGACACATCTTTATTCTATTTTCTTTCATTTTATGTAATACTATTTTATTGTTGTTATTGGCAGCATCCTATTACAGATAACATATTCTTCAGACATAGCGGTAGTTTAGTGGCTATGGCATAGAACATCCAAGCTTGAGGACGAGTTCAAACACTGATGCAAGACACAAATCTTGATGGGGTCGGAATGAAAAGACATCTGCATGCCAGTAAAGGTTTGTAGACATTTGCCATCAGTGTTACACACTAGTATTTTACACATTACACAGTGTTACACAGCCGCTCACTTTCAGTAAACTCAGCCCTGCCACAATGGTCTAGTGGCTATACAGGGTGTTCTTTTTTTAGTTGCAACACATTTTTAAAATTAGAAAAACATAAATCGCGGGCAATGTCTTGTGTACCATTCGAGCATACGGATTGGTGGCCTCTAGATACAGAACAATTTCCTCACTTGCATGCATAATTAGAGAAATTATGCTAATCAACTTTTTAATTATCAGTAATTGGTGGCTACAGCAAATGAGTACTTTGGAGCCCGTCCTCGACACTACCTATCTGCGGCGCCCAACGCCGCTGATAACAAGGAGATAACGCAAGCTGCTTGTGCGGCCGGAGCAGCCGGAGCGGCGGTGACCATAGGCGAGTGGCCAGTGACGAAAGCCGGGGGGGCGGTGACATTGACGTCACAGACGCTCTTTTCCCGGCCAGTTTCGGTTTCAAGGAGCCTGCCACGGGGAACTAATTGTTCGCGTAGCTCCGACATGCACTCCGCTATTCAAAATTTGATCGTTGGGATAGGTAGTGTCGAGGACGGCCTCCAAAGTACTCATTTGCTGTAGCCACCAATTACTGATAATTAAAAAGTTGATTAGCGCAATTTCGCTAATTATGCATACAAGTGCGACAATTGTTCTGTATCTAGAGGCCGCCAACCCGTACACTCGAATGGTACACAAGACATTCCCGCGATTTATGTTTTTCTAATTTTAAAAGTGTGTTGCAACTAAAAAAGAACACCCTGTATATGGTACTCAGCTGCTGATCCGAAGGTTGTGGGATTGAAATTAGGTCGTGGTGGCTGCATTTCGATGGAGGCAAAATGCTAAAGGTCTTTGTACTGCGTGATATCAGTACACGTTCAAGAACCCTGAGTAGTTAAAACTTCTGGAACCCTCCGCTACGTCATCTCTCATAATCACATCATGGTTTTGGGATGACACCAGCAATTAATTAATTGGCACATAATACCCAAGAATTTAACGAAAACTCTTTGTCCTGTGTTTCAGAATGAAGCTGATCGTGTGCTGATATATTTGACACTATACATTTCTGAGTGCTTGAAGAAACTTCAAAAGGCAAGTTCGAACTCTTATTGTTGATGTAGCACTGCCTGCTATTGTCACTCGTGCCTTTACTAAACTTTTAAAAGCAGTGGCAAGTAACCTTGTTAGACTCGAGGATTACTACCACTGCCACTGCAGTGAGTTTCTTTTGGAGGACTGATGCTGCAAAACACAAATGTGTGTATGAAGAACACAGGAACGTTTTAAGTTTATGATGCAAGGACAAAATTGTTTGTTGTAATTCCCCTAAACACCATAAAACATTCTTAATTTGTCCACAAAGGATTCAGCAAATATTTAAAACCAAACACCATATTCGACAAATCCTTGAGCTCCCAAGTAGTTGGCATGAAGCTTGAGCATTAAACTGTTGACACAATAAGCAATGCAGAGAAATTCAAAAGCATTTAAACTTTTCATTCTTGAAAAGCACCTGAGCAATATCTAAGACGCAAGCAGACAGAGTCAGTAAAATCTGTCTGCACATTGATTTTACTGAAGCTTCATGCATGCTTGGGAGCTTTTACAATCTTCTGCTGTAGTTAAAATGTTCAATAGAACAATAGAACTTGTTTGCAATTTCTGTTCTGACACCATAAATTTTATGGCTCCTTGTAAATCTTCACTTGTGCAGGGCAGAGCTTATACAGAAGGACTGTAAATACTAACTGGCTGAGTTTCTGTTGCTTCATTATTTGTCTGCATTAATTTAAGGACCCATCCGCTTCGATGTTGCACGTGCTTATAGAAGAAAATGTGAACACTTAGCTAATGTACAGTAGAACCCCTTTAATTTGGATTTCATGGGACCGGAGAGAATGTCTGAATTAACCATGGGTCCAAATTATCGTGAGTATGATTAAAACACTTGAAAAATGTTTCTGACACCATCAGACTTCTTTTCTTAAAGTCTGTGATCGCGGTTTGCTTCGCCAAGGCAGTGTGCGAGGAAATCACAATTTTGCAAAGTTCTTGCACTTAGCTTAGTCTGCGTATACTCTCCAAGGAAACCTTGCAGATGTCCTCTAAAACAGCCCACACATGTGCAGCCTCTGTCATTGTGTGGCGTGGATGCTCGTCTGCATCGCTTGGGTCCTCGTCAGCCGATCCCCCTTCACCGTCCAAGACATTGGCGATGATATCGCTGTCTGTCACTTTGCTGGCAATGGCAACATCATTGTCTATTGCGAAGTAATCGCCCAGAGGCACATCAGCTAGCATCATGTTTACATAGCGCCCGTCTCGCTCTTCGCCGCTTTCAACACCGCCTGCCACATCCAGGCTAGCAGCTTTGCGCTTGGAGACACTATGCCTGAAGTAGTTGGCAACTACTTCTGGCGGTGTGTTGTTCCACACGTACGTGAGCATGTGGATTGCACTCAGTAGGCTTACCTCGCACTGCTTGCCTGCCTCCATGCAGAGCAACATCCGCTGTACCTGCTGTCGATAGCAGCTTTTCACAAGCCGTATAATTCCCTGTTCCATCGGCTGCAGAAAAGCCATTGTGCTTGGAAGCAGGAACAGAAGCTCAACGTTTTTGATCCCGAACACCTTCGTGTGCACACTGCAGTTGTCGAGCACGAACAGCACCTTTCGAGCCTTGGCCGCAATTCGGCGGTCGAGCTGACGCAGCCAGGCTTGAAATATTTGGGCGTTCATCCAAGCCTTTCTATTAAAGCGGTAGTCGACAGGCAGCTGCTTAATGTTCTTAAAACATCTTGGCTTCGCAGCCGTTCCTACCACCAGCAGCGGCAGCCGCTCTGTGCCGGTCATGTTCGCAGCCACAAGAACCGTCATCCGCTCTTTACCCCGTTTTCCACCAATGCACGGGTCCCCCTTAAACGCTATTGTCTTGTCAGGCAGAGCCTTGAAAAACAGTGCTGTCTCATCAGCGTTGAAAATGTTGCATGGCTCGTACATAGAAAGACGAGCAGATAGTTCAGACTTCCAGTCCTGCACAACACTTTCGTCGACGGCACCTTTTTCACCACACACATAGTGGAACACCAGTCCGTGTCGCTTCTTGAAGTGGTCAGCCACGCTTCCAACGCATTGAAAGAGTCAATGTTCATGGTCAGTGCGAACTCCTCTGCTTGTGCGCAGATAAGGTGGCCGCTCAAAGGCAAAAGCACACCGCACGAGACAACGACCCAGCGCACCAGCGTTTCTTCTAGTTTGGGGTGCGCTGCCGTTCTAAGCCTCTTTCTCTTTTCGCCAGACATGCCGCCGCATGCACTTGCATAATCTGGTATTTGTCCTTGACGTAGCTACTCAGCATGCTTTTCGACATGCTCCCGCTTACAATGCCTTCAATACTTGCACCTTCACAGTCAAATCCTTTGCTTCCTACTTTGCCCTCTTCGCTGCGAGGGCTGGGGCAGGAGACACACGGGAAGCTACCGCGGTGTTGCTTGCACGATGGTGATGCACACAATGTAGACAACAAATAAAATAAAAACCACGGTGGTAAAAATGAAAAAATAAACCCGCAAACTTTTCAAAACAAACAAACAATAAGGCTGGGTATGGAACTGACCACGCACAGAGATAAAATAAAAATTTAAAAGCAACAGCATGCTACAGGAGAACGATCAGACTCAACCGCAACGCCAACGTGTTGGACGCACAAGAAAAAAGAAAAGGCAAATCCATCGGTCGCCCGTTGCTGATGGCAGTAGCGACACACTGCCTTTCATTTTCGTTGTTAAACAAGCGCCATGTGGGGTTTTTTTCTTGTTTGTTTTGTGCCTCCGTGATGCAAAGCTCATTCATACCTCATTTTAAACCTCAGAGGCCACGATCCAATCTCGAAGTTGTTTAGGTATGCTGTCGATTGCGGATCCGAAGCACGGCCACAGCAGAATCCACTGCTGCTTTTCCATCGCACCCGACCTCGGTCAGGAGTTCAAATAAACCGAAGCGTGATTGAATCTGTCCGAATTAATACGAGTTTTCAGTCATAGAAAAATGCTTATTTGGGTGGGACCAGGCGCCGCCGCCAAATTAACCGAAATTATGAATTAATGGGGGTCAAATTAATGAGATTTTACTGTATAAGCTGCTGTTACATCAATACCTCATGAGCATGCCATGAAGTGATGGGCATTGTACACATACTAGCACTTTCACTTGCCAGCGTGTTACTTGTTCCGCACCAGTGTAAAAAGAATATGCAGGGCAAGCCTCAGTGGTGGGGATGTACACTGAGTTACAGCAGGACCTCATTATAACGAACCGAGATATAACAGACTAATGGATATAACAAAGAGATCATAATTTGCCTTGAAATTCCCATGGACAGTATGGATATTGGCTATAACGAACTAATGGTTGTAACAAAGTAATTACAACTCCCTCTTCAACTTTGTTATAATGAGGTTTTACTGTATATATTTCAGCAATGTTTATGCTCATGAAAATTTTGTAAATGCTCTCTGCTAACAAGTTCAAGTGGGTTCAGATTTTTCAGCTTTGACATTATCTAAAGGGACAGCTCCCCCCCCTTCCTTTACCTTTTCCATGCCCTCTCTGTCTGCTGTGATTTATTGTGTATTGCTAACTTGGAAACCGTTGACTGCCTTTTTGTAAACTTGTGTTTTTCATATCACAGTGCTCCAATAAAAACCAAGGTATCCAGGACATGAAGGCGCTGGCCATCTCCAAATTTGACATCCCTGGAGAGCCAGGGTTTCCTTTAAATCCAGTCTATGCAAAGCCTTCGTCTCTAGCCGAAGCAGGTAAGGCCATATCTTACTGATGTCTTTATTTTTACATGTGTTTGAGGCCTTTTGAGCTTCTGCCATGATGATAGAGTGCTCAGCAGAAGAAAGTGCAGGGGGAAAATAATGCCTGGGAGGCCATTTGGGCTGCATTCTGGTGACTTGTGCTTATGCAGCGACAGTTTTTATTTGTGTATAAAATAAAATGCTTATTTCTAATAATCAAGATGGCTACCATGGCAAAGTTCGTGATCCCCCTGTTATTTTTTGGATTTATGCCACTGGTCCTCTCAACATATATAAACAGCCAAGCAGGAAAGTTGTTCCGGCAAGTTCTGTTGCCAAAATATGGGCTTCAGGCTGATGCCCGAGTCAAATCACTAATGTATCCATCCTCCCATTCTGAATCGACATTTGAGTACAAATGTTTATGTGAGATTTAGTATTTAGTGCGTTCCACAATTACCGTAATTAATTTTATATATTGGCTTGAAATGCTATAAGTTTCACTCTGTGCTTCCAGCTGATTTCACCATTTGAGCACATTAGTAGTGAAAACAGAGGAGGATGTCACATTTCACGCTGCCGCATTTCATTTCAGAGACAATGAGGGCTTACCTTACACAGCTGCGACAAGAATGTGGGCAGCGTCTGTGTGACAAGGTTTTTGATAGCGAGACTGGGAAGCCAAGCAAGGTGAGTGCATTAAATGTTTTTGCACTGAGGTGTGTAAGGATGGGTGCATTAAATTTTCAGACATCTCAGAGTTAAATGTAGAACTAATCTTGAAGATCTTGGTTGGCCTACTCTGTTTATGGACACTTCTTAACCCCAACCCCTAATTCAAACATTGTAAACATAACTTTAATGTTTTGCCTTGTTCTGAAGTGTTGAAATAAGTGGTGTTTGGCATTGGGGGGGGGAGGAAGGTATGTGGCTTTCTCTGTGACCAAATGTGATGGGAAAGCAGACATTTCTATGACATCATATAGTCAAAATGACTGGTATATAATTATTTGCCCTAAACTTTCATGTGTCTAGTGTTAGTATGTGTCAAAGCAAAAAATTCGGAGGATCTAACAGCCGCCTTAGGATATATCGTGTTAAAGAGAGCCTGAAACAGGTTTCGATTTATTACAAGCCTGTTGAGCCAGTAGCATTGGACCTTTGGATAATCCATAGACCACCCTTATTGCAGTGCATAAAGTGTATCATTGCAAAGTTTTATGCATGTGCATTTCTACAGAATATGCAGTAAAACCTCGTTGTAACAAAGTTGAAGGGGGAGCGGTAATTACTTCGTTATAACCATTAGTTTGTTATAACCAATATCAAATTCATCTATAGGAATTTCAAGAGGAATTGTGATTGCTTCGTTATATCCGATAGTTCGTTATATCCGGGTTCGTTATAACGAGGCTTTACTGTAATGTACCACCACTAGGTTTTTACCTGTCCTCTCTTGAGGCATGGCATTGTTTTGGAATACCACTTATCTTACTGAGCCAATTCACTTATTGTCTGTACTGTGGGGAAGAATTTCAAGTGACCTATAGTTACTCTTATGGCCCCTTGTAGAGAGCACATACAGTGACTCTAAAGTGGTTAAGTTTGTGGTTGCGTGTAGTGGTGTGCAGATCAACCAGCTAGATGCAGAGCATGATCTTCACAATGTTCAACACACAAACAGAGGACTGTGGAAGACAGAACTTAACCCCAACAACTTGGCAGTGAAGTTGAGGATAAAAAGCACAGCTTGGGTGGAGGGGAAATTTTACACACTCATAGCTTATTTTATGAAAGGTGCTTCACTTTTAATTGTAGTACAAATTATTTATCAGTTTCAGCCTAGCCACTCACAAATCCCAGCTTCAGTGTCAGTTTATTGTTCATTCATGAAATGTTACAGAAAATAATAAACAGACAAGGGTCGCAAAGTCAGAGACTGCTCTGGAACCCTCAAAAAGCTATTTTAGGGGCCTTTTTAAGGTTTCACTATTCCTGTACAGGATGTTTGCAAAGGGATTATTTGTCATCTCATCGTCATTATTTATTTATTTATCCTTAAAGGCCCCTCTTGGGGAAATACATGGGGGGGGGGGGGGGGGGCAGTAACAATCGGTAACCATGGGTCACAAGTTTAATCACAAACTAGAAGAGAAGCTCAGTGGAAGATGAAGGCTTGAATCGATGAACAGATTGCTAAAGACGATGTAGAAAGGGGAATGTTGAAACGTTGGCTCCGTGACGTTCCCTGTTCTACATCATTTTTAGCAATCTGTTCATCGATTCAAGTTTAATCGCTCGCACACACACACAAAAAACAGTAAACACATAAAAATGAGAAAGCCGATAAACGCGCAAAGAAAAGGGCTACTACTACTGTGGCTGCTGACAATAGTGTTCAATTAGTAACCCTTTAAATTTTACTTAATTTCTTTCACTTGTGATGCCATAAACAAGTACATTGCAATCTGGTATGGTGGTTGGCAAGAATGATTTGTTGAAGGCGTAAGTTGAACCATGAATGCACTGAACTCTGTGACAATTAAATAGACATTGTGATGATCTCATGGGTGGTAGGATTAGGGTCTCATGTAATTGAAAGTTATAATACTCTTTATGGAAAAGGCAAAAAGACTTGCAATTTTACGATGGGATGCCAGAGGGGTTAGACCGATTGAAGCTTTGATGCTAGTCACAGTTAATACAGAATCATATTTGGAAGTTATAAAACAAGCAGCTCGACTATATTGCCTCCAGTGCCTGGATTAGGTACTCTTAATGGAGGTTCCAGATAGGCGTATTCAAGTTAGGTGCGTGTGGGAGTTTCGTATGTGACTAGTCTAACTCTGGGCGAAGCAAATGCGAGTGATCGTCTGATGAAACCTAGTGATTTTGAAACGCTTGCACAGAGTGATGTGATGTGCTTCATTTCTACACAGATACCTATAAGATTCCATTTAAGATAGGGCAGTATTGTTTAGTACGTGCGTGAGATTGTTAATGGGACACATGCATAAATTTACATTTTGGTACGTTTAACTGCATGAGTCAGGTCAAGCACCAATTTTGAATGAAGGTTAAACCAAGCTGAAGTAATTCCTGATCATTAATAGTAGAGATACCTCAGTAGAGAATACAAAATGGTTGACGAACTACCAGTAGGAAGCTCATTGATAATTAGGAACAAGAAGCAGGCCAAGAGCAGAGCCCTGTGGCACTTCGGAGATAACATTAGCAGCGCCAGATGGATGGCCTCCGATGACAGTGTACAGCCAGTGATTAGTTAAGAAGCAGCGAATCTATGACAATATCAGCGGATTGATTGAAAGGCAAGAACGTTTAGGTGGGAAATGCAGGTCAAAAGCCTTGAGAAAGTAGAGGTAAATGACATAAGTTACAAAACATGAGTCTAGGTGTAAGTGCAAGTCAGTCGGGAATTCAACCAGTTGAGATTCACACGAATAGCCAGACTGAACTCCGTGCTGGTTTGAGAATAAAAATAAATTATTGTTCAGGTGCTTAGCCAGGTGCGCCCCTGTCTCTTCAGATCGTCTTGTCTTTGATCATATTTTGAGCACTTTTGAGAGAATTCAATCTTCTAGGAATTCACACAGGCACTTGTATTCATGAGATTGAATTATGCTCAAATTGTAGTGGCGCATTATTCTGTCAGAGTTATTATGTGGAACTTGAGTGTTCTCTGAAGGCAATGATGCTTTTATCTTTGCAGTGGTGGCTGTGCTTTGCAAAGAGGAAATTCATGGACAAGAGTCTGTCTGGATTTGGACATGCTTATCAATGACGGGTGTAACTTGTACCGTCGCAACTTGGCTAAATTTGTATGCAAGTGTCAAGGCCATTGAAAATATAGATTCAATGAGCGATCTAGGCTTGCTTTTGTAATCGGTCTCCAATGAATAACTTGTCAATTAAAACCAAACACATCCAAGAATGCTCCTTTACTTAATTAATGTTAAGAACATTCCATATAGTTACGAAGTGGTCTTGTCTGAACCATTAAGAATGTGCTATACTTTCTCAGCTTGCTTATGTTTGTGTGTATCGTTCCTCACCGTTTGTTTGAACTGGCTTTTCTGATAACACACTTTGTGAAGTTGTAGTTTAAGATCAGGTTCCAGCAACAGGTTTGTGAAGACTTACGTCACACTTTCCAGACAGCACCATCTTTGACAGCGACAAAGTGTGGCAACTTGTGGCAAATATTCAACGTGTTTGCAATGTTGTGCAGCACTGTCACTTCTAGCTGTATCTCGTCAATGATTATGGAAATGTACGGCTATCCAACTGTGTGTGCATAAGGAAGAAAACATTACACGTTCAGCACTTCACTCCTGCATCAATGATTTGTTTATTAAGACGATGCACACATTGCAAAGCCATTTTCATCCTAAACGAATCGAAGTAGGTTGCTTCTACATCTGATGTAGAGATCACATATACAAATATTGTAAAATCACTGGCAGTACACTTGTAGTCAAGTTGACAGAATTCAATCACTCCATACAGGCAAAATGCAGCACACACTTCTGCTTTAGCTCAAGCAAAAATATAACACACTCTTTCTGTCTGCTTAATATCTGGGATCACCACATGACAATCAAACAAATCAACCATTTTTGTTTAATTTTTTTTCAACAGCCCGACATGTAGGGCAGTGAGCACAGCAGGTCTAAAAATCTGATGCAACCTTTTAAATAAACACCATGGAGAGAACCGTCACACTACATCATTTTACTTCATTTGGATAAGCTGCAAGGCATTTAACTGCTCAGAAACGTATGTTCTAAACAGCTGGCTATTGATTTCAATAAAAACAATTGGTGCTTATTGCATGGCACGACATGTTATGCTATATTATAGGACAGCCATTTCACCTTTCAGTACAGATGAAATGCTAGCCCAGTCTAGTCCTCATTGTCCAGCTATAAACAAGGTCTAAATTATAACTAAAACAGCCATTACATCAGAACCACTTTTAAAGTGACAGCAAAAGTGCAAGATCATTCCACTTGTATCAGTAAATTAGCCATTCATTAAAAAAAAAAAAAAAAAAACACTTGCACAGCCAGGACACCTGGCAGCAATCCAGAAAGGACTGTTCTGCACTAGCTCACTGCGGAGTCATTGATTTTGGTGGCACCTGCAAGCGCCTACATATTTCACTTGTAAACATGGAAGGAAACCAAAAACTTCAATGCAACATACTTTGAAACCTTTGTAGAGACATAATGGCCAAAATATGAAGTAGTACTTCAAATCTGCACACCCCGGCTTTTGCGTGGAAGTCAAATGAGCTGTGACACTAATTTCATAATGAACCTATGAGCTCGAAATCGATGGCAATAGAGTTGTTACAAGAATAACTTGACAGTCTAAACCGCAGAGGTAGGAAATTTAGGAGAGAGCCGTAAAATCTGCTACATTGGAGCGTTTGTGGTGGAAGTGATACCGCTCTTTGCAAGGGATTACTGGACTGTTGGGCTAAGCTTCCATAGCAACCTGGCTCAAGACGCTGCTTGGAGTTTCCAGAAAATGAGAATAGTTTCTGTCCCAGGCAGTTCTTGCAGCTTTAAATTAAATTAATATCACTTTTCTTGTTCATGAAGTGTAGGTATGAAGCTGCTTCAGCAATTTCTTTGACAAAGACATAACACCAGCTTAAAAAGAAGAAATTATAGAACTAGGGCCCATTGAAAAGACTGCAGCCTGGAGTGTGCAAGTAAACAAAAGTTACACCAAGAACATTCACTTTTCTTTAATTTTTTCTCACTGCAATGTCCGAAATACTTCGTGCATAACTGTGCTGTGGAGGCTTACAAGGATGGTACCCACTAATAAGCAAATTATGTCGGTGAGTATGGATATACTCTCATTTCCTGACAGGTAAACTGCTGCAATGGAGTGACTTCACGAGAAGAAGGACACGGAAGCACAAGAACTATGCTTTTATTCTTTGATGATAATGGCGCACATCAGATTTCAATTTGCATTCCTAATCACTTGTCACTAAAATACCATAGTGAAGAACCACTGAGCAGTGTTACTGCATTTATGATGAAGCAATTTTCATGTCCCATAGATTTATTATACAGAGGTTTGACTGAAAAAGATACTTGACAGTTTAGGTTGGTATAGTAGCTAGAGCACTCTGCTTCTGATCCGAAGGTCACGGGATGGTATCCTGGCCGCGGCAGCTGAATTTCAATGGAGACGAAATGTTGATGCCCGTGTACTGTGCGATGCCAGTGCACATCAACTCCAGATGGTCAAAATTTCCGGAGCCCTTCACTAAACCGTATCTCATAACCAGATGGTGGTTTTGGGATGTAAAACCCCAGAAATGAATCAGTTTAGGTGCAGGTGTTCCATCACTATGAAATGACCGCAACTCTCTGAAATAATATGACAGCACAAAGTATTCATCAAGACATCAAATTGGAGCTCAGAGCTTTTGTGCTTTTTAGACATATGCAGAAGCCAAGCTGTCTGAAGCTATGCAGAATTGTTGCTGGACAAGTTGGTTGCAATCATAAGAACACATTTTAGTGCAACATGGAAAAAACAGACTCTGAAGAAAGGAAGGTTTGTTTTTTCCATGTTGTGCTAAAATGTGTTCTGATGTCTGAAGTCATAAGATCAGCAGCTCCTGCACTTTGTCTAGGACATGAGCAAACACACAGGCCTAACACTACGCCAGCTTTTGTCCATTATCTACTAAAAGGTTAGAAATAATGACATAAATTCCAGATGTCCTAGAACATTTCTGCACACTTGCTGCTTTACAACAAGCTTTGTATGTCATGTCAGCAGACTGCATGAGCGTATGTGACAATTCCTATACGAACACTTCTGAGCAATCACTGCTGAAGTGCTCGGGCTAATGCTGTATCAGCAGGTGACACTCAGACCTAAGGCCTTAGTCCAGATAAATCATACTAGCATTTTTTAAAGACAGCAAACATTGGCAAGTCCTTCTAGAACATTCATGCTCAGAACAGTGCTGAAAAACTAAGTGTAAACCAGAAATCTTAAATGTTCTCACTGCAGTTGTCCCTCACTAGCCATACTGTCTCCCACTTAGCAACATTTAGCCAAGCTGTAAGCTTGGGAAGTTTTCTGCAGTTATAGAATGCACTGAGGTCTAATAAATATTGAGTGCAAGCCATATCTTATAGCAGTTGTGTGCACTATAAGCACTGCTCAGCAAGCGGCAGCAAATCTACTTGATGAACTACGTTTTCACATAGAAAATAATGTGACTGGCCTGGCTTCCTTGTTGTCCACTTAAAGCTTAGCCGTCATTGGCACAATGCTGGATTGAAGTGCGTTCACTACTCATCAACAAGGCAATGCTCTTTACCTATAACATGTCAGAAACATTTCCAAGCAACATTAGTGCAAATAGCATTTCACTTCGTGCACTGATACTTGCAGACAAGTTACGAATACCCTTCACATTGTATGCTACATTGGTTCAGCCTTCTCTTGCAAGAATGGACAGATACAGCTGGTTCAGCACATAAATCTTTTATATATCTTTACGGCCTTTCACAAGTCAAGCTAGTTTGTTGTACCTCGCCCAGACCTAATAGAATTCACCACCAGCAATTCACCATCATGGCACAAACATGCTAACTGAATATGTCCCAAGAGCTGCATTAAGTGCAAGGATCAAACCTGAGTGACATTTCTATAGCTCACAACAGTTTGAAATTGTGTGCTATGCTAAAGAGCCTGCTGTAATGGTTGTGGCAGATACTTGCGTGCCCCACACAAAACAAGAATATTCAGCAACACACACACACACACACTCAAAATGAAACACCTGCCTTCGTGAAGCACCTTCGTTCACACTACGCAGCCTGGTGCAAGGGAGAAATCGAAGGTAGTAGTATGACATAGCTTCAGCCAAATGCACTACTGTTAATGGCAGTGATTTCTTAGTTCACTGGACAGAATGACATAAACAAGTGAAAAACTGGAGAAACGTAAAATCTGTAAATGTTCTAAAAGGCAGAACATGAGGAGGTGTTGCTTTACAACACCTTTAAAAAAATTGATGACACCCACTGCACTGCTTTAGTACATTCTACTTCAAATCATAAGCAAACTGAACAGAATATTACTATGTCCCTGCCGCTGAAACATTCAATAATAAAAAACGCTAAAAATATGGCAGGCTCATACATGGAAAGCGTGCACTGCACGCTTGAATTCATTGTAGTAGTACTGTACAGTATACACAAGGAAATGACAACTTCCAAAAAGGGGCAGTGGTCAGGGCAGTTGCCACAATGCATGAATAAACACTACTGTCCATGGGAAACTACTGCTGTCCCAAATTTTAGGAACAAGTGCCACAAAAATGCATGTCAAAAGTTGCCATGCTATTTTGCAATGCACAACCACAATTACAGTGATGGAAACTGCTTACTCACTTGGTTCTTCTGCGAATACAGTCGAACCCCTCGATAACGAAATTCCGCAACAATAAAGTATTTCCCAATCCCAGGCCAAAGCCCATAGGATTCAGTGCATTTCATATCTCTTAATAACGAAATGTCACGAAACTGCAATCCCACAATAACGAAATCTGCCAGACTGTTAGACCCCATAGTGCCTGGAATTCCAAGGAATGTACCCAAATGCACCTTCCACCGACTTTGATTCGCAGAATAATGCCACAGAACACTTACATGGCCGCCACCTTGGTTGTGGACTGATCATCTTGCCTTTGTTGTTTATCACTGCAGTATACGCGCGGTGAAAGAAAATTATTTGTGGGCTCACATTTGCACAGAATTCGAACCACTGTGTTGTATGGCTTAGTAGCGTGCTGTGAAGCGGGCCGGGCATGTCATATGGCGGGACGTCATGAAGTGCCCACTTTTATGCCGTTCGTCCTGCTGCGCAGCAAACGGCGACACGGTGCTTTTGGGTTATCACCGGTGCAGGTTACGACGGCACTACACTGCCGCCGAATAGACTGTCGCGTTAGACTTGCCGGTGATAAGTCGTAACGGGATGTTCATCGGCTGTCACCATCGTGTGCGCTTTCGTTGAGCGCAATATCCGACATTGCTACATTCTTACTGTGGTCATACCACAAGTTGTGGAATGCAGTTTGGCATATTAACTCGAAACCTACAGCCCATACCTTTCTTCGTAAAGCGGCCTGTGCGCTCGATTCGAGTACAAAACTGAAACAACGTTGGCCGACATCGGCAAGAACTTCCCGTCAGATTGGTTAGATGCAGTGTTGTCACCGTCCCAAAATTGTGATGGAGAACATTTGATTGATTGATTTCTGGGGTTTTACGTCCCAAAACCAGCTGTGATTATTAGAGACACCATAGTGGAGTGAGTGAAACAACTTTATTTCGAGATCCGGCTAGTTTTCCGGTCTGGGCCAGACTGCTCAGACGGAGGGCGGAAGACCTTGTCTTCCTGTAGCCTCCCTGGCCTGCTGGATAGCCCGGGTTTGTTTTTGTAGGTCGTAGCTGAGCAGAGTTTTCCGCCATTGCTCCCGGAAAGGTTCTAGGGAGTATGCTTGCTGATTGGGGTAGCCCCATAGTATGTGACTTAAGAAAAATTTAGACCGCCTGGGGTTCTTTAACGTGCACTAACATCACACAGTACACGGGCCTCAACATTTCGCCTCCATCGAAATGCAGCCGCTGCGGCCGCAATTCGATCACACGACCCTTGGTTCAGCAGCCGAGTACCACGGTGACTAGACCGCCATGGTGGGGCATGGAGAACATTTGCGGCGAATTTGCTGTGGTTCGCTTCACGCCCAACTCTATCTCTGTGCATCGTATCAGTCTTCAATAATTAAGTTCGCAAGGTGGCGTACCGCTTCTGTTATCAAGCTCTTGTCACAGGAAAGTAATGTTTTGCTCTAAAGATAGCTACGTCGCATCTTCTTCGTGACCCCAAGGCCTACGAACGTAAGGCAAATAGCGATTGGGAAAGTCAGGGAGCCTACGTGCAGTCCATACAGGCTTGCTAAGGAAGTTTTTTTTTCTTTTTTTTTTTTCTTTGAGCCGGAAACAGGGCAATATACCCGGACCTTGCAAATATACCCACCGCATCCTAATAATGCCTTAATGTGCCTCTTTACTCTCAACTCTTAAAAACTGGGTATGTGCTAGATTCTGGAAATATGGTGACCCTCACAGGACAAAAGCGATCGCCGCAGCAAGCGTACTGTGCGGCAAGCGATATGAGCCACTCTATGCATGAAATAATTGTGGACTAATCCCAACTATGACTTACTGAACTTGCTGTTGGCAGTGAAGCTCTAAGTAGTCTACAGCAAGGCTCACCAAAGCAGGCAAACCAAATATTTACAGTAATGCTTCGCCTTTCAGTAATTTTCTCCCTTCACTGCCTCATTTCACAACGATATTCTTGCAACAGCGAATTTTTTCGTTTTCCCCGTGGATTTCGTTATTGAGGGGTTCAACTATTCAAAACACAGGGGGAGGCGCCAACACAAACCCATATAAAGTATCACATGTCACTATCATCACTGCCGCTTGTCACACTAAATCAGCCAATGAGGAAGATTTTGTAGTTCTTGGCAGTGTGTCGCCGCTTGGCTTGCATTTCTGCATTACAGGATAAAATGTGCCTATCAAAAGCATGTCTCACTCTTGCATGTTCTCAGAGGAGTGCTCACCACTTTTCAGTTTCTGTTCCCGCACACAGGCTAGTGTCATGAAAATGGCTATAAATACTGATGTGAAGACTTGGAAAGAGCAGAACAGTTCTGAGGTCAACAGTTTGTGCCACAATGTCATGGCTCAGTTGTGACACATTGCTAGCTGCCACACAGGTATGCTAGCAGGTGGACGAATTGCTGGGCACACGCAAAGTGGCCATGAGAGAGGCACTTCCCACACACAAACAGGTGAATGTATATGTACACACACATGAACACACACACACCACAAAAAAATAGAGATTGGTCTTAAATATGTGCACTGACTGAAATCATAGTCTTGTCTTGCGTGTGCGCACTTTGGGATTATCGGCAGCCGCATCTGTTCCCTCCTTTTCACTGTCGTCATGGGGTCGCTTCAGGGCTACTTCCTCAGCACTGGCGTCGTCTAACGATAATCGCCGCTTATGACCACCACCTGCGGCACTGCTATCTTGCAAGGTGTCACTGGCCTCTTTTTCTTGCTCTAGAGGCTTGCTTTCAGGCTCTGACTTTTGCTCTGAACTTGGCTCTTGAATTGGCTCTTCACTTGGCTTTGGCTCTTGACACTGCTCTGAACTTGACTCTGGCCTGAGCTCTGAACTTGACTCTGGCCTTGGCTCTGGCCTTGGCTCCGGCCTTGACTCTTGGCTTTGAGCTTGCATGGCGTCTGCCCTCAACGAGGGTGGTGAAATTGATGGATAGACTCGCTTGGGTGTCAAGATCACTACTCGTGGTAGGCCCCGCATTCCTTCTGGCTCATCATTTTCCGGGTCACTGGTTGGAGACCTTGGCGGGCTTAGCTCTCGCTCTGCATAGAAATGATGTGTCATCTCCACATTTCCGAGGCATGGTCTCAAACAGTACATACCACTGCAAGGTGATCTGTTCACCCAAATGCTTCACTACAAGATTAATTAAACAACAACCCTTCAGTATAACATCTTTCGCCTCTTAACAACGAAATTGCAAGGACGACTTGTGAGTGATATAGAAATGCATCCATCTATCCCACAGAAAACAGAGGGGGACAGTGGAACATATTAATGAGACTAGATGGTGAGGCTGAAGAATGCAAGTAGACAGAACAGACACGGGACTTCAGATGACTAGTACTGCTTATAGGTTACAAGCATAGCAAGGAATAAAGAGAGTTGACAGACAACCAGGAAAGTAAGGTGCTCATAGCAACAAGCTCCTTATGTTCAATTAAAACAAAACCAAATGCACGCCTATACTTCATTTGGGCTGGCAATACAGAGAAGACCCGATATCTCACTCTGGTCACTCTCTAACAAGCGCTTTCATGCTCACCACCAACTTTTCTTGGCTATGAAGCCTGGAGGTACAAGGACAAAGCTTCTGCACATAAACTCGAACCTCATTACAATGCAGCAGGGTATAACAAAGTAAATAAAATCCCCCTTGAAATCCCCATAGACATATATGCATTTGAAACCTTGTTTTAACAAAGTAAAATTGATCTTTCAATGTATATAGTGAACTAAAACAGTCTCCGGAACTGGAAATCGGCGCATGTTCACGGCAAAAAAATCACTTCCGTGGTGAGAGAGAGAGAAAAAAAACTTTATTCTATCTATATACAGGGAGTAGGTGGGAGGTGGCCTGGTGCGAGCCACCCCTCACAAACACTAGGTGGGCTCCTCATTGCAGAAGCCCATTGGCGTCCAACGCGACTCGGGCTCGATTGACCAGGGCCTTCTGGCTCGCTAGGTCGGAGCAGCCGAGCAGGGCTGCCTCCCAGTTCTCCCGGGTGGGGTTCGGTTTTGGGGTGAGGCGAGGGGTTGACTGGCATGCCCACACCATGTGGAAGATGTCCGAAGACTTCTCCGCACAGTGCGGGCATTTTCCTGTACAGGCAGGATCGAGATATTTAAAAACTGCCGGGCACAGCAGTGTTTTGGTGTAAAGGCGGAGGAGTAAACGCTCCTCCGCCTTTGTAAGGCCCTTACAGGGTTTAGGATAAACTGAGTGGCCGAATCGGTAGAATTCAGTAATTTCTCGAAATGTTAAGGCCGGATTAGGTTCGAGGTCCATTTCGGAAGGGTCTGAAGGCGTTACCCGGAGAGTGAGCGCGCGGGCGGCGGCGTCAGCCGTTTTATTGCCTTCAAGGCCCATGTGAGCTGGAGCCCATATGATCATTCGGGACGCGGGGGCCCCGACGTAATTGCTGTTTTGTAAGATGCGGTAGGCCAGGTGTGGGACATACCCGCGTTGAATATTTCTGCAGGCCCCTCTCGAGTCTGTAACGATGACACGCGAGTCCAGGTCTGCGGCAGCTAGCGCGATGGCGACTTCCTCCGCATGTGTTATGTTTCCGTGGTGCTCAGCACAATGATTCAAAAATCCCACAGCCTGATGAAACTGCCACAGGTTGCCGCGTGCAGCCGTGTGCAAGCAACATCGCACACCAATATGTGTTGCTGCCTTCGTCCGTGCTATTTGCAACCCTCGCTTGCCATCCCCGCCTTCCCTTTTTTTCTCGCAGCAGCTAGACGTCAAAGCATGGCGCCCAAGATTGCTCCGTGGTGATCTTGGAGGTCATGCTAACGGCACACCCAGATGGCAGGTGGTGATTTGAGGGATACACGCGATGGTGCATCGTTGGTTGCGTGCGGTGGTGAGAAATGATCAGTGCACCCGCTTCTTTCGTTACGGACATGCGCGAACGCTGCCGAACACTGATGCAGCTAGCCGTGGCCTCGGAGAGTGCATCGACGACATAGTGGCCTCAGGAACCGCAAGCCTGACAAGCCGGTGCCGGCACCGGCACAGTGACGTTCATTGACCTACACAATGAGTGTGTCATAGCGGCGATGACTGTGCGATCGGTAGTCCGCCGCATGCTGCTCTTGCACAATGAGCGTATTTTCACTGTTGACCATATGGCCTTTGAAGCACTTTGCTCCAGAGATGAAGTACTCCACAGTGTGCACAAGCAGCTGCACACACTCCCAAGCGAAACAGCTTCTGCAGGAATACAGCAACTCTGTGTAAGTGCTGGGAAACTCATTTTGAGCAAGGGGATGTCATGTAAACGTAACACAGCACTGAGATCGCGCATAAGATCCTCCATCCGTTCCCTCGATTGGAGCCATCATCGGCCACGAGTTCTTCTGAAGCACAGGAATATGCGAACTTCAAGCACTATGCAATATTTTTTGGCTTTACCAACTGTTGTGTACAGGCCACACATGTGCGTACAAATGCACAGAACGTATCAAAGGTACACTTGATGCTGATATCGTTGGCATCCCATGCGCGATGTGGCCTCCAAAATCATTCCAAAACAATAGCAATAAATAAATAAAATAAATAAACAAATTTTAAAAAACCTATCCCACACCAAGATGATAGTGCTGGCCGAAAATGAAAAGCTGACTTTTCACTTTCAGTTTCGACAGCTAAGGACAAGGAGGCATAGCCTCCAAAGCTAAAGTATGGCACTCACTTTACAATCTCGGAAGCCACAGAGGCGACCATAGGCAGTCAAGCCCGGTCAAGCCAGCCAAAAATCCAACATGACTGCTTTCATGATGAAGTGGTGTGGCCCAAAATGAGATAGTTACTCCAGAAATTCAAACATTAAGGCGCGAGTTTGTCCCAAAAATCAATTGTGTGAATGCATTAGGTCTATGGAAACCTTGGCTATGCAATTGTGAAGTGAGAAATATCCACCACGTCCAAATTTTTGGAATCCGAAAAAACCGTCAGACACTGTACATTGAATACCATGGAAGTTGGGCTGGGACCAGACAGAAATAACGCAACAGCTGGAAGAATGCAGCACTGAGGAATTCAATGGCAAAATTCTGCTGCATAACTAATCTATTTCTGCGCCACACTTAATTCATTATGTAACGAGGTTTGACTGAACAGTCTCATTTCACTAAGGACAATGCTTGATCAGAGTCTCTTACCATCAGGAGCAAGAGAACCAGGCTTTGGTGATGGCGGTGCTTGTGGCTCCAGTGCTCGTACTTCCTCCCTAGGTCGCAAACGGTGCAGAAATCGCTGACGCAGAAGCACCTCGTTCCGTGATGGGCCAGCAGGGTCGAGCATCACTGTCACCACACTTGTGTTGTCTGCACGGGTTTTCACACGGCCCCAGCGATACAGGGCCTCATCCACCAACATCTTGGAAGGGTTGTACACCTGATAATCTTGCTGCACATAGACAAGATAAAGTAGGGGACCTTAACATTCTATATATCAGAGCTTCATACATGGCTTCTGTTACGCATATGTATACAGGCCTTGTTTCTTTTTACGTGCAACAACGAAAAAGTAAGTGCCAAACGAGCAATTCTACACCAAGTGAAGAAATGACTGAATGGGGTTTTTCAGTCTGCAGTCCTCTCTTACACTGAAACTTGAAAGGAAAGTTTGCATGATTACTGCAGGCAGCAACAATGGCTGTGGCTGCTATACATGGGCTGCTTCCAGAGGCCCAAGAGAGCAAAGGGCATGCAACACAAGTTCCCAGTTGCACCAAGTTAGAGGACCAAACATGGCTATCACTAAACAACAGTGTTGCACATCCACGTAATTCAAGGGGCCTTTGAAAAATTACACAGAACGCATATCTTGTTGACAAGCAGCCACAGTGTCAGCTACGATTTCTGGAGATTTACGTCTCAAAACCAGATACGATTACATGCCGCAGTGTAGGGCTTGGGAAATTTCGACCACCTGGGGTTCTTTAATGTGCTGCATGGCCATCGCATAGTACATGGGCCTCAACATTTTGCCTCCATCGAAATGCAGCCACTGCGGTTGGGATTCGATGCTGCAACCTTGTGGCGAGGCATCATCAACTATAACCAAAGCATGTACAGTTGGATAATATAGCACATTACATGTGTGCATACCTACTTCAAATGTTTCAATGCATGGTGCCATTTCTAGATTTGTATAGCTTTCCACGCCAATTTAACCCAAGCTTTGGTTTAGCTACCAGCCTATCAATAAATAAATTAATCTAAGCTGCCTATAGTTTCTGAAGTGTCCTGTAACACGAAAGCAGGTTCACAGACTCTGTCCAAGACATATACATCTATGGAGGCAAATGGCACATTCATGCCATTTGCCTTCACATCCCGCACAGTGGAGATCATCATGTCAGTCAATAAAGTTAAAGGGACACTAAAGCCCACACACACGCTTCTAAGGGAGAACAGTCTCGGTTTGATATTGGTGCTCGATTTCACGCCCTGGACATGTGTCTGGGTCCCTGTCCGATACACAACATTATTTTTCACCAGCTTAGCCGACGCAAAGCTACCAATTCAGATTGCTTCTTCTTTCCTTTTCACACTTGTTTAGCAACTATCCACATAAGACAATTACACATGTACATATATATATTCATGTTCAAACACTTTTTAAAGACATCTTGACATCTTAAAGCACAATATTGGCTCAGGTGGCTTGTGTTGCTATGGGCCCGATGCACTCCGTTGGCCCGACATGTCGTGCACATCACTACAGCGTGCGCTACACACTCCAATACGCACTCATGTTCGTCCGGCCATGCTCTGTGGTGTAAAATAACTTTGTCTAACAACACCATGACGACGGTACAGCAGCGAGTACTATAATGCACAGTTTGAAGCCCTACCATAGCTTGGCACAAAGCGATACCTGCTATATCGATGTCTGCATGGCCTGAAGTGAACACACTGGCGTGTGTGTAGACACATACAGGAGCATATGTGTGGTTCACAAATCTTAATTAAGGCAAATATTAAGTTCATGTCAACTATACCACCCAAGAAACATCATAGTGCTGGCTTCATGCCAGGAAAGCGTCTGGTTTGAACAAAAATCAGCATGCCATTAGTGCTCTTCAAACAACTCAACTTGAACTGGGACCAGGTGATGTAGGCAGAGGAGGAGAAGGAGACAACTTCATTAAATAAATTGTCCTAGGGCATGACACATGGCCGCTCCTTCGTGGAGACTTTGCTCACCCAGGTTACCAGAGCAGCCTGCGTCTTCTTGTAAGGTGAACGCATCATTATCTATTCACCAATCTCACTCTTTATTGGTCGAAAGCCCAGCGTGCAGTGCAAACGGAAGGAAAAGACAGGAGAGAAGGAGGGTTTGGTGAATGTTACGAGCAGGCACCGCTGTTAGCGGCCATGCAGAAACCTGTTTGTATGACGCCGCTGGCAGATACTAAGTTCATGGTGCATACAGGTTTCAAAGAGAAAAATTCAAGGGCTTTCAAGGCCCTCTTTGAAAGATTAATTGTTATTTTTTTCTTCCCAATCTGAAGGTCTTCAGTCAGTCTTCTCAAAAAGCTCAACACATTTATGGTACAAAAAGAAACATCACAAATTTCAATGCAAAAGTGCTTGACAAGTGCAGCAGCGGTGGAATCTGCTGCTGCTTCCTGTCAAGACCTGACCTCGGTCGTGAGCTTGAATTAACCGAAGTGCGGTCAAATCTGTCTAAATGAGTTTTCAGTCATAGAACAGTGCACATTTTGGACGAGACCACATGCTGTGTCCGAATTAACCAAAATTCTAGATCAACAGAGGTCAGATTAATGAGATTTTACTGTACCAGAGGAAACTGCTTGTGGTGCAAGCCTTGTTCTGACTTTGCCTAAATTTCTGGGTAAAGTGCTGGTGCAGATAATGTTGACGTTTTACAGTGCAGTCCACTTATAACGATATCGAGGAAACCTGAAAATATGATCGTTATAACCGATAATCGTTATATCTGGACTGCCGAAAAAAAATTGTTGCCGGACGTACCTTTCGTAGCTCCGAGCTCGAATTCGCTTTTTCCATCAATGAACAGATGTTGTAGATAAACAGCTTAAAAAAAAAAAAGAACTTTATTTCTTACTCAGACTGCGCATTACTGGTTCGGTGCGCTGAAAAAGTCCGAAATCCGCAGTTGCTTCCACGGAAGCTTGAGTTTAACAAGCGCGGTTCGCATAGCTTCCAGCTGCTGTGCATACTCTGGCGGCATCCCTTTGGTGTGCATGAAGTCAACCAGAGAGTCGATTGACATCAGTGCACTTTGCGTGGTCATCAACGGGGTCGGAGAAGCGCCATCAACCTCGTCATCACTGTCGCTGCTGCCGTCGCACTACGCTGGCGCCTGTCGAGACAGCACATCCGCAACGATTGCCTTGTCGGTGAGTTCGTCACAGAACGAAGCAGCACTGTCTGCTGTCAGGAAGTCCTCAACCGACGCGACACACCCACTATCTGCGTCACCAGTAGCGACGTGCTCCGAGAGCTCAGCTAGATCCGCGGTGTCCGTGCAGGTCTCGCCAGTCTCGCTGTCATTAGGCGGGGGAGGCTGGTCCTGTCGCACAAAGCCTGCCTTCTTGAAGCAGTTTTGAATGGTGCTCTGCTTCACCTCGTACCACGCGCCGTAAACAAAGCGCACGACCTTTAGAAGGCTAATCTTCAAGCCAGGGGGCCCGTCTGCATTGCCTGACATACCGGGAGCCGAGTGGTCAATTGTTAGCACCAGCCACTCGAGCATGCGCTGCCGGTACAATGCTTTGAAATTTGCAATCACGCCAGCGTCCAGCGGTTGCAAGCCTGCTGTCGTGTTCGGCGGCAGGAACATCAATTCAATTGACGTCAGCTTCGGGCTCACGGTATGTGCGCTGCAGTTATCCAGCAACAAAACGACCTTCCGCCCCTGGCTTTCGATGCCACCGTCCATCTCGAGCAGCCACTCCTCGAACAAGTCGCGGGTCATCCAGGCCTTCTAGTTGCTGCGATAGCGGACTGGGATGTGCTGATTCCTGAAGCGGACTGGCTTCTTGGATCGCCCCATTACGAAGGGCTTGAGCCGATGGCTCCCGTCCATATTGACGCAGAGCAATACGGTCACTCGAACTTTGGAGCGCTTCCCGCCGGGACACGGATCGCCTTTCAGAGCATGCGTCTTCGATGGTGTCATTTGAAAAAAAAAGGGCAGTCTCGTCGCAGTTGTAGACATCCTTATCAGAAAAGCGCTCCATAAGTGCGGGCAGGTTGGTCTGCAGCCAATGCTGCTTTGCCTGTGAGTCCAGAGAAGCCGCTTCCCCCACCACGTTCTTGTAAACAATTCTGTGCCGCTCTTTGAACCTTTGGATCCAGCCGCCTCCGGGTTCGAAATTCGGCCGACCAAGCAGAAATGCCAAGTTTTTCGCCTTTGTAGCAAGTATTGGTCCACTCATCGGCACATTCTGGGAGCGGATTGTCAGGAACCACTGGTAGAGTGCCTCTTCGACATCCGCGTACAAAGGCTCCCGAACCCTCTTCCGCACAACGGCATGGCCACTGGTTCCAGCCTTTAAAAGCGTGGTGCTGCCGGCCTTCAGAATTGTCGATATCGTCGACTGGGCGAGCTCATATTTTTTTACAAGGGCGCTCACCTTGAAACCTTGTCGCGAGTCTTGCAAAATTTTCAACTTCGTGTCAAGCGGCACGGCCTTGTGTTTCGTCGGCACCATCTTAGCTGAGGCTTATCTGCTCCGCTCTTTGGTTGCTCGCGCGATCGCCGAGAAGGAGAGACTGGCACTGGGCGGGCGGGATTGCTACCGTGGAGCTTTGCTTGCTTTGCTTTTCGCTTTTTTTTTCTTTCTCTCTCTCCCCCTTTTGACACGGGGAGCCGCAGAACTACGAACCGCCCACCACATTGCTTTTCGAATTTTTTGCTTGTTAACTCTCTCTCCGCGCTCGACGCGCAAGTCGGAAAAAGTTACCCAGCTGGCGCCATCTAGTAGCGCGCCGCGTCAACTCGCGATGCTCTCCCCGGCCTCGGCATTCGGAATGGGCGGGACGCGCCGCTGGCACTGCGCTGCCATGGCAGTGCATACGAACTTGCCCATGCTAACTTTTCGTCTTGCCGCGGCATAGCTCGTTTCATTGGAACTTATCGATGTAAATGTTACAATTATTCTGCAAGAAACATGTTGTCCAGACGGCAAAATTTCATTGTTGTATCCAATATGCGGTGGATCACATATCATTATATATGGTTATTTTCCCCATAGCCCCAATGTATAAAATGAGACTGTTAGGTCAACCGATCGTTATAACCGATATATCGTTATATGTGGTATCGTTATAAGTGGACTGCACTGTAGACGTTCTCAAGTGCTCAACCATCATTCTAACAAAAAAGGTTGTGTGTCCTTAGTGCCCCTTTGAGCTAAACACACCACACATCGTTCTTCCCTCAAATGTTTACGGGAAGCGAGAGGTCTTTGTCTACCATCATGCCTGTCACACTTGAACAGTGCATTACTGTGTTTTGGCACTGAGAATCCGCTTTCAGAAAGCAGCGACCAGGTCATGTGATTGCCACCTGCACCTACAAGTGGAGCTGGTACCTAGTTTATGTTGCATAGTACGATAACCTTCACCTTATGCAACCTTCACCAAGTCCATAGCGTGACACTTACACAACATTCTTCACCAATCTTACTGGCCCAGGCAGCTGTGCAGCAGCTAATTACAAGTTTTATAGCACCAAAACAAGCATATGGAGCCAACTGCATTTGTACTACCTGCAACACATGGACATGGCACAGAGAGGCTATGTACCTCTGGTGCAACAGCTGTAACTACATCTCGTCTTCTGGCAAGATTAGTTACAGCTGGCAAAATGTCATTTTGTCATTTTCTGCATGAAGCCTACACCCAGAACCAATGCAACTCACCCACAATGTGTAAGGCCAACTCACCGAACCAGCTTGTGCAGCTTCGAGGAATGCATGTTCATTGTCCCGCTCAGCCTGTTGCACATACCGCACAGCTTCCGTGATGTCCACCATGTTCCACAAGCCATCCGAGGCCATGACAATGCAGCGGTCCCGTCGTGTGTCCAGCTTCACAACACTCACATCTGGCTCCGGACTCACTACGAACTTTCCTGCCGTGTAGTTATAGCTCCACAGATCACCTGCAGCCACAGGCACAAAAAATCACACAATATTCCAAGCACAACTCCCCAGGGCTCTTGACACAAAATGCACAATTGATGAAAGTTTACTGCATAACAAGGGAACGGGAGGCAGCAGGGAGGTTGAGTAAACTTTGTCCAGTCAGCTATCCCACATATGAGGAGAGTGTGATAAGTTAATTAGAAAAAACAGAGACAGGTGCTGATACAAATCATGTGCACTAATGGTTAGCATCAGTGTAGTCAGATATCTAGTTGCCTTCACGTATGTGATTATGCCAGCTGAATCAAGAGCATGCTGGACCCAAATGTGGCAGCAAATGGTGCTTTATTTGCTGCCACGTTTGGCCTAGGCTTAGCCTAGGCCCACAAAATATAAAACAATTATTGTATTTGTCGGTGCTAGGTCACGAGAGACATGGAACACATAACATTTACTCTTTCAGTCGGTGCTCAGGACTCGCGGATCCAAGGTACATTACGTGGCTGCATTATACCACGGCCAAGTTAACTATGGAGTGACAGTGCTTGTCTGGGTTGCCTCTTTTAACTATCCGCTGTTGCAGCGTTTTTTCGCAACAGATGTCCAACACACTGCTTTAATGAGGTGCTCACCCAAAGACCTTGCCACTGCCAGGAAAGGGATCTTGTCAAAATGGGTGCTCCTCCGGACAGGGCCACGATGACCAACACAAGGCCTGTTCCAAACGACTCGGTCCACTCCAGACTTGTTCATGACCAGGCCGCCCACACTGTGGATGCGTTCCTTCTCCCGTGGGTTTTCAGGCTTGTGATCATGTGTCAGTGGCTGCCCATACCAGTTTTCCCCATCTGCACGCAAGTAGTAGCACAACAATCAACATACTAGTGAGGGTGGTGCTCATCAGTTCCATCTTTTTGCAAGAAACACACACACCAGGAAGCACTTTCTGCTCCTTACATCAGGTCTGTTATAAGCAGTGCCATGTTTTCATTTTATGATCAGCCCTTTTTTTTCTATATGGGGCCAAATCTAAACCAATCATAAAATAAAGCTGCAGCTGTTGCAAAGGGGTTATTATGTACCATACGGTGCAATTTTACGTGACCTGCTTAGTGGACTGTGTCACTCTGAACACATAGTTTTTTTTCCACAACTATCTCAAATTACTTGATTAACATTTCTCTTTAATTCCACAATGAAATAACTGTAGTTAAAAGTCAATGGTACTGTGTTTGGAGTTAAAATATGTGTTACAAGCAAGACTGTCTACCTAAATTTCAGGATATTTTGCCCTTTATAAGTAATTGTCCTCAGGAGAGTGTCTGTTACAAAAGTCCAACTAATGAGAGAGATATAGCAACCAACCGCATGAGTAAATGATGTCTCTTACACCCAACTGTCTGTCGGATCAGCACCTCTCATAAAGGGGTTCAACTGCAGATTGAAATGCTGACATAACGAGTGCACATATCAGATATGTAGCAAAGTAAATTAAAAAAGTTGCACTGCTACATCAATGTGACGGATGTGTGTGCTTACAATGAAATACTCAGCACAGCGACCCTGTATCAGTGCTAAATGCAACTTCGAAAGAACAAGGTTCAACTGTGTTTGCTATGGGTAGATGCTTACTCTTGCCTCTAACAGTTTAAGGGGGCACAGGTTGTGCTACAGAGCTAAACACTTACTCGCTGAGCTAATATGTAAGAGCCTGGTCATGTTCTGTTCTATTAATTCAATGACCACCAACAAAAAACTGCAGCAAGAAACTGGACTGGGAAAGTAAGCACTGTACTCTTCATGTCCCTGTTTATTGGAAATATAAATTTTGCAGATATATATATATATAGGCCGCGCCTATAGTGCCGAGAGCCGGCAAAACAGACCAGCAGAATAATTGCCGGCAGTTTATCCCTGCCGGCGCATTTCCTGTTATAGCTATTTTAACCGTGTCCGTGGTTCGCCCATGTCACTGGATGGCCCGTTGACATACGTTGCCGCTTCGCGGTGCGCCTTCGGCGCGCTCTCACTATTTTGCTCGTGTCACTACTGCCAGAGCCAGGAGCGTCAGCGACGGGCGCTAGCGCGCCCGCCGCTGACACCAACGCGATTCTGTTTTAAAATAACATAACGGCTCCTTCGGAGCACTTGTGTTAGTTCTTACAAAAAAAAAAATGAAACACCGAAAGAAAAAAAAAAAATCACGAAGGTTGCGATTCGAACCACGGCACTCCAAACCACCAGCCAGCGCGGCACCCTAACCCACTACGCCACCCAACAGTGCCGTTCTTCACTGAAAAAAATATCGAGGGGCCGGTGAGGCAGTCATCACGTGCTGCCAACAGGTCACATGGTCACGGGCACCCAATAGGCGGGAACTGCCGGCAACTATTTTGCTGGTCTGTTTTGCCGGCTGCCGGCAATATAGACACTACCATATATATATATATATATATATATATATATATATATATATATATATATATATATATTTTTTTTTTTTTTTTTTTTTTTTCATGTTACAAGGCAAATGTCACTACAGTGGCACATTTCTGTTTGATAGTCAGGTAAATATTGGTGCATTAATAATACAATAAATTCCACCATTGCACAGGTAAGTTTAGTGCAATCTTGAGTGAGTGCACGAATTCCAGTAGTACCATTCATGGGGTGTCACAAAGGAACATAGTGACAATCGCTGCAGAATGCACACTTTTGTGAGCATGCTCGCTCGAGCGACCGTCCATGCTGTGTAATGGCTGCACTGCTTGCACCTGAGCAGCCATAGTTACAGCTTTGACTCTCTATTGCCCACTTATTCAACAAAGATTGCTTAATTCAGGTACTGCATAATTTACCTACTGATCAATCCATTGCCACTGCAATCAAATCCAAAGGACACTTTCCTTTCTCGTGCAGCAGTGTGCTGACATGTGACACTGCCTGCCAAAGTGTCTACCTCCTCAAAATTATAATTTGTCCATATGAGAGGAACAATAGAGTTTGTTAACGGACTTGCTACTGAAGCACTGTTCTACAAAGAAATAGTCATGAACTTACCCATACTTTGACTTCCCAGGACTATACGTGAATCGCCAACATGGCCAATGAACAACTTGCCCCTTCGAATGAAACCGATGCTTGCAGTTGTGCCTGACGTGCTTGGCAAACCTGACATTGTCTTAGGCCACTTGCCTGGTGCAACAAGAAATAAACAGGAATTTAGGCAAATTCAATAAAAATTAAAACTGCACCAGACATGTGCACTTTAAACAAAAATTTATACAAGCATGGATCACTGTGAAACCTTGACATTCTAAACATTACAAATCTGGACAATCTTTAGACTTGGTACAAGCTGTTACCAAGATGTTTCTGCACTGTTAGGCAATGTGTGCAAACAGAACTATGGCGCTGTTGGACTTGCGAAGTAAACAACTTCTCCTGGCCGATCAACTGGTCTTTGATATAGGCATTGCACTGAATGGTCTCCCTGATCACATCAGTGACATTACCAACCCAGTAACCTTAAGACAAAAACTCACTGCAATATATCTTCCTAAGCTCACAACTAGAGAGAGAGAGAGAGAGAGAAAGCAATGAAGAGGAAAGGCAGGGAGGTTAACCAAGTGCATTGCTTAATGCACTTGGTTAATATAACTAAACTAGCGTTTGTTTTAGTTCTAATGCCCTGAACTTTATTGTATGTATTTATAATCTGTGCCAAGGTGGATGTCGCCGCCTTCCTTTGTTTTATTTCTTTCGCGAGTTTTATTATTTCGTTCTGTTCGTCGTCATGTAACTGTGGAACATGTTTATTGCTCCACAAGTCTTTTTTTTTTCTTTTTGTATTGCCTCCCCCCTTAGGCAACATTCGTTCTGAAGTCTGTGGGGTGTATGAATATACAATAAATAAATATCAGGATCACCAAATGGATGCTGATTAATGGTATCGCATCGCTCAGCACGTTTTACAAGGCAATCGGACACCAATGTGCGTCTACTTGCATTTGGTGTCGCTGTCGAGATCGTTCACGCTTTCTACACATTCTCGCGACTAGCGTGCCTGTAAACAAGCGAAATGACAAGCAATAGCCATTTTCCTTATTCGAACAAGGCGCTCATTTTCTGTAAGTCCGCAGTAGACATAAAAAGTGGTGGGAATTTTTGTTCGTTTCAGTGATACGCGGTTGTTGCGAAGCCAATCGCACGAGTCGGGCCGGCTTAACACAAGAAGGCAGGTAGATACCGTGGAGCTAAGCGCGGTATCTGAAACACTCGGCTCCGTTGACGACGACGACGACGGGGAAGCCCAGCTGCTCAATAAATGTTAGGCCTAGCTCAGCGGGGAGTGGGGAGTTGCATCACGGGTAACGCCGTTGGCCGAGAGGCCGAACTCGCTTCCCGTGACCCAGCAGAGGCGGCAGCTCGAACGGATGTGGCCGTGGACACAAGGAAAATACACAGCACACAACACTCACCAACTTCCTTCCACATGCCAAGATGTGTTGTGAGAAAGCCGTGTTTGATGGCACGCAACACGTGCTCATCGTTATTTGACCAAAAGTCGCTTTGTTTCACAATAGCGTCGAGAAGATGCTCCTTGGCGTAAAGCGCGGCTTCGCGACCGCCGTGACCGTCAAAGATGCCGAAGTAAGCGTATTCCAGGTCCGCCTTGTCCTTGGTCTGCTGGTACGCGACGACGAAGGCGTCTTCCATATATTTGCGGCCACCCTGGTTGCAGTGCCCGGTGACTCGGAGATTTAAACCTATCATCGCGACGACCTCGCTGCATAGACGCACACTGCACGTCACACCTTCTTACTTGGACCAACTAGAAACCACACATTCACTTGGCTTCAGCGTTGATGCCTACCGCGAGAAGAGTCAGCTTGGCGCCGATTCACCACCGCGATCACAACGCAGGACAAGCAGGCCGATACAAGCTTCCCCAACCGGCGCCCACTCACCCGTCTGGCGCAAGCAGCAGCGCGCTATTCATTCCGCTGCCATCGCCCTCGTGCGGCTGCGGTGGCCGCTGCAGCCGCTCTCTCGCTCCTTCGTCCTCCCCGCTCTCTAGCTCTCGCTCATTGCCCCCGTAGCTCGGAGCGTGATTGGCTTCGGTCGGCGATGACGTGCCCTTGGTGTTTTCCCGTTTTCTTCTGACGTTGCTGAGAGGAGCAGCCAGGGACGGCCGGCATGTGCAGACAACGAACGGGCGTGTGCTTACACGCCGAACAATTTGAACGATTCCTTTCCGCTTCGACTTAAAATAATGATGGCTACAGACTATCCGTCGGCCAAGAAAAGTTCCGACCATGCGAGGCCCAGCTCGGTGAGTGAGCAAGAGCTCAAGCACTCACCCGTGCAAGGTGTCACAGTTGATCTCTGCCAAAGAAAAATATTTTAAACGAACGATCTTTTATACTTATAGTATAATTTGATTAACTTCAAAGTTATTAATGCTAATTAACGTAGCATCTTCGTGGTGAAGTTGAGGAATGATCGCTATATTTGCTCCGAAGAGGGCAGCCGCTTGATTTCAGTTTAGCTTCTCAGAGCTCAGGAAAAGTGCGCGAAATTGGGAATCTAAGACGTGATTGCGCTGTAGCGAAAACCACACGATAGGGTCTATAATTAAATGACTATCTGTGATCCACGTAGAGTTGCTGGCAGAACGATATCAACGACCTCCTGCACCTAGGGTGCACGACGACTCGCGCGAGTGTCCCGTTGAGGGTTGTTGTCCCGCGTCCCCCAAGAGATATACATAACTCCTGGAAAATGTCCCGCCTTTCACACTATTATGCAGTGAATAGTCACCAATGTAAGGCAGAATGACACGCTAGAAAAACTTATTAATTAAAATGCATCCGCAGAGCACTATACATATAGTCTGTCCTTTTTTTTTTTTTTTACATGTGCAACAATATATACATCGATACTTTATTGTGTTCAAATATGTCTGTTGCGGCTTTGTGCGGTATTGTTATATTGTTTTTGCTATGCATTTTTTTTAGATATTTATTGTCATTCTTACGCTTCCGAACTTATTTCCTTCAGATAGTACCGTGTAATGTATTGCAGCAGTGTTTAGATCTGTGCTATATCAGTGATGAGTGTATACACTCATCAGTGTATTTTTCCTCTTTCTTATGAATTCCTGTACGAAGTATTTTATGTGTTCCTCCTGTTAGGATCTCGTATGGTATCGGCAGTATTGTTCAATAAATAAATGGCAAAGTCTTAATTCACAAACCACTGCGTTTGGCGAACCATCTCTCACTGAGTCTACATTATCATCAAATTGTCCACGAGCAGCTGGTCCTCCTCAGTGGCAACGGCTTCCATCTTTGCCGCCATATCCCGGCATCAATTAACTGACATACGATCGCACCCATATGTGGCATATATCATACAGCAGCTTCGTCATCTTGAGCTTTTGCCTGTTTTCTGACTTGAACGATATGTTTAACGCAAAGCAGCACAGAACAGATAGGGAGGACACGCACCTGTGTCGTGTCCTCCCTATCTGTCCTGTGTTGCTTTGCGCTAAACATCGCTCATGTCTTACCAACAAAGCCGAATTTCTCCCCTTGTGTCTTCTATTTCTTTTTTTTTTTTTAGGTTGCCCAATTTTCAAGTAGGTATACTAACACTCGTTTCTCAGCATCACTCGTTTCTGCGGTGAGGCCCCTCCCACGCCTTTATAACCGCCAGCTACTGTACCTACGCGAGGCTTCAAATAGTTCCTTCTTTGTGCTTTCCGTGTTACGTAAATAAAGCAAGGGTGGCAACAATAATGGATAGATGCAAAAATGTCTATGTCATTTGTTTATTAAAATAGAACATGGAAAGGATAATTCCTTATTAAGCTGAAGCAGGGCGACTGCAATGCAAAAGCCCTGTTAAACTCGATACAATGAAGTTTCGCGTGTAAAACGGGCTCGGAAGCGGAATGAACTGCATCGCGGCCTTTTACAGATGGAAACGCTGACTCCACGCATTTTTGTCCATGCTTCTCGAGCACATCATGCCTTATACAGATGAAAGGAGTCAAGAACAGCCGACGTTCCTCATGTAACAAAGGCATAAAGACGGCGTCATTTTGAAAAGGTAGCATGACGACGATTTCGTTTGCTTCTTTGATTGGCTGGCGGAGTAGTACTGATGCATCCGTTCCGTAAAGTCACTGTACTCTTGTTGCCAACTGCTGTTTCTTAATGTCATGGAGGAGGGAAAAAAGATATGTTTAAAGTATTGTGTCCTACTTATTTTTCTTTTTTTTTTTTTACTTTCGGAGTTTGGATTGTACGAGTTTCGGATGATACGTTGTTATTTCTCGGTTCCCGCGAAGATTGTACCAACGAGATTCCAGTGTATTGAACTAACTCGGAAATAGTACGCAGCAACAGTCGGCTTGTTACGACACCTTCTGAAGCGTTCATGGCGCATGTATATATAAAGGCAGGACGATCGACTCACGGTGAAAAAGTAACTTTATTTGACGTTTCGACCAGGGTCTGGCCTTCGTCTGACAGTGTGTGTATATATATATATATATTATTCCTGGCTATCGGGATGAATATACGATGAGACCGAAAGTCAGTGAAAACATATTATTTATTCTGAGGTGCGTGTGTGCGTGTTGGAAGAAAGCGAAAAGGCAAATAACGTCCGTTCGGAGCACATATCCCGGATCCCATGAAATTATAGCCTCTTTCCCTAGTTCCGTGCAGCAGAACCAAGGCCACGAGGCCATCGAGCACAGAATTGTTCCGAGGCGAGACGAAATGCCAAATTGTTCGGACACGCACCGTCACTTCTACCAATGGGGGCTCACTCCGCCCTCCTCCTCCTCTTTCCAAGGCTGCTCCTGGCCACTACAGCGTTCACCATTGGCAGTTGCCATGGCGCGGAGGGATACGTTTAACACGTGTTTTGCCCTCCTGATTGGCCGAAGGGGCCTGCAGCTTCCACAGTGCTGCACGGAACTTCTGAAACAGACTGCAAGTATAACCCACACTGAAGCTTTGATTCTGCCCTTGAGATCGTAACCAACGCTGGATCACAATTGTTTGCTGGAAAGCGGTCGCGAGAACATTTAATATTTAAGGAGGGCGAAACATTTAATATTCGCTTTCACGGCTTTGGTAGTCTGAGGGATACGACGCTACATGTGGTGCGACGCGTGATGCGATGTAAAAATCGTAAAAAGCGCTGACGGAGGCACTTTCGTAGATTTTTTTCTCTACGATCGAGCCAGTCAATTTCAGCAAGGTGAAACAGCGGTAGGAGCAGTCAATTATGTCTCTTTGCAATCTTTTGGAGAATAAGACATCTCTGTAGAATCCAGTCTCAAAGTTCACAGAAAGAGGATTTGCGAAAGCGTGGAGGAGGAAGACCTCATTCCTCCACGCAGCCCCACCGAGGTGGTCTATACTATGGCACTCGGCCACTCGGCTGCTGATCCAAAGGTCACGGGATCGAATCCCAGCTGCGGCGGCTGCATTTCGGGGGCTGTGTTCTGCCCGTGTACTGCACGATGCCACCACGTTAAAGATCAGCAGGTGGTCGAAATTTCCGTAGCCCTCCACTACGGCGTTTCTCATAATCTTATCATGGTTTTGGGATGTAAACCCCACACATCAAGTCCTTCCTTCACGCTTAGGCACGCCAATAAAGAAAAATCACAAACCGTAGCGCCGTAGCAGACGACAAAGATGGAATGCTACTGGTGCTACTGGGAGCGTCATAGCCGCCATGTTTTGCACATTGCTTTCTGCATAGGCTTGCTTTCTTTTTCGTCTTCCCCTTTTTATAAGCAAACTTAGCAAGTAACAATGCTAGCTGTGGCAGGAAATGTTACGCTGAATAGTCTGGACATTAAGAAGCAATCTCACTGCCCCGTCGAGAAAATCGAGCAGAGTACGGAGATTTATCAGCGCTTTCAATCGTAGCGCCAGCGAGGCTACAGCGGCTCTTGGTTCAGTCACTAGGGTTACGGAACTTTTATGTTTGTTTAACTCGCGTGATAGCCGTGGTGCCCAATCTCGAAAGTGTCAAAATTTTTTTGCTTCTAGTTGTGCCAATTCGCCCAAGGGAACACCGAATGCATTGTCGAGACGGCCGCGAATTCAGCCCCGTGGCTTCTACTGTTCGGCTGCATGTTCGATAATTGCCGCTGCTTGTATCCGGCCGGATAAAACGGTTCGGAGTCGTGAGCCTTCAACGTCTGCTGCTGCTGCCATCGATGACCCATTTATGCGTCTTCAAGCTGATGTATGTGTTGACAGTTTGCTGCATCTAGCTGACGCCTCCAGAGCTGCTTCGAACCTGGCCTGACTGTTTGCGTCCGTTGCCGACGTGAGCTCGTCCCTGGTGTAGGGATAGACTTTCTAGTTTCTTTTTCTTGATTAGCCGTTAACGTTTGCTCGGGGACAGCCCCAAGCAGAAAGACGCATGCTGTACGAGAGATGTTGCATGCTTCCGTTTACGTGCATTCGTTTGCACGCAGCCGTATTTGTGGACTGAGCTAATTGTGTTTTCTCGTCGAGCCGAGCGAACTAACGCTGACCGATTTCAAAACAAACTGGACGGTGTATCGAGCGTCGGCTTTGAACCGGGCAGCCACATTGTAGTGTTGGCGTCCTGAGTTAAATGGGGCAAAACCGCGCCCAGTTTTGCTGTTTTTGAGAAGCGCAAGCGGTTTTTCTTTTCTTGTTTTTCTTTTTTTTTACATCGCGCATCGCATTTGTGGTAGTGCACTTGGTCTCTACAAATGTGGAAGCCTTTACTCGAGACTGAGCCAGAGATGCGTGTTAGAGCATGTGCAACATACTGGGAAATGTTTCTGCAATGTGTATGCGTGTGCCTGGTTGTGTGCCTGCCAATTTGTGCTGCAAAAGACACTTTGAAGCGTGCATGTCCTCGGTACAATGTTGTTTTGGGAAGCACTCTACATTGCACGCTAATAGCAGTTTGCAAGAGCTGGTTGCAAGAGCTGGTTTTGGGGCGTAATATCTGCTTTTGCTAACCAGCTTTTAATCAAATTACTGTAGCAAACATGCAAAAATTCTTACAGCACTTTTGTTTTTGTTTGAGGGACCGGAATGAAGTGGTCCAATTCTCTGGTCTTCGTAGCACACAATTTCGTTTGAATAGTTCAGTTTAACGTACACACTAACACTGAATTCACGTGCCCACATTCTTTGAATATTACTGTCTAACTGAATATTTATGTTGCATTGGCCGAGCATGTGTTGAGCTGCTGTTTTGCCCGTATCAGCATGTGAAGCAGCTAAGCTTTGGCGAGTGTGTTTTTCATTGCACTGATTGGCTGTCCAGAATGAGTGTGATGCCCCCTTGACAGCTGCCTGCCTCCTCATTCCGCCACCTTTCTGTAATGCATGTTTTCCCACTTACCGTTTTGCTTTAGTGACTGCATTTGCAAATTTCTTTCCACAGCCATTTTCCAGAAAAGTGCTACTTGATCAGGCTGTTATTCTTGCATGTGAGCCTTTTGTTTTGCTATCCCCAGGACTTCAGTCATTTGTAAACTGCTTTTGTTCTCTCGAATTCAAGCTACACCAACAATTTTCTTTAGTTCTAGTTTACATAAACTGCTGTACATCATACACTCTTGCTCAATTTCTTGTCTGAAGCCAAAATTAAAATGTATTGCAGGCTTGGTCCTTTCCTTGTGTATTTGTTATCTTGTGTGTTCTAAGCCCTGGATAGCGTATTCTTGCATTTACCATATATTTTACATTGCCGTAGGTTCACACATTGACTGGAGAGGCAAGAAGTAATCGATTTGTGTAAAGTTATATATTTGTGTTAGAATATTAAAGATCGTGTGACCCAGTTGACACCCTCATCTTTGCTGCCTGGCCAGCACAATCGCTCACAGGCCAATCCCTTGGTAAACGACGGGTGGGTGGAGTTTGTGGAAGCACTAATAATATAGATGGTAATTTCCTATGTTTGCAGCTATAGAACTGGTCAGTTGTGCAGGAACAAATACTGGTAGAAGACACATTGTGCTAATCGGTTGTTATTTTAAATACTCTTTGTTCTTAGCATTTTCAGTGCTATTCACCAAACTGAAGTACAGAGTGTCTGCTTTTACTCTCTAAAAAAAAAGAAGATCCATTTGTCTCACTCCATATTAGAAAACGGGTAGAAGCATACTGAACTCGAATGTAGAGTGAGGGCATCTACGATTCGATTGAGCTTCATTTGCTCTAACCACATATTTGCTCCAAGTCTATGTTGTGAATTTCTCGGGACCTCTGTTTGAGATGGCTTGGGCTGAAATAATCAGTTTTTAATATAGCTGAAGTAGCTTCTTCATAGCAGATTTTATTTTACTGTAACACCTATGCTTTTTAAAGGGTTCCTGGAATCACTTATTTACAATGTATCATGTATTATGCTATGTGGTTATCAAATCATTACACCGTAAATTAGGTGAAGCGCCTTGCACCAAGACAGCTGTCGCCTTCCTCCTTACCACTGCTCTTTCGCCTCAACTTGGCTAGCTGCGGGTTGTACGCTAGTGACAGCTGTGCCTCCCACAGCCACTGAGCTGGAACCTCAGTAGAATAGGCATGGCTACAATGCTACCATAGTAGTGTGCAACCAGCTGTTTCAATGACAACAGTGGCTGGCCCTCCAGTGCACATGATGTCAGTTACATGTTGCATGCCTATTGCTCAGCTCTTGGGCAGAGGTGATTGAAAGCTGTTTAGGTTGAGTAGTGTTGACTGTTAATGACGCGCATATTTAAAACCTTGGGGTAAATCACATAGTGCAGGTCGCTGACGTTGGTCTTCTAATGATTAGAACAAATGGAACTACCAGAGCAATGTGAAGGAAATCAGCCTCCCTTTGCAAACAAAAAGAGCTTTATGGAGAATAAACTGTAGCCTGACTCCAAAGGTAACTGCTTTTGCAGGTGGTTTCAAGCACCAGAACGCTTCGCCTTCTTTTTCTTCCTTGTTTTAACAGTATCACCAAAACCATTTCAGAGTCCCATTAAAAAAATTTGTAAATATTACAAAGAATTGAAAAACCTTTGGTGCTTTTGGTCACTACTTTTTGTGTGTCGGGGCTATGTGCAGCTTCAGCATTGCGAGACTGAATTCATCTTAGCTTTATAGCAGAGAACAATTTTAACATGTGACAGAAAGCAAATTGTGGTGCCTCTTTGAATGTGGCTGTTGTGCCAATGACAGAATGGAAAGGTTCTTGCACAGTTTATTAATACTACATTGCTGAAGACCATGCAGTGCAAGGTCTGTCATGGTCTGATAGAGGATTTATTCACACAAGGTAGTGGATAAAAAAAACAAACAAAAAAAACAAACAAACTAGCACAGCTCACAATCTGTGCTTGCACCCCACTTCTGTTATGATGATGATGATGATTACAGACATAGTGGTGCCTACCTGTGGTAGCATCCTAGTACCGTTTTTGCTTATCTTCTTCCTTACTACATGGGTAAAAACATTCATTGACCTTAAATTACACTGGACTGGTTGCATAAAAATAAATTCTTACTAGTTGGGACATTTACGTTTGGCTGGCAAACACGCATTTTGTGTCTACTATAACACTTGTCTATAATAAAGTGTACTCTTAATTCACATCCACAGCTATAGTTAGATGGCCACATTTCACATTGTTTGCCTTTGTTGCCATTTTATGGATGGAACCATCACATACTGTGTTGCCTGCCACTGTGACTCACTCATGGAATAGGTTTGCACATTGCATCTTAAATTTGAGTTACAGCCATCTATAAGAAACGTGTTGGCAATTTGTGGATGATGGGGCTATCAGCACTCAGCCACCAAACAGAAGCCTAAACCTGCACAATGTGCATGTGGAAAAAGAAATTGCAAAGACAGAAGGAACAGGCACATGCTTTCAGCGCAATAACCGAATCGCAGCTCCCTGTTAAAGGTAATAAAGTGGTGATGTAGGTTCTGGGCCAGTAGTGCCAAACTGTGCCAAGAATCGAAACCTACTACGTTCCGTCCCGTTTGTGTTTGGGCAAAAATTGCATAATCTGTACCGAGCGTGCATCGAGGCCTTGTTTTTATGGTCAGTTACTATTGAGACACATTTGTAATTTGCAAGAGGAAGAAAAAAAATCCCATGAGTTGACAAGGGTGTCCTTGTTCGTGGTTTTCCTGTCCATTCCTTGTATTTTCACTCGTTCAATTTCTTGTAATATTAAATCAGTGCTCCAAAGTGAAGAGGGTAGTGAGACTATTCTATTGTTATGTGGGCAGTTTAATGATCTAATTGTGCCATGATCATTCTTTTAAGAGCAGGCCATACGCAAGTTGATGTGAAATAATCTCATCCAACTCATTGCCTCACACCTTCCTTTTATTCTGTCATCAGTTGCATTTCCTCTATTGATGTCTAACACCAACTTGTAATCTAGGGTGTGCCACAATTAATTCTGCCATGGTACACAGTTTAGTTGGTAGTATAAAGAACAACAGCATACCTCTGCATTCCGTTTCAGGGTATGAAAGACCTTAGTGATATGTTCCTGTTATGAGCATTTCTTGAGCGACATTGTTTACTTGTGAGTAATGCACTGTTTCAGGACAGTAAGGCTGTGAAAAAGCCCATGCAAATAGAGGGAACATTTGTGACTTTTTCTCTCATTCCATTTTGTCATCTTGTGAAAAAAAAATAATGGCTCAAGAGAGTGGTCACCAATGTTGCTTTTCACTTTACTTTGCACTTGTTCTTTTTAAAAAACCATAATTTTTTTATATTTGTGTGGGCTGGCATGGAAAATTTTCCTTTTTTTTTTCTGTGCTGATTTGTGTTCATTCCTGGTGCAGTGCTGCCTCCCCTGTGCCATCGTGGGGGTTCTGAGTGGGAGGTGGCTCGATGATGCGCAATGCTGGGCGCACAGTGGGCGGCACCCTGCGGTCAGCGGGCAATAGTGCCCTGCCCCAGGGGCTGAGTGCCCTGCAGCAGCGAAGTCGCGCTGGTCAGGAAAGCATCTTCGCGCCACTGAAGAAGGACTCCTCCCGTACGGCTGGCACACCGGGTGCAGCACGTACCCGCACAAACAGGCCCATGTCTACTACGTGAGTAATGTGCTTCAGCTTTTTGCTGGGGTCCCAATTCTGTGAAGACTGCTCTAAGTGAACTGCATGTTGTCTCTTGATGGTTATGCTATATGCATTGTTATTATTACGTTTTACTGTGTGACATGCTCTTGCTACAGAAAATACTGCATGTCTTGTACTGCACTGCTTGTTGTTTCTTCTTTCCTTTTTCTTCTGAAGAGCAGAAAAGAATAGTTGTTTTTCTTTTGTATTGTTCCATGTGCCTATTTGTCTGTATGATTCATGAAATGAAACTGATCGCATTCTGCAGCTGCTGTCTGTGTGACGTAGCCTAGCCAGGCACCTTTTGGCAAAGGGAATAAGTAAAATTGTCTTGTAAAAAAGTGAATGAACTTTTATTTCTGAGCTGTGTATTTATCCCAGCAACTTTCTCAGTTTTGGCACTCAGCTGACTATGAACATATGGAATCACAACTTTCTCTTGGATACTTCTGTCTTCATTGTGTACATCTTTCTCTTTCTCTTGAGACTTGACCCATTTAATGAGTTTATTGGCGGTCATCTTGAGCACAGAATCCAGATAACTTGCCTTCTTTAATCTGTTAACCTGACCTAAAAAACTATCTAGGATTGTCTCACTACATGAGCGTGTCTGAGCAGCGCGCATACAAGTAAAAGCCACACCATTTTTGATCAACTTCGAGTGGTCGGACCCGTAATCAAGGAGAGGTTTCCCTGTCCTGGGATTATAACGCCCACACACATGGTTATCTCCAAACTTTAATTACAGATCTAGAAATTGTAATTTATGCTCCCAAGGGGGCAACTCCGTAGTGAATTTTAACTCGTAACCACAATCTTTGAAAACCTGCAGAAGTGATCCAGCCAACTGTGCAAAGTTTTCACTTCTTACTACCACTAAGTAGTCATCTACATAACTGAATGAGCACAGGTCAGCAGTAGAGAAAAACGAGCATGCTCATTTGGCTACCCATTGCAAGAAGTGTGAATGTTATCCTATCCTTACTAACACAAGCGTTGTATTCAGGCATAAAAATAGCACCATCAGGGAGATCGTGGAAGCCTTTCATATAAAAAAAAGGGGGGAAAGGGTTGCGTTAGCCAAGCTTCACTTAATCTCTTGGAAAAAGAGATCAGGTTGTTGGAGGCCACCTAGGACGCAATCTGTCGAAGCCTTGTTGCGCATTTCTGCATTGTTTGACGTGATATGCACATTCTGTATCACATGTTGTTCTCCTTTATATATATATATATATATATGCTATCTTTTTCAATAAAGTTTAAGTTATTAGTCGGTGCTGGTGTCGTCTATTCCTTCCTCTCCGTCCTTGTGTGTGCGTGCTGTTTCACGGTGAAGGTTTCTCGCCCAACTTGCTACCTTGCAGCTAATTTTTCTGAGATGTGCTCAAAGTATCCTTGCCAAATTTCTTCCACTAATGTGCTGACAGAACATCTAAACAGTGATAAGCAGCATAGACACAAGATAATCTAAGCAGGCCTGAGGATTGGGGAGTGTTGACTGCAAAGTTATCAGAAAGTGAGCGCTGAGGTCGTGGGCTTTGTTACAGAGTAATTGATTTCGGCTTGTTATGAATAGTTTTGATTGCGGTGAATACACTTCATGCAGTTCTTACAATATAGTGCAGTAACTTAAAGTCATCGCTTGTGTGTGTCACATAGTACTTGTTTTTGTCCTTCAGGATTTTTACAGTGCTAAGCAGTCATGGAGCATAAAGCATTTAGTGTTAGCATTGTACAGTAGCATAAAAGTAGACAGACAATACAGGTGCTAACCATCAACTGAAGTTTTATTTGCAGGAAAACTAGTTCACCCTCTCTTGCCACTGCGTTTAGTATTTGATTCTTGAAGTATTGAAGGATCGTTTCAGAACATACACAACTGGTATGTTTTCTCCTGAATATAGTGAAATGAGGAGACACATTACAAAAATGATCAGTTGAGTGAGTTGGTGCAGATTCACATTTTGAAGAAAACGTTCACAGAAAAACAAAGACAGAAGAGGAGGAAGCCAAACAGCGCTGCATTACCTTTATGCTTTCTTAGGTGTGATGACGCCTCGCAATGCAGGTTAGTGCAACGGGGCAGATGTGCGCTGTCGTGTTTGTGCTTACTGTTGTGAGGCTACTACAGCAGCAATCTTGTTTGGCACTGTATTTACTTATTTTGTTGCTTTCCTCTGCTTTGCAGCCGTTCTGACCCTGTGAACAAGGAGAACATGCTTTCCCGAGGCAGCTCTGGTACTCGAAAGTGTGGCAGCATCAAGTCATCTTCGAGCAAAGATAGCCTGGACTCCAATGGCCAGACAAAAGAGCACAAGAAGCCTCATTCTGGTAACCATTACTTCAATCTCGTACAAGAACTCTGCTCTCAACTTTCGCGGCTGCAGAACTTCCTAGCCACATGGTAGTACGTATGGGTAATGTTGATAAAGCTGAAGGTTTACCGTCGGAGTGCACCATGTACAGCAGGTGCAGCACGTGCTAATGTGCTTCAGCCCTAATCACTGATATTTTCATAGCTTGTCATAATAACCCAAATTTGTGACTCCTGTAGAACAAAAGCCCCCTGCGACCCACTTTTTCCCTTGGTGGGTCAGCACTATCATCTCGTGCCTGCATATTTTCTGACTTTTATGCATCTGACTCATGCCATCCTCACCTTGGCATATTATGATTTGGGAAATACTATGGGCGCTCTCTTATCCTTTTTTACTCAAAAGTTGTGTGGATAGAAATTTCGCAAATTATGGTTGGTGAATTCTGTGGTGCTTCTACCATGACACATCGCCTAATTATGCGGTTGCACACAGATAGTAATGAGATGGACAAACTCGAGCATGGCTATTTTCTCTGTTGCAACAAGGCCTTTTCAACGTAAAAGCCATTGGATGCTGTCATCATTATCTCCTCCCCATGTCGCTGTGCAGTGAAAAGTACAGAAGCTGTGATAGCCATTTGTTGGTTGTTTGGTTGGTTTCTGGGCTTTTACACCCCAAAACCACGCCGCAGTGGAGGGCCCTGGAAATTTCATTGTTGGACGACTCCAATGGGATTCCGAGGGCAGCCCATGCTACATGTAGCTTCACGGCATATACAGAAGTTGAAATGCACATGCGAAGCTTAGCACCGATACCTGCTTGTGAAACTGCTTTGAAACTGGCTGTTCTTGTGAGCCAGTTTTGAAACAGGTTCACTGAATGGTAAATGTATCTGTATATACATATCCCGCCAATTTCAAAGTACAGTGAGGATCTTTTTTCAGAGAGATGCCATTTCTCTGTGCTCAGAGTCATTGACATAAAAAGATATTACCAACTGTTGTATTTCTACAGGAAAAAAAAAGAAAGAAAATGATTTGATTTGGCCGTAAGTACGCTCAAGCATGCCTTTTTCCCCCTCTTATGCCTTGTACTGTCATTTCTAAATCAATAGAAAATCAGGCTGCCGCACAAAACCGTCCTTTTCTCGCCTCGTAAAAGGCGCGGCAGCACTGCCTAGAAGCCTCCCCAATGCATGATTAGCCTTTGGCTGCGAGCTCTGCGGTGCCGAGGAGGAGCTGGCCATGCCCACCTCCAAACTTACGCTCACTCTATGCGACTGAGATGACCAGAGACAAAGCTGCCACGTGCGCAATCTCGGAGGCACTGGCTTGAGTAACCTCAGGATTGGCAGTAGGACGGCTAAAGAGAATGACAGCCCACTTGGCGGCATAGTTATGCTGTGCAATAATTTCGTTTCAGTGGAATTACAAGCTTTTATAGGAACATTTGTGCATAAATGTTCACTTGATGTCATGGTAAAAAAAAAAAAAGTTGGTGTATCATTTCTTAAGACACTGGACGTTGTGCTTGTCCAGTGTTCTTGGTCTCTGGGTGCATCTTGTGCTCTTTAGAATAAAGAAAAATCATTTCCTTGTGTCTACTCTGCTCCTAGCTTGTTTTGTTACAAAGGCATGGTTCTCTAAATGACAGCACTGGGCTATTTCAGGGCTTGCACAGCCCACAGTGGGCACCCAGACATCGGAGAGTGCAGGCAAAGCGTCCCCCACAACCATCCTTCAACTGGAGCGAGAGAAGAGCTTGCTGGAGCAGCAGGTCTCTGAGTTGGTGCGCAATGCGGAGAGTAAGAAGGCCGAGATCGCCACCTTACGCATGGAGATCAAGCATCTTAAGGTGAGCACCTTTCTCTCCTGATTTGGTTGCTCTCACTTGCCTTAGAGGTTGTGAGTCTTCAGTGGGAAGCAGATGTCAATTTAGAGCTATGTTGTTAATTGCACTTGCAAAAACGCTTTTTTACCACATGAAAGAGGAACATCATGCGTCGTCTGTGAAAAGCCACTTGTGTATTAGAGACATGATTAAGGATTTTTTTTTTATAACGCCGTCTTCAAAAGTTCTAAGCAAACTGGGCTCAAAATTTCTTTACACCGTTGGGGACCATTGGCTGTGGGATGGCGCTTTCAAAGCCCCGCCACGGTGGTCTAGTGGCTATGGTACTCGGCTTCTGATCTGAGGGTCGCGGGATCGAATCCCGGCTGCAGCGGCTGCATTTCGATGGAGGCGAAATGTTGAGGCCCGTGTGCTGTGCGATGTCAGTGCACGTTAAAGAACCCCAGGTGGTCGAAATTTCCGGAGACCTCCACTACGGCGTCTCTCATAATCAGAGCTGGTTTTGGGACGTTAAACCCCACAGAACAGCAACAACAACATGGCGCTTTCAAAGTTGTAACAGCCAAAGAGGTTACCAAAAGTGAGGATCCCTCAGGTTATGATTTGATATGAGCTTTTACAGATTGAACAAATAAGAGCAGTCCCGTTCTCGTAACCTGCACTATTCTTTTTACTGATCTGTAACTTGTTTTTCCAGACAGTATTTATGTGCTTTGATAGCTGCACTTGTTTAAAAATCTGCTGCTCCATTGGAAAAGAATGAATCACTCAAAATTCTGCCTAGCCTAATGAATGTGCCCAGCTTCCTGCAAATATTTTGGTGTGCAAGTAAATACGGTAGCTTTATTTCAAAGCAGCATTGTGCTTCAAAAATAAAGGGTGAAAGTATGTCAGTGCCAATGTCACAACTTGGTCCCCACGGTTGCATTCGGAGCAGGGCTATTTTATGAAGCTGCATAGTTTGTTGCCCAGTGGTCAGTTGTGGAAGTTTCACTTAGTTCAGGGCACATGTCAACTGCAGAATAAGTTGGGCTTTTCTCACCCTGTCCAAAACACTATGCAACATTGTCGCACACAACTGTAGTATGTCTGAGATCAGTAGGGGGTGTACCTGCTTTCATCTGTATTGATATGTAATGTCTACAAATAAACCAGCATACAGTGACATCATAGGGATGCCTCTGAAAATTTTAGTAGGTACCCATGAAATTTGTTCCTATATTTGCAAATGCTCAAACCATGACTGTAAATTGCTGCCAAAAAATATCTATGTAACATTTCTAAATGCTGCCTTAGTATTTCCATGTATATAGTTACCAAATTACTTGCAAAAGAGTATTTTGGGTATGTACAGGTCTGTCATCAACTTTGTTCTGGCTGCTCTTCTTAACATTACAGTGGAACCCATTTATGCGAGTACCGAAGTGCCATGGAAATTACATTATTACGACCAATACAGTCGAACATGAATATATCGAACTCGAAGGGGATCGCGAATTAGTTCGATATATGAAAAATTCAATATAAAAAAATACAGGCCCCGAGACCTTGCCAGTGGCGGACGATCACCTACAATCGGCACATTCAAGAATGACAACTAATTCCGTACACGCAATGCAACATAATGTTTTATTTGCGTGAAAAAAATCGCTTATCTTGGCCTGCTTCTTCATCTTCAAAATGAAGTTGAAGACGCTGGCCTCAACCTTATTGAGGCTGTCCAGGTGCAACAGCCCAATTCCCTCCATGTCACCGCAACAATGGCGAATCAAGCTTAACGCTGCCGCTACTTCAGCAGCGGAGTACGCGTGTGTAACCGCCGCCTCGTCCGGACGATCTTCGTCGCCACTTGAGCTGTCGGCCTGGGCATTGACCGCAGCTACAATTTCCTCGTCAGCAAGGCTCGCAACAGCCCGAACATTGCAGTCCGCTTCCACGAAATCGTCTGAAGACAGTGCGGGTGGAACGGCAGCCGGGAAGAGGGAAATGGGTCGTCTATGTGCTCCTCGTCGCAGTCTTCACCAGTTTCTGCAAGTTCTGCCGTCACAAAGCCTGCCTTCCAGAAGCAGTTGGCCACTGTGTCCGTCTTCACGTCTTGCCAGGTGCCCGTCATCATTTGAATGGCACCAAGCAGGTCAACCTTCAGCTTGGTGCCCATGCGGAGGATGACCAGCAGCCTATCAAGGAGTCGCCTCCTGTAGCCCACCTTCAAGGACATGATGTTCTTGCGCTTCTTGACGCTGGCCATTGCCACACGAGAAGTTGAAAATTCAAGCACTCTGCAGCGCCTTCGCACAGCACACATGGCACGCACGCAAACGAGGAATGCGGTGGTATGCGACAACTCGCGGAAGTGAACTCCGCCAACAAAGCGCTCGCGATCAGTCGCGGTGGCAACGATGGCTACCCGGGCTACCTTCGAGGGCAGCAGCGATGGGCGAAAGGCGCGAGTTGTGGTTGGCTGAGCAAATACGAAAGGTGCGGGCTGTGGTTGTCTGATGAAAACTCACAAAACAGCACAAAAAAAAGGGCGAAAGGAGGAGGCCGTTGGCTCCTCTGTTCCTGCTTTCCAAGCCGACGGTAACGTGGAGAAAGCATGAGAGAGAGAGAGAGAGGGAGAGAGAAAAAAAGAAGGCTGTTCCGCAAGTTGGAGAACGCGACCAACAGGTAGTACAGTCCGAGCCCTCTCACCCTCACGTTTTTTGAGCGTGTCGGGTGTCGGCGGAGGCACGGTGCCGCGAAGGTGGCGAAGGTCGTGGGGCGCAACGAGTGCTGGAGCGCACCTTCCAGCTCGCGTGGCGGTCAGTATATCCGATGGCAGGTAAAAATACCATTCGACATAAACGTGTGAATTTCTGTACTTTTACAAAGGATTTTCAAGGGGATAATTTAGGAGTTTGATATAGCCAAAAATTTGACATATGTGGGTTTGATATATCTGTGTTCGACTGTAATTGTTATAACAGGGTTGCGTGAAAAGCAAAAAGAAATCTGAATAAGGTGTCACCAGAGCTGTTTGTGTGTGAGGGGTTAAGGGGATGAGGAATGGCTAAAAGAGCATTCCCACACTCCGTGTATGCTTCACAGCATGACACTGAGCACAACAATGGCCAAAGGTAACACCCTGAACCAACCTGCACCCTGCACTGGTAACACCCTGCACTGAGAGGACACTCTCACCCCATCCCCTCCAGCAGCAGTGCTATTTCAATCCCCACCCATCATCTAGTGGCCAGATGGGATTCCACTGAGGCCTTTTCGGGAAAGTTGGTGGAAGTTATTTAAGGCCAGCTTTGGAAACAATGTCCTTTGTTACTTTCTTTGCAGGGTGGGCTCAAGTTTGTTAGGATGGCAGAATTATGACGGAAAGAGACACCTTGGAGGAAAAGCTCATTTCTATGATATGACAGAGGGCCAGCCTTTTGCAGGGGGGAACAGCAAGTGTGCAGTGGCCAGAGCTTTTTTTTTCAAAGATTTCACTTTTCATTACATCTTGGCACCAACACCCAGCAACCAGACTTCATTGTTACAGCCAGTAATGGGCATGGGGCTGTTGTTGTAAGAGGATTAGTCCACCATAGAAAACGTACAAAAGGTGATGGCGCAGCAGCTGATGATTTTTGCACTTTATATATATTGTTAAAACCGGCGTTGTTATAAGTGGGTTCAGCTGTATGTGGCGCTCGTTTATGTCACTGGCACTTGCATCATTTCTCCCTGTAAACATTTGTTGCTCAGACACTTGCATTGAAATTGTACCTGCAGTCCACATTTTCAGGCGGCTCTGTAGAATTTGTTGTATTCTTGTGATATGGAGCGGGCCAACAGAAATAATAGGTAGCTGTCTTATAACAGTGTTGTTGATGTTGCATTGATCTTGCACTTCTCTGTCTAGGCCATGTTTACACAGACTGTGTTCATTGGAAAGTGTGCCTCTTGAAGCCTGTGTGTTATGTAGCAGTAATATAACTTGTGGACAGCAGGAGAGCTCTGGGGCCAGCCGCCAGCTGGAGGCCCTCCAGCTGGAGAACAGCACTCTGCGTGAAAGGTTGGTCCAGTTGGGTGTGGATCCTGCCGAGGCCTCTGGAAAACAAGACCCGCTACAAAGGTCCGCCTCAGCGGGCAGCCTTGATGGGGCCAGAGAACAGGTGAGCAGAGTGCTAGCCTCTCCTGTGCACGAGAGCGTCAAAATGTATATAAAGTACAGTGCTCATTCTTGTCCTCATTTATGATCTACAGTTTCATCTATCATCCACATGTCAATGCATTATGACATGCTGAGGTCAGTGTCATCCTGCCGTTCCACACTGGGTTGCAGGTTTCATGGCCAGCCACATGTGTTTGATGGGGACAGAATGCAAAACCCCTCTTCACTTTGACCTGTATGTACATTGTAAATATGCAGGGGACCAAAATAATTTTCCACCGTCCACTATGGTTTTCCTCAACTCCCCTGCAGTTTCCAGTCGTTAAAACCTCACACTTGTTAGTTGAATGTAATTAGCTGAGAATGTGAATTCCTGTTTAACACAAGCTGGGAACATGCATTCGGAAAGGCAAGGTTCTTCTGACATTAATAGGGCGACAAAGGCTGTGGCATGACAAATGCATTTATTCTTTGATGAAAAAACGTAATCCAGCTAAGAAGACAGGTGAACACAGGAAAACGGCAAGGAAGACAGGCAAGCAGCTGTCTGTTGCTACTGTTGCTTGGACATCAGCCGGGTTGAGTGAAGCCACTTTCGTGTTTTCCTTACTGTTTTGCTGGGTTCGTCTGTCTTCTTGGCTGGATTATGTTTTCTTTTTGTCAATGCAACTAGCCCAACAATGAGTTTTACTAGCATTCATTCTTATCTGAAGTGCACATTTGCAACTGAGCTTCCCTCCCAATTCATTAACAGCAAGCTGGATAGATATCCATAATTAACGAAAATGGAAGAGCTGTCTCCCTCCCATTTTGATGTGTGCCATGTGTAATACAGCAAACAAAAGAATACTGCGTGTACTCTTGCAATGAACGCACTTGCACAATAAACTTTCACACTTTCACGCACTTGCGCAATAAACGCACTTGCATAATAAACGTACCTCCAAGCTTTTGACCTACTGCAGTCCCACGAATGGCCGCACTGTGGCTTTCGTACTTCACTTGATCTTGCTGATGTCATAGCAACAGTAGCAGCAGCCGTACAATGCCTCCTCGCCATAGCACTTGTGTTTTTTATTGTCACGCTTTCTGCAATGTTCAGAAATGTCATTGATCCTGAGATATGAAACACTGGAGGCAATCGCTGGGAAAGATTCCAAGAACCAACGTATCAGTTCCCCGAAAATGACCCCACGCAAGCTTGGACAATTAATTTTTAGGTCCGTTGGGTGTACTAGCAAGATGCCAGCAGCGGTTCAAAGACAGTCAGAAACATGGGTGATCAAAACAAGGCAAATCTATTCCCATTGAACAGGTGGTGGCACAAATGGGCATAAGCATGGCTCTTCAATACAACATAGATGGGTTACAAATTAGCAAAGAACCAACTAACACTAAATATACAAGCTCATGGATGACAATAGAAAATCAAACACAAAACTAGTTCTATTCACCAGGGACACTTGAAATGTCCCCTCAACATGAAGCTTGACAGTTGTCCTGCGAAGCAGTGTCGTTCAACTTTTTCATTCTTCGTTCACTTTGTCACATCCCATGATGAATATCTGCCGACGACAGCGTATGGTCGATTCCTTAATAGTCTTCGGCCAGTTTTCAAGACATTTCAGTGTGAGTCACGCAATCTCAGCATGCGCAAAGCTGAGAGAAAGCTCGATTAAACTGGTAGCTTCTTTGCATTGGAGGCGCTCCTTCTCCTTCGCATCCTGCGGTTAGCGTCAGCATGTACTCTCCACTTCATCCTCCTCTCTCCACTGCCTAACATGCTCACCCGCTGGGATGCGACGATTCACTTCTGCATTCTTGAATTCTTCAGAACACACTAGAATCGTGCTGTGTACAGTAAAACCTCGTTAATAAGTACCGGCTTACGACGTAGTTACGGTTAAAACGTAGTTGCTACAGTTCTCTGGCCGAACCCCCATTGAAACCAATGTATTGACTGACCACTTACGGCGTAGTGGCTCGTAGAATGCGTACCGGTTTGCATGTACCATTTTCACTAAGTCACAGTATGCCAGCACCATGTTGTGCTGCAAATTAATTTATTTCTTAAATTTTCACTTTTGAAAAAGAAACGTGGAAACCACAATTCAATCGGTTTACCGACCGATGCTGCGTATCGACGGCACTATGGACAGCGCCATGACGGTGATGGTGACGGAGATGGGGCTTCCTCTTTTAGATTGGGCCTCCAAACATGGAGAGCTCAGCCGCAGCACCACAACCATCACTCTTGCGTTCCGACCTGCCCATACTGCTGCTGCTTCGCAACTGGACTGTACGTGTGAACACAGTGCACGTGTGTCATCAGTGACTCGAGCGCGCAAGTGACTTCATCCTGAGTGCAACGTGCGTAGTGGTGCCGTTCCTGGTTGTCGATGATCGACAGAAGATTTTCGCCAGGTTTCATCCGGAGAAAGGAAGCAATGCCAAAACCTCAACAAAAGAACAGCATACTATGCGTGAAGGAAAAGTTGGACAACATTCGCAGTATTGAATATGGAACTACGAAGACGACTCGCGCGTGCCTGGGGACTGGGGACAGTTTGCGGCATATGGAAAGTACACGAAAAGTTAAGGAGCGGTGCTGCATCGAACATTAAGAGGCGCCGCTTGAGGGGTCCGCCTTTGCTGAGGTTGAAGAGACCTTGGTGTTGTGGTTGAAAAAAGCCAGGGTGCAAAACTTGCCAGTCGGCAGCCCCCACCTCGCCGAAAAGACAGAAATATTCGCGAGTCATATGAAGTGCAATAACTTTTCTTGCAGCAATGGTTGGCTAGCAAGGTTCCAAGCGCACCACAACGTATGTGCGTGTGCGGAGAGGCAGCATATGTGGGCCACAAAGGTGCCACAGGATGGTAGAATGGGCTGCTGCCGGCAGCTCTAGCCAACTACGCCATGGAAAAACATCTTCAACTTGGATGAGTCGGCACTCTTCTACTGACTTCTGCCCAACAGAATGCTGGCGTTCAAGGGTGAAAATTGCACTCGTGGCAAGCATGCCAAAGAAAGGCAGTCGGTTGCTTTCGCGGTCAATGCAACAGGAAGCCAAAAGCTACCACTGCTTGTTATTGGGCGGTTTGCGAAACTGAGGTGCTTAAAAGGTACCCACCTGCCCTCGGGCATCATAAGAAGCTTGGATGACTTCAAAGCTTTTCGAAGAATATGTCAGGCTTCTGGATCGGTGTTTTGCGGAAGAAAAAAAAAATTCTCCTTGTGCTCGACAACACATCGGCACACGTTGCGCTGCACACTTGAGCGCATTTGAACTCTTCTTGCCTCCAAACACTATGGCGCTTGCACAACCCCTCGACAAGGGCATCATTCGCTCAGTTAAGCATTTGTACAAAAAAAAAAAACTTGCTATGCAGAATTCTGCACACAGTGGAGTGCGGCAAGGCATACTGCATCGACATGCTAGGTGCAATACACCTGCTAACCTACTTGTGGCAGCAGGTGGAGTCCACCACGCTGCTGAACTGCTTCGCTGAAGCAAAGTTCGTAGTGCGCGTGAACACTGGCGAAAGCGAAGAGTGTGCTGACGACTGCGACAGCCTGCTCACGGAGGTGTTGGAGCATCAAGCTAATGTCGAGGCTCTGCACTTTGAATCCTTCTATGACCTAGACAGCAACATGGCAACATCTCCTGACCTAACAGACGGCAAGATTGCTGCCGCTGTTGTGCCACGTGAAGTTGAAGATGATGAGCACGACGATGACGACATCGAAGTGGATCCAAGTCCGTCTCTGATGCCAGTTGCTGACGCCATGGCTGTGATGAGGGCATTTGCTGAGAAAAAAGGCCTCATGGCGAGGTTGGCCTGCAGTCTCTCGAAATTCGAGGATGCTGTTGTCACTGCAAGGCCTCCGCGAAGGGTACTGGCACTGACTGACTTTTGGTCAATTGCTTCTGAATAAAGCAGGCTGTGTACTGTGAACATTACTCATTACCTTTTGTTCACTTTTGAAAGGTAAGTCGCAGCTAATTCGTGGTTTTCGGTTATGGCGTACAACCGGTTAGCATGTATTTTTCCCATGTCCCCGTCAACTACGTGTTAACGAGGTTTTACTGTATGCGTAAGCTTCGGCCAGTTGTTGCATGACTGTCATGGTAGAGGCGCGAAATACAAACATTTCAGTGTTCGCCGTGCGGGGGCGAGAACGAAGAAGTGTGCGCGTGTGGTGCGTGGTGCGTGCAGTGGTTCGTGCTGCGCCACGTTGAAGCTAGCTGATTCTCACTGGACGTCCGGTCCATAGAATCTACGAGCAACCGCCACGGCATATTGCGACGCCAAAGACCTGCGTTCCTGCTGGGCAACGGGTTCAGGGAGCCAAGCAATCTGAACAACCGCTGAAGAAGACCTCAAGGGCCTGTGTTCCGCGCTGGGCGTCGGGTCCAGGGAGCCAGACGAGGCGGCGGTGCTCTCGGCTACTGCGGCGACAGCCAGGCTACTGGGGCGGTCATTTCCAGCTACCGGTGCCGTCGAACCCAGTAGCTGGAGATTCGAGTTAACTACCACGGCCTACCGGCTGCCGTGGCTGCCGAAACAGGCGCGGCGGCGTAAGGGCCGCTACTGCGGCCAGCGGACCCGTGGCTGGCCCCACATCGCCAGCATCCTACCGGCCACTTCGTCGTCGCAACCGACACCTGCTTGGGAGCCTGGAACTATTCAACGACAACGCGCGGGAGAATACGGCGAGACTATTATCCTTTTCGTTTCCCGGGACGTAATATAGTAGCAGCCGTAGAACTGAGTAGATACAGACACCGTAACAATCAGGTGCATGCCTTGTACATAGAAGTTTTGTAATATAAGTTGTGTGTGCATGTGTTCTCGAAAGTGGTGCGTTCCTTGGTAAGCGGTCCTGGGCCCAAACCTGGAGCAATTCCATCACAATGACGTTAGGCGCGCTGAGGTTTCGACTGCACGTGCCATGCTGTTTTTCTTCGCTGGGTTAGATACGGCACGATGTCTCTTAATACGATGCCGGGATCTTCGACGAATTGGGCACTATTTTGTGACAGGGAACTATTTGGCATGGCAATTCAAAACTCCCACATCCCGACAGAACTGCCACATGTTGCCAGGTGTAGCCATGTGGAAGCAGTGGTAGCACCATTTGCTCACACTGCCGTATTCCACCGTGCTATTTCAGTTCCTCCACACTGTGCACCACTGTGTGCTGCCATGTGTGCCGTGCCGCACAGGCTGGCACAGCTAGGTCAAAACATGGTGCATGGTCGGGTCGAGGTCTTCAAGATTGCCGTGATGAAATCTCGGACAACTGAGACGTTTGGCACAGATATAAGGGAGATATGTGATGGTGAGCTGCTTTATGTGTGGTAGCTGGGAGAATCCATTCTCCCGTTATGGCCACCTGCGAACAGTACTGAATGCTGATGCGGCTAAGCGTCTGCGAGATTGCATTGACGAGGTAGCGATCGGGGCTAGCCGCATATCGGCCAAGCCAAGCCTGTGTGGCAAGGATCATTAGCCTATGCTACAGTGGCTAGAACGTACCCATCGTGTGCTCAGTGGCATTGTTACGGGCAATACCTGCAGCAGCATAGAAACTATAGAAACTCTGTGAAACTATAGAAACTCCATAGAAACTACAGAAACCCGCAGCACGCTGCTTGTTCGTGGCGGGTGTTTTTTTGCTGTTTAGCGTTCGCCATTTTTTCGTTCTCGTAGCACTGTGGCTGAAACACATGTTATGTGGAAGTGGAAGGCCATTGCACTGGAAAAAACAGCCGATTCGTCGCTTCGAAAGCACCAAGTAGCATGCAGTTTATCTGGCCTTCAATTTCCTGATGCAATGTCACCTTCCAAAACTTCCATATACTGTTTCAGCACCATTTCCCAGATGTAAATTTGCATGCTAAATATAAACTGGTAATCTTAGAGCATGCCTGCACCAGACGGTGTAGTAGAAACTGGTTTTAAGGTGTGAGGTTTCGCATCTCATGGCGTCACGTGTCAGTAAGTCAGTCTAGTGGCACTGTCCGTGCCAGTAGCATCTTTTTATTTCTTATTTGCAGGCATTAGGCAAAACTTGTTTCTGTTGACTGTATTTGTCAACCTATTGAGCAATCTTTTTACCAGTTCTACTGCATCCCTTATGTAAGATACAAAAATCTCATAATAGACAAAAACAAACTTTGGAATGGTTGTATACTCTTGGCATACTGAGCATTTCCTCTTAAGTGCAAATGCACTTACAGAGTGGTGGTTACAGGTGCAGTTTTGAAAATTTGAGGCATTACCAGGCCATCTATTTAGAGTGATTTGGGCATTTTTGTGGTTTACTTGTTCTCTATATTCCTGAATTTCAAAGCAGTCATGTTTTTCAAAATTTATGAAGGCAGTAAGTCTCATTACACACTCATAATCCTGCCCCGCCATGGTGGTCCAGTGGTTACGGCACTGGGCCGCTGATCCGAAGGTCGCGGGATCGAATCCCGGCGGCGGCGGCTGCATTTCAATGGAGGCGAAATGTTGAGGCCCGTGTGCTGTGCGATGTCAGTGCACATTAAAGAACCCCAGGTGGTCTAAATTTCCGGAGACCTCCACTACGGCGTCTCTCATAATCATAGCTGGTTTTGGGACGTTAAACCCCACAAATCAATCATCATCACTTCATAATCCTAGCAAATTTCTGCAATTAGAGCATCAAAATGATTGAACTTTGCTCAGGGGCAGAAAGCTGTTTGAAGCAAGGATGAAGTTTGGGCACATCTACATGCACTGCTTGTCATTCACTGTCCATGCGACCTAATTGCTATAAATGCTTGCAGCTCTTGTAGACGCTAATGCCCTCTAGCACTCTCTGTACAAAGCTCTTGTAGGCACAGGAAGTTACAATACAATTGGTCTGACGTGTGTGCAGGCCAAATCGGTGGATGGTGCCCTGTCGGATGACGCTTGCCCCAGTGGCAGTCGCCTGGAGTGGGACAAGGCCAGCACCAGCAGCTTGAGTGAGATGTCTGTGGCCTGCCTCCAGGACCGTATCATGCAGATGGAGGAGACACACTACAGGTGCTCACTCGCTGGCTTTGTTAGGTCCAGTGTTTGTTGAGATAGGGAATGGCCTGATCGTGTTTGTCACACCTTGGTTTTGACATGACATGTTTTAGTCTTAAGAAACCATTTCTATGGAGGAATATTACAAAGGAGGAAATCGCCTTTCACTCTTTTGTAGCATAAATCTACAGGGGAACCTGTATGGCTTTCTCAAAAGGAAAAGCTTCCAAGTTGAAGAAAATCTTTCCAGGGCAGAGAATATTTAATTCGTCCAGAGTCCTGGTCCCCTGAACAGGATAAATTTTTTGTCAGTTAGGAAGCTTTGGTTTCTGAAATGTCTGTATGAACTTCCTTTTACCTTCATTCTTCGAATAAGTGTATGCTACTTTCTCCTTTTAAAGTCTGACTTGGGAATAAAGTAACGATTTTAATAAATATTCCTGATGTCGAAATTCTTGCCGAGTGTTCCTACTGCTATGCCACGTCCTTTTACAGATGATTAGATCCGTGAATGAATGAATGATTCTTTCGTTTATTCATTCATTTCTATCAATGAACTGAGAAAGAAGAGCGAGGACTCAAGGACACATCACAAAGATGTACAACTGGCACCGCCATATTGTTTAAAATGCAGCACCAACGAGGAGCTCCAGGCGACACTTCAAGAGCTGACCGACCTACAGGACCAGCTGACCGATCTTCAACTGGAGAACGAGCGCTGCTGTGATGAGAAGGCCCTTCTGCTCGAATCACTGTGCTCCCAAACAGAGAAGTTGGAAGAATGCCGATCGCACAATGACCACCTGCGTGCACTGCTGTTCGGCCATGCATCCCCACCTCCACAAGCTTCCTCGTCTTCATCTGTGCCAGCAGCGGAGGCACAACTTTCAAGGGAACAGCACTACGTGGAGCTGCTCAAGGTCTGCTTACACACTCTTTGATCAGGAATTGCTTTGATGAATTCTCCTGTGTCCCAAAACATTGTGCCACTGGCTGTCCACTCTGCCACATCTCGTCAAAGTAGCTTGGTGACTGTGGAAATTCTCTCTAATTCAGCTGGATTTGGGTAGTGCATCTTTTTTTCCTCCTTATGAATGATAAATGAAGCTCTGGCTTTCTAGTGAGATAATTGTACTGTAGTATAGTGTAGTTTGTGGTTAAGCTGTATTAGCTAGTTATTGTATAGCTCTTCCATTTTTCTGCAGGCTGTTGTCTGATAAGACATAGTTGTAATTTTGAGTCCCAAAGACCACGTGTGATCTCCATCCAACATTGTAGCCACACCTATGGATGGTGCGCATGATGAACTGGTGATCCAAGTTGTATAGCGTACCCTCTAAAGTACACTTGTAATCAAATGTTCTCATTCATTTAGGATTAGCTGACTTTGGTCGTCATAGCTGTCCTTATTGTGCCAATAAATGTTGACACCCGCTCGTCCTTGGCCACTTGCAGAAAGCGCATGAAGAGCAGACAGTGCTGCGTGGGCAAGTGGAACAGCTGCAGGCATCGCTGGAGGTGGCCTCACGTGAAGCCCAGGACCATCAGCGGGATCTACAAGGCCTGGCTCACCGCGTTTCCCTGTTGCAGGCGGCACTCGAGGCAGCCCAGGCTGCCTCTTCATCTGCCGGCCCGCAGGGAGAGGGTGATAATGCTGCACCAGTTGTTGAGTGAGTGGAGGCATGTGTGGACATGTTTACATCAAATCAAATTTATTTCGGAACACGAGGGCTCGAGAAAAAGTGGAAAGCATCGAGCCCCGTTTTACATGGCATACAGGGAGAGCGTGGTAGCACTTATACAGTATTTGTACAATGTAATACGTATATAATTGCAATATAATATTTGCGAGAAATACTATACAATACGATATTTACGTACACATTGTGTAATGATTAACAGCTTACATAAACATGGCAAGTAAATCAACATTCCTTTATACAATTTTAGAAGAGCTGTGTTGCATTAGCGTTTCACCATTGAGAAGGGATGTAGTGCAAGGTAAGGTGAGCACACAACATACAAGAGAGATGTCTGTTTTATGTGCCCATTTGTTATCTCTTGCTTTTCACTCGGAGATGAGCAGATGTTATTGCTACACCATATTTTTTTTTCAGTCTTTATGGCTGGTTCTGTCTGACGGCATACTTACTTTAGGAAGCTTATTACCGGAGCTGTGCAAATAGCAAAGTTTTAAATGTGAAGCAAATTCAAATACTATAGTCGGAGTGCAGGTCGACCTGAATATTTTTCGAATAATGTTCAATTGTTTTTTTTAGTAATACCATGTTGCAGAGAAATGTGCTGCTAAACATGGGCAACAAGATAAACAAATTTACTCTATGGGTAGCATATTCCCACAGTGACATCCCTACGAAAAGAGCATTCAGGTCCTGAAGAACAGCTTAACAAAACTGTGCATATGCATGAGCTAACTTTGCTGCAGTACACAAGTGCTAGCTTTGCTGCAGTACAAGAGTGTTAGCTTCTCTGCAGAACATGTGTTTGAGTTTCGCCATAGTACGCGAGCACTAAGCAGTACACAAGTGATAACTTTGCCGCAGTACTCAAGTGTTAGCTTTGTTGCAGCACATCAGTGTTCTGAAACGAAGCGTACTACATGCAGGAATAGGCCACTTGTCATGGGAAATAGCATATTTGCCTCTGAATAGTTTAAATAGTAAAGGCTAAGTGCAAATTCTATTGAATAGCTAATGCTATGCGAAGATTATTTGAAATTTCGAATGCGGTTGAACCCTGCAATAATGAAACCAGTGGAGAGAACAAAGAATTTTGTTGTTGAGAAATGAGACAGTGCATGACAGCGAGTTCAGTAAATCATAGTTGGGACAAGTCCATGATTAGCCTTCGTGCCTAGAGAGGCAGGTATCACTTGCCGCATAGTATGCCTACTGCGACGATCACTTTTATCCTGTGAGGGTTACCGCATTTCCTCAAATCCACTATGTACCAATTTTCAGCAGTTCACTGTGAAAATTTACTGAATGTATTGTAAGTAGAGTGTACACTAATCTTTGAAGTTCGCTTATTTTCACATTTGCAGTCTACCCGAAATTTCCCAATCGCCTTGTGTTACGGTTGCAGTCCTAGGGCATGCAAAGATGATGCAACACACCTATCTTTAGAGTGCAAAATGACTTTCCTATTACAAGAACTTGACAATCAAAGCAGCACCTCACCATGTGAATTTAACTGAAAACCGATACGACACACTGAGGCCACAGTCACATGTGACATGAACCACCGCAAACTTGCCGCAAATGTCCTCCGTCACAATTTTGCGATAGCGATTACACTGCGCCTAACTGATCTGACAGAAGCTCCTACCAACATTGTGAATGTGGTTTCGGTTTTGTACTCCGTTCGAGTGTGCAGGCAGCTTTTGGGCTCATTTTTTGGAACAAAGATACAGACTAGAGGTTCAAGTAAACACGCCAAATGCGCTCCACAGCATGTGGTGTGGCTGGCGCCATATGTACGATGCAATAGAGTGAGTGACCGATCGACCAAAGATTCCGATTTCGGCAAAAATGCAGTGATTCCAAATATCCTGCTGAAGGAGGGAGTACGCGATGATGGCTACCAGCAAACGTGCTGGTACAGCTTATCACTGGCAACTCTGTTGTGAAACTGTTCAGTGGCAGTACTAGCAGTGTGTAGCACTGTTGAAAATGCACACCGGCAATAACACAAACCACCATGGCGTTGTTTGCTGTGCAGTGGTGCGAACGGTGTAAAAGCAGTGAAAGCACGCATTTCACAATGCACTGCCACAGGTCACGCCCGGCCGCGCTTCAGTGCATGTTACTTAGTAGCAGCACACCACGGTGGTTCGTATTACGTGCACATAATGCAAACCTGCAAGTAATTTTTGTTCACGATGCGCCTACTTACATTTAACGATGATGATGCAGCGATCAACAACGAAGGCAACATGAGCAGTCAACAACCAAGATGGTGACGACGTTTTCAATGTGGTAGTGCCCATGCAGGTGTTCTGTGGTGTTACTTGGGGAACTTAAGTGAGCAGAAGGTTCATTTCAGCACATTTCTTGAAATTAGTTGGGGTCACTATGGGGTCTAACAGCAGACCAAATTTCATTATTGAGGGATCGCAGTTTAGAGACGTTTCATTATCGAGAGATACGAAATGCATTGGATCCTATGGGCTTTCGCCGGGGATTGTAAAATGCTTCGTTGTTGTGAGAATTTCATTGTTGCGGGATTTCATTGTTGCAGGGTTCAGCTGTATTGGCACAGTCCTACTTATAACCTTTTCGTAGTAGATTAATGATGGCTTGTTTCAATTGAACTCTGTTGTGAGTTGGGAGGCATCCATTTAGAGGTGTTTTAAAGGCACACATGTAAGAGAAATTGACTGGCAGAGATAGCATTAGCTGTAGAACACCTTCCTAAATTGTCAAATTAAAGATAAAAGATGCTAGATGAAATGTGTGATAAGTCAATGACTCATTGAACAGTGCTTGTTATGTGTTTCCTCTTTGATTGTATAAAACATGAATGGTAAAGGTGATCGTAGGACCGTAGGTATTGATCCTGTATTTTTTTTTCTTTGTTAATATTGTTCCAAAAGGTAAGCAGAATAGGAAACCTGTTTACACAATATCTGCACAATTCTTGTTTCACTATCCATGGATTTGTAACGATGCACATTTATCAGCTTGTGTTGCGTCTTCAGTGTACTTCTTTTGACAGACTGCTTTTCTAGTGTAGTGGACTCTATGCCGTGAGCGTATGGCCAATTGTGCATGCTATTTTAAGCCGCTGTGTTTGGCGCTATGAGGTGTGCTTCATTGCTTGTGACTCCCTGGATGCCACAGCCTTTGTGAATTTCTTCTTTGGCAGTGGGGCAGCCGAGGTGGTGGACAGCACTCAGTTGAGCCATGCTGCCAGGTGGCAGGAAGAGGAGCGCAAGCGGGAGGAGGCCCTGCAGGAGCAACTGGCGGTGGCTCAGCGGGAGGCCGCTCGTCTCTCGCAGCTGCTGGCCGAGGTGCAGGAGGAGACGCAGGCCACCCATGCACAGGTTGGCCTACTTACTTGCCTCCCATTGGCTGCTTCCCCTTAGGTTTCAGGATTGGTGGTAGAATGTAGCGAGGGGGGCAGAGAAATAGGCCTAGGTGTGGAGGAGGAGAAATGGAGGAGTCGATTGGTTGCCTGTATGCAGTTGTTTCTTGCTCATAGGAGCTGAAGCTAGGTACCCATTTGTCCAAGAAAAATGTAAGCGAACAGCAGAATGGCAAACTGACAAACAGTAATCATTGGCGGTTCCCACTAGTAATGACATAAATGCAATTTCTGGTCTTTTCTGTCCCAAAACCATGATATAATTTATGGGAGGCACCATAGTGGATGGAAGGCTCTGGAAATTTCAACCTCCTGTGGTTCTGTAACATGTACTGACATCACTCAGTACACAGGCCTCGACATATTGCTTCCACCAAAATGCAGCCTCCATGGCTGAGATTCGATACTGTGGCCTTTGGATCACCAGCCAAGTGCCAGAACCACTAGACCACCGCAGCAGTGCAACACTTCGCGCCAAAGCTTCCTTAGTTATGCCAGTGCACTGTGCTGCAATGGTCATGCAGGTATTTTAGGGGCAAAGCTCCTTATGCCGTGGGTCTGCCCATCCTCCATTTGTAGTAGCCACCTCTGGTTCGTGAAGTGCTCACTAGATGGCGTGATGGCGCTCGCTTCATTCAGATGTATGGGAACGTGTAGTATGGGAGTCCGTCCGTCCATCCGTCCGTCGCGGTGCTGCGGTGCTGCTTAGCTAGTACGTGAATTGATCAATAGATGGCACGGAGGCACTCGCTGCGTGCTCTAGCGTGATAGGAGAGCGTTAGATGGCGACACACAGTGTTTGTCACGTCTTTGATGATGTACTGGGCAAGATTCACGGAAGTTTCACGGTTTTTACCGATGAACATCCAGAGCTTCGCCCACTCATCATCATTCACTCCGTGGATATGCGTGGATTTTTTTGCTGTATTGTTTGTTCACTTCATATTGTATTATTGTCTTTCTGTATTGTTTGTTTACTTCATACTTCAGAACAGGGAATGTCGCTGGAGCGACAAGTGAACTTGTCTTCGCCAGGGTGGCCTCTAGCTAACCGTGCATTTCTGGAGCCGAGTGATGATCACAACTGATGAACAGATCGCTAAAAAGATGGAGAACAGGGAAAGTCACTGGAGCCAAGGTTTCGACAAGTTCACTTGTCGAAACCTTGGCTCCAGTTGTGTGGCGACGCACTCGGCTCCAGAAATGCAAGGATGGCCGCCAACAAGCAAATGATGCGCCTGTCACCACAGCGGACCGTGTGTTCAAAAAAACGATTCACTGACAACCCATTTAATTTCACTTGCAAGGTTTCACCATTTATGGATGCTCCTGGTCTATGGCAGGTTTGCGCAGGGCTCTGGCGCATGCAGCGCAGTGCTTCCAGAGAAATGCGAGTCGTTCGAGAGGTTTTGCTTGTGTGCAGCTGTCGATGATCCCTGTGCAGTTTAAAGGTCCCAAGGTCCAAAGTTTCAAGGTCCAAAGTTGTGCTCAATAGCTTAGCTAAGGAACAGCAATTTAAAATCAACAATGAACCCTTACAATGTGTAAACGAATATGTATATCTCAGACAGTTAATATCAGGAACTCCTACCCAGGAAAAAGAAATTCTCCGTAGAATAAGGAGGGGCTGGAGCGCATTCGGAAGACATTACGAAATCATGACCGGAAACTTACCGCTCTCATTAAAACGAAAAGTATTCAATCACTGGCATTCTCCCAGTACTAACGTACAGAAACATGGAGAATAATGAAAAAAACTAGAGATGAAACTAAAGAGCGCGCAACGTGCAATGGAAAGAAAAATGATAGGGGTAACGCTAAGAGATAAAAAACGAGCGGAATGGATCAGAGAACACACAGGAGTGGCTGATATTATCTTATCAATTAAAAGAAAGAAGTGGACCTGGGCAGGACATGTCAAGAGCAGGAAGGATAATAGGTGGACAGTAAGAGCGACGGAATGGATACCAAGAGAGGGAAAACGCAACAGAGGTAGGCAAAAGGTTAGATGGAGCGATGAAATTAAAAAGTTTGCGGGCATAAAGTGGAACCAACTCGCTCAGGATAGGGTGGATTGGGAATCGTTGGGAGAGGCCTTCGTCCTGCAGTGGACCTAAACAGGCTGATGATGATGATGGTGCTTACATGCAATGGGTCCACGTGTCCAGAGTACCCAACTCATCTCCCGTCCCTCGATTTGCCAGATTGCTGCTTATGTGTTCCCCAGCTTTGCGAAGACAGGTTTTACTTTTGTGTTATGCCGATTGTTATGACAGAGGGATCAACAATATTTTTTTCTCTCGTGTGGTAGTACTTTGAGTGGTGTGCGCGCATATTGTCACATGGTATTGTGACTAGTAGAGCAGAAATGTGAGAAGGTTAGGGGCATGGTCTTTGTTCAGTGAAAGTGTGCCCTAATTCATCAGGGGTAAGAGTGACAGGTGCAACTGCCAGTTGGTGGGGTAAGAATTGCCATTTACAATGGAGTGTAGCATGTTTGACATTTCTTATCAAGATTTTGAATGAATGGAATAAAGATAAAACGATGGCATCGTTCACTTACTTGCATTAGGCACAGAGTTACATGCATGCAGTGAAATGAACCTATGCCACGAATGATGAAGGGTGCACAATAGCAGAGACCAATTAAATCATTGTGTAGAAGCATGAATTTAATTCTATGAATGGGCAAGCAGAAGTTGGAAAGCGTTGCACCTTATGTATGTCTGCACTGTAAAGCTTCAAGACAAATGTCACCGGAAGTGCAAATGGTAGCCATTAAAACATTAAAACATCAGAACATTAAACATGTTCAGTTCCAACTTGTACATTTACCATTTTCACCTTTGTCGTCATGCTTGTTGCTGGTAAGTTTAGTTCCCGAGTGCCAACAGGCCCAGCTCACTGGCATTGCACATTAAATGCTTATTTTAAGTGGCATAAGCTGTAATGAACTTATCAATGTACACTTTGCCACTTTGATACAATTGCAAACCAGCATTGCCTTTTTATGTCCCATTTGAAGTAAACCATGGTGACAGGCCAACTGCACTCATAAAATGATTCTGTGGCCTGGGTGGATATCCTCCGAACGGTCCCTGCTGCCATAAAATGCAGGTCTCTGCACTGGAACAACGTGTGGAGCAGCTGGAAGTGGAGAAAGCACAGTTGCACGAGGAGGCAGAAGCCCGATGCCAGCGACTGTTGGAGGAGAAAAGGCAGCTACGCGCCACCATTGCTGAGATGAGCAACAGCCTGGCTGACAACACCGCCTTGCTGGGAGCTGCACGTCGAGACCTCAATGATCTGCACTCGCAGCACACTCTTGAGGCAGGTCATTGCACAGCTGGAACTAGAACAAGAACTCCTTTTTTTCTTCTTTTCAAAGTCTTTCAGCTTTCACCTTTAGTGGATGAGCTAGAACTATTTCAGTATTTCAGCTTTCATAATTAGGGAATGTATGTGACATGCCAGAAACATATGCGGGAAAAAGAGGGCATATTTGGGGCATTGTGAAACTTGTGGAAAAGCATGCGGAATATCCGTATGTCACGGGTAGCTACGGAAAACAAATCTAAAGCTGCAGTCACACGTAGCGTCACTCATTTCACTTTTGTGTTGCTGTGGCCATGACTGGTAGCACACATTTATGGAAAGTCAGTCCTCACCCCCCCTCTCAACCTCGGAGTTTCAAATTTGTAAATGTAGGTCTATTAGAAATCATGTAAACATAGTAGCCACTGCTAACATGTTTGCTTATACAAACAGCATGTTAGCCATGTTTGTTTACAGCTATTATACCATATTTTTGTTGCTGGAATTCAACTTTCACAATATCTCAACACACGAAAGTTATATGAAAACAACATTCTGAATTTCATGTTTTCTTGCCCAAATGGATTGTTTAAAAAACTGCTGTGTGTCACTGTGTTGGCGATACGAAGAATTAGACTGGTATTGCTTGCCTTCACAGAATGAAGAATTTATTCTTCCAGCAGTTCTTTTTCTGTTGCAGTCCATTTTTCTTGCTTTGAAATCACTCACGTGCACACTTTGATTGCACCACTCAATAAGCTGACAAGGTCAGCCTACAGGGAGTTGCTGAACAAAGCCTGTCTTCGAGTTCTGATTATTTTCCCATTTTTGGCTCGTAGAAACTTTTCCCGGTCGATGTGCAGCTTGATTTCATAGTGCTCTCTTTGTTTATGTTATACCAATGCCACACAGGTACTTCTAACCGTAATCTGTGCTTTGCAGTCTGTCTCCCTGATTGCGATTTGGCTGACGTCAGTGCATAACCTGATCAGGATTCATTCGGACTGTTTAACTGCGACACTGTTGATCACGATCTAGGAATGTGATGCAGATCGGCGTCGACCACGATGAACAGTGCCCGTGTGAAAATGGCATTACTCGTAGTCACAGGCCTCCAGTATGCTAAGCAACATGGGTATCTCCAGCACACAGGATTTCTTTCTTTTGAAATGAGCTTTATGATAACACTGGCATGCTACCATTTGCACTCGATTCAGAGAATAGTGCAAAACGGTTGTGGTCGAGCACGAAACCAACCAACGTGAACTAGCAACAAAGTGCACTCTGCTGCAATGAGCGCTGCCATTTTGCGATGGCTATGACACTGTGCTTACCCCTTTGATGGGAGGCTTTTGCGAACGCTGTGAACGTGGTTTTGGTTTCATGCTTGTAATGTGCAGGCAATTCTTGGGCTCATTTTATCATAAACAAATTGCGCGTTAGAATTGTGCAAACATGGTAAATTGGCAGCTTTACCAACTTTGTTATACCGTGGCTTAGCTGTATCAGTGGGAAACAATGCATTACATTTTCTTCCCCCTCTGTGATTGTGGTTTGCAGAAAGAGGAGTGGAAGCGCTTTGAAGCTGACCTGCTGACCACTGTGCGAGTGGCCAATGACTTCAAGACAGAGGCCCAGCAGGAGGTGGAGCGGCTCCAGTGCGACAACCAGCAACTGCAAGAGAAACTTGAGGCTTTGGAGGCCCAGCTGGCCAAACTCAAGGTGCGTGTACACACTCGACACCTTCCTTCACAGCGACATACAAATCTCTCTGAATGGAAGCTTCGACACAAGCATGGAAGCTTCGATATAAATCTGAATGGAAGCTCCGACATAAATCTGAATGGAAGCTCCAACATAAGCACAACTTCAGCTGCCTATTAAGACACAGCCGAATCTCAGTAACACAAATCCCGTGGGAGTGCGGGAGATATTTTATCATCTCATATATATTTCAGGGGACACTAAAGAGAAACAATGAATCAGTTTATTTCGATGGATTATTAAGAACTGTGTTGTCATTGATTTCACCACCATAGGTTTAGTATTAATGGAGAAGACGAAGCTTAAAGTTTCATTTTTGAATTTCCCGCCAAAACCTAAGCACCCGAACACAGGTGTGGCGTCACAGATTTCAAAGTATTTCCTTCATGTTTTGGTCACTTGGGCTCAATGATATTGGATGATACTCACTACGTTAAATCTCTGGCCCCCCTGCAACACAACTGGAATCATTTTCATCGGAAAATAATTTTGTCTGCTATAGTAGGTGCCTTCAAAATCTGTGATGTCACAGTGTTTTGGTGCAAGAATGCAAAGGCAGTGTTGCCACCTGTATTTTCGTTTTGTGCGTTTTCTTGATAACTAAGCGGTCCCTCTTGGCATAAGTTGTGCTGTTGTTATTGTGAAAAAGTAGTTGACTAGAGTGGACAAAATAGATTTCCTCTTTAGTGGCCCTTTACTGATCCAAGATAAGCGAACATGCACATGAAAGTGGAGATAAACCGACAAGGTTAAACTTGTTCCAGACAAAAGCATTTGCAGTGACTATACAGTCGAACACGGATATATCGAACTCGAAGGGGATCGCGAATTAGTTCGATATATGAAAAATTCGATATAAAATAAATACAGGCCCTGAGACCTTACCAGTGGCGGACGATCACCTACAATCGATGCATTCAAGAATGACAACTAATTTCACACACACGATGCAACAGAATGTTTTATTTCCATGGAAAAAAATCGCTTATCTTGGCCTGCTTCTCCGTCTTCGAAATGAACTTGAAGACGCTGGCCTCATGGACGCTGGCGACATGGAGGGAACCGGGCTGTCCAGGTGCGACAGCCCGGTTCCCTCCATGTCGCCGCAACAATGGCGAATCAAGTCGAACGCCACTTCAGCGGCAGAGTACGCACGGGTAGCCGCCGCCTCGTCCGGACGATCTTCGTCGCCACTTTAGCTGTCGGCCTGGGCATCCTGGGTCCCTGCGACTGCAGCTACAGTGTCCTCGTCAGCGAGGCTCGCAACAGCCTGAACATTGCAGACACTTCGGGTGGAACGGCAGCCGGGAAGAGGGAAATGTGTCGTCGGACTCCCGAAACGCATTATCTATGCGCTCTTTGTTACCGTCTTCACCAGTTTCCGCAAGTTCCACCATCACGCAGCCTGCCTTCCGGAAGCTGTTGGCCACTCTGTCCGTCTTCACGTCTCGCCAGGCGCCCGTCATCATTTGAATGACACCAAGCAGGTCAACGTTCAGCTCGGTGCCCATGTGGAGGTTGACCAGCAACATATCAAGGAGTCGCCTCCTGTAGCCCACCTTGAAGGACTTGATGATGCCCTGGTCGAGCGGTTGCAGCTTCGCTGTCGTGTTGGCTGGCAGAAACTTCAGCTCTATGTTTTTGAGCTCGCAGGTGGTGTGGTAGGCCGAGCAGTTGCAAGAAGGCACACACGACGCCCCGACTTGCCCAGCTCGACGTCCCACACTTGCAGCCATTCTGTGAACAGCTGACGCGTCATCTACGCCTTCTTGTTTGAGGCGTAGCGAACGGGGAGCTGCTTAGAGTTCTTGAAACAGCATGGTGCCCTTGATTTTCCAATCACAGAGGGCTGGAGCTTCCGAGACCCATCCATGTTGGCTGCCAGCAGAATGCTCACGCCGACTTTACTCATTTTGCTGCCGTGACACGTGCTACCCCAGACGTCGAGAGTCTTGCTCGACAGCATTTGCCAAAATAGACCAGTCTCGTCGGCGTTGAAGATTTCCGCGGGGAAAATTTTGCTGAGATTTGCGGCCACTCCTTCGTCATCCACTTCTGGATGTCCTGGATGCTTATGGCTTCACTTTTCGCTGTCACCAGAAATGGTTTTGCCGACAATGTTGTAGCGTTGCTTAAATCGGTGAAGCTACCCGGTGTTGTCGGCGAAATTGTCCTCACCAAGTGCAGTGGCGAAACATTTGACCTTAGCCATCAACATTGGGCCATCCACAGGAATGTTCTTCGCCTGCACTTTTAAGAACCAGGTATAGAGTGCCTTTTCTACTTTCCCATGGGCAGAAATGCACACACGACAGGCTCCCTATGTTCACTGCTCCGCTGCCTTTGCCTTGTTCTTCAACAAGGTGCTCAGAGTGCTCCGTGGTTTCCCAATGTCGTCCGCCACCGTCGAACTTTTTTCGCCCACCTCGATACGCTGTATGGCTTTCAACTTCGTCGCAAAGTCCACAGCGCCTTTGCACAGCACGCACGCAAGAGAGGAATGCGGTGGTATGCGACAGCTCACGGAAGTGAACTCAGCCAACAAAGCTCTCGCAATCAGTCGCGATGGCGGCGATGGCTACCCGGGCTACCTGTGAGGGCAGCAGCGATGTATGAAAGGCACGAGGTTTGGTTGGCTGAGCAAATATGAAAAGTGCGGGCTGTGGTTGGCTGATCAAAACTCACAAAACAGCACAAAAAAAAAAGGCGAAAGGAGGAGGTCACAGGCTCCTTCGTTCCTGCTCTAAAAAAAGAAAAAAAAAGGAAATGTGAAAGGAGGAAGCTGCCACCTCCTCCTTTCCTGCTCTCTGAGCCATCGGTAACACGGAGAAAGCATGAGAAAGAGAGAGAGAGGGAAAAAAAAAATAAAGAAGGCTGTTCCGCAAGTTGGAGAACGCGCCCAACAGGAGTACAGTCCGAGCCCTCTCCCCCTCATGTTTTTCGAGCGTTTCGGGTGTCGGCGGAGGTGCGGTGCCGCGAAGGTGCCAAAGGTCACGGGGCGCAGCGAGTGCCGAAGCGCACTTTCCAGCTCGCGTGCCGTTCGATAAATCCTATGGTGGGTAAAAATACCATTCGATATAAACATGCGAATTTCTATACTTGTACAAAGGATTTTCAAGGGGATAATTTACGACTTGGATATAGCCGAAAATTCGATATATGTGGGTTCGATAGATCCGTGTTCGACTCTATATTTGAACTGGGGATGTGCAGTTATTTGAATGTTTCAAATGTATGTGGTATATCGCACCTCTAACATTCATATTCAACTCGGAAAAAAGGTATTAGACATTCTCGAACAGTTGAGGTGATCGAATATGTTTGGAAATATTGAATGCAATCTGGTAATCTTGCCAAAAATGACTGCTGTTCCACTCCGTAGGACCACTTCCTAGAAGTCAAATGCTCTTCCATCAGACACGGTAGGTATACAGTGCAGTCATGTCTTTTACCATGCATTGTCTTGATTTGAATAGTGACTTATGTAAAGATGTATATGTCCCCCTACTGAATACCTGTAAAGGTGATGCAGGAAATGAATGATTGATTGAATGAGTAAACATCAGCACTTGTTTTAAAAAGAGCTTTCCAGAGCTATCACTCCTATGGAAGTCGGCTTTTTGCTTAAATTCTTACCTTAATGCTAGCGCTGATATGGAATTAACGTTTTTACTTGAGTAACACTAGAAGTAACCATCGAGTAATTGTCAGAAAAGCTAGAGAAAGCACTACAAGAAAGCAACAAACTTTTATTATTGAACCGCAGGATTTTATTATGATGAAAGCAAATAAAGCCCAATGGAAATCACTTCTTGATAAGCTTGCTTGCAGATTGTTTTGCAGTGCAGTTAAAAGAAGCCGATTTCGCCTGAGCTTTTCCTGATTTCAATTTTGGCTTCATGTGGTAGCCCGTGCCCATTTGTTCGTTGACATTGTGGGTAATTAAAATGAGTGCTCGCTCATTCCAACTTCAGAGCAAGCAGGAACTCTCACCCAAGGTCCACTCCTCGTCAGCTGATGGTCTCTCTGAGGGTGGAGGAGTCCAGGAGGGGGCACCTCTGAGCACACCGCCTCGTAGTAGTAGCAGTGGCAGTAGCCGCCCATTGTCCAAATGGAGTGACCTCCGCCCTGGCAGCAGCAGTAGCAGCAGCAGTGCTCAACACTCAGTGCGCAGCTTGATTGAGTCCATTGAAAATGCCACAAAGCAGGCTAAAGGTAAGCAGGTCCTTGAAGACTCCACGTGTGCTGTCAGTAGTAAGCCTGCTACATTGTATAGCTGCCACAGCACTTCAACTGGGTTACTGAAGACACATCTGTTGTGGCTCAGCTTAAAGAAATTTGGGGCGTAAGGGGTGAACACCAAAAGCTTTGGAAGCAAAATCATACGATGGGCCATACAAAACAGCATTCCAAGAAATTCATCAGCTTGTAGAAAAGTTTCCTTGTTGATATGCAGCTGAAGCTATCCTTCCTTTGTTTTCTCTGTCCATGAATGCATGCCTTATTCACTATAAGAAAAGAAAAATAGAAAAGAAAGAGAGAGAGAAGAAGATGTGAAATAGCTATCCTGAGTGTGCAGGATAACTTTCCTTTGACATGTGCTTTTGTAATAAGCAGCATTTGCACTTCATTGGAGACAGTGGCACATGTACACAGGCCACAGTGAGGCTCTATATCAACACAACCTACACAACAAAATGTGCTCATTCACTATTTTGTGATACAGTTAAACCTGCTTATAACGAATCTCCATATAACGAATTCCTAGATATAACGAAGTTTTTCTATTCCCCGCCGTTACTCCATAGAAGTACATGTATTTGAAACCTCTACGTAACGAAGTGGCAGCGGAAGAACCCCTCGAAATAACGAATTTTCTCCGCCGACAGCCTGAGATTTTGCCCCAAATTTTGTCACTTTTGCGCGAGCAACAACCGGAAGCACCTCCTCCGCCGCAACGGAATGCGAAGCGGCGGTGTCGCACTTGGCACGCTCAGACACGGTGAGTGCGAGGCGAGAGCGAGTGCATGTGTGCGTGCGAGCGTGCGTGAGGAGGGCCTGCATCCCTCGACCCGGCGGTCATCCCGCCGCGGGCGTGTCCTTTCCCCCTCACTTAAACCTGCTCCCGCCGCTTTCTGCAGCTGGCCTAGCCTGCCAAGCCGCCACCCTCCTTTTCCAGTTGATGTTACCGAGTCGCGCCGGTTTAAGAGAGAAAGAAAAAAAAACCGAGCTTTTCTTTTTTTTCTTTTTTCAACGTGCCAGCAGCGCGACTCTGGTTGCTGCGCGAGTCTGCACTTCGCTAACCTGACAGTAGGTGAGAGCGCTTGTTAGGCCTAGCTCGCCGGGTCACGGGCGGCGCGCCTCAAGGGAAGTTTGCCCTTGACAACACAGGGATCGGGTGCACAGGAAATCGCGGGGTGATTCAAGGGCAGTGTGCGTGAAATGGTAAAAAAAAAGAACTGGAGACAAACAGAGGTAAACTGGAGGACACGGGCGCGCGTTTGGTGTGTAGTGTTCGCGGCTGACAAACCGCGTCGCCTCGGAAATCCTAAATCCTATCCTCAGAGGGCGCGCACGCAACGCCTTTTTTTTCTTCCCTCCGCTCATTGTTAATTCGTTCCGCGCTCCTTCCTCCTCCACGGTGATTCGCTGTGCTTTTTTCGGGCGGCGCACTTCCTTTGTGAAGCCTGCTCCCTACCTTCGATCCGCGATTTTCGGGCAGCCGCATTATAACCGGTCCTTCATATCGGGAAGGGGGGGGAGGTGAGGAGGCTGCACATTAAAGGGGTCCTGAACCACCCTCCGGGCTTGGTGAAAAAACATATTCTATGGCTTGCCTACGCTGTAACGAACATCTCAGTGAAATGCTGTAGTCATCCGCGAAGCGTAGCGTTCACAAGCTGTCACACACTTCGTTTCGGCAGACCCGTAGGCTTCCACTTACGCTTAGGCCTGCGGCGCCCTAATAGCCTCGAAGCGGTACACTTAGTTTTGAGTTCGCCGGCCGACCCGTGCAGTTGGCACGTGTGGTGGTGTTGGTCCTGATTGACGCACACTCAGACAGACACGGATAGGTGCTTAGAAACAAAAGCAAAAGCATTTAATCATGAGCAAGGCAATAGGCAATTACAAAAGAAATGAACTCAGACTATAGGAACACGCGCGACAGGAACTCGGAGGAAATACATGCAACAAGGTATCAATACAAGTATAAACAATGCAGGAGTTAACACTGGTAACAAAATAACTAGATGAAAAGAAAACATAACGAGAACTAACTCGATGCACTATCTCTGGTGCGGTGCAGCGCATGCTTCGTTCTGACACCGAAATTCGGTGAATAGAAAAAGAACATTAAATGAAAATAATTATGCCCTACGGAAATGTCCAACAATAACGGTCGTGACTCTTACGTAGAGGAGTTGACGGGTGTCACTGGCGTCTCGTCGGCTTCGGTAGACGAAGAGAGGGCCCGATGTTGTGCACGATGTTGTGCACGATGTTGTCACTTCGGCTGCTCCATACCCGACGACTACGCGAGACTCGCGACACCGCTGACTGCTCTCTTGCTGGTCAAGACGTCAACTGCTGTGGCAGCCAAATCGGGCCAGAATGATCGTCTCCTTTTCGCGTGATGAACGAAGCGCGCCGCCCCGCTGCGGGGGGCCCCAGCCCGGCGGCTGCGTTTCTTTGGCGGTGCCGGCGGCATCCCGAGGCGTCGGCGATAAAATGGCCCGCAAGGCCAAGCTTTTCCTCGGGAGGCAATTAGTGACTTTTTCCCTTTTTTTCCAAAGGACGCCGAACCTCGCTCCGCACATTCCCACGCCGTCTCTTATCTCGTTGGACACGAGGGCAGCCGAGAACACCTGGTGGCTGTGACACAAGCGGAGCACAAAGCTTCCACTTCTTCAGGAGCCCTTAACTCAAAAAGCGGCTTCTCCTCACGCTCCTTGAATATGCTCTATTTCGTCATAGAGCATTTACAAGGAGCGTCGCTGCTATTGGCCGATGGCAGACACGCCCGCCTCGGCTGTGTGCGGGCCCTTTGCAGCGCGCCTTTTTTAAAACCGTAAGCGCGTGCGTGCCGTGCATGCCGTGCATGCCGTGCGCTCGCTTTTCCTTGCGTTGTGAGCACCTATATAGGCAAAATAGTTGCTGGAAATATGTAAAAATATATTTGTTAATGCGCAAGCCTCATAGATGCCATTGGAAGGCGTCCGTAAACTACCTCGGCGTGGATGTGAACGGTGCGGTGCATAAGTCACCATAAATATAGTTTTCCAAGAAGCCAACAAATGCATGCCTGCAGCCTGTAATAAATCACAAATTAATGCCAAACTTTAATTCATCAGTGATTGTAGATGGGTTTATTCCCTATGGTACTCCAATGCGCCACCTTCTAGTACTCGTACTCAATAACATGGCTGGAGTCGAACCCAAAATATTTCTTCTATAAGGTAGATTAAAGGACTAGGTCTGATTAGGGTGTACTTGGGTGGATTAGAGCTCATTAAGGCGCATTAGGGTGGATTAAGACAAAGGTGCATTAAGGTGGAGTATGGCATATTATAGAGCGGATTACGCTAGACTTAGATTAGGGTGAATTAAGGATTACAGCAGATTAAGGTTGACTAAGGTAAATTAGTTTCGAATGAAATCATTACATCTGTAATGTTTGGCTTAATTTGACGTAACTTAATAATCTGAGCTTATTGAGGCTTGACTTAGTCTTAACTTAATTAGCCAGGGCCTAGTTAGTGTTACAATAATTAGGCTCAGTCTAATTAACTTATACCTAATGATACATTGTTTAATACGCTGGTATTCATTACTCATGATATAATTATGCTTGCGGTAATTAGTCATATTTTAATTATACATGGCCTAGTTACGCTGTTCTTTGACATATCTTAATTAGATATTGCTTGATGAATACTACCTGAAATAGGCCTGATTTAATCAGTGTTAGCCTAATTAGTCCTGAAATGTTTAGTCTCAACTTAATGAGGCTTGACCTTGAAGTCTTAGCATATTTTACCTTTGATTAATAAGTGCTAGCTTAGGTTTGACTTAACTAGTCATAACCTAGATATGCATGATTTAATTAGTACTAATTAATACAACAAGGTCTAATTAGAAGCTTGCTTACACTAGATTTGTTCATATCAGCTAAATTAGGCTTCGCATACTTAGATTTACCTTAATTAGACATGGTTTATTAGTATCGTGGCTTAATTAATTATAAATCATTAGTATCCGCTTAATTAGGTGTGACTTACTTGACATAGCATTAATGCTTGTGACTTACTTGACATAGCAATAATGACAAACCGCATTATTGCCGGTCCTGTACTATAAGCGGTCGGATAAGTGTTCTCAGCTGTAAATGTTTTCTCGCCCAAAATAATTGTTTTGGGTCAGCTCTGCCGTCTGTAACCGTTTTGCTTACTTAAGCGTTTATTTTTCGAATTTTCGTGCCGAACCTGCATATAACGAAATCCTCTTTATAACGAAGTTTTCGGGGAATTTCTCAATTTCGTTATATCCAGGTTTAACTGTAGTTGTAATACAGTTGATCCCGGATATATCAAGCTTGGATACAGAGGACTCGATAATTGAGACTATTCATTAATTCAAACAAATTTCAAATTTTTGGTCACCTTCCCATGTTTTTAGTGTATTTAAAAGATGCCCAGTTCAAACTGCACCATTCTGTTAATCCTGCTAATTCATACTTACCCTTACTGGAAATATCTGCTCTTTTAGTTCCTTCTAGCTAAACATTCATGCTCATATGTCTCTCAACAGCCAAAAATGTCCGCTTGCCTGCCAGCACTTGTGTGTGCGGAATTAGTTGTCATTCTTGAATGCGCCAATTGTCGCTGATTGTCCGCCACTGGTAACGTCTCGGGGTCTGTAATTTTTTATATTGTATTTTTCATATATCAAACTAATTTGCGATCCCCTTTGAGTTCGATATATCCGTGTTCGGGGGGGGACTTTATCCACAAGCTTTCCCACAATCTGAAGAAGGTGGCGAACAGGCACGGTGTGCCTATTCGTTTCTCTGCCCCAAACAAGCTGGGAAAGTTGTGCCCACGTATTTGCAATACAAACAAATGTGAATGCCAGAAGAAGCATCAAACGCCGTTAGTAAAATGTTCTACTGGAGTGTGTATTGCATCCCCATGTCATGTGGGATGTTCTACATCGGCGAAACTGGTTGCTGCGTCAATGACTGATTGGGGGAACACGCTCTAAATTTGAACAAACTACATGACAAGTACGCCCATTTGGTTGCGCATGTCATCAAGTGTCTTGGTTGTGTGGCGTCGTTGAAGGAGACGACGATCCTAGGCAAGAGCAGTGACAAAATTGCACGTCCAAGTCTGGAAGCCTACCATATCATAAAACTTGGCAGCAAGTGCGTTAGCGCCCCTTCTCTCGCTCTTTTTGACGCAGGATTTAATCTTCTTGATACGTCTATCGGGGGGTCACATTGGTGAGCAATACAATTGACTGTGTTTTTGTGCTTACCTGGCTGTTTTTGCACTTGTGTTATTGGCGTGTTTCCCTCCCCCCTATTTTTTACATGTTTTACTTTTTCCTCCATTTCCCATGCTTCACTGAGGCACTTATAAAGCACGTCAGTTTTTCGAGATAAAGTCAGTTGTTAGTCTACGTTTTTGTGTCCGTGTCTCTCTTCTTGTGTCGTCTGGTTGCACCGGTGCCTTTACGTCTCACTAAGGCCTAATTCTCCTGACAGGATTTGCGGCAGTGATAGTGCAGTAAAGCTCAATAAGTTGGTAATACATTGTTCTCTCTTCCTGCTGCACATGACAGGTCCAAGTAGCAGGAGCTCCTCAACTAGTAGTCTCAACAGTCTGGCCTCTGATTCGAGGTCAGCAGTTGCAGCAGCAAATGCACTGCTCCTGGGAAATGCTGGCGACATCTTGGCCAAGGTGAGGAGGCGGCCATTATTACATCATGTGACCTGGAAATGATTTATGATTCCGCTCATTAGCGCACTATTCACGCTTACAAGGTGTTCACCAAAGAAGTTCTGCGGTACAGTTTTTATGAGCGTATGTTCTGTGGTTAAGGCCACTTTATTGTCAGCTTGGGTGGACGCACCACTGAGGCTTATTGTCTGTGATGTTGAGCTTGATTAACAAGGATCAATGGGGTGAAACACACCATTGCTTGTTTACTTAGATAGACTTTGATGTCATTAAAAACACCTGAGGCATCAAAAGTTGGTATCGAAATTGTTTTTCACAAGTTGGAATTGTTTCACAATTGTTTTTCAGAAAGCTTAGATAGGTTCTGAAGCACTAAATGGTGCATCTTTAATTAACAAGAAACAACTGCCACGTTTTGTCTCTTGACACCTTTACCTGCCTGCCTGTCGTCGGGCGGCATCAGCGTGGCATCTTTTCTGTTCTTTTATTCATCAGTGTCTTGCTCTAGTTTCGCTGGTGCAATGTTCATGTGGTTCAGATATGTTCATCTTCTGCAAGTGTGTCTATCCCGGTGGCTAAGGCACTCTGCTTCTGAGCATGGGCTCACAGGTTCAAAGCCCACCATCACCACAAGCGTTTTTCCTTTCAAGTTTAATATTTATATGAATTTCTTTATAGTGATTAGGCTTGCATCACAGGTGAATGAGAAAGTTTCATATTTGGGTAGCCATAGTAATGCTTATGCATTTAAAACAAATTTTCTTACTAAGCAAAGCAAGGAATTGCCAAATTTAGTTTGGGAACCTACAAGTTGCCACCATATGATGGCTTTGGACATCGTGGGTGTTAACCACTGGACAAGTTTGAAAGCTTAGCCTGTGGAGTGAATCTCTGTATACCTCTCATGGGGCACTTTAAAGCAGATGCTCCATCGGCACTAGTGCCAAAGACCTCTTCAGTGATGACCCTCCACACTGGGGCAGTCATTATGGCGGTATGGACGCCTGCTTATGTTGCTATGGTAACTGAAAGAGCAGCTGTGCGGCGCCCCCTCCTCCTTCCTTTTTGCCCCTCCGAGGCCGCACGCACTGTTGCTTTTTTTTCTTTGTTGTGTGTGTAGGCAGCACTTTCTTTTTTCATGCGCACATGCTGCACATTGGTGCTTGCACACTCGCACGTGCATTGTGTGCCTTAAAATTGTTGACTCGGCCCACACATCTCATTGTATTCTATCGTTTATTTTACTGTGCGCTTTGAGTGCTTTACGGTCACCATTTGTGTTGCTTTGTAGTTGATGGGCATTTCACTCGTGTATCATATCTCTTCATTTGTTGAACTTGTATAATGGATGTACAGGCATGTCATGTGAATGTCTTGTGCTTAGTGACATTAAAATGAGGCCGAGGGTCTGTTCAGTTTAAAGATGAAAAAGGTTAATTTAATTTTGTGTGTTCCTAAGCATGCTAGCGAATTTTTCAGATAGGCATTGTATGCACGCGACGGTGATAGCACGCACAAGAACACGCAAAATTAAGTTCCCCTTGGAACACAGGAGACCCTTGCCCTTACTTTTTTGTCAATGAAAACCAAGACATTCATATACAGGCTCGAAAAATGAAGACAAATGAAGGATGCATGAATGCTTGTTACTACAAGGCAATGCAAATGTTATACTTTACAGCACCTAAATCATAGTGACGTAAACAATAGAACACAATGAAACAGATAGGCAGTGTCATGCTCCAAGTGCAGGCTCACCCATTCATCGTAAAGAGTCCCCGAAGAACCTTGCAGCACATTGTGAAGTATTCGTGCATGATAGCATGGATCCACGGACGGTGCGAGTCGTGAAATGCCGACACACACAAGCACACAGCGAGCGATGACCACAAAACCGCCCAAGCAAACCAACTTCACCAACTTTCGCAAAAGTTCAAACTATAATCTCAACGCACTTTACTGGCGGTTGCTTCGCTGACACCGAGTGCCAGTGCACTTTGGGAACTCCGAGGAGGGGCTGGAGCAGGGAGAGGGAGGGGAGCTAACATGCCCCCAGTCTAAGATGGTGCAAGTATCCCTGACCTCACCAAGGCGACCGTGTTTCCGACAGTAGGCTTAACTTTCAGACTTTTACCCATTTATGAACTATGAAGGCTCTTACATTCCAAAACACTTGTTTCCTGCTCATTATTTTCATAAATTTCTGGGCACACTGCCGTAGCTGGACTAAGCTAAAGGTTGTTTGATCGTTGCATTGTGTTGTTGAGAGCTTTGTAGTAGAAATTGTCACTTCCTGGTGCATGCATGTTTGTGCGCAGAGCCCATTCAAGGTTCCCGAGAAAGTACGCCTTGCTCCACGGCCTTCACCGCAGCAGCCTAGCCAGCGCTCTGATGCTCCTGGGGAGAGCACTGCCGATTTGTCGACGCGCAGTGAGCCTGACAAGGCACACCCAGTCTCCATCCTGGCCCACAAGCTGGAGCCTATTCGCAGGAACAGCTACAGGTACTCTTGATATGTTTGAGCAGGTTGAGTCGTGCTTCTGCAACACTCTTGCAGTGCCATAGTAAATCGTTCGCAATCTGCTGCACTCCTGCAGCAAAAAGCCCACAGTCTTGCATTAGTCACTCGCCTGTGCCCCAGCGGTGACATTGCAGAGCCATGTGACAGACTGCTTCAAGGTACCAGCCAGTGGGCATTGGCTCATGGTCATGAGTTATCTTGTAGCAAAAGCTACTTCAAACATAAAGTGGTGGATAAACCATCCTGCCTCTCCTGTCAATACTCCTTTGTCGCTTTTGCATTTTTTATATGCCAGTTATCCTTAGTGCAAAGTAGAACGGAAAGTAAACATTGCAGGAAAGCAAACATTGCACTGTTCGCATTCCCCCTATTGTTTGGTGCTCTTCAAGCATCTTTGCAGGAATAATACAAGTGTTAACCGGTTTGACCAATTCCTGCAGGGGTCGGCAGTAAGTTAGGCGGGCAGATGAAACCAAGCAGTTTGTGGAGAAAACATGGCTGCAGCAAGCTCAGGGCAGAGATAATTGGAGATCTGTGGAAGAAGCTTTTGCCCTGCAGCGGGCGTAGACAGGCTGCTGCTGTTCATGATGATGATGGATACTACGGTTGTGCGAATATTCAAAATTTTGGATAATTCTTTAATAGCATTTGCTATTTGATTCTGTTCGCACTTAACATTTACAATCCGCACTGTTCGAAGTTGGCAATTTAGAGCCAAAATATGCCATGTCTCAGGACAATTGGCCCATTCCTGCACGTAGTGCACTTTGCCACATGACACTTGTATACTGCGGCGAAGCTAACAATCGTGTACTTTGGCAAAGTTAACACTCGTGTACTGCAGTGAAGCTAACATGTGTACAGTGGTGAAACTAATGCCCATGCACTGCTGCAACGATAACACCCACATATTGTGGCAAAGCTATCACTCGTGCCCTGCGGCAAAGTTAACACTAGTGTACTACGGTAAAGTAAACACATGTGCTACGACAGAGCTCATTTCTCTGTCGGACTGCTCATTAAGACTTCGGATTCGATTCAGTTCATTTGCAGTTCGTTAGGACTAGCAAAAATATTCTATTCGTTCACATGCAAACAGTAATATTTGAATTTGCTTCACCTCAGAATATTGCTATTCGCACAGCTGTAACTAGTACTCATTGAAAGGCAAAGCATGCATAACCGGTACGTTCAGTTTTTAAGAAAACGTATTTCAGGGCCCTCTTTTTGGGCTTCAATGAAGGTGTGCTTCGTTTGTGCACTGGTGCATTTGGCAGCAGGGTCCACAAGTGATTGCACAGCCATTGTGAGGCTATGCACAAATTATGTGGCCCTGGTGAAGGAATTACTGGTGCCACACTTGCCTTATTGTGACATTATTGTTTCTTTGACTAAAAAATGGCATGAAGAGCACCATCATCCAAGGAAGGCTATTAAGATAGCAATTTGTTTTCGTTAGTTGCATGCAAGAATTTGCAAATTATTATAATTTGAGGAAATTATCATGTAAATATGTCAATTAAAAGCAGTGATGGAAGAACCATCAGCTTGTAATCAATGTCCTTGCCAGGCAATGCCATTATTCCTTGAAATAATCGAGCAGCTCCAGTAATACCAGTATTGTGATGCATGTATGTAAAACAGGTTTTCACGTGAATGCCACCATATGCTCCTGGCACTTTGTGTCTTTGGAATCAGGTAAAAATGTCCCCAGTTTTTTCCTCACTATTAACTCACAATTTTAAACTCAAGAAGCCATGCTGTCGCAGGGATAAACCAGTACCTTTGTATTAGTGTGCTTCAAAAGCAGACAAAAAAGGATTAGTGCTGCTGTACAAATCTTGCTGTTTTGCCAACTTGTAACGGGGTCGGGAGCACGTCAAGCTGCTCGAGCTTTTAGTCCTGTACCGCTCAGTTTGAAAGGCAGTGAAATTCATTGATCGACTGATTGAAATACAGTCAAACCCACTTATAACAATCCCATATATTTGGTTATAACAATCTCGGTTATAGCGACCATATTTCGTTGCACCTAAATTTTCCTATGCCACCCATTGAAACTGCATTCAGATGCAAGGTACACTTTTCGTAGCTCCGTACCTTTACAACGAACGTTTCAGATGTGATCGCAATAAAAATATGGCGCATACGAAGTGAAAAAAATGTTAACGGGCCTTCAAAGCACGAGAGCGGCGTGTGGAGCTCGCCTCGATCTCATGAAAGTGTTGTTACCTTTAAAATTTTGATTATGCAGAGTTGATTAAGGAATACTTAAGCTTGCCTTCAAATCCATTTATTTCACCGTTTTTGACCATAGAAACTTTTTCTAGTCTACATGCAGCTGTAGGTTTACTTGCTGTGATAGCCTTACTGACGTCACACTCTTTGGGCACATAAGGACACGACGCAGCTATCTTCAAATTGCCAGAAGCTTTCCTTTGGACATTAGCTTATAATAAAAGTGGTGCATCACCATTTGTAGTTAGTTTGGAACAGGTGCGACACGCACGGGCTGTAGATGAGCACAAAGCATCCCGCACGAACTCGTGTGCCGCCATTTTGCGACGGAGATGTTTCTGTGGTTCCATGATTGTAGCCAATGCCGCGAACTTTATTTCAGTTTCGCACGCGAAATTTTTGCACAGGCCATTTTTGGGCGTGTTTTGTTGGAAAAAAATGTTCGCTATAGGTGCCTCAAAGCGTATGCAGGAGCCATATATCTTCAAAGCGCCACTTCATTGACACTGCCGCTAAACGAGGATTGCTGTTGCAGCTGTTGATCTTTACATGGACCGAGTCGACATGACCACGTCATTGCACTATGCGGAAGGGATCGGTGGTTATAAGCTGCTGTGGAGAGATCGCGGCTCGTTAACACTTCGTTTGACCAATTGCTGATATCTAATTGTGATGGTATTTAACCTTTCCAACACCGTGCTCTTGGTCGAAGCGACACAGCTCCCGGCACGCTCAACCTGGCACCGCTGGTGCTTCGGGAAAAAAAAAAAAAGGAGAGCAAGAAAGAGGCCTTCACGGGAGTGGAGATTTAGAAGATTTGCAGAAGATGAATTTCCTTTCTTTCTTTTTTTTTTCCCCGTGGAGGAGGTGGCTGCAATTCGTTGCACATGCAGCTTAGTATGTTCGCAAGCATGCAGTGGACGTCGCTTCACTAAGTGAAAAGGCCGGGTTGTTACCGCAAGGGTTGCTACCACTTTGTAATAAAACTAGGCAAAGAAGAAAATGACTTGGTCACTAATTAGTGCACTTTTTGAAGCACAAGTCCACATACAATGGACCACTGGTATAACAACCATATTTCGTGGCACTCTCGAGTTTGTTATGAATGGGTTTGACTGTAGCTATCTGCTCTACAGCCCTCTCAGTTTAGTTTCAGTATGCGGATTTTTGTGTCATCTCAGTTCTTTCTGTTCAGATTTGCATGATGCGTAATGCAAAGCATATAATTCTAAAAATACACATTTTATTGTTATTTATTCCAGCCTCTTCGAGATCATAAATTTGGTTTAGGGAAATTTTGTGAACAAAACTAGCAGATAGTATTAAGCTCACTTGAACTCCGCCAGCCAACCTTTCTGAGTCGCCACCCTGATTTTGACATGACAAGATGAGTTGGTGTTAAACCATCGGTTCAGTTTAGTTTTAGTTCAAGTTAATTGGTACATACACAGAAATGACCTTGTAATTGTTTAAAAACAAGGGTCCGAAAGCATAAATACTGAAAATGGTACCCTCTGTTATTAATAACAGTGAAATTGAATTGAATTGATTGTTGTAAAGCTGCTCATTGCAGCAGGTTTTATGTGACTGCTGTTTTAGTTTATATGTGGGTTAAATAAAGACTGATTAATTGGTCGATATTGCAACATAGCTTGCACATTTGCAGCGACCTCTCATTTGAAAAGAAGGACCCTCTCGCTTCGCTGGTCAAAGGTGGGGGATCAAAGCGCAACGCTTTGCTCAAGTGGTGCCAGAACAAGACTATGGGCTACAAGGTGAGTTGGCAGCCATTCATAGTGTCACTTCAGGCTGTGTCCACCGACATGGCCCATGGTTCATAGTCCATGTGAAAACACATTAACTTGGTGTAATGGACATTTTAAGGCTATGCCTCGTTGAAATGCATATGTCCGTTATGCTTCCACAATAGCAGAGCATCCATTCTTACTGTGCTTGGCAACTATATGGAAGCAAATTCCCAGTGTTCTGTTTGTGAGGATGTGCATTTAGTGTGTCGTGTTTATTATATGACCATGTAAAAAGTACGGGACCTCAAAAAATGGCAGCCATTTCTCAGCCTTCCATTTATAAAAGACATGTACGTAATGTGTCATGTTTATTATATGACCATGTCAGTAGCATAGGATCACAACAAGGCGTAGACACCTTTAGGTGTAGACACCTTTAGAATACTATGTCGTGCACTAGTGCTCAGGGATTGAGCCATCCCACGTGAAATCTGCTGTTATGTCCCATCATATCTTGTAATTTCTGTTGTTTTGGACAGCGTTAGCATATTTGTCATCTAGCATTGCCATGATATTACTGACTCCAACACTCACGTTGTGCACACCTTCTGAACACTACCCATTTCCAAAACACCGTGCACGGCTTGCGCACCTTATCCTAATGTCGGCGCTTACCATATTGATCTCCAATGAATCTCTATCTTTCACTATATTCTTCTTTGCATGTTCTATGAGACTACCTTGTATGTTTACATGATCTGGGATGTTTAAATGAACGGCTGCCCAAGTAGCAGTTTATTTTGTATCTGAGTACTTTCTATTTCTTCCGAATGTCCTTTTTGCAAATGGCACCTTAATGAACATGTGAAATGATTGACAATCTTTTCATTTGGGAGCACGTGAAAAGCTTAAGTGCTATGCATGAAACTGATTTTCGAACTTTCAACCTAATATGTTGTTTGGCTTTCCTTTTATATTCTGTCGTGTGCATTTTTCTTCTTCACCAGGGCATAGACATCACCAATTTCAGTAGCAGCTGGAATGATGGACTGGCCTTCTGCGCTCTCCTGCACACTTACCTTGGAGACAAGATCCCTTATGACCAGCTTGATAGCAAGGACAAGGTGTGTTATCCTCTTACCTGTTTTCCTTGGCATGCATCACGATTTTTTGCTCACAGCCAGCACCTCCAACAACGCATCTTCTGCAACACGAGGTTGTTAAGTCTATTGGTAAATGCGGGGGCTGCACATTTCAGCTTTGCTGGGTTACCATCTGTACAGGGTGCATTGGTGTTGTTCTTTTGTGAGAAAACAGCACTTGTCTCTGTCCCCCTCGTTTCATTTCATCATCCGCTGTTGCACTGTTTTCATTAAGGGTGGACGAGGCTATCCCGTCGTGAAAAATGCTGATGAGAAAAATCGATTTTCTGAAGATTATATGTTCAGTTTGTATAACTGTCTCTCATTTATTTCAAGATATCTTCACTGAAAAGTACCTTGAAGTGTTCTAAAAAATTTATTTCACCCACTAAGGATGCGAAAATCATTGTCCAAATAATGAAAAAACAGTGCTTTTGAAACCGCAATAGCTCTGTGATTACACTAGTGGCTGTCGTCATCTCGGGCGCATTGGGAAGAGCAGCTCTACATCCTGAAATTTCTGCTTCAGTCTAGCTCCTCCCCATTGAAACAAATGCATAAAAGGCAAATATTCCAAGGCCGTTTTGAAGCCTTCGTTTAGCCGCATCTGCCATATTGTCCAAAGGTGTTTTGCCATTGGTTCGACACTCTCACTTCGGGTGAGAATTGTCTGCACCTTTCTAGCTTATGGCCATTGCTCCGCAATGGTGGTTTAATGGTTATGGCACTCGGCTGCTGATCTGAATGTCATGGGATCGAATCCTGGCTGCAGTGGTTGCATTTCAATGAAGGCAAAATGTTGAGGCCCATGTACTGTGTGACGTCAGCCCAGGTGGTCGAGATTGCCAAGGCCCTTCACAACGCCGTCTTTCATAAACATATCGTGGTTTTTGGATGTTAAGCTCCAGAAATCAGTCAATCAATCAGGTTACGGCTGTCGAGAGCGGCACTACATAGTTACATTTTCGCACTTTCACTCTGTGTTCGCAGCTTGGTGATCATTCAGAATGAAACTGAGCATTAGTTTGCACCCATGCGTGGTGTAGTGGTGTACATGGCAAAGTGGGTCTCTGGCGGAGAGGCACGTTGATCCAACTTGTTGACCACAGCTGTTTCATATGCGCTGCTTTCTTTTAAGTTTTGCACTGCTGTTTAGACAATGTTGTTATGGCAAACTTTTTCGCAAGTGTTGTTGCATTTTTCATTCTCTCTTTCAGAGGAGAAACTTCAGCATTGCATTTGAAGCAGCAGAATCTGCAGGGATTCCAAGCACTTTGGTGAGTGCTAAGCTTCTATGCCATCTTCTTCTTGAGTCACCAGGTAGATTTGGGCAAATACACAATAGTCCTCTAGAGAAAGCGCCAAGTGTTATGCACAGCTTGTCCAGAAATAGGCCCAAATATAGCTGCAAGCAAGCGGAATGTTTAATTTAATGGACTTATACGAAAACCTGACCTGTTCAAGTAAAACTGTGTGCTCCAATTTTTTAAGTATGCTAAAGAGGAAATCTGAACAAACCTTCACCATTTATCACAGTGACGTCTTGTTCTAAGTAAGACTTGATAGTAAATTGGACATGTTGGTTTCTCTTCGCATTTGTTCTCAGTAATAGGTACACATTGTTGATGGAAATCAAAGCCAAATAAAAGTTTGGCCATGTGGAAGGGTTCACGATGCTGAAACATGTATAAAATTGTTTCCTTGACGATAAAATTCCACGTCTGGTGGACCAACAAATTCTTAAAATTGTAACAAGTAACCTAATAATGTTCTTTTTGTGTCACCTGTTTAGGCAAAACTTCTCTCTCTGTTCTCTGATCAAATCTTTGAAATGCACACTCCCAACCAGCATGCTTGTTGTGCTGTACCAATTTGAAAGTGCCTAATGTTCTTCCAGAATGTCAATGAGCTTATCTGTCTGGAACGCCCGGACTGGCAGTCGATCATGGCTTATGTCACATCAATCTACAAGCACTTTGAAGCCTGAGAGACTGAAAAGGGTTTGCAGCTGTTGCAGTACTTCTGCCAAAGGATCGTGCACGCACATTGACAGTTGAAACTATGCCCAACTTTTAGTGATGTTGAACTGCCTTGCTGTTTTCTACTTTTCCAGTACAAGTTTACATTTGCATGTCGGTGTTTTGGCAAAGCAATGTGCAGACTGCTGTTGTGTTAAGAGTTCAGTGTCACAGTGTTCCTCAGAGATGTTTTTGTATTGTGACGTCCAATTCCGCACATTAGCCCAGTGAGTGCTCTCTGAGGCTAGTGTTAAAGATGCTTGTGGCAGTGTTTGATATTGCTCTCATCGTCACCGAAATTTCAATGAAAATGCCAAAGAAAGCAGTTTGGCTGTTTATTTTATTCTCAGGAGTAGGAACGCACATGCCCAATTTTAGTCTGTAATCTATGACCAATATGCTTTCACTTAATGTCCAACTGAAGTTGCAGCCTTGAAAGTGTGGAGGGACCCTACCTATTTCCATATTTCAAAAGATGGCATTCACAGGGAGGTTTTATAGTTGTTCTTTGCAGAGTAGTATTTTGTGTCATTTTGTTTTCTTCTCCAAGGGGGTGAAGTTAGCACACAATGCATAGTTTGTGCGACTCGCGTCCAATGTCCACAACTCCTATGGGCAGGATATGCAAGCAGCTATGGTTTCACACCATTCATACCCTATCATTTTTAACTTGCGTACTTTACATTTCTGCCTCACTGGCATGAAGTTTACAGTTGGTGTGTGCGTGTGCATATCTGCCAGAAATACTCCTTTCATGTCCTGAAAGTTTTTTTTTTGTATTTTTCTTTTTTTTTTTTCATGCTATGCATTGTTCCCATATACATGCAGCCTGCGTCATTGTCACATGCATCATCTATTTATGAGACCATCCCTATTATTATTGATAATTCTGTTGTCTAAAAACATAATGGTAAATGTTGGTGTCACATGCACTAGGGCTCCTTGAATATCACTTCTGCAGTGTTGGTGTTCTGCTGGCATTGTTGACACCATTTGAGACTTAAATATTTGGTTGTCAGGAAAGCCTCTTTGTTTCACATTGTAACATGTAAGTTTGTATAGAGCAGTATACTTCTGTATGTAGCAGCTCATACCATTTGAGCAGCTTAAGGGGAGATGCTCCTCGGAGAACGTTTTTTTCTTTAATCCTTGGCCTAGAACTCTGAATTTTTTGGTACAAGTAGACTTTGTGATGCTGATTTCAAAACTGCAATTAGGTTTATTGTAGCTGTAATGGTTCTTGAGTTAGAACAGCTGTGACAACAAGATATTAGGTCTTTTGTTCATACTTTTTAGCTTGTTTTTGAAATTTTTGGCACAAGTAGACTTGTGCCAAAAATTTCAGAGTTCTAGGCCAAGGATTAAAGAAACTCATTTTCGAGTAGCATCTCCCCTTAAGACCAGCTGTCTTAAGCTGCTCAAATGGAACAAATTAGATTTCTGGGTGATTGTGCTGCTTTAGAGAAATAGCATATTAGATTATGGAGCAATGGGAACAGCACCTTCAATTATATTAGTTTACAAAGGTAAGTTCTGCAGTTGCAAACATGTAGTTGGAAGTTCGAAGTTTATTCAAAGTTGATGCATATACAAAAATAGACAATATTGATACGGAAAAAGGTCTTATAGTGTAGGCACTGTAGGGGGACCTTATTATAATGGTCGAAAAAAAAAAGCATTAATTAACAACAAACAGCAAATATTTAGAGTAAAGGAAGAAATGAAAGAAGAAAAGAAAAAAAACACAGTGAATCAACTATTTAGGTAGGCAAACAGTAATATAATGGAAAGCATAAAACAGTAAGGATGAGGAAGTGTAACAGAATACAAAGCAAACACCAATCAAATCGAATCAAAATGACATAATTAAATTTGTAATTGAAGAACATTCAATAAATGGTGTTATTGATTAAATATGAATATGTTTGAATGATGATACGGTAAATGCAGGAAAGAAGAGATGGTAGTGTAATACTACAGTAGAACCTCGTTATAACAAACACGGATATAACGAAATATCGGATATAACGAAGTAATCGCAATTCCCCTTGAAATTTCTATAGATGAAATTGATATTGGTTATAAGGAAGTAATGGTTATAACGAAGTAATTACCACTCCCCCTCCAACTTCGTTATAACGAGGTTCTACTGTAGTGATAATTTGCCATTGCTAGAGGAAAATTCAGCTTGTAAAACAAGAAATTGTTTGCCTGCCAGTAATAAGTTCTCCATTACAAAAATTATCCCGTCCTAAGTTGTTTTCCTGACCCTGGGTCACAACAGGGCATTTGTAATGTTTCTTTGGTTCACTATCCCTAGTGCAGAATGAAAAGGAGCCAATATGTTTAGCAGAATGCAGCCAGCGCAGTGTTCACGAATAAAATATGAAGCAGTGCCACACTTTTCATCATAAAATAGTACTTCCATCTTCATGCTTCTCTGTTAAACACAAAAATGTAAGTCTTCCATTGCACTGCCACCTTTAAATTGACAGGAGTCACAATAGTTATTGCTATACTTTACAAAATAAAATAATGTAATAATACATAAAATGTCCACAAACCACTCTTATTGGTTTTGCATAGTTGGCAAATATTTCGTTGGCAGACGTTTTTTGATGCAGTTAACCCATTCATTTCTGCGGCTTTGCACCCGTTCCCGCAAGCTTTACCGCCCATTTTTGCCACCATGCACTGGCATGTACAGCATTGTATAGAAACCTGCATAACTCAGGTTATTGTGTTTCGATTTTAACACTTTTTGTTTTATTTTGTTTGGGAATGTCACCTGGAAGCATTGCACTGTATTGTCTTGCGAGTGTTGAAGGTCTTGAAGCAGACGGGCTTGGTATATACACACACTGCGTTCACAATTACTGCTGCTCTCACTGTCACTCTCATCCCCACTACTTCCCTAGTTTGATATGTTCCGGATTTGTCAGTATCGTGATCACTCCGAAAAACGAGTTCGAGAATTTTCCTGAGACATGAGACCGTTCTTCTTTCGCTAAGCCACGCTTCAGGTGCAGCCGAAGACTTTGCAGTGGCAGTGGAGCCGGCAGTTTTTTTTTTTCTAACAACCGAGTTCAAAAGCAGCACACAACTCTATGTCCATCTGGTGTGAAAAAGAAGAAACCATCTGACAAGAGTGTAGAGAAGCGCGCCTTCTGCCGGGTTCCTCTGCAAACGGTGCTTTACGCGGAGGCCGGCGAATCGCCGGCTTATTGCACTTTGGCCTTGGCGGAGGTGGCCGGCGGTTCGCCGGCTTTAGAAGCGAATGGGTTAAGCTTAAAATGAAAATGTAGTGGCTTATTCACATTTCAATCCTGTTCACTCTAACTGGAGAAGGCTAGTTAGTTAAACAAGGAAAACAAGGTTAAGCAAGAAAAGCCTTGCTATGCTGTCTCAAACTGCAGTGGTGACATTCAGGCGAGTTCGTACATGTGGTGACACTCTCTCAAGCCCCATGGTCACAGGGCTCCAATGTTTTGTCTAGTCATGTGTGAAAATTTTTCATGTATACATCTCTCTCTGTACACATAGTCAACCGACCACTACTATTTTTTTTATTTGAAAGCTGCCAACTCATCAGGGTTTTCCTTCTGAAGACAGGTGCACGCGCATTCTGTGTAGCGCTTCTCGCTTATAGGAGGAAGAAGAGCATTTCTTAATGTGTGTTGTGCTGTGGTGGTGATAGCACATTTTACCAGACTCACAAATTTTACTCTAATCTCTTTAGGAAGAGGTTAGTAGTGAGGTGCGTGGAATGCAGGACATGGAATGTTGCTGCGTGTGCTTAGGTTATCCTTTCTGTATTAGATTCTTTGTGGTAGTGTTTAAGTTCGTTTTTGTTACAGTGCTGTGCCCCTGACCACAATGTGGGACCACACAGGTGTGTTTTTGGACGAGGGATTGTACCAAATTGTAAATGCCTTGACTGTATCATTAGAAAGAATGCTCCGGATGCCTTAGCAGCCTGTTGCTACAATCATTTGTCTCGGAATATATTGTGAGCCACTCCGCACAGACTTAGTGTGGCTGCACTGCCCACAGACTCGGCAACCTCTGTTTCCTGTGCATATGACAAAGAAAGTCACATCGCCAAGAGGTTGTGGTTATGCGAAAGCCATTACTGCAGCCGTTATAAGATATTGTTTTTTAAAGTAGTTTAATATGGGGATGCTGCAAACAGTTCTACCGATGCACATAGTGGGGTTGGGTAATGGGACAAAGAAAAAATATGTTTGCCTAACAAGTGTATGAATGGAAGCACTGCTCCACTCGTTGCTGTTCATTGTGCAGCTTGCTTTTTTTCTTTTTTTGTATACTGGGGAAGGTTGCAGAATCTTATGAATGACAGAACAGAGTTGTGGAATAGTGAGAAATTTGAAAGCAGTTAAGCCTCCTATTAGGTGCAATGCTGTTTTGACCACCATTTGTGCATCCTCTCTGATTTTTGGAACTGGTACCCTTTTTTTTTTTTGCAAATTATGTTACCTCACAAACTGAGAGGATACAGTCCATGTACATTAAGCTACGTGATTGTTTCTTTTCCTTTCCATTTGTTTTTTTTAAAACAGCTTTTAGGTCTTTTTGAATAACATGGTAGCCACACCCAAGAGACTTCAAAAGTATAAATTCACTTTGCAGTAATTCATGCTCCTCTGTAATAAGCGTAGCCTTACTAAACAACTTAGTAGCACACTTAGTAAGTGCAGTCTTCCATCCTTGAATGTAGCAAGACCCACACTGAAGCATATGTCTCACTTGTATTATTGTGCTTCATGAAGCATTATGCGAGGTGTAGTTTCAAACTACCCTGCAGAATTGTATAAAACTTGGTCGTTTATCATGCCTTAGTCATGCCTGATGAGCATGATTGGAAGTGGCATATACAGTGGAACATTGATATAACAAATTATTAGCTGTAACAGGTGAAATGAAAGAAATGCAAAATATTGCCATTAGAACCCTTATGAATTTGTATTTATGATGTGTTATTGGGTGTAACAAAGCTATTTTTGTTTGGTATTGGATTTGTTATATAACAAGGTTTATCTCTTTGGTGTAAAATGGTTGTCTTGTAAGGTACTTTATTACATGCCACACCGTAATAAAAATGCCTGCAAGAATTGCTGAACTACAATTGTAGGCAGGGTAAGCTGTGGTGCACAAGCAAGTTTTTCTTTCATTAGTGCATTATACATAGTATTACACCATTCATACCAACTTGAGTGTAATATTATGTTCTTCGTTGCCCACAGTTTCTTTTTCTTGCAAGTCCTAGTGTTTGCCCCCTTGTGTTCTTTAGAACCAGTCAGACACCCAGTTATTCTGATATGTGATTCCGTTGGTTCAGCAGATATGAGGCTACTCATAGTTGACAATGCTGGAGAGCTGGTGACGAATTGTAGACATATAAGCAAACGTGTATGGACCAAAAACTTGCAAAAAAGGCGAGGTGTATCTATAAGTCGGCTGCGTTAACTAAAATCGACAAGTAAAATAGAAATTCTGCAATGCCAAGTTTGGGCTGCAGTCTTTGGTTTCAAGATACATTCACCGGCAAAGGGTAAAAAAATAGATTTATTGTCATATCCCTGCCCTTTAAAATTTTCTTGGGGGGGCCTCCAACCCCAGTATCTATCAGGCATTTGACTACAACATACTTAATGCGAACTACATACCTCCATGTACTATGAAGTGCAAGTTCTGTTTCCAAGTGCTCAAGTTAACAGTATTCTTTTTCATTTTTGTCTGAGGCACACTTTGGAATATTGCTGTTCTAAAGTTTTGCTGGTATGTCATGGCTTCAGATGTATAGTTGCTTGAAAATAATTATGCGCACCTATTTTCACCATGAGTATTAGCAAATGCAGTTCTGTACTTCTTACCTGTGCTTTGGTTGTTCCACAAGGCCTTTGCCCTATCTGTGATGGCAACCTTACTTTTGCCAAACATGGCACAGCAGCTAAGATTATAGTACGATATGATCTCAGCGTGATTTTAATGTTGCTGGAAAGCGTAACAAGTCCTAAAAATAATCAATTCAAATATCTGTAAATGTAAAAAAAAAATAATTGTTTGCTTGGACACAGTGGCTTTTCAGGTACATGAACATACCAGTAAAGCAAGCTTCATTTGACTTATGTTTTCTGCAGTCAAGAAAGGGTGTCAGTGGTTGCTGCTTCACTACAACTTGGACGACGAGAAATAAATTAGTTGATGTTCACACCTTAAGATGTGTATAAATGACCACCGGCTCTTCAAGACATATATACATATATCAAGAATTGAAAGGAGTATGAAAATGTGAGGTGTTCAGTGTCATTCTTGTTCTGAGAAACTTTACTTGTAGCATTAGTAGTTAACTACTTTGTGTTATGGTGCACACTTGCCAAGCTGTAGATATATGCAGTGGAAGGGTGGCCATTGCATTGAGCAGTACAGAGGTGATGGAGGAGCGAACCTTGCTTCAGGATCCTACATTTTTCTGCAGCATGGGCCGATTGGCCTGTTTGCATTTCCTTCCAAGTTGAGACTGGTGGTGCTAAATGTGCATCTACTTTTTCACTGTATTCAGAGACCCTGCCTGCCAAGGTGTACATCTAGCTTGTGCGAAATGGTATTGTACCTATGCGTCTGATGCCTTGTGTAATTTTGAGTGTCTATGCGGCAGCCATTAGAATAATTGCTTTCACTGTTCCAAAGATTGTCATTGTTTCCTTGCTTTTTTGTTCATGTATTATTTTTGTACTTATAGATGCTTTTTATGTGTGCAAGTTTTTATACCGCTATTTGTAGAAAAATGTGTGTGCTTTTTGGCTCAAGAAAGTTTATGGGCCTATTCTTGTACATTTGATCTGTGTGTGCATGTGCTCTCTTCAGTGTGCATTTGTGTTTTTTAGAACAGACTGGAGGATTGTACTCTGCAAGTCACTGTAACCCTTGTACAGTTTCTTATTGTCAGCTTTTTATACTTAAATGTGTGATAAACTGATGGTTTGATAAAGACATACCACATGAATGACATGGACTGTGTGTCTTAAAAGAAAAAACAAAGGTCATGGTTTTGCCTGAGAGGCTATGTTGGTGTTCTTGGTTTATGCCAGGTCATTCGGGACTAGGACATATCCAGTAGATATATCTTTCATGGCATATTATCTCAGAATATATCTGCAGGATTGTTGTATACCTGCAGAACAATTGTAATGCCATGCACACCTTTGGGGCTATCACCGGTCAGACACTTAAGGAAGACACCTACGATAGTGCATTGCCAAAGCCAAACTGACCATTGCCAATGAGCTAACGTTCCCCACCTGCCTTGGCCAACACAGAGGCTAGCAAGACACTTCTGTAGACCTGACATTGCCTTCTCATCCCAAAGAAATAGTACGGACACAGGTTAAAGATGTTATGGGCAGCGACTATTTCCCAGAGCTGGTGTCATGGGCCCCTTGAGGGCGACAGTCTCTGCTACAACAACGCCATCGAACTGACGAGCACATCTCATGAGGCAACTTCAGGCAAGGACTTGATGAGCACCACATTCCCAGACGACTAGACGATATTGTTACACTTGAAGATTGACGATCGAAGAGTGGGTCATCGATCGAGAGTGGGACTCAAAGAGTGGGTCTTCTAAGAGCATGGAAGAAACATTTGCATCATACAATTGCAGAAAGTCAATCCCGAGAATAACGCCATGGGTGGAACGAGGAATAACAGTACATTCCGTGTTAAAAACTCGACCACTCAAGGAGGCATCCACATTGCATACACCAACTGGGTATAATGAGTCACCACTCACTCCACGAAAACTTGTGGTCCGGTCCCAACGAAGCATGACCTTGCGTCCAAGATCCTTAAACAGCACACTCATAATAGAAACAGTTGCTCCTGTCTCCACAAAAGCCATAGTAGAAACACTGTCAATAAGTACGTCAACCGTATTCTTAAGCATGAAGGTAGCTGGAAGTATCTGAGATGTCAGCAAGCATTTGCCGGCGACCTCACCTCCATCGGCCGCGCTAACTGGTTTCCCGGCGGGGCCGACACGAACCGGCGCCGAGGAGGTGGTGACGTGAATCGTGGCCGAGGTGTTGGTGATCGGGGAGCTCGGAAGACGTGCTGGCGTCAGGGTGCGATCAGAAGCTGGGGAACGGTAGCGGTTCCGGGGTCTTTTTTCTCCAGAGTACCTTTCGAGAGTGGGGTTACGGCGTCTTTCTTCTCGGAAGCGGCCTCCTGAAGTGCAATTTCTAAGCCACGGAGTGTCCAGGTGTCGACCACTGTTCCGCGCAGACGACATCGACTGTCCATAGCTCGGCGCTCGACGTCGGCTACAATACCTAGCGACGTGAGGAGGCGTGCGGCAGAGGTAGCATACGGGTAGAGGCCGAACATCTGGATTGTTGCAGGTTGAGAGCAGCAAAGCTCTTCCCCTTGGAAATCGTATGCTGTGCCAGGTCTTCGTGGACAAACGTTGCGTGGGCTTTGATCAAGGGAGCCGTTATAGGGCGTTGCAGTCTGGTAATAAAGTGGTTCGTCTCTGTAACCGCTAAAATCTAACGTTTACAGAGTGCTGCCAAGAAGCCGAAGGGGGCGCGCAAGCGCTGTCCTGGATAAAGTCCCCATCCTGGAGAGTGGTGGAGCAGTAATGTGGGGCCGCATGACGTGCCTCTTCGTGCCGTAGTAGCTCCTCACGGACAATCGACGAACCGTTGACGATAGATCTGGCTGGTAATTCATGTCTATACGCTTGCCACAGTTGTTATATTGGGCAGCCGCCCAAACTTCGGTGTAACGCGGCGAGTCTTCGGTGCCCTGAACTTGCGGCAGTGGCGTGCTATGTCTGACACGGTGTTCAAGTTTTCTTTGCTAAGGAAGCTATAGACGTCTTCCGCAATGCCTTTCAGGAGGTGTCCGACTTTGCTATCCTCTGACATTCCATGGTTGGTAGTCCTGCACAATTTCAGAAATTCTTCAGTATAATTAAGTGGTACCAAGTTTCACCAAGGACGTGAGCTCTCTGAGCTGTTGTCGATTCCGCCCATTTCTTAGCATCTGAATCGCCAAAACACTTCATCTCCGCAACCAGACCGGCCCACGTAGCGTGTCGGTTGTCATACCAAAGCAACGCCGTGCGAGCCAAAAAGAAAACATTTCTAAGCTGGCTGGCAGCGTTCGAGTTGTACTGGCTTACCCTGTCATAATGGGTCAGCCACTGATCCAAGTCTTCCCCGCTTTTGTCGAGAATGCGCGGGCTCTCGGTAGTGCTGAATCGGGGCTGGACTAGCCGGGGCAGTGTTGGATGGGGCATCTTGCTCCGAAGCCATGCGGGGGCGCGATGGCGAAAGCCCGGCAATGCGACGGCTTCTGGGAAGTTCTGGTGCTGACGGCTCCGTTGTAGGCCGTGGCACCGAGTGAGAGGTACCCAGCACCTCCACCAAATGTTACACTTGAAGAGTGGCGATCACCGGGTAAGTCTGGATGCTGGCTTGGTGCGAGAGCCATCCCTGGGCAGCCCTCCGAACGTCGTTCTTCTCCCGTTTCGCCGCCTGTTTCCGAGATAACCGTTGTGGCCTGCGCGCCCTCGCAACAATATTAGTCACATCAAAGGTAAGAAGAAAATCTACAAGAACGTTATTAGTTAAATTCGATTCGCCTAAGCCGGACTCCCATTTGTTGAGCCTATGGAATCGCTGGCTTCGCACTCTCGAAGCACATCGTCGGTCTGGTCGCGTTGCTCATAGACGCGCGCTTTCTGGCATTACTCAAGGGTGTGGGCTTTACACCATGCAAGTCGCTGTCAGAGATTGGCAAGATCTGTGTCACTCGCTCAACTGTGCAGGTAACATATCAAAAGCTTGGCTTCTCTGAAGACTTCACAAGGACGTCCTCGCATGCCCCAGCAGTGCACAGCTCAGGGTATAGTTGTTGGAGTTTATGCCGAAAAGGCATTTGATTTCGTGTCCCGTACTGCAATACTTCACTGACTTCAATAAGTGGGGATAGGAGGGAATCTGTATCGTTTCTTGAAAGCCTTTCTGGTGGATAGAAAATTCTCGGTGATGGTTGGCGATACGCAAGGCGAATGGCAACACAGTGGTATCGGAGTTCCCTAGGGGCTGTTATTTCTCCCGATCTCTTTAACAGATTAATGTCGGGCCTCCCACAAATGCTGGCATCAATACCTGATCTAAATTATGCAGTGTACGTGGATGACATAACCTTGTGGACTAACTCAGGGTCTTCATGGAAGCAAGAACTAGCCCTGCAAGCAGGCCTAGAATCTCGTCCACGACTACATCGAGGAATGTGGCATGCAAACACCACTGGAGGAAAAAAAAAAAAAAAAACCGAATACGTGGTCGTCATTAACGGACCGTGGTGGCGAGCTGAGGCTGAACGTAACCTTATCTCCCTTCGGTTAGGGGGACGACTCAGTCATTTGTTGCAAACAAACAATCCCCACACTCGCTTATTGACGACGGCGGAGGAACCAAAAGCTGGCTTCGTTCCACGCTTCTCAGCTGCCATCAGGACTTGCACCTTATGCGCCTCGTCTCTGCGCATGGATGGGGTATAATGGAAGATGGACTCCGTCGGATAGCCTTATCTCTCGTCACCTCAAAAATTCTATGCGCATATCCCCTCATGCGCTTAACGCAAGCTTGAGCGAATCAATCGAAAGGCAATGCGCCTGGTTACGGGTCTACCACAGTGCTATCCTGTAGCTGACTTACATGCATGCAGCAGAATTAATCCCCTGCAGGATGTGGCGGAACAGTAGTTGCACGCCCGGCATGTCGTCTGTCTATCCACTACAGCAGCGTCAATCTAGAGCCGATTCCATCTCCTGCCCCACCATGGTAACTGATCCATCTTGTAGATGGTATGACATACCCAAAAATATGAGTTCCGCGAATCCATAGAGGCGTAAAGCTGCCGCAAAACGCGCATGCGAAGATGAGCAAGCTAGCCCAAGAAAACCATTCAGACGCCGCCCGATCCTTGGTGAGCCGCGGGCCACCGCGCCGTTGTAAAGGGGACGCTCATAACATCCATCCATCCATGATTCCGAGTCCAGAACCACTGCAGTTCAGCGGCTTGCCGAAGAACACACAGTCACTAATCTTGAACTTGTGGCCGTTGCTCGCATAGCAGATATAAAGGTCCCGCTTCTATTTATTTACACTGACTCGCAGGCAGCCTACACTATAGCCTGACGCTCAGGGGGAGCCGACTAAGCCGTTCTCAAGACGATACAAGCTGAAGTCCGTCGCCTACGAGAGGATGGCTACATCACAATTTTGAAATGGATTCCTGCACATATGAAGGAACTAATGGAAACGAAAGGGCACACCAGGCTGCGCGCGCAGCATCCCTTTTCGCACCTTTGCCTTGATCCACTGTCGGTTCAACTTCCCGGGCCCCCGTCGCCTTTGCACACCTGACGTCGCCCTCTCATGGACAAGGCCGAGACATGGCACCGTGCCCAGTGCTATCGTCGCAACGTTCTCAGGCACATGGCAGCTCCTGAGAAACTATATCGTGAACCTCCCAGCATATTCACAAGGGTAGAAGCGGTCCTTCTTCGTCGAGTACAGACCGGATAGCTTCTGTCACCAACAATGTTGCACATCATAAAACCGCAATCATACCCGAGCCCTAAGTGCGCTGAATGCCCGGCCCGAGGTACGACCGAACACCTTCTGTGGAGTTGCTCTGCTTCTGACACGATTGAAGAGAGGACACTGTTTTCCCGGAGGTACTTCGACCTGGTACCCTGCAGGAGTGGCCGATCCGCCGCCGCACATGGGGCCAGAGAAGGCAGTCCGCCTTTGGCGTGCTTTCCTGGACTTCTTCAGGGAAAAAGAGGGACTTGGCCGCCATTTTGCAGAGCAGACCTCGGGACCACTCCACCTCGAGGAAGACGAGAACCCTGGTCCCCTTCCCCAACCCCATAGTGCACCCGTTTTCTGCTGCAAGGTCTAACCTATTCAGAAAGAAATCCGTGAAGAAACGGCGCGCGTTCAGCGCGTTACGATTAAACGCTCCCGTCATCGTGGGGGAAACTCGAGTGAAGCGCGTCCGCCCCGGTGGTCTAGCGGTTACGGCACTCGGCTGCTGATCCAAAAGTCGCGGGATGGAATCACGGCCGCGGCGGCCGCACTTCGATGGAGGCGACATGTTGAGGCCCGTGTGCTGCGCGATGTCAGTGCACGTTAAAAAACCCAGGTGGTTAAAATTTCCGGAGACCTCCACTACAGCGTCTCACATAATCAGAGCTGGTTTTGGGACGTTAAACCCCACAAATCAATCAACCGAGCGAAGCGCATGCACCAGAGTGCCGCGACGGCGCGTTCCCATCATATGGGTAAAAGTGAATCGTGCGCCTTTTACTTGAACGGCTTACGCCCGGCGTCTGTCTGGCTCTCGTAATAATAATAAAAAATAGGGTGTTTAAGCTTCGCCTTTAAGAGTGGAACGCGATAGCTTTATCGGGCCCTGTTCGCGTCGCCGCGCGTTAAAACGTACAGAGAACATGAAAGCCAGCGCGTCCTCTGTGATACCCTGTCCGCGCGGCGCTGCCGTAGGAAGCCATTACATGACCCTGCCGAGGAGGCGAGCGCCATCTGGATAACATTTACGCAAGTAACCCGCGAGGCCTGGGTAGGTTGTTGGAAAGAGGGTTTGTGATTCAGTTCCTGCGTAACAGAATCGCACGGTTTTCTCGTGCATGCACATTGCAATTAATCCTGCTAGCTATCATGTGTGTAGGCTGGGAATTCATAGTTTACAATTGTTCTGGCAGATCCTACTTTGAGAAATTAGGTTTTGCTCACTAACGCATCTGCGCCATGGTGGAGGCCCTGCATGCTCGGAGTCGTTCGGGATGACTTGTTTTTGTGCTGCCAACGCCGTATTTTCTGCGACGCGAGCTCTTTTTTTTTTTTTTTTTTCATTCTGCGCGGTGAAGAGAAAAGCGGGCTCACTCATGCCCTTGACCCACAGCCCACACTGCTACATAATGTGATTATACCAAGGAAAATGTAAGAAAAAGGCAGAAAGAAGGAAGGAAAAAATAAAAAGTCTCGGGTTACGCTAAGGGAAGAGTGGACCCGCTCTTGCCCTCTACCTACCGCCATCCTGGCCCTCAACCCTTTGCTACATGATAGTGAACTCGACACATTTGCCCCAACTCCCAGCTCTTTACCAAGACTTCAGAGGCGTGGAACTGGCCTTACCTTTTACAGCATAAGCTCTTATTGGCTCGTTACAATGGCCGAAAACGGTAGCGATGGTGTCCGCCGCGCCGCCGGTGCCCGTAACTGTATATGTATACTATCAGCTTCAAAGAAAAAAAGAAAAAGAAAGGGGCGGGGGGCGGGGACTCCTTGCATGTGCGGATTTGAATCCAGCTCATCAGGTGCGGCTCCACTACACCCCGGATTGACTCCCTCCACTTGGTTGGGCGTCTTGCATTCTCGGCCACGACTCTGATATAGTTGAAGAGGTTACGGCGTCCACCCTTGACTCTGTCTATATGGCTGGGCACTTTGTTTTCTCAGCCACGACTGTGATTTGTGGGGCTGTGTTTCAGGACATTATACGTAGTCCATTTCAGTCACAGTAACGTGACCATCCGTCAAAAGCCAGAATAACCACCTTTCAAAGAGCGGACCGCTAAGAGACGTGCAGGAAGAGAGTCACTTAGGTTCCTGAAGGTGTTCACTGGGATGTTGAGTTGTGCCGACTGCGCTAGATTACGAGGTTGAGCAACCATGGTGCGAACAACCCGGTCGAGATGGTCCCAGAGACTCTCGATTGGGTTTAAGCCACGTGAGTTTGCTTGCAAGGGGAGTGCCGTCCTATACGTTGTCATTGTGTGCACAGGTCAGCAATAGCGGTGAAAAGAATCCACGCGGCAAAAAAAGAAGAAGAAGAAGAAAACTACACGCTGTGCAGAACAGGGGTCATCTACAGGGGCCATTACAGGGGCCAACAGGGGCCATTATCATGCGGACAATAGTACATAAAGGACAAACTGGCAGATACCTTAACGATCGGACAAGGGAGCACGCGGCATCTTTGGAACGAACCCCCACTGGACATTTCACCTTTCACTCTCGCCATCATCAGTGCACCGTCAAATTTTGTGACATCATGATCTTAGCAAAACATAAAGATAAGCTCGCGCACGAGATCCCAGAAGCCGTGGGCATAGACGATAATGGACAATCATGCATCAGTGCACCATCCACACATTTAACAGAAAAAGGAAAACATTTCGTGCGTAGAAATGGTTGATAGAAGGGAATAATCAAAAGAAAGGGCAATATATGGTAACCTGTGAGGAGGCATTGCTATCATGTGACATAAATATGGAAAAAAACTTTCAATAAACGTTCAGTTGCTAGTCCAGCTGTGTGTCGTCAATCTTTTTGTCCGTGTCGAAGTAGTTGGCTGGAACCCTCTTCGTTATGCACAACCAACGAGCACAGGCAAGCACAATCCTTCATTACCAACGGAGAATTCGATACAGGTGGTGAAAATTGTAGTTCAGGTGGATTGGCTGCACAAGATCACATACTGTGCGGGGGTCCGGGGCCTTCCCCCAATTCGCTCCTGCCAGTTTCCTCTTAACTTATGGGGCCCCCACGAGCCAGGGAAGTAGATAAGCACTGTTGCCTGGGCCGAAAGGTCGCTTTCCACAGTGGAGAAACAGCGAAGGCCAGGAGCAGACATTACTTGTGAAGTTGTCACCGCCACCTTCACCCTTGTCTCACGGTTTACGAAAACGATTTGTTAATCGATTCAAGCCTCGATCTTCCCCTGAGCGTCTCTTTTATAGTTTGGTTTAAGAAAACTCGCAGCCTGGACTTGATCGACATTTTCTCATTTCCTTGCTGTCGTGATTAGGTAAGCTGCGCTTTTCGGGCAGCACGCAAGGACTTCTATTTCCAAAAACAACAACGACATCAACAAAAGAAGTGCGCAGCGACACATCTTTGCGCAGGTGAGAGGCTCGCCCTGTTCCTTCTGGCGAACGGCCCTGCAGCGAGCCGCCAAGAACACGTGGCTCGGCGACGACTTTCCTCCGTCTTGGCAGTGTCGGCCGCGGTTTCTTCATCGGCAGAGCAGTGTTCGATCGAGCGCCCCACCCGATCGGGGCACGCTCAATTTGCTGGCGAAACGTCGCTCGCAGTCCCGTTGCTCAGCCGCGGAAACGACCCACCGAGATGCGCAACCGAGGCGGCTCGTTCCCTGCTGCACATGTGTAGCTGTTCACGACGACAGTCGTCTCCGAAGCGACATACCGGCTTTCTCACTTCTAATGAGAACGGAGACTCGAGTTCATATCTTCGCAGACGCGCGATGCTGGCGAGGGCGGATTGTTTCGGAATCAAAAAAGGTGTAATCTGTAAATCTAAAACGAGGCGAACAGTGAAAAAAAATCACAGCATATCCACGGAGTGAATGATGATGAGTGGGCGAAGCTCCGGAGGTTCATCGTAGATCGTGCCGAGTTCCGGATTAATTTAGTTAACGCGCACGCTACGAATCCTTATGGTTCAACTACGCACAAGTGAAATCTCCCACCGGCACTTGCCCCGCCACGGTGGTCTAGTGGCTATGGTACTCGGCTGCAGATCCGAGGGTCGCGGGATCGAATCCCGGCCGCGGCGGCTGCATTTCGATGGAGGCGAAATGTTGAGGCCCGTGTGCTGTGCGATGTCAGTGCACGTTAAAGAACCCCAGGTGGTCGAAATTTCCGGAGCCCTCCACTACGGCGTCTCTCATAATCAGAGCTGGTTTTGGGACGTTAAACCCCACATAACAACAACAACACCGGCACTTCACTGCAAGTCAAGATCCAGTGGGTGGCCGGTGAACGGTTCTCCAGCGCGAGTAGTCGGTATTTTTCAATCAAGAAGCTCGCTAGAAGACGCTGCCTGCCTCAAGCTCGTCTCTCGCGGGTAAGGGCGCGTTCTCCTTCTTTTCGAGCTGGTGGAGCGTTCATCGAAGAAAGAGCGTTTCCATAGGCAACGCGCGCCTTTCGCTCTCTCTCTGTCTCTCTCTCTCTCTCTCACACACAAGACAGCAGATGGAAGAGTGAGAGAGGTAGCGCGCCGGGAGGCACGCGCCGAGCGCGAGCGGTTCGTCGGGATCGTTTTTTGATTACAACGACGGACACGACAGAACCCTTGGCTGGTAGAGGTACAAAGCTTCGCTTTAAAAGAAAAATCGCACAGCCTTTTTCTTTTTGGGAATAGGTGGACATGCTAAGCTTGGCTTACCTGTGTCTTTCCTTCTTTCTTTGGTATGAAGTCTGAGGGCTTCAAATAGCTGAACAGCATCGTCGTTTGCCAAGCGTGCACTGAACAGCGCTACGGGCGCCACAATGCTGACACTTGTGACGCCTAACACGCTTCGCTTGAAGAAAAAAGAAACAAGATAAATTGCACTGCGGCGCTTACAAAGTATTTAGTGTCGCCTTATAACCGCATGTCTGTAAATGGCGGCGCGGTCAGTAAACATTTAAGTGTGCCTCACCAGCCAGCCTATATTGTTATGCATGCGATGCACGCGCCTCGCTTTGCAGCGTTTGCACCGTACGTCTTGTGGTATCTCTCTCTCTCTCTCTTTCTCTTCTTTTTTTTTTTTTTTTTTTGCGGCGTTTTCCTTTAGAGCCCAAACGAGAATGGTTGCACAGCAGTTCCGACAGAATGGAATAAAGTTGCTACCACCACCACCCAAGACAGATTAGAACGCTAATGCTGATTCATTTATTGTTGCGAACCCGTTCTTGGATGGCGGCCTACTACTCGCTCAGCGTCTCGCACCCGAGTTTTCGGTGCTTGGAAGAGTGCTTCCCAATGCGGATGTATTGTTTACCCCCAAACAAACTCTAAAAAGCGTCTATGTGCAAAGCACGCTAGGACTCCATGGATTACGCAGTCGCATGCAACGATGCGTGGTAAATGCATATATGTGAGCCTCCAAAGTATACTGTACATTGTGACGGACTTCTTACACTGGCGTTATAAGAAGCTATTGGCGTCGTTATTCCGACAACTATTTCCAAACCACTGTGCAAGGTTGCAACCGGACGTATCGTTTGCAACCCTGCCGTCCCGTTCAAGCGTTTCTCTTGTCGGCGAGGAAGCGTGCGCTCCATGCTGCTTCAGGTAAGTGTACCGAACCGATATTGATTGATTTGTGGGGTTTTAACGTCCCAAAACCAGCTATGATTATGAGAGATGCCGTAGTGGAGGTCTCCGGAAATTTTGACCACCTGGGGTTCTTTAACGTGCACTGACATCGCACAGTGCACGGGCCTCAACATTTCTCCTCCATCGAAATGCAGCCGCCACAGTCGGGATTCGATCCCGCGACCCTCGGATCAGCAGCCGAGTACCTTAGCCACTAGACCACCGTGGCGGGGCACCGAACCGAGAGCTTCGCGCTCAGCAAACGTTACTCCTTTTTCTTTTTAGATTTCTACACTTGTCGCACAGTTACACGGGAAGCTAGCTTGCTCCACTACAATATCCCTTTCATTTTATGCCTTTCCCTAACTCGTACGCCACCAACTCTGCAAGAGGTTTTTGTTGATATCGAGCACAGGTTCGCTCACCTTTCCCGACAAAAACTGATAATTTTATTTCGCAAGCCTCGTCCACTAGCTGCGCTGTTTCCTCCCCGCTACAAGAACTGTTTTTTTTTTTCTCTCTCTCTCTCTCTCGTGTATACAGAGTGCTCTGAGGTTCCCGCACATGCGGCGGCGTCGACAGGGGCTGGTCGCTGGATCCAACCTCTTCGCAGAGCTAAACATAAAGCGATCCGCAGAGGCGAAAACAAAGGTTGACAAACTCGGTCAAGGAGCTGGGAGACAACGCCAATAAGGTGATTGTCTCGCGAAGGCCTCGTACGCGCCCATCAATCACGCGCTGGCGCTCTCGGGCCTGACAAAATGACGCGTCTATATGTTGGCGTCACGTTGGCAATGTAGAGCGCGCCGGACGGGCGCGCGTTGTTCGCCCAAGCTCGAAGCACGCGCCGCCGTATACGACACGGAGGACTAACCGGAAATATCCTCGTTTTGCCCAGTCTACGTCACTGGAGCGTCCCGGCACGTTAGACACGTCAAGGCGCCATTCTAAACATGTCTGTTCCGTCCGTGAGATCGCTGCAACTGGCTTGCAATCGCGGCGGAATCGGGCACTATGTCCTCTGTGACGCCTTGAAAGAACAGAGCTGACGTTACTTGGGCGCTTGAGGGACGATTACGACAATGATGAAGCCGTTTAAGCTTTCCGTTGGAATTACGCTCTTGCTGTAAGAGCGTAATTCCAACACGAATTGTAAGAGCCAGCATATGGCTGCGAAGGGACGCGCGTGATGTCTTTGTCACGTCGTTTTGCGATGGCTATGGACCTGCTTTATTCGCAACTCAAATAAATATTAGTGTTAATAATGCTGGCTATCTAGGTACCTATTCTATCGTAGCGAACGCAAATGTAAGAAGGAGAGCAAGTAACAAAACAGTGCGTTAAATTGAGTTATATAATAATGAAATGTTCTAATTCAAATTGCCAAATATATCAAAAGACCGCCCCGCCACGGTGGTCTAGTGGCTATGGTACTCGGCTGCAGATCCGAGGGTCGCGGGATCGAATCCCGGCCGCGGCGGCTGCATTTCGATGGAGGCGAAATGTTGAGGCCCGTGTGCTGTGCGATGTCAGTGCACGTTAAAGAACCCCAGGTGGTCGAAATTTCCGGAGCCCTCCACTACGGCGTCTCTCATAATCAGAGCTGGTTTTGGGACGTTAAACCCCACAAATCAATCAAGATATCAAAAGACCACCTCCATAACACACACACACACACACACACACACACACACACACACACACACACACACACACACACACACACACACACACACACACACACACACACACACACACACACACACACACAGTTCGGGAAGAAGTTTCCCTCAGTCGGAATAAATAATTAAAAACAAAAAGAGATTCACACGATTAACAAAACACTATAGTGTAGGCATTCATTCGGACTTCATCACCTGTACAAAACCATCATCAGTCATAGGCTCGTGGGCCTTCTTCGTCGGTGCCATCTTGGCATCGCGAAATAAAGCGCTATCGGGACGTAGTATTTCAATAGCTTTACTGACGTTGCGGCCGATGGACCCTGATGAAGGCCGGTCCACCGGCCGCAACGTCAGTAAATCTATATTGTTTTGTTAATCGTATGAATCTCTCTTTCTGAAATTATATATATATATATATATATATATATATATATATATATATATATATATATATATATATATATATATATATATATATATATATATATATATATAAATGGGGGGGGGGGGGCTTACCTTTTTAAGTATAACAGCATACTCGCGTGACGTGCAAACCAGGTAGGTTAGTTGACCTTTCTTGCTTTTTGTCGTCGAATCGCCACGCGCTCTCTCTTTATAACGAATTCGCTTAGGGCCCACTGAAAGCCGCCACCTTCATGTGTATGCCACAGCGCACCGGCCATCAGCTATACTCTCTTAGCACGGTAACCTTTAGTTTATTTTATAGGTACACAAAATTGTGAAAATATGCTCTTTTATAAAGGTTAAAGTGCTGTAACCTTTAGTAAAGGAGCATATTTTCACATTTTTGTGTACCTATAAAATAAACTAAAGGTTACCGTGCTAAGAGTGTACAAGTTACCCGTCCTCGAACGCGAACTGTGACATTTCAACGACAGGAAGTACATAGCTACCCCGCATGCCGTTACCTGCCATGCATAATTTCTTGAACCTGTTCACACTTGTATAGCACCGTGAAGCCTGAATTTCCGTGTATTTATGTTAACCACGGCTTACGTAATACCCTCTGCGGCCTCTTTAATGTGACAGGATGGAATGGAATAAGACATGCACTCGCTAATGTTGTCTGTGTGCGTTCTTAAAAGAATAAGGTCATGTATACAACACAGTGACTCACCTGATCGAAAGTCTGACGGCAGTTTCCTTTAGAGGGAAATTCGCCCAAATTTTTTAAAAGCTGTGGGGTGATTCCACGTAAGATCGAACAAAGCATGGCTGGTCACCCTCTTAAATTTATTTCAAAATTTTATATATTGCTGCCCGATGTGTGGAAAGAAGAGATCCACAGTTGGTTTTGCTAAAAAAAATTTTGTCGAAGCGCCGGGAGTCAATAATGACGAAGAGGTGGAGTGCCGCGCTTACCTGCTCTTCTGTTTTGGCCAACTTTGGTTAATAATTACACAAGCTATACTAAGGTTAGGTGGCTGAAACTTTTTAAAGTAAATACACCCATGTTTTTACTTGTGATAAATTATTTTTGCTTTTTATAGGGAGTGTACTTATTTTTATAAAAATCCTCAAAATCAGCCCATGAAGCATTTTTCTGTCCACTTTGCGGGCTTATATCTCAAAAAAGGCTTGTGGCAGAGCAGCGAAAATTCATCATTACGTTCTAAGCATACTCTTTTGTCAAACTGCAAAATCTTATATTTATATAACTTTTCAATAAATAGATACGGGCGGGCGAACTTCAAAAATATACCGAACAGTGGAAATTTCTGAAGACAATTAAAAAAAAAAAACCCCACTTTTGATATTTTTTAAGCTTTGTACACTCATTCTCCTTCACGTTGGCTTTCACAATCACCAAAAACATGTTGCATAATTTTGTTCCACTAGGAGTTACATGCCGTCAAATTAGACCCTTACGCAATGATAGGCAATTGTTGTTGATCCGGCTTCTTGCCCGCTGAGTGTATAGAATGAAAACAGAATTGAATTTCTGGCCCTTAAGAGGCCAGCAGCACCGAAAAAAGGTGTCAGTGGCACCGATGACGTCAATTTAGACATGATTTGGTCACCCGAGCGGCCATGAGTGCGGGGCTAACGAGCAGGTGCGCGCGCCCCCAGATGCTCTCTGTAAGAGAGGCACAGTCAGCTCCTTTTCGCCTCCTGAAACCAAAAGTGTTCGAAACATTTCTTGGATAACTTCGACGCGTGTGCATTAAAGATTCGCTATCCATTCTGTCTTTTTTCGCACCATAGTTAGGCCCTAATAACAAGGCGGAGATGGAAGCAAGATCAAAACACTATCAGGTAGCTATGAGCGCTCGCTTCACGCACGCGGTCGACAGCTGCCGCCGCCGCCAGAGAAACAGTGCACCGCCACTTGTGGTCAGTATAACGCAAGAACGTGGCACTCCAGTGCCAAAGCAAGATATAGAACGCCAAAGGAAACAAAAGCAAAACAAATTGGTAACCGGACGCGCGCACATATCTCAGATGGAAGACAACCTGCCGGTTTACTCCAAGGTGACATATGTGAGTGATGAAACCGCCAGTCATTTAAAAAAAAAGATAGTTCGGAAAGAGCTGTTGTCCCAGTACCCAATGGTTATTCTCAGCAACTGGACACGGGAAAAACGCGTGCGATGGAGTCGGAGGTCCCTTCAAGCATCAGGCAATGCTCAACAACTTGAGGACAAACCCTGGAAGTGCAATTCGTACAGCCAGAGACTTTGCAACCATTTTCTCAGAGAAACTGAAAGGGCTGCATCTAATACACCTTGAAGAAAAAGAACTTGTTGCCTTCCGCGAGTTAAAGAAGGAAGAGTGGATGAGAGTACCCGCGTTCCATGGTGTTGGCATGCCTGACAGCTATCCACGTCAACGAAAGCATCTCCTGGTTTGTACGTGGCACGAATAGCCGGGCCTGCTTGGAAGGAGTTACGTGTACATGAAAGAAGAAATCTGAACTGTCTAATCAATCGAATAAACTCGAGTTCAGCCCAGAAACATGAATTAATGAAGCGGTTCTTCTTGACCTCCACAAATTTTCCATTTTGCTAAAGGTTCTTTGGAAAGCGCTCCTTGCTTATTGCATTTTTATCCTACCTTTCACTTTTTTTTTTGCCGGGCAGGGGGGGGGGGGGGGGGGGGAATCTAAGCTACGCATTGAGTTCTTACTGCCTTTTTGCTGAGGTAAAGGCGGAAAATATCTGTCTGCGCTACGACACCGCGGCGTATCAAAGAACCCCACGCCTACAAAACTGACCCCTAATCATTCAGTATTGTGCTCCTCACAGCTAATATGCAGCGTTCAGACATAAATGACCGGGTACATTATCATGCCAAAATTTAAAGGCCGTACGCGATCACAAATGTCAGAATAATCAGACGTTCATGGTTCGCTGAGCCTTCCATAAGGGTATAATTTGACGGCCTGTAACTCCTAGTGGAACAAAATTATGCAACATGTTTTTGGTGATTGTGAAAGCCAACGTTAAGGAGAATAAGTGCACAAAGTTTAAAAAATATCAAAAATGGGTTTTTTTTTTTAATTGTCTTCAGAAATTTCCACTGTTCGCTGTTTTTTTTTTGAAGTTCGCCCGCCCTTATCTCTTTATTGAAAAGTCATATAAATATAAGCTTTTGCAGTTTGACAAAAGAGTATGCTTAAAACATAGTGCTGAATTTTCGCTGCTCTGCCACAAGCCTTTTTTGAGATATAAGCCCGCAAAGTGGACAGAAAAATGCTTCATGGGCTGATTTTGAGGATTTTTATAAAAATAAGTACACTCCCCATAAAAAGCAAAAATAATTTATCACAAGTAAAAACATGCGTGTATTTACTTTAAAAAGTTTCAGCCACCTAACCTTAGTATAGCTTGTGTAATTATTAACCAAAGTTGGCCAAGACAGAAGAGCAGGTAAGCGCGGCACTCCACCTCTTCGTCATTATTGACTCCCGGCGCTTCGACAAAATTTTTTCTAGCAAAACCAATTGTGGATCTCTTCTTTCCACACATCGGGCAGCAATATATAAAATTTTGAAATAAATTTAAGAGGGTGACCAGCCATGCTTTGTTCGATCTTACGTGGAATCACCCTGTGCTGTTCAAATTCGAGCTGTACTCTGCATCAGATGATCTCTTTGTTACGCAGGACGTAAAAGCGGGCCCGCTTTTGCCCTCGACCTTCTCATGCTATCAGACCATTGCTAAATGCAAAGGCCTACATGCGATGAAGTGTAGAAAAGGTTTGGCTCGAAGTGGCGTGTTCGATCCCCGAAGCCGCGGCGGCATTTCTATACTGCGAAATGCCAACGAATAAATAAATAAATAATAAGTACGTGCGTGCGTGCGTGGTGAAGGATCACGTACGGTCAGTATGAAAGGTGGAATGACTAAAATTACTGATACGTCGTGACTCCAGTAACATGCCACCCTTGCCATTTACGTCGCGCGATTATACCGATAAAAGAACAGCTTCGCTGTCCGGATGGTTCTCACGGCGTGATAATGATAATAGCTTTCATGAAAAGGATAGTCTTTTGTTCGCACGTTACTGACCAAAACTCGGGTTAAAGAGCGCAGCAAATGTGGTGCTAGGAGACTGCTCCCATTGCGGTGTCAAAATTGGCGGACCCGCATGATTTACGATGGAAGTCACACGTTTCTGGAATAAGAGAGTCGTTGCTTTAGCGTCTTGACCAGAACCTCTGCCCTGCAGTACTTGGCGGCTCGGTGTTGTGACTAAGCCCTTTATGCGTGAAAGCATTAAAAATAACATCATTTTGTGGATACACAAGATGCACATTGAAGAACGTGGTTTGAAGTAGGTGAACACAAAGTGTACTCTTTTGCCGACATTGCTTTTACAACACTACTCACCAAGACACATTTTTCTTTTACCATCAAACGACGTCCTTTTCCATAAGAATCGAACGTGGAATAGGACTATTTGGCGGCCTAGTTCGTGCATGTTTGATAAAATTGTAGCATTAATTACGCGGCACAGATCATTAGACAAGCACGACATCATGGGGCTTTGTGTTTTGTGGCGAGTACGTTCGCTGCGATGTTAAGCTGCCTTCTCGAAGGGGACATTTTGTGTGGCTAAGATATTTATTAGCGAGTAAAACTTGTGAGGTAGTTTGATGTTGTCTTGCCGAGCATGTGCGATGTAACCTTTAGTTTTGCGTCGTCAAATATCTTGGTGTAGAAAACTCTTGTACAGTTCAGGATATCAAGTTGTGTTTGGCAGTCTACATTCTTTTCGTTACTGCTAAAACGCAAACCCAGACAATGAAGAAAAAAAAAAGAAAAGGCTAACTACACGGGAGAACGTGTTGCTCTGATGCATGGCTCGCCTATTCCTGTTGTGGCTAGATCACTGCGGTTTTTCTGATCCTGACAGTCAAGGGCTTGTAATAACTTTTGTAATAATTTTGGTTCAAACATATCAAGGGCTGTGGAGCAAGCACATACATCCTACTTAGAAAGCCCATCCAGTGATCACTCTTTCTACATTCGTGCGACTGAATAAAAACGCCAGATAGCTTTGCCGAATTTTCATCCCCGCACTATCTTTCTCTTACGCCATCGCCATATACAAGCGGCCTCGTTGGGTGAAGATGAAACCTCTAACATTCCAAATTTCCAACTGCCTGCGATTTTTTTTAAATGGTGATACGAAACTGTATATGATTTCCACAGTGATGATCAATATTACTATAATAAGCTCCGCAAGGTGAATAAACTACACTTCTATGCAAGTGCCTCTTCCTCAATTTTTCATATGCCCTACCTTGCATAAAACTAAGCCCCGCCACGGTGGTCTAGTGGCCTTGGCACACGGCTACAGATCCGAGGGTCGCGGGATCGAATCCCGGCCGCGGCGGCTGCATTTCGATGGAGGCGAAATGTTGAGGCCCGTGTGCTGTGCGATGTCAGTGCACGTTAAAGAACCCCAGGTGGTCGAAATTTCCGGAGACCTCCACTACGGCGTCTCTCATAATCAGAAGTGGTTTTGGGGCGTTAAACCCCACATGCATAACAACAACAACAACAACAACAACAACAACAACAACAACAACAACAACAACAACAACAACAACAACAACAACAACAACAACAAAGGTATTAAAAATATTGTGGTCGCTCATGAAGAAGTAAAAGGAAGACGAGGTAGATTACAACGCTGTGCAATCATGTACACCTGTTTCGCAAGAAACGCAGTTCACTTGCCTCCTCGAAATATAAAACTGCCAAATAAGCACGTGTTACGTGACTGATTAAGCAAATCAGGAGACCATGCGAGTTCAGATAGTGAGCCGGGCAAGCGTGTAAACACACAGAGAGCAAGCGCGCATGGACAAGTGGCAGACACCGCTCGTCGACAGGCGCCACCGTCCGTCCAGTCCTCTATCGCATTTGAAGGCTTTTGAGACGGGACAAGTAAGCACTGTCACGTATAGAAGCGCGGACCTTTAAAGAGCGTAAATATACCTGTTGCGCAGCGACGGGACCAGCCGCTCTATCTCCCTCCCTCTCGTATCGCGGAGAAGGAAAAGATCGTCGGCATCAACAGGTGTCCCATCACGAAAAGAGAAAAATTAGAAGAAAGCCGGCCCGCACAGCGTCAGGCTGGCCGCACTCCCTCTTCGAACTGCACACACCACTTTTCTCCGCAAAAATCCATCAACTGCCGGGACGCGTCGCGGCCCGCGGTTTCGGCAAGAGCGCAAACCGCGCGCAGTGCACTGCTTTATTGGTCTGTCCGGCGCTACTTTTTGAAGCCCAGCCGAAGGCGCCCGAGAGTTGAGCGAAAAGCTTCGAGGCGGCCGAACTTTCTTTCCCTCGGTTTTTCTCTTCTCTTTCGAGAAATTCGCTCGCCCATTGGTCAAAGATGACGACACCCGAGCGACGCCATTGGCCGACCCGAATCACATGCTCCTCGAGCGTCTCTTCGACGCGAAGCAGGGAGCGCACTCGCGTCGTCTGCTCAGCGGTGCGGCCGCGTCGTCTGCTGGGATCGAGCAGGCGATTCGAAAGAACAGCAAGGTGCGAAAATAGCGGATAAAACAGCGGCAATTGACAAATCAACTCGGACAAGGCATTGGGACCTCACGTAGAGCTACATTTTAATTTTCTTTTTGCGGTGAGGTGCTTCGAGCCCCGATTTGAACGACAGTAGTGTGTCCACCTGTTGCGAAGTACGTGCTCCCGAGTGCAAGATACACGCTGCTTCATTTTGCATGGCGGAAACAGACGAAAACTCGCCTCTGGCGGGCGAGCCCAAGACTTCGTTGGTCAACGAAGGTGACTGCAACGCCGCTCCTTCCGACCAGCACGAGCAGCAGCAGCATTCGTCATCGGCCGTCGACTCGGGCTCTCAGGCCGTGACGGAAGTATGCTTGACCCCCCACTCAGACGCCAAGGATGCGACGGACAGTTTGGGCCGGAAGTCCGGCGACAGAGAAGTATGGGGCAAGAAGGCCGATTTCCTCCTGTCCGTGATTGGATTTGCCGTGGACCTGTCCAATGTGTGGCGCTTCCCGTACCTCTGCTACGCCTACGGCGGGGGTGAGTGTTCTCTCACAGGACGGGATACCCCGAACGTTAGAACTCCGGCATCTTTGAAGCCGCGAGAGCTATAGTACAGAAATTGCAGTCTAAGTGTTGCTTAGAACTCCGCCATCTTTGAAGCCGCGAGAGCTATAGCACAGAAATTGCAGTCTAAGTGTTGCCGGTCAGCTTTGCATTTGGTTATTGACGAAATATAGCATATATGCGTAATTGAAATAACGTCACAGCTTTGTGTTATACTTGCAACTGTCCTGTCAAAATTTTCTCTCTGACTCGCTTATGAAAGCTGCAAATATCACTTGCTATTAAATAACGACTGTATAAATGGCATAAAGAGCGAACAGGGCGCTCTCTCTCTCTCTCTCTCTCTCTCTCTCTCTCTATATATATATATATATATATATATATATATATATATATATATATATATATATATATATATATATACATACATTCATCTATTATTAATAGTAGGTGGCGAACATTATACTGTGCGCACGAAGTCGAGTCGCAACGCTTTTTTCTGCTTCGTGATGAGCTATAAGTGCTTTAAAACTGCAACTGTGAATTAAAGTAGCTGGGAAATATATACTCCACGCATACAGTCAATTACGTTGTACAGCAGTGAGCATGTTTACGTAGGCTGTTCGAACTGAATTTCACTTCAGGTGAGAATTGCCTAATGACGACCGCACAGAATTTCGTTGAAGTCGGTTTGTTTTGTTTCGACGCGAGAACAATCGGCTAAACAATTGCCAAAGCAAGGTTGTAGGGAGAAAGAAGTACGGAGCATTACGCGTAGGCGCATAACGCGTTGCAATACCTCATCAACGCCTGTTGCCTGCGCCGACGAAGGCGCTCAAACGGAGGCAATATCGGCAGTCTGCTAACGAGCCTGACTCTCCGAGTGAGGCCGAAATTTGAACGCAGCCAGAAAACGGCGCCAGTCGGTCGTCGAGGCTTCTGTGAACGTGTGAGCCAAATATTAGTGCGCTGCGCGCGAGAGGGAATTTTGCTGTTTGGTTTCAAATACAGCTTCAAATCCGCCTGCTCTTCTTTCAATAGCATGTGACTTGACTGGCAGCACTGACTATGTTGCTTGACCTTTCTTGGTTTTCCTAAGGTGGATACACACATTGTATTTGTTTGTTGAACTCAAAACGAACAGACAAAGCATTGCAGAAGGCCTTTTCGTGTTCATGAGATCGGCCAATGCTATCTCTGCCTCAAGCGACGTAGTCGGTGTCCGCAGTGACAATATTTTTTTTTAAAGAAGAGGAGAAGCTTTGCAGCTGTATTTGAAACCAAAATGCAAATTTCCTAGTGCGCTCAGCTCAATAATATTTGGCTCATGTGTTCCCAAGAGCCTCCATGAGTGATCGTCGGCATCTTCTTTCGATTAGGCTCAAAAAGCGGTGCGGGGCCCCTTGGTTTTCCGTTTCTATACTCCAGCCAGGCTTCGGCGTCAAGAGGACATGTGTGCAAATGAACACTGCGTCGTGAACTCCCGCTTTATTTTCTTTTTAAATTGAAATGATGGCATATATGAAAGATTTGCGGCCTTGGGTGGCATGGACTATTTGTTGTCGCCTGGCAATGATAAATAAATAACCAAGCAAACGAGGAAAAAGAAACACAACAAAATGTGGCTCACCGCGCGATAGCAGATGCTTAGAAATTAAGCATTGTGGGCAGTCAGTGCGTGAAAACACGATAACTTCAGAGGAAAGATCATTTGTTCACGTAAATCTTATACCGGTCTCTGCATGAATGCAGTGGGGACGCGCTGTTAGTAAAAATGCGCCGGCACCGGTAAAAAACGTTTCTGCTCAAATTGTGGACAGACATGCGAGTCAGAGCTGAATTCTCGCGGACATGTCTTTCTGCCACTTAGATGTAATTACGCGTAAAATTATGCACGTTAACGTACGAGTGATTATAACCCTATACAGGTGCGTGAGAAAGGTGCCAGTATATGGCCGCAACACCTTGCATCTCGCGAGGTTGTTCACAAAGGCGTGCGCAGAGTACTACATTAGGGCAGGGGGAGGCGCATGTTCACTGCAGCGCACCCCGCTTCACCACCTCCCCACTGGTCTGAAATCATTTCGATAAAACACGCGAAGAAGTATGGGGAAAATTTGGCGCCCCTTTCAGGTGATTAGTGGGTAGCGGGGGCGCGCCTCCAAGCCCCCCCTCTTTTCTCTTTTCGCATGCGCGTATGGTTGTTCATGAAGCAATTGACTGATCGATGAGGTGTAACGTGTCTACGCTTCACTGGCACGCCGAGGGGACATTGGAGGGCCTCTGGCTTACTTCTTCCGGGTGTTTTGTTTAGACAACGTATTTTTAAAACTTGCCTTTGACAGGTAGCAAAATTTTATTCCTTTAATCCAAGCGCTGGGCATTGATTATTTCTGCGAGAAACCCAAATACACATTAACATAAATGACGAATTTCAGGTACTCAGTTACGTTAAAAACATTAATTAACAAATTCATCCTTTGGCAATTAGCCAGTTGCACATTGCTGAAAATTATGAAAGACGTTCACAGCCATAAAATGGAATCATCTCGCCCATGACAGGGTGATATGAAGATATCTGGGAGAGGCCGTCGTCCTGCAGTGGACATAGGCTGATGAGGATAACAGCAGGCGGGTTCTCATGGTGGAGGATCACTCTCAGCATTACCAAACATCATCGTGTTTTGCCAGCCATGAACGCGATGCGCTCTCACGTTTTAAATAATTTCCTCCGAGGTTCGCTTCCAGCATGCGGACTGCTTGGATCCATCATCACCGCCACCTACGAGCGAGATACCGTGGTAGTACATAGTTGCTGCATGCTAGTTTGCTTTGCGTCAGTGTGGGTGCGCTTTGTGCGTACGTGTTGTTTTTGGAATCTCCACTTTCACATACGGAGAAGCCTGTCGGCGAAGCGCCTTCACCCCTTTCAAGCCTAGAAAGATTTTTTTTTTTTAATTGAAGCCAGTTCCACGTTGTGAAAACCGTAGCGACAGCGAAGCCGTTCTTTCATCGTTGATCCCGACATAACAGCGAGGGTGTGAAAATGTTCGTTGTTTTGTGGTGTTTAACGTCCCAAAACCAGTTCTGATTATGAGAGACGCCGTAGTGGAGGGCTCCGGAAATTTCGACCACCTGGGGTTCTTTAACGTGCACTGACATCGCACAGCACACGGGCCTCAACATTTCGCCTCCATCGAAATGCAGCCGCCGCGGCCGGGATTCGATCCCGCGACCCTCGGATCAGCAGCCGAGTACCTTAGCCACTAGACCACCGTGGCGGGGCGTGAAAATGTTCATGTCATCCCCTGTCACTGATGTCAGTTATGCTAGCCGTACATACGTGTGCGCCGCCGAAACGTTACGCCCTTTATCAAGCCTCCATGCCTTTACTGGCGGCGTGCCGGTAGTTCACTTTTCATCATTCTCTACTGACCGTACACCTGACCCTTGACAATTAATGCACTCATGCACTTTCTTTCTTTCTTTCTTTCTTTCTTTCTTTCTTTCTTTCTTTCTTTGCATTTCGCGCTATGTAAATGCAGCCGCGGCGGCGGTGATCGAACCCGCACCCTCGAGCTGAACATTTGTTACACACTTTATCGCGCATTCGCACAACCGCCGCCATGTAGTAGTCGGTCGAGGACAAAGGTGCGTCGGCTTTTCTCTCTTCCAGGACACCAAGCTCATGCCACAACGCCGATGGCACAGGGCCGAGCAAGAAAAATCATGGCTGTTAAAAAAAAGAAATGAAAAATTTTCACTGGGTTTTCTGCCGTCGTGAGCGTTGATGGGAATTCATATGGCAGAATATGTCACATCAAACGATAGCAAAATGTCGAAGGCTCCGGGGCTGGCAAGCGCTCGTGACCGTTCAGCGAAGTTCACTGGGTGTTTTCTGCGAAGGCGCAGCTTTCGTGCTGCCGAAAAAAAGAAAAGTATGCGCTCTTCGTTGCAGCTGCGCCCGTCATCGGCTGTCAACTTGGTGACAGCCGTAAGAGCTGGCCGGATACACAGCATAGAAAGGAACACTGGCGCCAAGTGACGAGACCCATTACACAGGCTCCTCCTGTCTTGGCGCTCTAAGTTGTGACCCATCGCCCAATGCGGTTGCTTTTTAATAGTGAAAGCTATCACTTATCATGCATGACTTCTCGGTTACCCTCACTTAACGCCCTTAGCATCATCAGCCATATACGCAGATACAGACAGCCTCGTGCTTTGGAGGTCTCTGGCTGTTTACTATACGTATACTGCGTCTTTGACTATACTGTCTTCTTTTGGAGTAGTACATGTCTGTCGTGCAACTACCATCGAACTTTTCTGAGCTTCGTCCTTCTGTGTACTAGTTTCTCTTTTTTTGATTGTCAGAAAGGTTCTGTTTCAAACGCAGGTGTCACATTTACTGCCGTACAGCGTAACGTTTGCGTCGCTCTTTGAAAGCGCGGCTGTCGGCCGTTTGCGATCGAAATATGGCAGAATCATTGCGGTGCCGCACTACGTGCAAATTGTGCCAGGAAAGTGAACGTGTAGAAGTCGCGAGCAAAGCTGTGGCATAAAAATTCATGAAAAGACGAAGATAGAGAAACAAATATGATTGCAGAAGGAGTGCGGGGATGGCCGCGTCGAGTACTTGAACTCCCCTTAAAAGCGGAAAGAGGTACGGACAAGATTAAGTTCCAATTTTGGCGTGTTTGACTGTCCTGCGTGGGCTTGTTGGCATATAAGGTCAAAGTCAGGAGCCCTTAGGCAGGAATTCTCTTCTAAAAGGAGGTTGGGGGGGTGGGGGGGGGGCACTTGCTGAAAGCTTTGACTATTCGACGAAAACCACCTATGTTTCTGTAATTACCGCAATAAAAAACTGCAATTTGGTCGTCATGATGTAAGCACTTCGAAACAAGAGAGACGTAAGGAAAGGCAGGGAGGTTAACCAAACGCGGGTCCGGTTGGTTACCCTGCGAATAGAACGAAAAATAGATGAAGAGAGGAAAGCACCAATCACGCAAACAAACAAACTAATAAACAAATTGACTGACTGGCTGACTGAATGAGCTCGATCGTTTTTCGTTGTTGTGTTGTTGTTGTTGTTGTTGTTGTTGTTGTTGTGTTGTTGTTGTTGTTGTTGTTCGGGTGCTGCGCTGTAGTGAATTACTTCGCATTTAATGGCACGATTCGAAATCTGCACAGAACGTGCCGGGCGGTCTGTGTATATCAGATAGCGGAGTATTCAGCTATGAGCAGACGGAGGCATTTGTCTCGATACAATAATCACGCGCCGACAAAAGGCACGCGGGCGAGCGATTAGATTATACACGATGGTGGGCTAAGAGGGGTTGAATGAGGAGAGGAAAAGACGCCGCAGGGAAAAGCGACAGAGTAATGCCAGGAAGATGAGGGGGGCGAAAGGTTGCAAAGGGGGCCAGAGATGTCGATGCGCTCGTTCAACCTGAACGGTGTGCAAGCACGCACTCCGCAGTATCCCGTTGGTGCGTTCATCCGGTTACAGCAATTTGCTGGAATCCATCGAAGTGTTTGATTGCGAGCGTGACTTTGTGCGCGTCATACACCGAAGCTGGGCGCTCCACGATCCGTGTACTTCGTTAAAGCACGCTCGCATGATCGTCGCGCCCCATTACAAACGTCGTTTCCCTAAACACCAGGACGTGGAAGGTGCGCCGGAAGAATAGCGATGAATGCGCATTGCTCTGTGGGTCGCCCCATACTGAGGCCTGCATATGTAGGCCACACGGTGCAACGAATGCGCATGCCTTGAAAAAAAAAAAAAAAAAGAAGAAGGAGGCCGGAAGACACATTTGCCAATAAAGTAAGACGAAGAAATCAGAATGAGCGGCCGTGGCGACGAGCGCACCCGGCACGACCGCTGCCTATTAAAAGGCTCAAATGACTGTTGTCCGCCATTGTGGTCTATAGTGCGCCAAAGGACGGGAATTCAAACCCGGCCTCGCCGGTCGCATTTTCGATGAAGACGAAAGTTGAGGCCCGTGTACTGTGCCTTGTCAGTACATGTGCCTCTATAGAATTTTCGTCTCCATCATATATGCGTTGTCAAGCGGTCGAAACTTCAGGATCCCTCCACAACTGTGTTCCTCTCCACACTTTCACTCCCTATCCCACGGACCCTGAGCCGTATTTCCGACATGGGCTGCGTTATTATTATTATTATTATTATTATTATTATTATTATTATTATTATTATTATTATTATTATTATTATTATTATTATTATTATTATTAGCTTCTAGAACGCTAGCGCGCGGCGTACCGTGCCACCGGCACCTGCCTTACGATGGGGTGAGCGTGTCAAAGCCGATGCTGGAATACACTAGAATTCAAACCTCAACGATCTCACGAGACGCCGCTGAACAGCCAATAAATTATCGAAGCCAACAGTGTGACACGGGCACTTGTCCTTTGGCGTAACCGTTAGGTTTCACCGCGGGGTTAACGTGAAATCGTTAACGTGAAACAATTGCCCACATCATGCTTGATGAATGCTGCTCGGCGGCAGTTACGTTACTTTCCAGTGTGCACCTTAGCAGTATTTGCCGTTTGAATCAAATGACTAAAATTCATTAAGTCGCAATTATACTAGCATAAGTTTCTGCGCGTCCAGTTGAGCCGCTTATGAACTCCTTCGGCAACGCGTGCTATAACTGAGCCTATAGTATGGTCCTCATTGCTAAAGGAAACTAGTCTTAGTTTCAAGATTAATTGCTTAGTTTGCTACGTGGAGTCCTTTAACGTGTACGCGCATGCACGGCAGAACGGAAGAAGCAACACAGATTTGATTGATTTGTGGGGTTCAACGTCCCAAAACCAGCTCTGATTATGAGAGACGCCGTAGTAGAAGGCTCCGGAAATTCTGACCACCTGGGGTTCTTTAACGTGCACGGACATCGCACAGAAGAAGCAACACGGAGGTAATACCTGAATTATCGCGCCTTCCATATCTTCAAGAAATGTTGAGCGTACTTCTTGGAATATATATACTTGAGTGTATGATACTTGCATTGAGGTAACTGTATCGGATTCAACATGCATACAAGAAATGTCGCAGTCTCTGAGGCGAACGTAGTTTCAACGTTTCTTGTAATCCCATACACATAGCATGCTCATATATGTTCTTCGACGACAGTTTTCTCTCTATTTATCAGCAAGCGCGTATACAGTGACTTTGTGCTTTTCCTGCGTGTAGGTTGAACGTTTGCGCAATCGCACTTTTGTGTTGTATTTAGTTTAAAGTATTAAGCACATTGATAAAATAAAAAAAGTGGAGTTATACTTGTGCTCTAACATTCATTTGGGTCCCGCCACGGGTGTCTAATGGCTATGGCACTCGGCTGCTGATCCGAAGGTCGCGGCATCGAATCCCGACCGCAGCGGCTGCATTTCGACGGAGGCGAAGTGTCGGGGCCCGTGTACTGTGCGATAGCATATGTTAGTGCGTGTTAAAAAGCCCCTGGTGGTCGAAATTTCCAGAGCCATCGACTACAGCGTCTCTTATAATTATATCATGGTTTCGGGACGTAAAACCCCTGACATCATCATCGTCGTCGTCGTCGTGTTCAGTTTTGTCAAATGGGTCCTACAACTCTTTCTGCACAGTAAAAAAAAAGTGCCGACTAGTCGTGGATGCTCCTGTGGACACGTTATGCAAATGTTATTGCACTGCACGCACCAGAGAAATCGCAGTTTGGTTTTATACACAGCTGGAAAGCGCCGGCTGTTCTTTCAACAAATCATGTGATGGGGCTCCCACACTGCGTCGTTTGATGTGGAACTATAGCACTGGCATTGGATTTCGTGATCGCGGAAACATGTCCAGTAACGCTTTATTTGTTCATTTTGAGTATGATTGATAGATTTTGTGGGGTTTAACGTCTCAAAACCAGCTCTGATTATGAGAGACGCCGTAGTGGAGGTCTCCTGAAATTTCGACCACCTGGGGTTCTTTAACGTGCACTGACATCGCACAGCACACGGGCCTCAACATTTCGCCTCGATCGAAATGCAGCCACCGCGGCAGGGATTCGATCTCGCGACCTTCGGATCAGCACATCACAGTGGCGGGACATCTTGAGTACAACATATGCAGAAACTGTATCTGTTCACCTTTAAGAACACCAAAATAGGTCGAGCGACGTAGTCATTGTTCTTTGTGGCGTAATATGTTGAAAGAAGAGCGGGTTATCTCCAGCTGTCTTTGGAAACAGATTACTAATTCACTGGTGAGCGTGCGGTGCGATAATATTTGCAAAACGTGTTCGCAGGAGCCATCACTATTGATTGGCACCGTTTCTGACTATGTTCGAAAAAGTGTTTATTGAGATTCATTGTGAGTGATGGTGAAAATAATCTCACAACCACAGCTACTCCAATACATAGGCTATATGAAAAATAAAGAAAGAAAGGAAGATGAAGAAGAAGAAAAGCCAGTAAAAAAAACAAACAAACAAAGCAAGCACCTTTACGCTAGCGTCCACTGACATATACGTCACAGTGAAAGCAGAAGCGGCAGCGTCCTCCTGGATGTTCTTTTTTTCTCAAGACCTTGAGGCCCAGCGCTGCCTCAAGCATATCCCATACTGAAAGGCAAGGCTGCAGCGGTCTCTCCTGATTAGATGATGGACGTGGCTGTCGGGACGCGCTTTTATGCTGGGTCATCGAGTGCATCTCGGGAAAAGGCACAAAAACGCGCCGTAGTCGTGTTTCCGGGTGTCTCCAGCAGCACTGTTGCCTTTTCAACGGCACACGAAGTAAACACAAACTGTGGTCTGGAACTGGTCATCGAGCATCTGCACCATGGCTCTACATTTATAGCTCAGTTATGTGCAATGAGAAGCGCAAAAGACGGAACAAAAAAGAAAAAAATGGCGTGGCGGACGGGACGCTCACCTTTCATTACCAATGGTTATGTTGAATGCAGTAGGCACGTGCTGTTATGTTGTGGCGATGTTCGTCAGCCTCTGCTTTTGTTACAGTTTTCTGGGGGTTGCTGACGGACGCCCATGTTGGGTCAGTGTTGCGGCGAAGCTTTCCAATAGACGCTAAAATTAAAGGAGAAGGAAAAGAAGAACTTTGAAGCCTAGGAGAAAACAACAGAACTTAAAGTAGCTTGGGTAGACACCGTTCACGATTGTGCATCGTTACGAGTGAAATGTGATACGTAAGTCCGAGAGACCGACCTCCAAAGCAGGCCTGCTATAATTTACGAGGATCCGGGAGGTATGGGCCTTACATATTCAGTGAATTAGTGTAAGCGAAAGTGGAAGGAAGAAAAGGTGCCGGTGTGACCACCGTGCGACGAGTGTGTGCGCTGCACCATCACACGCGCTGTCGTGAAATTTCTTGTATGGTGCTCACGATCGAGTCGCCGCGGTCGATTCCGTTGTGCCAGTATATTCTATAAGCACTGTATTCTATCGCACCGTAACGGCTTCCTGGTTGAGGTTTCTTTCAAGAATGAATGAATGAATGAATGAATGAATGAATGAATGAATGAAATAAACGTTTATTTTCGAGACAGTGTTCTGAGCGTGCAAGCTCAGGGCCACCCTTGGTGGGAGGGTCCCTTATTCCAGGAACCCTCTGGCCGCAATCGCATCCCGGGCTCTGGTGACGAGCCGTCGTTGGTCGTCCAAATCCCGGGTGGAGATTCTGGCCTCCCACGTCTCGGCGAGGAGGTTGATGTTTGCGGGCTCTGCGGGCTTGCTAGCGCCGTCTGCCTGGCGCCACGGGCACTCGAGTAGTAGGTGCGCTGGTGTGTCATCGCAAATCGGGCAGTTGTAGGCGCAGCGCGTTGGGTAGAGGCGATGTAAGAGGATGCCGTGTGTGTAGGTATTGCTCTGAAGCCTTCGGAATGCGGTACTTTCCTCTTTTGTCAACTTCGGGTGAGGTGGCGGGTACACTCGTCGTCCAAGGCGGTAGTGCTGGAGGATGGCGTTATATGTCATCGGTATGCTTTCTGGCTCTGCTTCAACGTCGAACGACCGCTGCTCTTGTGAGACGTCAAGGGAGGACCGGTTCGCTGAAATAGAGGCATCCGCGGACTTCCGAATTCAAGTTCGTAGTAGTGAAGCGTTGTTAATACGATACAAAACTAAATATAACGATCATCATTTTGAAAAGTTCTGTATTCTGAAGTGCGTTGTAGTGACAAGATTTCATGTTGAAACATAGGAAGTCGGTGCAGAATTTCTGAAAAGTTCGTTAATGTGATGTTCGTTTAATCGAGGTTTTAATCTATCTATCTATCTATCTATCTATCTATCTATCTATCTATCTATCTATCTATCTATCTATCTATCTATCTATCTATCTATCTATCTATGTATGTATGTATGTATGTATGTATGTATGTATGTATGTATGTATGTATGTATGTATGTATGTATGTATGTATGTATGTATCTCTCGGCACTTTCCTGGTCGTCTCACTTCGTGCGCATCAAGATTGGAACTGTAGGGTGTCAATGTATGGCGAACATGAATGACTGATCTAGGCATCACTAAAGTGACACACGTCATGTACGCCACAATTAACGTCAATGCATTCACGTGTGGCTCACACCACTAGTGCTTGGCCCTGTTTATGCTGGTATGCACCACAGCTGATTGAATCTTAACATCGAAGCTCCATGTTAATCAATCGTTAACCAAATGAAAGTTTCATGAGAACGCACTTTGCGAAGGTTAAATGCAAGAGAACCACGCACACCGTTTGTTTTAGCTTTCGATTGAAATGTGCACATAACAAGCGGGCAAACAGAGATGGGCGTCAACCGACTACTCGTTAGGTAGGTAGTAATCGAAGCCCATGGACACCGAGGTGCCGGGGAAGGACGTTACCACTTGTCCACGGATGCTCTTCCAGCGGTTCACGCATTGTAAATAAACCTATCGCATCAGCAGTCGTGGTTATGTCGCTTGTGCTCATTTCGGACGCGGAGGTTAATCCCAGTCCTAACACTTGGATCAGTGCCAAACAGTTCAGCATAGGCAAATTACTAGCTGATTGCTTCGCACGGCATCGATTCGTGAGATCGATGCGTGAGATCCGCCGAATTTCTTGTCTGCGCCTGTGCACGCAAGGTGTGATTTCAAAAGACGTGATTCGAAAAGGCTCTGCAAGAAATCAAACTGGCCCTCAGAAGTCAACAAAAATTTAAACCCTTTTATCTTTTGTTCTCCTTGAAATACTCAAACATGCACATACCTTGCTTGGCGTGGTCATTTCAGTTCATAAATTTCTGCTGACTTCAAAACTGGCAAGGCGTAAAGTTGCTAAAGCAAAAAAAAAAAAAAATACTGCCGTCATTCTACAAAAAATAGGGCGGGGTTGGGGAGAGAGGGGCCACTTTACACTTACATTAAAAAGAAACTTCGCTGCGGGTGTATATATGGTTTGTTTGCTCTTATTATCCCGTTTTTGAACTTAAAGCCATGTTTTATTGTTGCACCCGAAAGCCAGACTAACTGTGCCAGAGTTCTTACTTGCTGACTGTTTTAGAAACCGCGAACGTGCATTCTTGGACTGCGACAAGACGCACGTAGGTGCGTAATTTTGTATTTTGTATTATTTTGCTTATCAAAGGGGTACGGCGCATCCACGTGCTTATTGATGTGCTATCGATTGTAATTATGCTGAAACTTCATTAATCTAGGGTGCAGCAACTATACTGTTTGCTTATTTTTACTGCTGAAGGGCACTTCGCTAACCAAACCACGCCAGCAGTTAAGAAGTTCGGCCTATATATCTGACCCGCCAGGTACACAAGCCTAACCAGTGTCTGTCATTTATTTCGCATTCCATCGCACATCTCAATGACGAACCCCTCGCAGGCGCGTTCCTGGTGCCGTACCTGATCATGCTGGCGGTGGGCGGCATTCCGCTCTTCTTCATGGAGCTCGCCCTGGGCCAGTACCACCGAAAGGGCGCCATCACCTGCTGGGGAAGACTGGTGCCCCTGTTCAAAGGCACGTATCGCTCGGCTATCCTTCTTTTTTTGTCTTTAAATGGGTTTATATTAACGTCAAGCCAGGTTCGTGTTCACCGCAAGTGAAAAATGACTACCCTCCGATCCCTTAAGTGAAATAAAATTTAATTGAAACTGAATATACGGACGGAAAGCCTGTTCCCTGAAGCAGGAGTGCTGGTGTGTAGTATCCAGCGAAGTCACCTGTTATTATCCTCTCGATCCTGAAGTTTGTGGTTTAAGGTCAAGGAGTAGGATGATTCTCAGTTTCTTCCGAAGGACATTTGTCAATTGATTCATTTAAGAAAGCTATAACTCACCAGTTAGCTACTTCTTCAACAGAGCATTTTTGTGTGTGGGTGTAGTTTTTGCTTACGCAAAAAAAAGAAAAAAAAACAGGTAGAAAGAAGAAAAAGCCCCAGTAGAATTCTCGCGGCGACTGTTTTGATCGATAAGTGAACTAGACGGCTTTATGACGTACATATTTGAATGTTGATGTCAGAATTCTCACTTAACGTGCGCTTGGTACGTTTGATGTCTGGTCAGTTCATTTTGTATGTCTAAAATATATCCTTGAGCAACCGCATTATATTTTATTCACGCGCTTTTCTTTCTTTCTTTTTCTTTTACATTCTTGGCTGAGTGAGTGTTGCGTCAGTTTTTGAGCGCATGAGCAGAGCCTTTTCTTCCCGGCAGGTGTCCGTGCGCTTTTGCGTCAGCAACATTGGCAACCTTACTTTTTTTGTGCCGTCCAAATGAGGGCTATCCCACAACAAGGCTGAGAACCCAGATATTCTCGACCAGCTAACAGGAGCCGGCCTCTTTAGCGCTACGGTCTGTCCTTGGTGAAGGATGCTTCCTCAGCGTTGCAGTGCTGAAGTGCCAATTCAAAGGAACCAAGATGGCTTCCGCACACCGATCGAGGCCATCTCTCTCCACGCGACGGCCCGAGGAGGGGAAACAGAGGAGTCTGCGGGGCGTCACTAATGCGGCCTCCGGAGCAGCAGAAAATGAATTTCCGGCGATCCTCTACCGCCTATAATCCGTCGGCTGACGTTAGGTCGGAAGATCATCGCCCTTAGAAGCGGCTACACCTTTGAGTGGAACGGTGGCCTTCTTGTTGCCGCTGCCGGTCTATAATTATTTGGCCTCCCAGAAGTACTCCCTGCATCCTCGGGGTACGGCCTTTAAAATCTCCCTCCCGCTTCTCTCTTCTCACCGATCGAGCAGACAATAGAAAGAGTGGCTGGCGCCATTATTTGCGCTTCTTCGTCTCTTCTTCGCCGAGTCCTCTCTTCCTCCGATAACTCGGTCTCACAAAAGGGGCGTATATAATCCTTATGACGGGACTCTCGAGAAGCCCTGTTACGCAACGCTTTACCGGTGCCAGCCTGCATTCTCCTTTTTGCATTCCTCACTTTTTCTACGACTTTAACTTTACAGGAAGTTATCGGCTAGTAGCGATCGCTTTTCGTGGGACGCGGGTGGTCCACTCCACGGTCCGTGCCTAAGGAACGACCAATCGAAAGCTTTACCTTTCACTTTATTTCGTATAGTGTCTGGTCGTGGGCAGCCTAGGCATTCTTGTGTGATCGCTCGCAGTTTAACCAGAGACAAGAAAAAAAAAGTATTATGTTGCTGCTAAAAGTAATTTTATCATCGTAAGGCACGAGACAGTACCAATTGTAGCTGTCTATCGCAGCTCTAAGAGCTCGGAAATAAAGCGAAAATGCCGCACCAAGTTCATCCAAGTCTGTTACCCGGTTATTCCTTTTAGTTAATATAATTCTAACAAGAACGTGGCAAAATAGGCGTGCGTGCCAACGGGTGCTCTGAGTCTCTCGCAGACAGGCACACACACAAATCAGTGTAGATCTGTAGAAAACATATGCAATGTCCAAATGACAGCCGCGTACACGTGGGCAATGCACGACTGTTGCAACGTTTTATTGACGCTAAAGTAACTCGGTCCACTTCCGGAAAAGAATTCCTCGCTGAGCGCATGAACTAATTTTGTCCCCGTCGGCGCGTGTCTCCGGAGTGCAGGCGTGGGTTACACGGTGGTGATGATTGCCTTCTACGTGGACTTCTACTACAACGTGATCATCGCCTGGGCGCTCTACTACCTGGTGGCGTCGTTCACCTCCGAGCTGCCGTGGACCAACTGTAACAACTCGTGGAACACAGACCACTGCCTCGAGCTGGCTTACGGCCAGCGGCTGCTCAGGCTGCCGGCCAACGAGAGCTCGTCGACCATGCTGGACGACGCCGTCGACGGTCGCGACGCGAACGCCACCGACGACCCAGACAGGGCGGTCGCCGTCGACCTCAGGGCCAACTACACCACGCCCGCCGAGGAGTACTTCACGTGAGTCCTTTTCTTTGCACTGGCTGCTGCGAGAAAGATGAAATAAAAAAATAAATAATTAACGGTGCCTTCGTTCTTTGAATACGAATGACGACGTTGGCGCGATTAGCAACGTGGTTGCATCATTGCTGACGATCTGTTTCAGTGATGATGACTAAGATTATTATTGCGAGATCTAAGTCGGCAATTCAACAGCTATCTAACGGAACTTCGAACAAGTTCTGCCGACAGTTGCTAGCATCGCTTAGAAAAGCTGCCCAACAAGGAATTAGGATAACTTCCCTGTGGATACCTTCGCATGTTGGTGTCGGCGGCAAAGAAAGAGCAGCTAACCAAGCACTTTCAAGGCAACCGACGATAAGAGCTCCAGTCAGTCAGCTATTACCAAAACAGACAGAGAACATTTATGGGAGCCGCCACACTGAGCTGTGTGCAGCAAGAGGACTTAGTCGATACCCTTCTGTACAGAGTTAGAGCGGGGTCGGCATGCACTCCTGCGTGGTCTTTCGAAGTGAGGGGCGCTGCTTCGCCGTTGTTCGCGGGGTGCAATGAAGATGGGAAACATTGACCACTGCATCTGGTCCTGCAAGCACTTTTGCCCTGGAAGGCGCAGCCCCATAGACAACGTAAAAAAAGAAGGTTTTCCCACGCGTTCCGATCCTGTTCCTGTTTCGAACAGGATCGAATTTGGCCCTTCATTGCAAAGAGTGCAAGCGTGAGCCGCTTTTCGATGAGATCGATATTTTAGGCAGAAGTCGCGATAAAACAGCTCGTGAGATACTTGAAGCCTTTCACATTGCTAAGAAAGGTAAATCATGTTGCAGTGACAGCTCCGTGACGTTGCGCAGGAAGGAAATGACCTTTATGGAAACGTTTTTATGAGCCCAACAAACTAAAATACCCGAAAAAGGATAACTAGAGAGGGGAGGGAGTCACTTTGTGTGGCACTAAATGCAAAGCTTTGTACGTGATGAATCTTAATGATAAGTTCATATAACCGCGTGACTGTATATATTTGTGTGCTGCTCGGTGAATAAACAGTTGGTAGTCAGCCGTATTCCTGTCTTCCTTGCGATTTTCCTGTGTTCGTTTGTCTTCTTGGCTGGAATACGTCTTTTCGTCAATGACCGTACTTGCCAGCTAAATTTGTGCCTCCCCCCTCCCCCCCTCGAAGGGCATACACCTCCTCTGTGAATATTCCTTGTGTCGATATACCGTGGTGTTTTCATGAAGAACGCCATGAGAGACAGAAAGAGACGCTCTTTATTGAGGAAAAAAAAAAAATTCTGCCTGCGTGTATATATATATATATATATATATATATATATATATATATATATATATATATATATATATATATATATATATATATATATATATATATATATATATATGGGTTGCCGGTGAACGCTTCTCCAACGCGAGCAGTCGGTATTTCTTAATCAAGAAACTCGCTAGGAGACGCTGCCTGCGCCAACGTTGTCTCTCGCGGGTGAGGGCGCGTTCTCCTTCTTTGCGAGCTGGTACAGCGTTCCTCTAAGAAAGAGCGTTTCCATAGCCAACGCGCGCCTTTCGCTCTCTCTCTGTCTCTCTCTCACACACAAGACAGCAGAGGCACGCGCCGGGAGAGAGAGAGAGAGAGGCACGCGCCGGGAGGCACGCGGGTTCGCCTGACGACTGACGCGTGGCAAGGTTAGACTAAGAGGAGCTTCGCCCGTAAAATATAAAAATGGAAATAAAGAAATGAATAGGACAGAGAAGCCTGATACGAATATTTACAGGCGAGATGCTCTATATACTGTTTAGCACCTTGGATACTGTTTCTTCCGCATGGCTAAAGAGCTTCTCATTTCACAGTTTTCACATAATTCTTTAACGCGACAGCGTTAAGGGGCTCGTGTCGCAGAAATATCCGGTGTCGGTGTCGACGTTGGCGTCCACGGCGGAAATAATCATCTCGAGCTTCCGCCGTGTTTCCCGAAGCATGCGACCACGCAAGCCGTCCTCCATAGCACAGGTGCGTTAGCGAACAACATTCAATTTCTCAACGCAGAATCTGTCATAAAAATCGTGAACTGCGACGTATTGGACACCTACACACATGACAGCTCGGCCTGCAATTATGCGAATGTACGGGAAAACATAGTTCTCTTACGAGGAGGCGATGCGAACGGGGCACCGTGACGCTGTAGCGTTCACTCCGAAAGACGACTCGAACTTTTTTCAGGCATTTAGATGACGACGGGAAACGTTGAAGGTGCACGCGTCACAGCGCGCGTCGAAGCCCGCATGACATCGGAGAGATCCCCCAGCGCGCCCGACTCCGCCGAGTGGCCGACTGCTCGTCGCCGCGTGATGGCCGCGTGTTTGGCAGCAAGCCGCGTGGACGCCTGACCCGATCAGCGCGCGCGTCCGCCCACCTGTGGCCACATATCGGGGGCCCGACGTAACGAAGCACGTCGTCCATGAGGGCGCAGATGAGGGCGAACGTTATCGACTCGATTGGCCGCCCCATAGTTGCGCACAGCGCTGCCGGAGTGGAGGGCCGCTGCCACGCGTCGACACATGTGGACCGTTGCTTGCAGCAGCGATCGCGTTCTGTTGCAAACTAGGGCGCAGTGCGGATAGCGTGAGTCCGCCGTCCGCTTCACGAACGAGCTGTAGCGTAGACCCAAGTGTGTCAGAAAACAAAGTGTACATATGCTCAGAACGCGTAGCGAGCTACATAGAACGAGATTCTGCATTCTGGACAGTCAAAGATAATATATTAGTTTTGTGGCACAACGCAATATTTCAAGCACGGTGTGCGGAAGACTTTCGTTAAGCCCCTTCGATCATCGCGCTAATCTTGGTGCATAAGAGGAGGTCAGGATGCGTATGCTTCAGTAGCCTTATTTATATTTGGATCTTTTCACATGACACCCCCCTTCCCTTAACTGAAGATCATGTATGTCTGACAAATGGATTTTATTGCTATGTTCAACAATAACGCTACCTACATGATTTGGACTCAAGCAGTACGTGAACATGATCTATCCGATAGACAAATCACTGCAGGAAGAATTCTGACATTTTCCTTTTTTGCTGAACTTGTCGTGAAGAAATGTATGGCGCGCGCTTTCCTGGGCAATGAACACACTTCTGTCGTAGCACGTGATTGAGAAATTGTATGAGTCGACGCCCCAAGAGAGAGAGAGAGAGAGAGAGATAGTCAAAGACTGGCAGGGATGTTAACTACAGACCTTGTTCACTTTGCCTGCACGTGGGTAAGCCAAAGGGGGGAGGGGCATAGAATATAGAGAGGAAGCATGAATGCATATGATTCACAATACATGTGCAGAAGCGTGCGCGATTCGCGCGTGACTTTCTCCAAATAGAACGGGCGTGGCCTAAAACTTCGCGATCGAAATCCAGAAGCCACCGGCGTCGGCACGGACTGACGAACGGCGTGGCGAAGCCGGCTTCAGATAGCCTCCTTCCCGTATTGCACATAACTCGCGCTTTCGGGGAGGGCGCCATATTCGCGGACCATCGGTAACCGTCGTGACAGCCGCGGAGACCACGGGCGGCCGGCTCTCCGGTGTGTCACACTTGGCTGGCCCCAAATGCGGTGGGCTACCCGAAGGCCCCCTTCTCCGGCTCTGGCCAACCTCTGCACCGTGCGGGCGCAGCGCGGCAGTGCAGTACGCACTCCGCGAACGCTGCTGCGCGCTCATACGGTCACCGGGCTGTATTTCTTTTAGGTTGCCGCCACAATGCAAGCACTTCGCACCAAAGCGGTACCACAACAGCGAAGTTCGTAGCCGGGATCGGTTGGCTTAATCTTGAGGCCGGATTCACAAAAATTCTCTTTCATAAATGCGTTTTTTGCATTGACCGATCGGCGTTGCTAATTATGTGTCCAGCGTCAGAATTGGCTCAAATATTCTCTTACGAACATTCTCAGCTTAGGATGCTTTTGTAAATGCGGGCACTGTTGTTTACGATGGCACAAACAGCGTTGCGCCACGATAACGCGAGGTACAACGTTGGCGCAGCTCGCAATATAAAGCCTCGTCTGTAAACTTTCACCGTTATTGTTGCAGACTATGGATTTCTAGTTTTCATATCGTTTCTCATGTTTTTATCATCATTTCTTTTCTTTTCCCCTTCACATCTAGTTGCACAAAATGTTCGCTAGGATCCTCTCTTCGTTTCTTTTTTTCTTTTTCTTTTTTCCATAGGTCATTTTGTTTGAACTATAGTGACTGGCCAGTCGTCTGTTTCTCTTACAACGTCGATTTTAACTGGCTAGGCGGTTTTTCGTCCAACTTTCGACAGGGTCAGCTTTAACAAACTTCCATTCTTCGTTAACGTTTCCAAGTCACTCATTTGGAGCCGTGTGGTTCTACTGTGTCCACGGATGAATTTAAGTCCACCTATGAAAAATCCTTCACCTTCTTCTGCGCTGATAACAGTAGATGAACGGCAATAGCGAAGCGCGGAACGAAAAGAGTTCGGTGTTGGATTGAAACCAGCGGAATGATGCACGGGAATAGCATATGATATACGTAAAGTCGCGGTTCGTAACACCGCATGTTAAGATTAAGAATTTTGATAGCGCATATGATATACGTAAAGTCGCGGTTCGTAACACCGCATGTTAAGATTAAGAATTTTGATAGCTTGCGCGCATTAGGTGTCGCCACTGGCTCATTACACGCCGAATTTTTCAGCCATGTGTTAGTGACCATCTCATATGTGTTCGAAAAAGTTGTGCTTGTTTACTGCATTGGAAACAGTGAAATGCTATATATATATAATATTTCGGAGGAAAAAAAAATCCTTCATCACGTGGGACCCATCCGAATTTCTTCGTCCAAGTTATGTTTGTCAGAAAATTTACTCTGAGAGTATCGGTTCGTGTGCCCGTATACCAAGTTTGGTCGATGTGTTAAACAAATATGGCAATTACGTTCTAGGTTCAATGAAAGTATTCCAATTTTTCTGCCACATGCACCTCCGGAAATATTGCCAAAATGCGCCTTGTCTGCGTGTTTTCTCCCGTAAGCTTGTGCAATGTCTGAGTGTCAGTTTCGTTAATATTTACTCAACGGAAGTGTTTTGTGTTAGAGGTATGCTCTGACCAATAGAACTTTCGAACCTTAGGAAACATAAATGAATTTTCAGGATGACTGTTGTGCTTACAGCGAGAAGCAGTTTGCACCATATTATGGTGGTACTTCTCGTATTTTTTTTTCTATTTGTTTTCAGTAACTGAGCGAAATCTACACAAATGTGAGTGGATTTGGCAGATAAAGCTCGCTGCACGCGACGGCAAGTAGGCGGGAACGTCAAGTGTCCAGTTTTATGAACGGGGACGAAAATAGTCTAGTTTAATTACCTCTACACGTGACCAGTAGCGGCGCCGGGTATTGCGCGATAAAGTGAGTGACTCAGTTATCTCAGTTAATTGCACATTCTGCTCTAGTAATTAATCGTATAAAAGTTTCGCCATATGCGGCATTTAGAAGCTCTGTCGGCTTCAGAAACGATGTCCACGGGGCCTTACTTTCCGGGTATCCATTCGGTTTCACATTCCTTTTCGCTCCTTCACTCGGTGACACGATGACTGTAACGATGCCCTGCCATTCTTGACACCGGTGATGCCAGCTCGGCGCGACAGATGATTAAAAGTTGAGAGAAAAATATGTAATTCGTTCATTACGAAGTGCAGGCTCTGACTAAGTTTTTCTTCTTTTTTTTTGTTTGATCGTATATTTAAAGGGAGAGAGATATTCGTATTATCGCCATCGGTTCTTTAAATAACTGTCGAGCTTAATGTTTCAATGTTGCTCTGTCGTGAAGTAAACTTCAATGGTTGTACTGGGCATTCCAGCCGCTTCCGCTGCTTCTGCAAACATGCCCTTGAATAATAATAATAATAATAATAATAATAATAATAATAATAATAATAATAATAATAATAATAATAATAATAATAATAATAATAATAATAATAATAATAACTGTGGGACCCTTAAGCACGATATCGATTCTTGGTCCCATTCTCATTGCGCTCTCTTCCGCTTGGCATGCTCTTCAGTCGCCTCGCCACGTAAATGTCTCGACACCACTTGGCAAAAAGCGCGAGTTGCTTGCGTTACTGCGTGGCCCCCCTCGTCGTCATTGCGCCACTTGACATACATGCGCCATCAAACCTCAACGATTAAGATGGCACCATTATAATTCAGACATGAGCCAGTTACTAATGGTTCGCCTTAGGGTGGGTGCAGCGCGTGCGTCTTCTTGTTTGTGAGTGTTTGGTGTAGCGCTGCACCCACCTCAAGGTGGAGAAGGATATATGCGGGGTGGCCGAGCGCATAGCGCATCATGCTCAGGTCCCAGGTTCGCCGTACGTCTTTTCTAATTTCTTCATTGCACATATACCTCGAATTTTCGCTCACAACCAACGACGCCGACACCGACACCGGAATTTCTGCGAAACGAGCTCACTAACGCTATCGCGTTAAAACTGAACGCAGCAACGCGAAACAAACGCAAAACTTCAGGGCCATTTTGAATGAACCTGCTGGGAGCCTCACCAACCATTGTGGGTGGGGGGACCAGCATCGTCTCATGCCCTACATTGTTTATTGCTGTCGTAACGCAAATAAACACGGGCACAAACAAAAAAAAAAAAGCACTCGAAGACACAACGCATGGCGTTACTAGTTTATTCATCGTGTGTGCGTGATACCGCTAATAGTTTTCCACGTGGTGACTCATGGAATACACCCTATAAGTAATGGCCGCCGTGCTATGCTTAGCACGACTTGCAACAAAGCTTGTCCGCACTAATGAAGTTGCTTGCGGGACCAACGTCAGGATATCTATAGCAAGCTAAAGGCTGTTTTGCATGCTAAAACCATGGCATAAAAAAGCGCACTTCTGTTTTGTAAGCTTGCGATCTTTGTGGACGGTTAAAATATGAGGCTAGCCACGAGGGCCTGTTGGTATTGCCTCCCGTATTTGATCGTAGCGCACGCTGAAGAACTGCGGACACAAATTCGGTAGGTCGACCAAATGACGGAGTTCCACTGGAAGCTTCAATTCAGTCATTTACGTGACTTGGTTAGCGCTGTATTGGGTCAAGTGTGTTATTTTTTTTGTTGTTGTTGTTGTCCACGTCTTGCAACGTGTTCTGCCATCAAATGCGGGTTAAGTTACGTTTAGTAAGACAAGTATAAGCAGCAGTGACAACGCATGCGATGCGCGCGTATTGTCATAGCACTCCATGCCTACAGTACGTGCAAGTACTTGCAATACTATATTTGCACTACTTACAAATGTCCCATGACCTGCTGGGCTACGGATGCAAGAGTGGCCCATTTCAAGACCCTAATTCGCGTTGCCGTGGTAGATGGCGGCGTTTCATCGCAAGCGACGAAATAGCCTTTTTCCTCCTCCTATTCATCTCATCGCTTCCTCTCTGGCGCCTCTCCTCGGCGCCGCCATCATGAAATCTCCCCCCCCTCTTTTCATCGTTCCATCACCCGTGCGGTAAGTATGCGCCCGTCTGCTCGCAGTTACTTTGCCGCTGCGCAATGCTTAGCTTCGCGGGAATGATAGATGGATGCGATCTGGCTGGCGTCACCAAAGTGCCCTCGACGCCTCTCTTCCTATACTCGCACGCAGAGGTTTCCTCGTCTCCATCGCGCTACGTTTGCGCTGTTATTCTGTTTATTACTTTTACATTCAGGGCGTTATCCACGTTCGTTTCTGAGGTAATGTGCATAGTTATCTACGTCTGATAGCAATGTTGTGTAACGTGCGCATCGTAGTCTCTCCTTCCCTGCTAGCGACGTAGCTTGCTCTACCGTAGGCAAGTTCTCACGTTTATGCCTGCGCTATTCCCGTGGGACGAAATTTATAGCACTTTTGTTCCGCTAACTTTCGTTTTGCGTTGAACAGTCCACGCCTTGATATAATTGATAGCATTTTCTAGAAAGAAAAGGAAAAATAAAACGTGGATACTTAGGAATAGTGGCTATTTTATTCGGAGGACCGAATCGAATAGTAAGCTATTCAATTCGCAATTCGAGATCTTCGCTTATTCGCTCATCACTATGACTTTACTCATGCAAAGTCATATTCGTGTGGGCTCCATGACGAAAACCTTAGTTCGGCGATCTCGTTTAACGATTATTTTCACTCCGTCTTTACCTCAGATAATGGAAAGGACCCAAACGTATACAACCCTGCTTCCCCGAACCGGTAGAATCTGTTTCTGTAAGTACAAAAGGGGTGCTCAACCTTTTGCTAAATTGAACAAAAGAAGGGGACGGGGCCCCACAACATTCAAAATATTTTCTTCGAGGGATATGCTGAATGGCTGTCAAAATATTTGTGCCTATTGTTTAACAAATCGTTAGCATCGTGCAGTGTTCCCCCATTTCGTCCCCCCATCTTACTCTCTGTCGTCCGCGGCTACGCTTGCCCTCTATTGGCATCCATTCCGTCGTTCTGTCCATCGGTTATCTAGCTTTCTCATCACTTGACCTGCCGATGTCCATTTTTTCTTCTTAACATCGGTTATTATGTCAGCTACCCCTGTCTGTTCCCTAACCCACTCTGCTCTCTTCCTGTCTCTTTAGAGTAACGCCTATCATTTTTCGTTCCATCGCCCGTGGTGTGGTTCTTAACTGCCTTCTTCGTAATTCTCCAAGTTTCCGCCCCGTATGTTGGTACTGGCAAGATGTTGTAGTTATATAGTTTCCGCTTGAGTGATAGTGGTAGACTTCCGTTCATGAGTTGGGAATGTCTCCCGTACGCGTGGCATCCCGTGTTTATTCTACGGTGGATTTCTTTTATATGGGCGGGTTCTCCTGTCAGTAGCTGTCCTAGATAGAGGTATTCTTCTACGACTTCTAATATCTGGTTTTCGATCGTGAAGACACGTTTTTTCGCCGTGCCACTTAGCATTATCTTTGTTTTCTGCATGTTCATCCTTAATCCTAGCTTAGATCTTTGTCGGCTTAAGTTTTCAATCATCTTTTGCAGTTCGTCGCCATCATTGCTAAAGAGTACTATGGCGTCATCAGATCGTGAGTTACTCAGATATTCGCCGTTAATCCTTAGCCCAGTCTTGTCTCAGTCTAATCTTTTGAAGATTTCTTCCAAGCATGCAGTAAATAGCATTGGAGAAATTGTATCTCCTCGTCTGACACCTCTCTGTATTGGGATTTTCCTGCCTTTCTTAAGGAGGAGTAGGGTGGCTGTACAATCTTTATAGATGTTAGCTATTGTTTTTTCATACACATTTGTATATACATAAATATTTTATTGTGTTCCAAGATGTCTGTTGCGGCTTTGTGCGGTATCGATGTCATATTATATAATTTTTGCTATGCTTTTCTTTTACATCTTTCTTGTCTTTCTTAAGCTTCCGAACTTATTTCCTACAGATAATACAATGTAATGTATCACAGCAGTGCTTAGGTTTGTGCTGTATGAATCTAATTTCACTCATCAATGTATTTTTGTTCTTTCTTATGAACTCCTGTACGAAGTATTTTATGTGTTCCTCCTGTTAGGATCTCGAATGAGATCAGCAGAATTGTTGAAATAAATAAATAAATAAATAAATAAATAAATAAATAAATAAATAAATAAATACTTGTTTACTAAATGAGTCAGTTTAGTTCTCTTGTCTAAAACAACCCTCAAGCTGAAGCAACTAAGTCTTTTGTTATAGCAGTGGCCGAGAAGATGAGTCACTTGACATAGGTTACCGCTAATTTATGCCAGTGCAGTAGTCTTTTTGTAATTGTCTCCAAAGTAAGAAATAATCTGTTAATTATTCGTTTACAAAATGCGCAATGCGTCAGCACTCACTTATATGGGACCCCTGCGGAAGTAATGCGCATAGTATGAATGAGGCATGAATGTCCACTCCTTGCCCTATCCGCCCTGCGCGCAGACGCCACCTGCTACAGCTCCAGTACAGCTCGGGCATCGACGACCTGGGTTCCATCAAGTGGGACATGGCGCTGTGCCTGCTCGCCGTGTACATCATCTGCTACTTTAGTCTCTGGAAAGGAATCTCCACCTCCGGAAAGGTATAACTCCTCCCTATCTCTGAACACTTGGACGTACACTGCTCACGATCACTTGTGACATTTCGATGTTGCCCCACTGAGGACTTCCATGCGTGGCACAGCGTTCTCTTGACGAGTTTGAGAAGGGATAAAAGCGGCGATAAAGAGCAGCTTGACTGGCCCCTCTTCACCACACCAACAGTGGCAGCAAACACCACAGTATAGGAAGGGTAGTAGATGCATAAAATGGGATGAATAATATAGAGCAACAGTTTGATATTGGAAAGAATACACACCCGACAAGCAATGAAAAGAAAAACGAAATTTATCTTCATGTACGGGGAAGCCACGTGGTATGTGGTTGAATGACGATTGAATGTTCACTTTCCCAATGGTCGAAAGTGCTTAACTTCATATACAGTGTGTTTCTTAATCAGTCGCAAGAAGAAAAAGAAGACGCATGAAGATTCTAATTTATCTCTCGGGAAGCACCCAAAAATGAAGTCGCACTCGCGCCATCCTTCGTCGTCCGTCACTAGCGTAAGTTCCTGTTACGCTTGAGGTGCTTTACTCAAGCTTCGTTCTCTTAAGCACATTCATAGGAAATACATATTACTGGTGACGTTTAATTGAAGATGTGTGGGGATTCATCGATGAAATTACCGGCCAAACGATACCAACATCTCGGGTGAAAATTTTTACGTCACCACGTTCATAAAGAGTGTTCACCGCAAGCGCTTGAGGACGAGAACGAGCGGCAGTCGAAAGTAGGCTTCAGGAAATTAGTGGGAAATTTTACGTCATTGTTGAATAGCTTGGCGAGAGAAACACACTGTTTCTAATTTTTATTCGCGCAACATTCTATGAGGAAATGAATTTGTCAAAGTGAGTAATGATGTTGTGACCAGAGTAAAAAATAATAACACATTGGAAGAAAATGCATACAATTAGTTCAGATTCTGTGTGGCAGTCGCTCCTTTGTCGCGGTCAGCAACATACCAATCTGCCTGTAAAAATATGTAAGTAACGAATTGTGAAAGGGTACAGGGCCATTATTTGAGTGACAAGAGGACTAGGCCATTTACGGATGGATCCTGAGTGAAGGAACTAATGTGCTAGCCTTAAAAAGTAACAACAGCAGCAGCAGCAACAACAGTGGTTTGTATTGCGGATCAAACGCGGATGGGTTGTTTTAGTTAAAGTTAACTGGAAGAAGGAGTTTCGGACAGGTTTCTTTAAATATAGGTATCCAGTTAACAAAACTAGTTAGAAAAATGGTTGGAGGAGGTGGGCGAGTCGTTGGCTGCGAGTTTCAGAAAAGAGGCGGTGCTAGGACGAGGATGAAAAGGAAAGTAGGTGCATACAATCTCTCCTGGTGTCTCATTAACGTCGAGTTGTCATCTTGTTGTGTGGATAAGTCTCGCATATAATGCTGCAATGTTGTGGAAGTAAAAGTATGCGTCTAATGAATAGGCTTCATGTTCGAATGTGGGGTCGCATTGATTTTGATCGTCACTCCAGCCGTGTCGCATTAGCTAATACGGTCCTGTGTTTCGCTACTTTTACATTATGTACAAACCTGGAAAGAATTAAGCCGTAGAATGGAGAGAACGCATTCAGACAACTTCACAAGTGGATCCGCACAACTGCGGTCGAATTCACGGTGAACTCGTGTGCGTCGCGTTTTCTGTAACAGTACTCAAAACCAAAACTTGGAGGCAAATGACGGTGTGACAGAAAGCATAGTCGAGCACGGTGTCGAGTGCAGCCGTGGCGAGGGTGGCGACCCCTGGCGTGGTCGATACGTCGGTCTGGCTGCCGAGAGGCGCCGGTGCAGGTGGCGGTGCACTTCCGGTTAAAAGCTAATTGGTTGCAGCCGCCGGAAGTGCGGCCCGCAGGGTCGGCTGACGGCGCGGCGGCGAAAGAGGAGAAAGAGTCATGAGGGCCAAATCCAATATGGCCGCTGCAGCCGAGTGGCTTTTCGTGTTGCCGGGGCCTCCAGCACGCCCTTCACCCCCTTGCGCCCGTCCAGTAAAGATACGCAAAGAAAGCGCAGAATAAGAACAAAAATATAAAGAGTTGCCCGTATCCGCAGATTGCGAGAGAAGTGCCCTAGAGGAAGTCGCTGACCATCGCGCAGAGAGAAGGAAAATAAAATATAAGAGGCTCGAGCGAAGGGTGGAGGAAAATATGAAAGCGGGGATGACCATTACCTCTACGCCGCCGCTTAGCGTCAACGATCTCTGCCCTGGCCGCGGAAAAGGGCGGCGATACGCTTGGCGGACCTTTACGGCCGCGGCGATCCCCTTTGGCGACATTGAAGCGATCCAAAGGGCTTTTGTGTTCGACAGAAACTATACCGAGCGCGTCTGTGCATTTTCTTTTCCATTTGGTCACACGCCCCGAAGCATTTCGCATCTTCTCTCGGGCGCCACTGTGGCCGAGTTACATTATCCGCTGTTTCGCCTGGATGGCTCGCGCGGCCTTCCTGCTCCGGAGGAACCTGTTGCTTCGCCGCAGTGCAATGGTGCCTTGCAGCGGAGGAAGCTTTCGGTTGGGTTTATTTCTATCCTCTTTGCTTCGTTCTCTTTTTTTCTTGCGGCATCTGGTGAAATTTGACAGCAACGTTAGCAGTATACCAAATTTCTTTTCATTTTCGAAGACCACGGTCCGAGTTACTGGGGCTGGAAATGGGCACCTTGTGAAAGCTCCCTGTGGCCTCCTAACCGCTCTTTCCCTGAGATACGTGTTATCTTTCGGCATTATTCAAATAAATGAAACGTCAGAAGAAACTTCGTGACGTCAGTAATTATAGTTAGGTAATGTTTCACAAGAGGAAATCTGCCTGGATTTCTTGTAGTTTGGCGCTATACAAACGGGGGGGCGACAATTTTTCTGTCCTTCCATGCGTGATTTTACGCTGCGTGTTAAAGTATCAGTATTCGCCGAACATCCTCGACGCAGCACTACGTTAACCCTCGCTTGTGCCGCGCAGGTGGTGTGGTTCACGGCGCTGTTCCCGTACTGCGTGCTCTTCATCCTGCTTATCCGCGGCACCACGTTGCCCGGGGCAGCCCAAGGCATCGCCTACTACCTCACGCCGGACTTCAGCGTGCTCGCCAATCCGAGGGTGAGAGGTATTTGAAACGCGATTGTACTCGGCCATCGGGCGAGCGCTGCTTTCTCGGTATCGATGCGCACGCACGCCGCGCTGTCCCGGTGCCGGAGCTCTATTCAGGCTGAGTACTTCGTCCAAAAGAAGTTACTCACCTGAAGAGGGCTATCCGAAGTGTTATTTGTCAGTGTGAAATTACACGCAAATGCCTTGGGGAAAAAAAAAAAACGAGACAGAAGACGGTGCCGACTTTCAACAACAAACAGGTTTTTAGTAAGCGCAGCCGCCCTCTCCTCCTCCGGCCCCTTTTTGTTTTCACCTGTCTTTGCCCGCGTATAACGTTGGAAATAACGCGCTACCAATTATTCCGCTAAAAACATTTTCGATGCCTGTAATCAGGTGAAGGGTGCTAGAAGATTAACTCGACGACGTGTTTAGAGGACATCACCTTTCCTTAGCGTTCTTTGCGCACCTGTTTTCCGTGGAACAAAGCAAAACAGAAAAAGAAAAGAAACGTGGCTACACCTCACGGCTGTGACAAGGCACAGTGCTGCGCTGTGGACTTAGGAAGAGGAATTTTCGATCTCCTTCTTGAGTAATGAGAGGGCTGAGTCTAGCATATTGTACGTGCTGTTGCTTGCTGCTAGTGAAGTTCTGTTGAAGTTCCTCTTCTCACATACTGATTTGTTTCTACCTTCCTAACACTGCAAACAACTACTTCGTTTTGTTGCATAACAGAGCTTGCACCTTCTTGCATTAAAGCGAGCGACATCTTTCGCGCACGAGATTGGGTCCACAAGACTACTCGTTAACAGTCTCCACTGTATGACATTTCATCAGAGGTCGCATAACTTAATAATAATAATAATAATAATAATAATAATAATAATAATAATAATAATAATAATAATAATAATAATAATAATAATAATAATAATAATAATAATAATAATATCATTGTTCTTTGCCGTGGCAGATTGTTGAGTTTGATTGCATCTAACCATTGCCTCTCAGGTTTGGGTGGATGCGGCCACTCAGGTATTCTTCTCTCTGGGTCCCGGCTTCGGCGTCCTGCTGGCATTTTCCAGCTACAACGAATTCCACAACAACGTTTACAGGTTGGTGATGCAAGCCGCTTGTATGCATGCTGTTTTTTCAGGCGTTTTCATAAGGTTCCCGAGGAGTTGAAGTATTTCAAAAAAAACTATTCTGCATGCTCACACGATTACACTGGGATCTGACACACGTGCCAACAGAGCTAATTTTCTGACGCATAAGGTTATTTATTAGCGTATGACTGTGTACCGAAATGCAGGGATCAGAACCCGTGGTTCCGTTCCTGGCTTGATATGAGTGTCAAAAAGACCAGAGCCTTTACGCTGATAAGGCAAGCATCAAAGTGTACGAGCAGTGAATTACTAAAATTGACCTATGGACTTGAAACCTCGAGCGTAACGAAATTGTTTGAGAAGAGGCTATGAACCCAGAAACGAGCTATGGAACAAAAGTTGTCAGCGCAAATTTTACAGGGGGGGAGGGGGGGGGACGGTGCTAATAATGAATGATTTCTGGAGTGTTACGTCCCGAAGCAGCGCTATTAATTAGAGATAAAGCGAGTTTGGCTGCTACTGTAATTAAGGTTGGGACGAAGGCTGGATTTGTGCATGTCGTGTAATGAGTGCAACAGAAAATAGGCGTTGGTTATGGTGATAGTATGGGTATTAGAGGAACGAAAACGCGTCCGAATATGGACAGCATTAAGTAGCAGATGGGCATAGAGAATTAAGCAGGCTCAGAACAAAACCTGCTGGTGCAAGGAACGCATAACCAAAGGCTGCTGGTTCGGGTTCTCCAATGGAAATCAGCGTAAAATACACTGATGATGGTTATAAATAAATCAAATGGTCGTCAGAAAACAATTTTCTCGAATGAGACATAAATGTATTGCGAAGCTGAAGAATATATGCGACGGAAAATTACCATAGTATTGTGCATTTACTTTCCTGGGACCATTTCTCCTACATACCCTGGGCCACGTCTACTATTCTTCGTTATTATAATATCCATTTTTCATACCACTGTTGTTAATTATAAGCCCGACTCGGTGGGCTCGACTGCTGGCCCGAAATAGGCAGTTTCGATCCCGGCGGCGGCGATCACATTTTCGACGAGGCGACAATTGTAGGGGCCTTGTGTACTGTGCGTTTTAAGCGCGCGCCTCAGAGAACCCCAGATAGTAAATATATCCGGGTGCCTCCGTTACGCCGTATCTCATAATCATATCGTCGTTGTGGCACGTATAACCGCAGAAATTATTACTAATCATTCATTATATTCGTTGTTACGCTCATGCTCTATAGCTGCATAAAATTCTCCAACAATGCACCCCTGAATTTTTTTTTTCACCGCACACTTGTGCCTTTAGCTAATCAAATTGAGTAATACCATGCTTATGCGGCGTTATGCAGCGCGAAGACTCAGCACAACGCTCTCGTTTGCCAGGTTATGCACATTTTCACTCGGCGAGTTACCCACGTACAACACAGGCTGAAGCAAAAATTTCAGCTTGACGTACCCGCTTCATGTCGCATTGTTCGACCTACGCAGGGACGCTCTGCTAACAAGCGCGGTGAACAGTGCCACCAGCTTCCTGGCAGGATTCGTCATCTTCAGCGTGCTGGGCTACATGGCACACCGCGCTGACATACCGATCGAGAAGGTGGCCACCGAAGGCAAGCTCTCATGTTTCGTCTTTAAGCGACCTGGCATGCACTTTCGTCGCATCACCTTCGTACTGAGATAGTGTCAGCAACTACATCGGTGTCTTCTGATAACGTGAAAGCATGCGAGGGCACGTGAGTGCGAGGTGAGCAGCGTGGTGTTGTGGTGCTCCCGCTCTGTCACTCTCGGAGATTGATCGCGCTCGCGATGTTTCTCGTACTGAAGCTGAGGTGGCGGGGACTATGGCACTCCTACGACTACCGTTCCTAGGAGTCACTGCATTTACGCAGGCAGCGTGCTGGGAATGCTGTCGCCCATGCACACTCGGATGCCTCCGGTGCCACACAGCATCCAAGTTGGTCTCCCTGGAGTGACCGATCTACAGGGACGCCTCTGTTGTCTCAAAGCACGAAGGTAGACGATATGCCATGAGTCAGCGGTTCTCAAACGGTGGTCCGCGAAGTCACATAACAGGGTGGGGCGGTTCGCTGCCACAAGACAAGTTCTTTGTTGCTGTTGTTGATGGTGCCTAGGCTGGCTTTGTCTCATTTCGTACAGCGACACGGCAAAGCCATCTTCGCCGCCGTACAACTTCATCGCATGACAGTTCTGTACAGCGGCGAAGCCGGCTTTGCCGCAGCACATTTTATTTTGGTAAAGTTATTTTGGTAAAGCGTAGTAAGAGTAGGAAGGGGCCACAAGCTCTCACAGGCCACAGTACTTAATAACTGCAGGTGTGGCACTGTCGAGCAAAGTGTACAATGCGAAACTTTCTTATGCAGCAATTTGCCTTTGCATTGTTACGCGATCCGCACAACACTGCCTCTGCTCATTTCAGTTACAACTACCTATTTCTCGCCGTATGTCATGTTATCATACAGCCCCTACACACTGCTCCCCCCTCCCATCTAAATTCCGTCACTGCAAGAGGTCCCCCATCAGTTCCGCCGATTCACAAGAACTCCCGCAAACGATGGAGCCGATTGACGTCAGTGAGCAGAATTCGCGTTCTCGTCTCTGTTTTGTCTGAGCTAGCGCTGCTCCTTCCATTGCGCATCATCGATAGCTGCCAACTGTTGGTACCCCACTCCAGAAGAGGAAGCGCACCAAGCGAATGAATAGCCGCCACAGTGATAACTACTTTCTCCACTCTTCATTTCACGCCCCGATTACAGGTCCCGGCCTAGTGTTCATTGTGTACCCGGAGGCTATCGCGGCCATGCCTGGCTCCACCTTCTGGGCGATCATCTTCTTCCTAATGTTGCTCACGCTGGGACTCGACAGCTCGGTGAGTATAAGAACACCGCGCGGACCCATAGGGACGGTACGTAGCGCAATGAATGCGTTGCGTTGCTGTCGTACCCATTCTGCAAAGAGAAAGAGAGAGCAGATAGATAAAAGTGCATGTCATATTAAACTTGCGGGCAATACATTTACTTCCAATAAATCCACAGCACACCTCGGATCTTAATGTTGAGCTCGATGTATCACACCATGGCGCGATGTATCGCAGCTCTCTAGAAGGGCTAACTTCACACTGCTTTACATGTGTATATATGGAGTTTCGGTGTGCTTTTACTAAAACGTGGTAATCAGAAGGAAAATGAACAAAACGTTGTTCTCACTTCTAGTACTGAACACTACCGAGTCTGTCATAACTTACTTAGAGCTACGGCTTCTGTTAATTGAAAGTGCAACAACCGCGCGGAGCAGCCACGCGACCTCACGATTTGCTCTCTGAGCGGCCTCGACAGTTCCCCAAGAGTATCGGTGTCGACGGCCGCGCGTCGTGCGATCGTGTTTCTCAACATCAGCCGCAGACTGCCAATGGCTCCTGTATGAACTCAACTTCCCACGCCTTCTTTCTCGTAAAATGCTCAGCATAAGCTCTTCACGCAATGCACGAGTGCGCGGAAGGATTTGTCAAAAACTTAAACAATCTGGAGACCGTGATATCTTTCCACATAAATCAAATCCCTGAGTCATGAGTCTACTATAAACGCTACCGAAATGATTCATTTTCATTATTCTGAGTAAGCGAAGTTACTTCGGTCAACCGAAGTAACTTCGCTTACTCCCGTAGTCTCAGACGGAATTTATTTGCCCCTGCAATTTCAACAACTGCATGCAAATCGCATTTACATTTTTCTTCGATAATATTTCTTCACGCTACCCCAGCGATAATATTTCTTCACGCTACCCCAGACACTGGTTTGGAACTAACTAACTAACTAACTAACTAACTAACTAACTAACTAACTAACTAACTAACTAACTAACTAACTAACTAACTAACCAACCAACCAACCAACCAACCAAATAAATAAATAAATAAATAAATAAATAAATAAATAAATAAATAAATATGGCTTCTGAGTGAGCGAGTGTCCCGCGCAGTTTGGCGGCTCCGAGGCGATCATCACAGGCTTCAGCGACGAGTATCCCTTCGTGAAGAGGAACAGGGAGCTGTTCGTGGCCGGCCTCTTCACGCTCTACTACATCATCGGGCTCGCCAGCTGCACGCAGGTACGGCCAACAGCTCTCGCGGGATGCCTAACACACGTGCGTCGTGTCCGAAGCATTGGAAAGTACCTTATCACTGATATCCGCGTGTTTTCTTCAGTGGCGCTTGTTGCAGTGATCGTCCACAGACGAAAAGCATAGCTACGTTAATTAAATTATAGTTTATTACTACAATAATAAGCGCAAGTTCTTGCGCTACGGTTCAGCGGGTATCACTAACTCGCCCAAATTTTCACATTGCTAAGTTATTAGTTTTCGTGGGCTGTATCGTTCAAGGCACTCTATAATAAACCTCATACATCAAATATTTTGAATCATTGATTCATTGGTGGGCTTTCTTATTCGATGGTTGATTGATTTTCTCGCTGTCAGGGCGGCGTGTACGTGGTGAACATGCTGGACCGTTACGCCGCCAGCTACTCCATCCTGATCGCCGTCTTCTTCGAAGCCGTGGCGGTCTCCTGGATCTACGGTAAGACGCCGTGCATCTTAATGGAGACGTACTGCTAGATAAAATATTTTTCGAGAGTCACGTTGCGCAAGGTTCACGTGCCGGTTACGAGCCGCACCACGAGTAAATTTTGCCACAAGGTGACCGCGCATCGTCGCATTCGCAATGACGTGACATCTTTTGCAATCACAGTACGTTGTTCCTTTTGTACTCACTTGTGTTTTCAGCTGCAACTGTGGGTCGGGGGACGATGAAAATAGATTAAGAGAGGCAACATTTATCTAGCGAAAAATACTTATAACGGAAAGCTCGTTCCTTGTTCTTTCATCCCATTCCCGACATCCGCGTGTGGTATACAACGCGAGAGACAGCGCATGCGCCCCGCGCCGGCTGGTAGATGGCGGGAAAATCTTTCTCGATGTTGCGTGATTCAGAGATATCCTTTGTTCACTTACACTACCTGAGACACACTCTCCAAAATGTCCAGCTAAGCCCCTTTTTTTCTTTTTCTTTCTGTCATCGTGTACGCCGAACAATGCTTGCGTTATCCTTTTCCTTGGTCACGCATTTCTTTTATTTAATTTGTTATTTTGTCGTCACCTGACGCTGCGTTCTTGAGTACTCACTTTTCTTGCATAGATAAGGAATATAAAAGGCTCGAGCCTCAGGCGGCTTGAATCTGTAGACTTGAAACACAGGACACTGGCGCTCAGAGAGCTGATAACGCGTAATGGAAATCAAAAGTCGTCGTCGCGATGTCTCTCGATGAAGAAAAGGTGTGCTTAATAACTGGCTGTAGCTGCTTGGAATAAGCATGATGACTGCGTCATTAAAGAAAAACCTGGAGAGCCGAAATAATGCAACACAACCGCCCCCGTCATGTGCCTGTCGTATGCCACGTGTGTTCCAGGTCATTTAAAAATTATGCAATGCGAACTAGCCCACCTATGGTGTAACTGTCTTAGTTGGCCGCCGTCATGAACCGCAGCAAATGCCTTACGCAGTGCGCTGCTCACCGATTGAAGAAGTGTGAGGTGCAGCGCGGGATAACCAATCTGCTTAGAATTTTTATATACGAGATGTCACTTTCTTTCTTTCTTTCTTTCTTTCTTTCTTTCTTTCTTTCTTTCTTTCTTTCTTTCTTTCTTTCTTTCTTTCTTTCTTTCTTTCTTTCTTTTTGAAAGCTCGCGCTAATAATAATAATCATTTGTGAGGTTTCACGTGTCAAAAGAACGATATGATCATGAAGCACGCCGTAGTGCCGGGGCTCTGGATTTATTTCGGCCACCCATGGTTCCTTAATTCCCCCCTAAATACTAGCACACGGGCGTTCTTGCATTTCGCCTCGCCGTGGCCGAAAATGCCAGCCTGTACAGGACGGCTTCCTTTGAGCATGAGCTCGGCAGTGTTACTTTTCACTGCTCCATGCACCCCATGCGCTGTACGTGAACCGTGCCGCCTCCTTCGGTGCAGGCTATAAGAGTGTCCGCGGAAATTCGATCGAAACGATATCGTCGATGCGTTCACGTGATGAAATTCGCCAGTTCTCCGCATGAGGGCATATTCCGTTACGTTGCAAATAACTTAATTTCATGCACGACGAATTTTGTGTGTCTTTTGTCTGTCCCTCAGTTACGCCCTGCTCTTTTGGCGCAGTTTTGCTGCTCAAGTTCTTTCTTCCATTCGCGCAACTGTGTTTCTCAGAATTCGAACGATTGCACCGCACAGCTATCAGAGAGGCGGCGCAGTAGTTACCTATACGGAATAGCTCGACATGACTTTATGCATTCCACACGCAAGATATTTGTTTACCTGAGCCGGAAATGCAACATAATTGCTGGTGTTTCACGTGCCAAAACCAGGATATAGGCGGATCGCAGTGGAAGGCTCCGGAAATTTACACCATCGTTACGCTGGCTAACCATTCTGCTTTTCAATGAAGAGCTCTGTTCCTCTCTCTCTCCACCATCTGGTGGTTCGCGCACGACATCGCACAACACGCAGGCCTCCTTCGCCTCCAACGCCTCCCTCATAACGCGACCATCGCGGCCGGGATCGCACCCGCGTATTTGGGGTCAGCAGCCGAGAACTGTAACCCGCAGTCTGCAAACTTCAGGCCAAACGCATACAGACGTTGACAGAGAAAACGGTGGTTTTTTTTGCCCTACAATGTACATACACGTGGCTATACCAGCTGGCTCATCAGTCTGCTTTCGAGCCTGCAAGCTCGTGCTGACGCATCTATATGTATCATCATCATCATCATCATCATCATCAGCAGCAGCAGCAGCAGCAGCAGCAGCAGCAGCAGCAGCAGCAGCCGGTCTACGCCCACTGCAGGGTAAAGGCCGCTCCCACGGATCTCCAATTATGCCTGTACTTTGCTAATTGGCCCAATTTATCCCCGCAAACTTTCTGATCTCATCTGCCCACCTAACTCTCTGCCGCTCCCTGTCACGCTCACCTTCTCTAGGAATCTATATGTATATACACCGCGAAAACAGAGCCACTGCGGCGTGTTGGACATCGGCTGTTATGTTAGGCATCCTTTCAAAGTGGAGCTTGGGACGCTACCATGAAGAAATAACTTGAGCAGATTATTTACACAGCACGTGGTAACGCACATCGAGTGAGCAGACTTCGCTTGCGTTCGTCTTCCATGTTTTTTTCGTGTCCTCCGTACACGCGACGTGCGCTGCCATATACATGCTGTAGTGCAGACGTACTACACTGCGGTGCACTGTTGAAGGGAACGCTCGAATTTGCGCCTGCTCCATTGCTGAAGCCTTAACTGCGAGTGGCTGGGCAAGTAATGTCCGTTGATGGCACAGATGTGTTACGTGCCGAAGGGGGTCAGAACTGCCAGCCGCAACTTATGCGCAGCGCGTATATGAGACAGAGGCTTCCGCCAAGGAAACCCCTGCGCGCAAGTGTTCCCTTCAACAGTGCACCCCGCTGTATACATGTCACGATTACGCAGCTCGCGCCCATTCCGTTCCCTTCCCTCCACCTCAGGCATCCGGAGGTTCTCGGATGACATCAAGGAGATGCTAGGCTTCCCCGTCGGCTGCTGGTGGAAGTTCTGCTGGGCCTTTGTGGCACCCTTCTTTATACTGGTAAGTCGAGAAGGCACCGGATGTGCGACTGACGCTGCACTTCACCATAGTGTACGCGTTCCAGGACAAAACATCTTTACGGTCAACGTACGAGCGACTCGGCTTGGCTGTTTTGCCAATGGACTATAATTATAAGGTCGTTAAGCCACACGGCAATGTTACCATGGGGATGGCGTCCGCTATTTTCGCTAAATAAACGTACCTTAGGGTAAAATTCTGCGGAGAAAAGTTGTGCGCCACATGTGGGCAGGCCCCTCGAGATAGGAGGCGGCAGTCATCCCGATAATGCGCTTCCGCAACGCCAGCATAGTCTTGCAGGCCGGCACGGCATCATGCGCATTCTTGATCGCTTCACGGGATCTTCGTTAAGAGCTATCTTATCTTCGTTATCTGTAATGCTTGACCCTGCAAGAAAATGTAAGCTCTGTCGCGCTGCAGACAAAGGTGCACGTTTTGCGCTATTCTCTGTCGCTTTTACGAGCGAATAAGTATTGTCTCACTATCGCTTTCGCACCCAGATGCTCGGAATAGAGGCCCTGACTGCATGGCACGTCGACGGATGCCTGCACCTGTGTATAGCGTAAAACTATGACAGAAATTATCCACTACACGTAGTGCGCAAGTGTTATTTGTAATTGCATTATTCAAGCAACAGATGGCAGCTCAAACGACATTATCCAGTATCCGGCCAAGGCTTGCGGATATTAAATGTTAGCGTGCCACCGCTAAGGCTACATTTTAGCCATCGAGAGCCAACAGAATAACGTGCTAGCCACCAATTATCCACCATGGTGGAAGCTGAGCCACGCTGGCATTACCACTGCCGGTGTTATGCAAGTAAATCCTATAAGCCAGAATACTCGTGACTGTTCACCGATTTTTCAAAATAAAGGGAGGAGAAGGGTGCGCTAAGATATGCTGTGCTGTCGTAGGTTCTTTTTGCACCAACTGTAAGGTATGGTTACTTGTTGCGGCAGCTGTGGCTTCATAATTGTAGGTCCGTCGCCAACTATTCCCACCGTCTTCGTACTGGAAGAAGCGCAAAGCAGAACGAGGACACAAGGAAGAAATAGACAAGACCAGCGCTAACTTCAAACTAACTTTTATTGAACACACACTATATCGCTTATATCAGTCATCGCAATCGCAAAAAAAGAAAAAAGAAGAATGCATCATTGCGGAAGAACAGGTGCCCCTCCATCGTCCAGACCAAGACCTTTGACAAAACCATAGACAAACAGGCAGGAAGGAACCAAACAATTAAAGAACTGTTAAAACGCGAACCTGGATAACTACAAAAAAATCGCCAGGCCTCTGTAGAGTACACAGCGCAGTGACAGCGTAAGCTCGACTTTGCTGCGTGCTCGCTCATTCTTCTCTTTCAAACTTCTTTTCCTGTCGCCTCCTTTTCCTCCTCTCGCTTTCTTGACTTCGTTCACAGCCGGTGGCTATGAAACGTATGATATCTTGAAATATTTCGTGCTAAAGAAAAGTTTGTTGCTTGAAATAGGAAATATTGTTCTGCTGGATACATAGTGAGATGCATGAGGCGCCACAATACCACCTGCATTATGGGCTGCCAAAACCTCTACTGTCTCATCTTCGTGGATGAAACCAGAGCCACGATTACAACCACATAATGTGCCGAAGCACCATCTTCTACCAGAGCCATGGCCGAGAGCACAACGTGCCCAAGTGCTATAAAGGCTACTCAACGTTCTGTTTCGTCTTCATCGATGATACCACAGCCACAATTACAACCACATAATGTCCTGAAATGCCAACTGCTAATGCCACAACTACGGCCGAGAACACAGAGTTCACAAGTGGTGATGATAGGTTGTGGGAGCGGTATCACCAACAAAAGCTGCGTGCTCGTTTGGTAACCCAGGCTGGGGTTGAACCCCATCTTGGGTTCAAAGCCCAACAAGCATGCTCGACTGCCACGTAGAACGCTGGACTACCACGCAGAAGGACGTGGGTTCGGATCCTTCTCGGTCCTGGTTACTTTTTTTTTTTTTCTAAAATTAGCGCGATAGTGGTTACGGACACCGGCGGCGGCGGCGGACAACTACGGCGCCAAAAACGGCCGTTGTGATCTCATACCAGCTTACGCTGTACAACACACACGCTCATAATGAAGCCTTTAACATGAGGACGTGAAAGGCATTAAATTTGCTTTTAGAAATTTCGTTTCACAGGGATGAAGACTTAAGGATGGTTGGCTTACACACGTTTGATTTGATTTGGTTTATTATGAGAAATACATGGCACATTGCATGTGAAAAATGCGCAGATACAGAAGGAAAAGCAGTGGTTCATGTGAATATAAAACGCCTCAAAAATTTCTCGGGTTGTCTTCTCACGACTCCGATAGAGAACACTAGTGTTTCGCACCGTCTTGCCCGCTCCAGAATCACCCGAGTTACCGTTACGTCTCGGATGGAGAGAGCTCGCACGATCTTCCTCAGAAAGTAGTGTTTTAATTGCTGAAGGTTCGCGACATCATGAATGGTCGTTACCTTGTGTCCCATCGTGTAACAGAGCTCGCAGTGAACGTAATACGCATTCGCTCAGGAGTCACTACAGCGCGTGGTATTGCTGTGCTGATTTGATCTCCGCGACTTCCTATAATGCAGTACAGCTTGCGTGCTCTGGGACCCGACGGGACTGTACACAGTAGCATAGCCGCAACCTGCGAGTGCAACCGCGTTTCTCTCTGATACTGAAGGCGTGTCCTGTAAGCGCAGGTGATCATCGCCAGTGGCCTGGTGAACTACGAGCGTCTGTCGTACAACGAGTACAAGTACCCGTGGAGTGCCGATGCGGTGGGAATCTGCGTGGCCGCCTCGTCGGTGCTCTGCATACCGGCGTTCGCCCTGTGGAGCCTCATCCGGACGCCCGGAACGCTGCTGCAGGTATGTCATGCACGAGAACGCGAATTAGTCGTCTGAGGGGAAATGCTCGGTACTGTTACAATTCACGGCATGCATGTCATGAACAGAAGGAGGAAGACAAACGTAGCTGATTCGAAGGAATTAAGTAATTTTGTCGGACCTTCAGGCTGAGTCTTATCCGAAAAGAAACTAAAGCGTTTAAAGCAACAGCTACGACGAGTGCGTGCATATACAGTTTGCTGCAACAATCATGACAGACAGACAGACAGACAATGAACTTTAATTAATCCTGAGGAGCTACGTAAGGACTCCCTAGCGGGAGGCCGTTGTAACCGCTGGCCGCACCCACGTGGAGGAAAGAACGCCATGACGCTCCGCCCTTTCGTGGGCCCTCTGTGAAGATGCGATTTTTGCTTAGTAACGAGCGTATTATGGTGTATCTTCATAAGGTTTGTGGTTTCTCTTGGACCATGCGGTTCTGCATGCAACCAGACAGTCTTCTGCAACTTGCGCACTTAACGCTCCTTAGTTTGTATAAGGACGACCACATTCAAGTTTCGAATGGCAGTGCGTATATACCGCGATTGAGCGCGCTGCTCAGCTCGAAGCTGAATCTCTGTCTGCTGTAGCCCATGAGCGATGGTCCTGCATTTCTCTTTCTCGCGTGGGGCACGGGTGTTGCCTCTTGTTCCACCTTGCTACGTCCAGGGGAAATTCCTAACCTGTTGGGGAAAACAACAGCGACGGCGGCACATTAACAATGAATGGGAAGGCGTTTCTGGTTTTTGGCGGAATGATGTCATTCGGGTTCATATTGGCTGCGCCGCATTCGTCGGGGTGCCGTCTGAAGACAAAAAAAAAAAAAAAAGGATACATGAATGGAGAAATATACATCGCGTCTTTCAGCGAAGAATGTTTCGACGAAGCAGTGCGGTAGAGAAAGCGACGGCAAATGTTTACTGCAATATATCACCACCATGATCATCATCATGGTGACCATCTTCTTCCTTTTGTTATCCTTCTCTTCCTCCTCCTCCACTACCACCGTGAGTTTCTTATTATTCCATGCAATATACCAAACAATCATATTGGTGGACAGTTGGTAGAGTACAATATGCTTCACATTCTCTATATGCCTCTCATTCTCTTCAAAACGACGACAGCAACAAAAAAGGCAACATTTGTCTGTGTAGTTTACTTCCCCCCGCTTCTCGCATTACAGCGGCTTCGGCGGTTAACGACGCCCTGGCGCGACCAGGAATGCGACTTCAAGAAGGACGCCAGTGCCTTGGCTCCCAGTCCACCTCCTGCCAGCGTCTAAGGTGCCCGCGCTGCGGCTGCGTCGAAAGCAACAGAATGGCGGCGACTTCTCCTCGCCACCGCTGCTTCCCCCGAGGAAGAAGCGTGCCAAGACGAGTGCGGGTGTCATGGCTGCCCCCTGCGCCCGCTTTTATGCATACAATACCTAGCATATACTCAAACACGTCCAGCGTGCTTCGGGTGACGTCGCTGCGGTTCGCATGTGGTGTATACAACGTTACGTTCGCGCCTGCATTATAACACTTGCCATTGAAGCCGGAAAAAAAAAAAAAGAAGAAACTTTTTTTTTATTATTATGTGGGTGTTCTATATGGGAAGGACAAAGCCACGTTTGCTTGCTAGTCGGCGGGCAGCGAGGAGCTGACGCAGAAGCATTGAACCGCGTTCTTTAAAAACTGTTGTCACTAATTTCTCGACTGATCGAATTAAAGTTTTTTTCGGCGTTAGGCAATGCCCATAAAAAAAAGGCTCTACGACTTAACGCGCATTTTGCTATAGATGCGTATTTTATTTTATTAAGCTTGGTTTGTCTTCTTTAAGGAATCCGAAATTTTACACAATGGTGATGAAGTGGCTTCGCCGTTTCAGTGTATTACGTTTTGTAGTGTTGCAGGCATGTTGGCAGGGGCATTGCTGCGCTCCCCTCAGAGGAGAGATGGCCTCGTAAAAGAAGACGACATGAAAAATTGAACGGGGCTGCACATTGGTGTCGCGAAACGACGTCGTCACAGGGAGAGGCTGTAAGCGTTATAGCTTTGTATGCATACATTCCTGGAGAGAAGCATATCGCTAACCAGGGTGTTTGATAAGTAACGGCATGTCATCTGTCATGGCATTGGTTTGCAGACAGATTTTTCCAAACCTAGCCCGTTTCTTTTTATTGGGGCCTTACTTTGAACTAACGCCCTGGCTCAATTATTTTAGTCTAATCTGAATTGCTAAATTTGCAATGCGCTTATGATTAGCCTACTCCATGCTGTAATTTATTCCATACTTCTGCTTTAAAACAATACAATCAGGAACAACTGTTGGAAATATCAAGGTAAACCACGACGGTCAGTCACATTGTCCAAATGTAACCAACATGCATATTCAAGGTAATTTGTTGTTGATTACTGCTCTCCAAGATATGAACGAAACCAGTCGTGCTCTCTGAATGCGTCCATTATAAATCGCAAGTAAGAGTATGCAGGTCATGATTTTCTTGCAGTGGTTGAACGACTATATAGTGCCATACTTTGCTTATATACGGGTGCGTAAGTGTCGTGTTTTTACTTTTTTGTTGTTGTTTAGCGTACTTTTAAATACCAATGCCCTCGCGGTAACAGTAACAGTCGTCGTTTAGGAAACAAAGGATCAGACACGCAAACGCATTCAAGATGACGTCAGTTCTTTTCTCTCTTTCACGCTCTTCGCGACGTCGGGCATTCTAGCTGTGGTAGGGCAATGTACAGCGAATAAAGGTCTTGTCGCGCTAGGTGTGTAATCTGTATTATGCATACATATATCCGTAGTGAAGGCTGTCTTGCTTGTGCGTTTACAAGTAACACCGTGTATGATATACCGCGTGCAAACTCGAATGCATACCTGCTACCTGGAGCGTCTATGACGCGCCATCTCTTGACGTCGTTTTAAGCATAATGGAATGAATGTGAATTCTTGTGCTCGTCAATACTTGGAACCGTATAGTTCGTGCGTGTATGGATGGTGTTGACCTCGAGGATCGCGTTTCGAAACCACTCGGTTCCCTTGGTGGCAGAGCGAACGCAAGCATGCAAAACCGCGCTTTGTAAGTGCAATATGTTGAGTACAAATATCCTTTTGTCACGGGTAAACGGTGTATGTACTGAGGTACTGCACAGCGACTTATTTAATCACGAACGTGAGGACATCGTTCTGTTCCCGCCGAGGAGTATCGTTGGGTGTAACGTTATGACTCTGACGGTGAGGTCGCGGGTTCGTATCAGGAGTTCTATTTTGGTGGCAGAAGAATGAAAGTAAAAAGCTCTTGCGTCAAGCATTTTAGTCAAATATGTCCATAAGTCTCCCACGGTCTGTGTATGGCGCGTTTGTATATTAGAGCCTTCGTTTCCAACTGTCGTCATCATTAACACTTCCATTCACAAAATAAACAAATTTCAGATTGACAATTCTGCAATCTAGCACTTCGCTATGTTTTCCTTAAACGTTGTTGCGCTGTCACTTAGGCTTTCATTCTCCCCTCTGGATACAGCGGTGTATTAAAAATGCGCTACTAATTGCGTTAGGCGTACAGCCTTGCTTCAAGTTTGCAAAAGCGAAAGTCCGGTGGATAGGCTATATATAATGCTACAATTCACCAATGAGGTACGCTCCACCAATGACATAATGCACATTCAGCGCAGTCTGGCTGATCCTCGCTTAGGTCCTGTTATCCTGTTAGTTATGTTTAATTAACGAGAGTAGTAGTAAAGAGACGACGTAAACTGCTAGCACACCTTTCACCGCGGTGTCTGCGTAGGCGCTGCTGTGGTGCAAGGTGTCGACAGCGTCGGTTATGATGTTGTTTCGGCTGCTCATACTCCTCTACCGCAGAAGCATCCGTAGTTTACATATGACAGTAACTGAAAATGAAGACTCACTCTGTTTTACTTGTTACGAAAACAACCAAGGCTTGTTTTTCTTAGTCTTCTTCAAACTCAGTCTGTCTGACAAGGCCACCGGTTGCATGTTTATTCAGAATAGGTGGATGCGAGAATACGTCATAGACGTAGACAAATATTCCGTGTATAGTATGAGTATACGTGAAGCTGTATTTTCGTAGAAAGTGCCATGTTCCTAACGACTGACGTCATGAGTATTTCAACATTATTTGTTATGCTCCTTTCTAGTCAGCATGTTTTCACTGGAATGAAACGAAATATGGTGTCATTTACATTTTCCTTTTCAGGCTTTGTCTCGTGTCAGTTATACGGGTGCCGTGTGTTTTGTGTGCGTGCAAATGGAATATCGAGTGAAAACTGCCTGTATGCGTACACACAAAAAGTGGTTCCATTTTGTGATATATGTATATGGTATCCCAGATATTAAATGTAGTGTTCTAGAGCTTATTAAAGCTAAAACGAGCTATGCGCGTGTCTCTTGGCAGAGGTGAACGTATTGATTCACATACACAGGCTAACTGAATATCGTTGCTGGGCACTAATTTCGGTGGTGCAGAAAGTTGTGCATTTGTTGCGGGCATTCAATACACTACGGTTTATGTTTGGTGTAAAAAACGCATGTCTTGGTGTACTTAGGATATAAAAAATACTTTAGCGGTTCGTGTAAAAACGCTATGCGAAATGGATAGCAATGAGAGAACAAACGTCGTAATGAATGCGTGTCCCGTCACACGACTCTTCGTTGGATAGAGTGCGAAATCACACTGTGTCGGGGTCGTAGAGAGAGGAAGGACGGGGGAGAAGGCACAATGATCGGATACGCATTCTCGTATGATTGCTGCCGTTCAGGAACACTGATACGTTACGGCAATTGCAACAGGACACAAGGTCACACTCGTGTCGACTGCAGACATAAACGTGAAACTCATGATATGTGGCAACTGCCGCGAGTAAAGAATAAAGGCACTTTTCGGACGGGCACTCATGCGTAATTGTGCATTTATGCTCCCCTGTCGTCTTGTGTTCTCGCGCTGTACGAGTGTGCGTCGCCTCCACACGCGATGATGCATAGTCATCTCAGCGCGCACGAGACACCACCGTATGCGTTTAAGTGGCCAACATTGCAACCGGTTCAGCTGAACTCTCTTTTACAAGGTCCGAAGTACTTGTAAGACGCTCGTTCGTTGCGCTTAGATTTGAAATAGAACGGTCCTTTTAGAAGAAAGTAACCCGTGAATGCGTTCGTGCCATTCTGTGTGGTGAAGCTGCCCATTGAGCATACGTATACGACAACGTTCGGTCAGGATAGCATGCCGGTTATTGCTACTGCAAAAAAGATGACGCATAGTGTTGGTTACCTTCTCTGAGCCGAAATATTTTAGCGTCGTACTCACAGCTTCTCGCGACAAAAATAAAGTCACCTAGTTTTCCCGTCGTCAATATGCACTTGTACATTACGAACCAACCGTAGCGTAGGCTGAAATGACCCACCGGCTCCGTAATTGAACGAAATTCAACAAAATATAGGTGAGCTGTTCAACCAGTAGTAAGTTACAACATGCTGATTTATTTCCTGAGATTCATTCTTGCCTCACCCAGCCATTAAGGGTATCTTTGCCCGTTCTCTTCCTTATACGACCACGCTTGCCTTGTAGCTCAGTGTCTTACTGCCTTCGTTTGCCTGCTCTCCTGGCTACAAGTATAGGCCGCATTCGCTCGTGGCTGCGGAAACAATGTTGTCTCTCATTGCTTCTGCGGTGCGGGCAGCCCCCGAGTTTTTTGTGCTCGCCGTTATCAGTGCCCATCAGACAAAAGACGAGCCTTATCGCACTTCGCTGGAGTCTTTCGACGCAGGAAAGAACTCTTTGAGTGTACTACCTGTCCATCTTCCGTATCTCCTTCCTCATTTCCTTTTGTTTGCTCTTCTTCAAGCGTCCTCCTCGCCCTCGTGTGCGTGACGTTCTCGCTTTCTGTGCCACGTTTGTACGTCACTCACCGTTCCACAGCTGCTGGGTAGCACTGGCCCCTGCGATGCGCACAGCCGAAGACAGTTGACAGCGCATGCTACGGGCTTACAGCTATCCTTCCTCGCCCTTGTCGGATACTTGTCTGGGCCTCGCTAGTCAAAAGTGAGTACGCAAAACAATACATGTACTATTAAGCGGACTTTTTTTTTTTTTTTACTCTTCATGCTTTCCGAATGCCTCTGGCCAGACCAGGAAACGGAAGGTGGCAGAGTGCGTTAGTTGATGATGCCCTAGTTTCTTGAAAGCAGTAACGACAAAACGGTAGGAACAACTTCTCTTTCTGCCTGACGTCTTTTTGTTATTGTGCCACTCTTGAAAGAAGCGGAGTTCTCTGGAGTTCAGCAGAAAACTTGGATCGTACTTGCAGCACTGATGTGGCCGGTGATCAGCTTTAATGTGGCAGTCAAATCAAGAACCCTAGCCGTTTTGCTTTTCTCAGGCCGAGATTTGACAGGTGTTCTGTGAACGTCGCCGTGTGTGCTCAATGGCCTTGAAGTTCTGATCCTCGGGCTTGCAGGGGAAAAAAAAGAGAAAGCTTCAGGGGTTGGTAGCGGCTTGGACGAATATGAAAGACGGCGTGAACCGATCTGACATTCTATATTCTACGTGTGCTCTAAGTGACGTGCGGTGCTGTATGCAGGAAATGCGAAGGACAAAATTCGACCACCGCTGACGTATAAGATGTCATTAGGCAGCAATAAAAATCTCATTCCATGGAGCTCGTATATGGCAAGACGGCACGTTGGAATGATTACTCTCAGAAAATTAATGAGTGCTGTATTGTTGTGTTTCGTGCGAGTAGTACGTGTACAGCGCACTACCAAAGAACATGTACAACCAAGTAGCCCCTGTCGCAGCACTTCTTGCAAAGCGGGTATTAAGTCCTAGTAGCACATCGCGGGATGTTGGAACAGAATGAAAAATCGAAGAAACGAATAAATTCGTTGCGGCTTGCAATTACGACTCGAAAAGTTGCTGTGCAATTCTCAACATCGTGGTGTGTGCTTACGAGAGCTTGCAAATATCCATTAAACCGGCTATCCGGTTTGGCCATACGGGAGTGAATCCGTCCCGAAAACCGATTATTTGGTTATCCAGCTTTCAGGAAACGGATACGTAGGGTATCCGGTTTAAATGACCGGTTAGCCGGATATTCGAATTTGTAGCTTGAATATTTGATGTTGCCACTAGTTAATTCAAAGAGAATTCATGGCGAAGCCAGGTGAGCATGAATTCACTGAATTCGTGCAATCTTAAGAAAACTTAGGCCGAAAATAATATATGTATAATAGACAACCACTGTTAGCTCAGCAAAATATTTAAGAAGCCGTGATTCGTGATTGCGTTCCTTCTGTGTTCTTGTCGTATTGTAGCATACTGTACAACTCTGGTGCAGCGTTAGTCCAGGAGCAATAATATGTGAAGTACAGCAATTCGGAAAGGCACATTTAGAAACAGGAAGCGTAAAAACGTTAACCGGGGCACATATCAGGCTTATAAGAGCGCCTGAAATGATGACTGGAAGAATCGCAGAAAGGAAGAGCGAGAGAGAGACAAAGCGATAATTTCGGCGGCTGTACTGAAAGGGATATATCCGATTATTCAAATATCTCAATATTGGGCAGACAAAAGAAAAAAAAAACTGAATAACCGACCACTCCGGCTGTCCGGTCTTCCTGTTCGAGTAGCCGGTGCATCGAATTGCAACAAAACTAGCCTGTGTGATGTTGCTGCGCTAACGCTCGCTATAATTCCACTTCTTAATTTAATTAATTTTGTACCATCCGCTAACTTGTGTAAGATAAGGGCACTTATTAGGGCGATGACTGTCAGCGTTGGCGTAAGTCGCGATTCACGTATATATACCGCCGTCACCCTTGAATAAGCAGTTTCCAATCCGCCTTTCTGATGCAAAAGAACAAACGTACTGACACTCGACACGGGTGCGCAGTCACTTTCATTTGCAAAATAACGCTAATTTCGGTAGGTCGGCACAGTCAAATGGGACAAAAATGCGTACCACAGCACGCACAGCTTCGTCTTGTTTGTCCTGTACAATGCGATGTTAGCATATTTAAATTCAAGGTGGAACTTTCACGATATAATAATAAAAAAAAAACTTTCACGATATTTGTAAATAGTGCTGATGGTAGTCGCAGACATCCTGCTGAACAGCTCTCAGACATTTTGTGATTGCTCGTAAAGAAATCGCAATTAGCCTATTTGCAAAGTTGCTTTCTTTTTTTAGTTTGTTGCCTTAGTTGCTGTAGAGCACAAGCTGCACTTACGAAATTTGACGCTGAGTCTAGAATTAACGCAAGTTTCGGATATTTTATCACCGACATTTGCCGAAAGAATGGAATGGGTCTGTCAAGAGCTCGTTTATTTGTTGGAAACAGCCTAGCCAACCCAATCACATTTGCCGAGAGATACACTAGTGTTGTGGCCTCGGGGGAAAACGTTGCTGAGAGCGCCAACAATGCAGTTCTCTGTAAGCTAAAGTTATGTCCAAAATATCGGGCGATGTGGTCTTCTGGGGTTTCTATAGCGTCTACATGCTTTCATTGCCGCGTCATTTGCTGGGAAGTAACAAGAATGAATTAAAGTAACTTCAGGCAACCATTTGGCAGTCGCTTATTATGGAGGATCTCATAGATGACGCTTAATTCTGCACAGACGTCCGTGCGTCAACTAATCGGCAGCACAAACGACGCCAGCCGCTCAGAGCTTCGAGTTGCACATCGTAAATTCAGAGATGATATAATTCTGTGAGACCGCCAATAAGATACCCTTAAAAATATTTGTCCCGTACTAACCAGAAACATTAAGAAGATGAGCGCTCGCACGTTGCTTTGAAAGCGCTGGGAATGACGTGCGTTGACGACAAGGCCAGGTCTCAGATTCACAGAGTTGGACATTTCTCATTATCTGATGACATTACTGTCTAATAGACTGGCCTCATTGGAGAACGGGCTCGAATAGCGTTTGAGAACGGGAATGCTATATTTCAGCATGTATAGAAATGCTAATTTAATAATGAATGTCTTGTATCTTCTTGAGCACTCTTATGAACGTACATTTCTTGCACGCTTAACTATATGTGCGTAGTTTCAAAGCTTGTTAGTGATTTGATTGGTCAGCATTCTTGTGCGAATTCATGTCATTATACCGAACTGTGCGTCTGAAATTCAGTCTTTGTATGAATTTGTGTTATCCTTACGTCGTGCGCCTGTGGAATCGTGCACCTTCAAAATTAACACTGTGTTTCTGTTAATCTGTTAATCTGCTTCTGTGCTGGACTGTGAATTTTCTCACGTGTGTGTGTGTGTGTTTTTCTTACTCTGCAAGTTGTCTTCAGTGTCACAAAGACGGCAACATTTGTTTTATGAACGCAATAAAACATTCGTCATAGCCGCGCAGTTTCCGCAGTCTACCTATGAAGATGCTGCATTGCCAGAATTTTTTCGCCTCTACCGCATTACTCTGACAATTACCGGAAGTGTACATTAAAGAAAACCTATGTAGTGTACTGCTTTGAATTGGATGTCGCGAGTTTCAAGTGTCATGCGCTTTCACTTTGCCATTGTATTGGACCTGTGTTCTGCGTGCTTACACATTATAGTAAAGTAAAATTGTGAAAGTTTGCGACGCACTGTGGTTTACGTATGTGTTCGTCATTAGGTGTGGAACCACACAGTTTAGTTCCTACAGAGCTGATCAACTGCAGCTTTACGCCTACAAAACACATGCATAGAACATTTACATCAAATAACACCGGCTATTAAACATAGTTAATAAAGGATAATTTAAAGAATATCAGTAAACAATAAGATCTTGGTTGAGGGCTACATTTAAGAAATTCATTCCGATTTTTGTGAATGACGCCTGGCTGGCGACTGTGCAAATGTCTAATTTTTGTTGGCTGTCCGTTCACTCACGGAATCTCTTACGATATTATTATACTTAGAGAGGAAACTACCACTTTAGTGTGTTGCTGAATGCGTGAAGACGCCGAGATATCGTGACTTCGGATTGACATCTTACTCGCAAAGTTAAACTTAAGGTTCATCTAGCTAACCGCATTCCGACTGTTTATAATGTATATTCGTTTACTACAACGGCGCCGAATAGGTTATTCATATATAATTATTTAAAGCGTCTCTTATTAAACCATGAGAAGTTCAGAAGCTTTGTACATTTCAACCAAACGAGATACGCATGCTGTCTAGCCATTAAAAATGCCGAAAACATTGCAAGTTTTTCGCAAATCACGAAGCAGGATGAATTATCTGATTTCGTTTTCGTCGCATTTCCTTCTGCAGAAAACATAAGTCAGTCATAACGAAAGACGCGTTTAGGTTGAGGTGCTCCTTACGTCTATTTTATTCTAAGCAGGCCTTGTTGGTTAAAGGGAACCACGTTTCGGACAAGTCTCGTACCTCGGTATCCACGTAGACGGTGGTGTCCGATTGCATTCTTATCAATATTGTAAAAAATTCGGTGTCCGTGTTCGAAATAGGAAGGCAGGGCCCTCTGTGGCACGTAACGTATGCCATGGTGACACGAGATATGCCCTAAGTGACGTCAAATGATTGTTAATAAATATAAGCGATTTCAAAGCGTTTCATGGTTTCGGCCGTCACTTGGGTCACAAGCAGTCAGCTAACCTACAGCGCACGGATTTCCTTTTATCGGCACAGAGCATATAAAGTGCATAGCCCCGAAAGAGCGATCGATCGTCGTACTTAACCTGAGCATTGAATTCTCTTGTTGTAAACTGTCGTGAGTTGTGATATGTCTTGCCATTTCGCTCAAATGTGACGGAAGATGCGTTGGAGCGTGTGTCTGTACCTTATGTACATATGCAACATGTTTTGTAATTTCAGCTGCCGCACTTGCTTAGTCGATCGTGCAGTTGATACGTCGTTTGTGATTTTGTCCTCTCTGTTCGATGTCTTGGCTGTTAAGTGTTCCTTCTTTTGTTCGAGGCAATAGCTGCGTGTGTTGATTCACGCGTTACTGTTCCATGCTGAAGCAGCTGAATGTTTGTGGCGCAAGTTTCAGTGACCAATAAAAGCACATCCGTATGCCCTTCACACTTGTGTTTCTGAACAGATATTCTCTCTTTCCAACCACACCTACCGTATTTACTCGGTTCTAAGCATCCCCCTCCTCCTCGCCTTCTATTTTTCTTAAGGCGATATTAGGGGGAGGGGGTGCTTAGTTTCGAAAAATCTAAAATTACTGCACACCACACCTCCATTTCGCAGCAATGTTTCAGTGAGATTGCCGCGAAAAATCACATTTCATCTGACGAACAGTAAAACGAAAAGTAGGTGTACACAGCGAACCCATTGCTTCGTGTATCTCGGTCACTCACTACCCGGACTCGAGTCCGTCGCACTGCTTAAAGGAGTACTGCCACGAAAATTTTCAGTTGGCGTTCTTTTGCATGAAATGAAAGGCCAAGCCCCCCAGAGCCCAGAAAACGTACTGGTAAGCGTGAGCGCGCCGTGAAAAGTTATTTACAGCATGCCTTTAAAAGCCGGTTTCGGTTCCTACTGTAGCCTGACGTCACGACACAGTATGTGCATAGTAATGAGCCCTCGTGACATGTTCCCGCAAAAAATCGTGACGTTTTCGCCTAGTGGTCTCTCGCGCACAGCGCCTGCAGCAAGTGCGGGGTCAACAATGTACAAAATTTTGTATAGTGACTCCGCGACGACAGCAAATACTTCGGCCCAGTGCAAGATGCAACGTACGGCACGCACGGTGGGTGTCGGCGTGGCTCCGGAGCATGCGATAAGCTAAGGTGGCCTCCGAGACCTCCGCGGCATTTCAGGGGCAAAATGTCGGCGCCATAGAGAGCTTGCCTTCCGATTATACGCGGGCACACACGACGATAGAGGGTAATTCGACTTCACTCGCTCGCTTCACGGGCACTGTCAACTACGGCGACTGAACGGCGAGAGCATACGATCGAGAGTGACGCAGGAGCGGCCATTTTGCATGTTTTTGTACCTGACGTCATCACAACTTGCCATACTGCTGCATGAAGTCACCAAAATTTGTACTGTAGCCTGACGTCACACTATAGTGTCGATGTCAGTAGGCACGCCATGTGAATATTGACTTTGACGTCCAATTAAAATATCAGCATTTCCTGAGCTTAACATTTGCTCAGAGCTGTCTACGCATATAGGAGAGTTGTATAGTAGAGTAAACTCAGCTTCGAAATTTGGTGTCAGTACTCCTTTAACTGCCTTCCACAGTGGTGTAGTGGTTATTGTCCTCCACAGTGGTGGTGCTTAGATTCGCAAGCAAATCTTTTTGTGAAAAATTTACAGCGCGCAAACGAACGAGACATTAGGAAGAAGACACAACGTTGGTTTGCGCGCTGTAAATTTTCCACATAATGTTCAACCAACTCGCCCAACCTTCAGTCTAGCTTCAAAACATTTTCCCAGTTTTTTTTTTATTCTAGAATAAAGGGGAGAAAAAAAAAAGGGGGGGGGGAGGGAGGGAGCTTAGAATCGCGAAAATGCATATAATTCGGCGCATATGCTGGAATACAAATCGTAGATATTACGCCGTTTGTGCAAGCTGCGACATTTATATAAAAACACTAACTAATAGGATTTACTGCTTTTGCGCCTGCATGTTTAATAATTTTATAACCGAATATCCGTGGGCTGCCTGTTTTTAACGATACCTAATCGTTCTCAATATTATGATTACCAAGACTGTAAGTGTCTTCAGTGTGTTGCGAACCTTGTATTCCTTATTTCTTTTAAATATAGGGAACTCTTCAGGCAGCCATGCGCAGATTTACAGCATTGTTTGCTCACAGGGAACTTCCTCACCGATACTCGTTGCCCTGACGCTTGCCCAGTAGCTTCTAACGCATGTCAGCACTAACACTTTCTTAAATCTCTTTTCTTGTTTGTCGAGGGGGAGGAATAACATGAGTTTTTCTTGATTCTTTCAATTCCATAACTCCGTGACCATAACGATAACAATATGTTACGCAATTATGCAGCCCACTTTTCTTTCTTTTTTTTTTTTTTTTTTTACGACGATGGGACAAGTGGGGGCCGTGCAGTACTTCCGTTTCCTCCTATAGTAACAGGTACAGAAGGGAGCCTATCTGTTCAAAGCCCTTTGCTTGCACAGCACTTACCGCTGAAAATATTATCGGATATCTTACCTTCTGTGCCATAAGCATGCTTGTTCGCACTCATTACCCCTGGTTGGCTCAGGTTTGATAACGACATTGTCAACACATGTAGCCAACAATCCCCACAATACTTGACGCTGTAGTACAATTTATATCACCCAAAGTAGTTGACGAGCTACGCTCTTTTGTGTGCTCACTTAGTATGACCAGGGAAGTTCGCCTCCGATGCGCGTGTCCCTCAGAGCTTTATTTATTTCACACATAGTATCTCGTACAATATTCTGTCGTTCAAAACGTGTGAATAAAATATGAATCGCGCACACGGTTCCTCTAGCAGCAAACAATATTAAAACGCACAGTTAAAGTCAAATCCACGATGAATAAAACCTTAATTTTCAATTCTCTGACATAAAATAATGTTAGTATAACACAAATCGAATGGCCACAGAAATATCCATAATGATGTCGAACAAACATTGCGACCTCTCTAGGTATCCGCGTAATTCATATTAAAACTTGCATTTTGCTGCGCAGCACTAAACTCAGTTCTTTCACGGGGAACACACAATATAAATACACAGCGCCCATATATGTCTTTTGTCTGTTCCTTGTGTCCGCGTTTCTTTCGCGTTGCACAATACCCAGCTCTAAAACAGCACTAAACGCTTATCGCGCTAAGCGGTGACGTTCAGATATAACTACCGTAACAGAACTGAAAGCACTAACGACATATTGTGCTGCGAAGAAAATAAGGGCACAAGCTCTCAAAGAATTCTAAACTTGTTATAGTGTACACACATTTTTTCATGCATCGAAGTTTGACTTGAATGTTGAGCGGTAATTACTAGGCAAAAAAAAGAACTCAAAGAAAGAAGAAGAGCACGGCGTGTTTGCAAGGAAGAGTAGAGCAAAATGGGAGCTAGCAAACTTTCCTGATAGTACCACCATAATCGCTCTGAAGAGCCAATGAACAGAAATCAAACGTCCCTTTACTTGGCAGCGCTTCTAGTTTCGTTTTCTTCGACTGCAGCGCGAGGTCTCTGGAGCGGCAGAAAGGTGAAACTGTTTCGCGGAAGTCACGTGGTCGTCGTCCAGCTGCGTCTGCCGTGTGTCAGGCGGTGATGGTGGTAGCTGCTGTGGCGCCGGAAAGGTAGGAAAAAATTGCTCCCGTCTCGGCTGGCCGGCTGCGCCCGCCGCTGCTCCCGGCTACAAAATGACCGACGCCGACTACACGCCGGTACCAACGTTCGAAAGCGGCGACGACCGCAAGGCTGGAGCGCAGTTGAAAACGTGAGTGTCCTGCCGTGTTTTTATGTTGAGCTGTCACCGAAAACTTTGGCGACGCTGGTTTGTAAACTCTGGGGAGTGAACGGCGTGACTTAATTTTGCCGTGCTTGAGCGAGTGCATCTTTTCCTCGTTTCAAGAGAAATAATCGAATGAGTCACAAGCTGACGCACTGATGTAGTTGGTACCTTGTGTGGCGTTGTTGTTGAGCCTGTTAGACAGGTGTACGGGACGGGTATGACGAAGTTTCGCCCGACGGGCGGATGCGAACTGCTTACTTTTTGCTGCTCGTCGCTGTTGCATGACATGGCGAATGGGCAGACGACCGTCTCTCGACAGTAGGAAGTCGACATCAGGGCTTTTTTGCACTGCGTGCTCCGTACCTCGCGGCCGTGTTTCTGTTGGCGGTAGCAAAACCTTCGATAAACACGCTCAAGTGGACAGCGCGGAGTTTCGTGGGTATGTGACCCACGAGGTTTCCGATAGCGGTTCTGGCTCGTGGTCTGACGCACTGTTGTCTATCCTGACGCACGTGGTTTTTGTTCCACTTTGACGGGAGTAGTCTGGCGCTAATATACCTATATTAGTTCCCGCTTAAAAGTTTGTCCAAAATTTCGATTTGGGGCTGGGGAGGTGGGGACGAATACCAAGTCATTGGTTATCTGTAAAAAATTTTGGTGGGTGCCAGGATCTGACGGAGACGGTATTTATTTATTTATTTATTTATTTATTTATTTATTTATTTATTTATTTGTTCAAAATTCCTTACATGCCCATTGAAGGGCATTGAGTAAGGGGGGCATCCGTATTTACAAAACAGTAAAATACACACAAACTAAACAAATAACAATAGAGAAGGGAGAAAATAAAAGAAAAGAACAAGACAAATATTACGAACAGTGTAGTGCAACAACTTTATACAATGCTAAATAACGCGCAACGAAATCAGGTTATCACGTAAAGTTTCACGGTTAACAATGGATACAATGTGATCAGGAAGACCGTTCCAATGTGCAATGGCTCTAGGTTGTGGTGATGAGTTAAATGCCTGTGCGTGACCATGAATGCGCATGAAACTACGTGCGTTGTGAATGCGTCGAGATGTGCGCAGGGGCGTATGAAGCGGCAAACAGTGCAGTCTGTTACTATGAATGTACCTGTGAAATAAACATAATAGAGCAATGGCGCGGCGTTCTTCTAGTGACTGAAATGCATGATCTTGTTTTATTAGAGTTATGCTTGAATGATAGTCGCAGTTGCCACAGATGAATCTCGCTGCCCTATTTTGGACGGCTTCCAACATACGGACAAGGTAATCTTGATGTGGTGACCGTATGGACGCATACTCCGTATTTGGGAGGCGGAGGGGGGGTGTATACATTCGTTCCTCCGCCTTTGAGGAACGCCCCCGAGATGTTTGCAGCTCGAAAGTTGGTTTCGTGTCATGTAAACTGTGATCGGTGCGCTTCACGCCTGCAACAAATAGTGCACCGCAAGAAGCGGCGTTCAAGGAAAAGAGGACTGCGCTTTTGCTGTTTGGTGGTTCACTTGACGTAAACTTGAGGAGGCTTATAAAGCAAAGTTCGCTCTTCCTGATTCAGAGTTAAACCTACGTTTCCACAGCACCTAGCTATGTGCTCCAGCTTGCCCTGTGTGTGTGTGTGTGTGTGTGTGTGTGTGTGTGTGTGTGTGTGTGTGTGTGTGTGTGTGTGTGTGTGTGTGTGTGTGTGTGTGTGTACTAACAGTTGAGCAGAACGTGGAGCATCCTTCGTCTGGCTGCGGACACCAGATCAATCAAGGTGTTGGAGTACGGAAGTCGTGAAGCGCCATAGGCTACATCCGTCACTTTTCTAAAGCGCCACTTCGATGTTCACAGTTGATGCAGTGGTGTTCTCACGAGAGGAGTGATATACCCTTTCATTCAACGCTTTGCATTGTCAAGAATGAGGCTGCCAGAATGAGTGCGCCTGTCACGATACCTTGGAGAAGTTGCCTGACCGCCTAACATCAAAGCAAAATTGCACATATTCACGGTTTCTATGCTCCGACATATTTTTGTGGGCGAAATAGTGGTAGTAAAATATCGTATGAATGGGGATTTGACTAGAGAGCTTCAAGATGTTCTCGGCGGAAAAAGCGAGAGGGTGTCAGATTTTGAGGGCTGACGTTCTAAAGCAGCCGGTGAATCCCCGCACTCGCCGGCCTGCTTTTGTATTTCTTGTGAAATACGAAGTACATGGAGAAGCACAGTATTATAATTTTCTAGCTGCTTACAACTTACTGTGTGGCAGTTTTGAACTGTGCGCACTGTCGCGAAACATCGGAGGAATTCATCTATAAATATCTGGTAGTCTTCGGAAATTTTCATTTAATGTTGTCTGGTGTAAAAGTGGGTCACTAGAGAACTTACGCCACCCATGCTATCATTTGCGCGTGCGTCTGTTGTGCTTTTTTGCGGTTTAAAGCAAAATGCTGTCAGTAAAGGTAATACCGCGCACTACCAATTCCGTTTGTCGTGCAGGAGGAGCGACTTCCATGAAAGTGCGTAGAGCTCCTCTCCATTAGGCAAAGTTGATTCATCCCGACGCAACCGGTGTATTGACTCAACAGCGCGTCTCCGAGTAGGCCAGCCGGCAGCGCTTCAAATAGCAAGGAAACAGTCGTCGCTTTATTGTTTGGAGAAGGACCTTGCCGCGCTTCTTTCTTCTCCTCGTGCATTGTTCTGGTCTTTATCTGTATAGCGATGGGGGCTGTGCCTCAATCAGCGTAATTATCTACGGCAACATTTTTCTCCGGTCATTTCTTTCTTTTTATTCTCTAGATATGGTTCTCGTAAACCGCTGCACACCTGTTTCCTTAAACACTCGCTTAAGAGACCCGCGCTCCTCAAGAGAGTGCAATAATGGAGTTCCAAAAGGATATTGGATAGACGTTACACAGAACGGATGCAAACCCCGTGATAGTGTTCGAGGGTTTATGGCACGGCTTGCTCACCTTGCATGTTTGAGATAAGGTCAATAGTGTCTGCAAGCAAGGTTGACTGACGTCTCGAGGATACGTTCTCGTCATCTCGGTATGAACACCAGTGTGTCGTAGGGTGAGACGTTTAGTGTTGGTGACTGCATCGAAGTGCACGTGACAGTCTTTGGCGCCAGGTCCCGTGACAGGAAGACTGCTACGCATTTTTGGGAAGCACTGGTTCCGCGCGAAAGATGATGGAACAGGTACGGGGGAGCGCAGGCGACACAACGTTCCTATACTGTTCACACTAAAATTGTTGTTAGGCGAATTGAAGGCTAAGCAATGCATATTCAAGAGAAGACTTAATAATTTGCTCCGTATACGTCTCCTTTCTTAAGCCTGTTTTGTTGTCGCGGTATGCCATACATTCCTTACTGTCTAGAATGCTTACAACTTGTATCCTCAAGATAGCTCACTTAACCAATACAAGTTGCGAACATCCTGCAGCACGTCTCACGCAACGAATAACAATAAGCGCCGCCTCTGTCTCAAGGCTCTGGAGCTTCGAAACGCTTCGGCTCGACGACGCGGGCGGCCCCTCTTGCAGCGGATCCGGCGCTGTTGGCAGTCATTATCGTTCTTACGGAAGGTACCGCAGCATCCAGTGCGTCGCACTGTATACCTACGTGAACTGTGGTGTTTACCTGCGTTGCCGGCTCTACAATAACGCAAGGAGTGAAGACATGACACTTGCCCTCGCAAGCATCGCGGAGCTCTATGTCAGTCTCCAACAGCCCCAAATGTCGCGTTGACAAGAGCTTCATGAGGTCCGATTGCGCTTTTTTGGGGCAGCTATTGTCTTCGTATGTTAAATGGAAATTCAGAACAGTATTCAAGGGGCAACAACACCTCACACTTTGCCTAGCTTATCGACCCTTCTTCTCTCCGTGCAACATCTTGGAGGAGGGCATTCTGCACGGTCAAGCCTTTCTATCGACTTGGAAGAATTGCACGCTCTTGGCTTTATCATAGCGCCGTGCAGGGTGGAACTATCGGAACTCCGACGACCTCGATGGTTTTTTTTTTTTTTGGTTTTTTTTCTAATATAGACATTTCTTTGGAGGATCCACGACTCCAGACGAACGATACGCTGGAATGAAGAAAAAGGTCAATTGAAATGTTCACTGATATCTTGGGTACGTGCGTGCTAAATCAGTGCAGCATCCGTATACGCAGTACAAGATGACTGATACGGCAATTTGTTTTCCCATGTGTACTGCTAATTAGCATTTAAGATGGTTTACAAAGTATGGTTATACGAACGTAGTTGTACGCGTGCATGGGCTTGCGGTTTACCACACATTATTAGTTGGTAGAGTTTAGCGTTCCAAAACCACGATAGTATCTTGAAGCACGACGTAATGAACGGCTTTGGAAATGTCTGCTTCGGGCACTGAAATCGCACAGTGTACTTAGAATTTCGTCTCCATCGAAATGCGACGATAGCCGTGGCTGGGATCGATCTTTCGGGTCACCAGCCGAACACCCTAACCGTTGCACCAACGGGTGTGATGTATTCAGCTTCTGGCGGATAAATTCGGAGGGGCCGCCCCACAACTTATCGTCAGTCGGTGGCCGTCGGGCTTTCCTGTAAGTCAGTGCAATACGCCGCTGCATTTCTAGGCTGCGTGCCTGTAAGAGAAGTGCCCCTTACGAGACGAGGTTTCGCGCACTTGAAGCAACCTTGTTATCACCAAGGGCTGCAACAGCACCCTCGAAAGCGTCTGTGGCCATTGTTTTTCCCCTCAAGATGTTCTTGTTCTTCAGGCGGCGTCGTTCGGTTCAGCGGCCGATACGGCTCCACGGTTGACACGCGAAGACGCGGGGAGGCACCGCACTCTAACTTGGCTCCCTTCTGGTGCCTCCTCCTCGTTTGCGCAACAGGAAGCATAGGAATGGTGAATAAATACCAACTCTCGTACACTGATGGGTTAATACGTATAATGATAAATGCCAGCTCCACCCACGGCAGTTGCCATCCCACGCAAACAAGATTTGCATTGATGCTCCATCCATTTAGGTAGGCTGCTCAATTTCCTGACGTCAAGCAATCATGCATATACGACAGCCGAATTCTGTCTGTATATACAGACTTTGAGCGTTCGGACGAAATATATCAAATACCTTGACATAATACGCCGCATAAAATAATTTAGTAACAAAGAATAGTTGCGATTTGGTTAGGGAAGGACGCTATTTTCCGCACTCCTTGTCGGGAGCATGGCTGAGCGTGGGGGTTAGGGAAAGGGAATGAAAGAGTAGAAGGGGAAGAAACACCGTCGTGGACGGCTCCGGAAATATCGACCAACTCCATGGTTACTTTTCTTCTGTTTTTTATAATCGTGCGCTGACAACGCACAGTACACGGGCCTGCAGCATTTTGTTGGTGACAAATGAGCAGCTTTCATTTTCCGATGACCGCGAACACGAGTCTCACTTGCCAACTCGCTACACTGACCTGCGGCCCGCGTAGTGTGCTCCCTTGCCCAAGCTTGTCTTCAGTCGTCCAAACAACGTGCCTTCGTTTCACTATATGCCCCGCCACGGTGGTCTAGTGGCTATGGTACTCGGCTGCTGATCCGATGGTCGCGGGATCGAATCCCGGCCGCGGCGGCTGCATTTCGATAGGGGCGAAATGTTGAGGTCCGTGTGCTGCGCGATGCCAGGTGGTCGAAATTCCCGGAGCCCTTCAGTGCGGCGTCTCTCATAATCAGGTGTGGTTTTCGGGACGTTAAACCCCACAAATCAATCAAATCAATCATTTGACTGTATAGCATAGACGAGGTTCGCGTTGTTTCACCCGAGTGCACGATGCCTAGAAATACTTCATCGGTGTTGGCTTGCGGAGCTCGAGGTTGCGGGATCGAAGCCCGGCCAGTGCGGCCGCATTTCGATTTTGGCGAAATGCAATAAAACATCCGTGTGCACATTAACCAAACCCCCGCAGATGGTCAAAATTACTGCGCTACTGGGCGTGCCTCAGTATCACATCGTGATTTAGGCAAGAGCCCATCGATTATTATTAATCATAAGAACGTATGCATGGCTCGGCAGCAGTGTGTTGCCCTCAGGTGATTCTGGAAAACTTCGGTTTAGCGTTTTTGTCCCCGAAGTTCATAAATTTCTTGTATAGTTCACTCTGTTTTCTTGATGTGCTCATATATAAGAAACGCGTTTTGTGCGTCGAGCTGCTACGTTTAGGGGAAAGAATCGACCATCAAACCACGTTTTAGCTGCCTTATCAAATGGGCATACGTGCTGTGGGGTGTCGTCTGCACGTTGTGGTGGCGACTTTGTTTTGGATATAGGGGGATTCTCTGGATGGTGAAACAGGAAATCCGCATGACATGCACATAGGTGGGCTGGCCACCCACCGTTTCCACAATATATTGCTCATGCGTTCAGTTCTCCTTCACGCACACTGGCAATGCGCGATAGCGCATTCCTAATTTACGCGCCTTACTGTGACCCTTGAGAAACTTGCGGTTCTCACTTCTGCATGTAATCATCTCAGCACACCTGGTTGGTTGTTCCGGAAAATAAGATTTTCAGACAACTCTGTCATTAAATTAAGATAACCGATGTAGTGACGTGCTGCTCAATCAAGCACAGATAGGCAGGTAATATGAATCAGTGTGGGCTGCCGCACGACATTTTCCATTTTTATTTGCTATTCATTCTTGTAAAATACTTGCTTGCTTGTTTTTGTACTTGCTTTGTGCGGTCTTTTAAGATGTCTCATCATGTTTCAAGAGCATTAAGAATATTCAGAGTAGATCAGAGTGCACTTTATTTCCTACGCACTCATTGGAGGTTCCAAGGGACAAAAAAAAAAAAAAAAACACTGTCTAGACAGCTTGCGAAGACCTGAGGGCCTGCTATCATTTCATACCCACGATTGATTTGCTATACATTTGGTATACTTCCTACAGCCCCAAAATCGTTGAGGGGCTTAGCACTGTTCTGCTGCTGCCGGGGTGCGGTCGGGCACTCCTTTCACGCTCAATTTCTGCGGCGAAAACCGGAAGCTCGCCAGAGTCCCGCTTTGTTTTGGAAACCGAGCGTTGTCTGTCGTCCGCGATCGTGCTCCTGTCGCGGCAGCCGCGGATGTGCGTGCGGGGGCGACTGACGACGACGTGACGCACGAATGCCGCTGTGCACGCAAGGGACGCTCCTCGTGCACGCGTGCTAGACGGCGGCCGAGACTCGCAGCGCAATCGTGAGCGGGACGTAATGGTTACGGCGTCCTTGCCGGCTGCACGCTCCCGACAGCCCGAGGACGCGACCGCGGCTGGCGCGGGTTCCGTTCATTCCCATACAGGCACACGTTATGCGCTAGCTGTTCAGTTCAATTCCAATTTTATTTCCTTGATAGGAGGAGAAAAGACAAAGCTGTGAATACGGCTTGACGGAGGTCTCCCTTTTTTTCTTTTCTTCCATCCCTTTCTGTTTCCCTTTACCCCTTCCCCAGTGCAGGGTAGCAAACTGGATATTTTCCTTCTGGTTAACCTCTTTGCCTTCCGCCCATCATATCTCTATCTCTCTCTCTTGACGGAGGTCCCGCCCCCTATGGCAATACAGCAGGAGGAGAAGTACATTGATGTGTACATTACATAAAGACGCAACATAACTGGTTATACAAATGAATACGTAAATACAGAAGATACATGAATACAGAAAGATGCGCTATTGTCGCTATTTAAACTGTCGCAGCTGATTATGTGCGCAAAAAAAAAAAAAAAGAGCCATACAATTGTCACACCAACTCCATATTGGTTGTAGTTGTCTGTACTTACAGTATTTTTTATCAACTAAATATTAACTACGTAAGATTTTACTTGGTCAACTTTTTAATTATTGCTCATATCGCTAAGTTGTCAATGACAAAGTTGTAGAGCGCCTCAAATAACCTCCGAATCAAGCATTTGTTTTTCGCTAACACGCTTCTGGTTGTTTATTCTGAGGAAAAAAAAAAAAAGCGCTCGAAACATGCAAAATATGAAAAAGGCGCGCGCTCTCAAGCTTTCTTGGACGTACAGTATAGAATTCGCGGCCGGGATTCGTCCCCGCGACCTTCGGATAAGCAGCCGAGTGCCATATAGCCAGACAAACGTTAACCCGGAGCCTTTCGTGATAGGTGGTAGCTAGAGGGACACTAAACCAAACTACGAGCTTGATGGGGAAAACATATTCCGCGTATAGTACCTGCCTCAGTCAAATCTCGTGGTTGTGCACGCCGCGTGTAGAGTTAGAGCCGAGCGTCAAGCAGATTCCCACGGAGTTGTCATTGCCCGATAGCGACGTTATCTTAAGCTTGCAGTACGTCAGTGCATTCTTTCTTAATGTCACAGTTTATATTAAATGAAGCAGGTGAATAAAACACGCTCTACAGTGTTCGAACGTGCGCACTTCGAATTTTGATATGACAATGAAATTTACGAGAGAAGATGACTGTTGTCTGATCACGCTCGTCCGCATGTATCCTGATATATATATATATCCACGCCGCTTCTCTTCGGGTGGAGTTGCTCAGTGCAGATGCAGAACATGGCGTTTGTAGTGCTTGTAGTACCCCTGTTCTTACTATAAAGCTTTTTTTTTTCTTTTATAAACGGGGTAGTAGTACAGTTCTGGGAGTAAATTTTACTCTCTCCAAGGACCTTCCGATAATCCAAAAAAAAAAAAAAGAGGGGGGGGGGGCGGTGGGGGTCTTCGGGAGCCGGGTGTAAAATACGGGGTATGACGAAACCTAGTGACGCTTTGCTGAGCCTGTCTCGCAAGATACTTTCTGCGATACCCATTAGAACTGAGATCACTGCAGATAAGACGCGTATGCGCGGAACAACGTATCAGCAGAGCGCACAAGGCGTGTCACGTGCGCTACTACATGTGACTCCGTCCCCGACAGTGAATTCTCGTTTTAAAATTAATATTTTGTGGCATATATGCCTGTTCACATGTTACATGTTTACACCGCGGATTCGCCCTCTTCCTCCGACGTCCGGAAAGGGCGCCTCGCCGCTGCGCTCCGTGAGGACTGTCCATCTGATACATGGGTCATTCCACGCCAAACGTCCCAGACATTGCGCTCGACCCTCTCCAATTCTATTGTAAAAAATTGTGGACGTTCATATCAGTGCACTATTTGTCCTCGGAGAGTATTACTGGCGAAAAAAAATTTTTTTTGTCTTTTACAGTGATTTGAATTTTGCCGTTGTGGGTGAAACCTAGGTTGCGAAAAAATGCTCTAAAAATACAATACTCCACGGAAAACCTTAAATATCTGCTGTTTGCTTGGAAAGGAATGGCACTATCTTACTGTAACCCATTGACGACCCCTACTATGTCTCACGATGTGCTTTGTGGTGAAGCAATGCTGCAATTCTGCGCCCATTTTGATTATTTTTTAAAAATTCTACGAATATTACAAACACAATAGGACTGTATCACGTGGCTGGATAGTCGGCAGTAAGCGTGTTAAAAAGGTATTGAAGTCGACGACCGAGTAGTTTCGAAGTGGAAGGTGGCGCAAACATTGCAAAATGCGTGAAATGCCCCATGTTCAGGCACATGTAGAGTGGTGATGCGGTCCAAATAAAAATACACGCTTGGTGTCATTTGGAAGAGTAAACAAAGGAGACTTATTTATGAAAGTTTAATCGGAGTGATATTTGTTTTAGGAGAGAAACAAAATTTTATGTGTAGCGTTCGCGGCGTGCCTGGGCGCGGGCCGGTAAGTCCGCTTCACTGCCTCGCCACACTTCCTTGGGGCAACGGAAATATGCGGCGCCCACGCGGGTGGCAAGATCGTGTGCTGCTGTGAGTTTTCTTGTTTCGACACGCATTCTTCGGCTTTCCACAGTGCGCCGACGAAGTGTCAGGGAAAACGGGAGCTGGTTCGTTTAAAATATGTTATAAAATAAAAGTGCCTACAACAGTAGAATTATAATCCACAAATATATGCGAAACAGAAAATGAAGACTGCATGCGCGGCTGCTGTCTTGTGTGCCCAAGCAGCGACGCCCTCAGAAGCATGCTGGGCAATGCATCATCTCTCGATACCGATAAGATTGACTACCTTCATATTCAGCAATTTATCAGTGGTGTCCGCTGCAGGCTCGAAACAATTATCTTAACTCCAGCCGAATTTTCTGAAAAGTTTGTAGACATGCTACAAGAGCTAAAGTTGCACCTTTAAGAGAGCTGAAAACGAACCTCAAGGGCGACGAGTTGATTTATATTTTGCACTTCGCATATAATTAAAGTTTCCTTGTGCAAGATGCTCCCCAATCATACCACTGGGTAAACACGCAAGCCACATTACGACTGGCTCCCTTCGGGCAAAATCATTTGTTGTGATTTCGGACTGTCTCGGAACACACTACAGCTGCAGTGGCTACATTTTAAGATGCAGTACTCAATGTCCTAAAACATGAACTTCCTGATGTCAGAAAAGTTTCCGACGGTGCATCGTCACAGTACAAAAACAAGAAAGATTTTGTAAGCTTGTGCTACCATGAAAAAGACTTTAGTTTAGCTGCGGAGTGGAACTTTTTCGCAACCTCCCATGGTAAGAGCGCTTGCAATGGGGTTGGCGGCACCGTGTAGCGGCTGGCAGCCAGGGCAAATCTTCAGAGACCCTACAAGGGACATATCCTTACACCCCGTGAGCTTTTTTACCTGGTGAGAATAAAATATTTGTGTATATTTGTGCTCCGATTGCCAGAGATTAGGGTTGAAAAAAAAAGAAAGTTGAGCTCTCAGCAAGGTTTGAATCTACAATCTCCCTCAAAGGTGCGCGCACGTTTCAATGATTTCGTGCCATCATCACTGACCACTCTTAATGCCGGGCTCACCTCCTACTCAGCAACACAGGCATTTCAAGTGGCGAAGACCACACGTCGGCAACGGAAATAAGAACTACAACCTCCGCAGAGATAGAAAACCGGGCACACAACCCAAGTGCTGCGTCTGTCGTACGTGCGCATTTAGTGCCGTGGCAATGAAATAGTGCTCAGCTCCGACTACTAACCGGCAGCCTTTAGTGCCCTTCCGAAACGTTCTGCCAGCCATGTACACTGTTTGCAAGTTTTCAGCAACGTGAAAACTCACAGCAGCACACGATATTGCCACCCGCGTGGGCGCCGCATATTTCCGTTGCCCCAAGGAAGTATGGCGAGGCAGTGAAGCGGACTTACGGGCCCGCGCCCAGGCACGCCGCGAACGCTACACATAAAATTTTGTTTCTCTCCTAAAACAAATATCACTCCGATTAAACTTTCATAAATAAGTCTCCTTTGTTTACTCTTCCAAATGACACCAAGCGTGTATTTTTATTTGGACCGCATCACCACTCTACATGTGCCTGAACATGGGGCATTTCACGCATTTTGCAATGTTTGCGCCCCTTCCACTTCGAAACTACTCGGTCGTCGACTTCAATACCTTTTTAACACGCTTACTGCCAACTATCCAGCCACGTGATACAGTCCTATTGTGTTTGTAATAATCGTACAATTTTTAAAAAAGAATCAATATGGGCGCAGAATTGCAGCATTGCTTCACCACAAAGCACATCGTGAGACATAGTAGCGGTCGTCAATGGGTTACAATAAGATAGTGCCATTCCTTTCCATAGGTCGGCAGTGTAGGGGAACACTCACTCACACTCACTCACCCAAATATTTCCAGCATCCGCTCGCACTCACACTCACCTCCACTCACACTAACTTGCACTCACTCGCACTCGCACTCACCTCCACTCACACTCACTGGCGCTCACTCGCACTCGCACTCACTTCCACTCACACTCACAAGCACTCACTCGCACTCGCACTCACCTCCACTCACACTCACTGGCACTCACTCGCACTCGCACTCACTTCCACTCACACTCACTGGCACTCACTCGCACTCGCACTCACTTGCACTCACACTAACAAGCACTCACTCGCACTCGCACTCACCTCCACTCACACTCACTTGCACTCACTCGCACTCGCTTCCACTCACACTCAAAGGCACTCACCTCCACTCACACTCACTTGCACTCACTCGCACTCGCACTCACCTCCACTCACACTCACTTGCACTCACTCGCACTCACTTCCACTCACACTCATTGGCACTCACTCGCACTCTCACACGCCCCGCCACGGTGGTCTAGTGGCTATGGTACTCGGCTGCTGATCCGAGGGTCGCGGGATCGAATCCCGGCTGCGGCGGCTGCATTTCGATGGAGGCGAAATGTTGAGGCCCGTGTGCTGTGCGATGTCAGTGCACGTTAAAGAACCCCAGGTGGTCGAAATTTCCGAAGCCCTCCACTACGGCGTCTCTCATAATCAGAGCTGGTTTTGGGACGTTAAACCCCACAAAACAATCGCACTCTCACTCTCACTCACTTCCACTCACACTCACTGGCACTCACTCGCACTCGCACTCACCTCCACTCACACTCACTTGCACTCACTCGCACTCACTCGCACTCGCACTCACTTCCACTCACACTCATTGGCACTCACTCGCACTCGCACTCACGTCTATGAAATGAGTGCGAGTGAGTGCGAGTGAGTGCACTCATGAGTGAGTGCGCCGACCTATGCAGGCATCTGCGGCAAATAGAGTGACACGAGTTTTTCCTCCCGGGTAGAATAAACGGCAGCGGTGCCAGTACACTGCGCAGGTTTCACCTGGTCGCCGACCTAACTCGGCACTACGCGCACCTCTTCAGTCGCGCGTACATCTCGAACTGTGAGCGCTGTCTAATGTATCAGAGACTAGAACACATTGTATTTCGCGACTGTCCCCCATTCGTGCCACAGCAGTAGACGGCGGCCACTAGGCTGGCTGATATGGGAGTACAAGCAATAGATGAAAGCTGTATTTCACCCGAAATAGGGGACCATACCGAATTACCAAATGCTACAAGGTCATTTTTTCAATAGAAATGGACTGGATGCCAGACGTTCAGTACCACTGCGCAAAGTTTCGGATTATGAAAAGCGACTATTAAACTTAGATGCAACTAAAGTGGCTTCTTTTCATTATGCGACTAATAGACCTTTATCATAATCTTCGAGTGCATTTCCCTGCACATCATATTCGTCCGACTAATGGCGGCCCCTATCACGTTTCAAGTAGAGGCGAGGTCCCAGTTACCCGTGCTGGGGTTTGACTATTGCCAGTGTTTATGTGAAGAGAGCCGGGTCGACATTTTCCGCGTCACAGCACATTGTTTTGCAGAAGCGAATAGCTGCCATAAGTTGGGCTAGTTGGTATCAAGCGTAATGAAATATGATTACTGGCGTCCCTGTCCCCTTTGCGCAAGTAGTCATGTCTTATTATGTATATACGGATCACTCATTCTTATCCCCATCCTCATGATTCATCACTCTTCCTCCCCTGTTGCGTTGTCCCCCAAGTAGAGTAGAAGGCCGGGGCGTACTAGATCAGGCCACCCTCTCTACCTGTCTCCAGTGTATTGGACTTCAAGTACGCGAGTATGTAGCTTCATTATGAAACTGAGGTTGCTTCGAAGTAACGTTGCTCGCTGTGACAGATTATGCACTGCATTGTGATGTTGTTGATTATAACGATTATGTTAATATTTCATGCGATATTTTCTTTGAAGGTCACTTTGGTCAGTATTCATTGTCACTTGATTGATGCTTTTGGTAGTCTTTTCAAGCTTGCCTCTTTAATCAGCTGATGTCCTAGGCAAATTTCCACTTTGATACCTGGGTCATATTTGAATTCCTTTGTTCATACTCACTGATTTTATGTGGCGAAGATACTGCATAACATGACTGAAAGCGGCTATCACACAGTCATCCATTATGCTGTCTGTGCTCATATAACAGGATGCGCTGCTCTCATGCTGAGAAATGCATTGTCGTTTGGCTTTTGATTATTGTTACTAGTGCGCTTTCTGTAAGCCTCTAGCCGTTAATAAGTTCCAGATATATTTAAATTATTTCTTCTGCAGTTCCTTTTGAATATTTGTGGTTTTATTTTTTTCGCATTTCTCTTTTTTTTTAAACTACCATAAGTTAGTTTCTCAATGAAATGTTGAATAAAATATTGTCGACGTCATGATCATTGGCAGTGGGGACTCCTTGTTAGGCCGCTTGCCAAGAAACTGTCTATCCTTAACTGTAGAAAGATATGTCACTACTATTTTTGGTAGGTTTGCTTCATACTATACAAAGTACAAGCTATATTGATTTTTGTATGCATGACAACTAATTGTGACCTAAATGCTAAGACTGATGAAGCCTTTGCAGACAACTGTGTGCCTACCTTACTGCACTATTGCTCTGTTGCACTCAATGCTGGTGCTTTGACCCACCAGAAAAAAAACGTTCCACGCAAGTGCGACACCAGCACTTCTTCCTAGGACGAAAGTATTCAGGTGGGCTGGCACTAACCCCCACTCTGCAGCACCCTAAACCTTATGGTGCAGCTGGTAACATAGCAGGTCGCAGCTACTACCATAAGGCAGGGACGAGGTCCATGGATCGTGGGTGCCCCCCAAAATTATCCCGTTGACACCTTCAGAACCACAGAGGTAATGCCTTAGGGGTGCAAAAAATGCCTTGGCGTCATTTGAACCCCTAAGGCGTTGGCTCTGAGGTCAGATTATCATTTATATACTCTGAGGGTGGCAACCAGACCAAAATTCTGGTGGGCGCGCCCAGTTCCCGAGCACGATTCCTGCTTCTTTTTCAGATTACGGCTAACATTTCAGGAACAGCTTTTTGATGACGCACGTGCAAGTCCTTGAACGGATTCAGAAATCCCGAAAAATGGGATTATTGGAGCCTCCTCGAAGCCGCCGAAAAGAGCAGCTTTTTGAAGACGCATGTGCAACGAGCCGGACATCAGACGATATACGACGCATCCAGGACTAAGGCTTCTTACGCGTGCCGTCTGCAACGTTAACGTCTCGGATATCCGTTTCGAAGTCGTCATAAATCCTTTGTATGCTAGCTGGGCAGGAGAGTACCAAGACCGTGGCATGTAAATCAAGCCGCTCATGCCATACATGTCATGATTTTCATGTTATGACCTGTCATTTATGTTCGTCATGCAGTCATGTTGTGCCATATTGATTTTCGTATACATACCATTAACGAAACGGCCCAGGAGAGCACCAAGACCGTTTCATGTAAATCATGCATGTCATGATTTTCATATAATGACCTGTCATTTTATTCGTCATGCAGTCATATGGCATAGCGACTTTCGTATACAATCCATTAACGAGACGGCCACAGATACATACATACATACATACGTACGTACGTACATACATACATACATACATACATACATACATACATACATACATACATACATACATACATACATACATACCACTCACACTCATTGGCACTCACTCGCACTCACACTCACTTCCACTCACTCGCACTGGCACTCACTCGCACTCGCACTCACTTCCACTCACTCGCACTCGCACTCACCTCCACTCACACTCACTGGCGCTCACTCGCACTCGCACTCACTTCCACTCACACTCACTGGCACTCACTCGCACTCATTTGCACTACACTCACAAGCACTCACTCGCACTCACCTCCACTCACACTCACTTGCACTCACTCGCACTCGCACTCACTTCCACTCACACTCACTGGCACTCACTCGCACTCATTTGCACTACACTCACAAGCACTCACTCGCACTCACCTCCACTCACACTCACTTGCACTCACTCGCACTCGCACTCACTTCCACTCACACTCATTGACACTCGCACTCACCTCCACTCACACTCACTGGCACTCACTCGCACTCACTTCCACTCACACTCATTGGCACTCACTCGCACTCGCACTCACGTCTATGAAATGAGTGCGAGTGAGTGCGAGTGAGTGCACTCATGAGTGAGTGCGCCGACCTATGTTCCTTTCCAAGCAAACAGCAGATATTTAAGGTTTTCCGTGGAGTATTGTATTTTTAGAGCATTTTTTCGCAACCTAGGTTTCACCCACAACGGCAAAATTCAAATCACTGTAAAAGACAATAAAATTTTTTTTCGCACGAAATACTTTCCGAGGGCAAATAGTGCATTGATATGAACGTCCATAATTTTTTCCAATAGAATTGGAGAGGGTCGAGCGCAATGTCTGGGACGTTTGGCGTGGAATGACCCACATCTGTGGCACGGGCTGTGGTTTTTTTTTTTTTCACTTCTGTTTGTTTGTCGCTCCTTATACAACTAATCTACATTTGGGCCCGCTCGTTGTCCATTCATAGGGGGCTGTTTCAAGCAGTTTTCATTTGCCGCAGTCTGGCGCATCGCGCATAACTGGAATATTTCTCATTTCATGACACGTTCATATGGCTGTCGTTGTCCACTTCGGTGCTTCTGTAAGGTTTTGCGTGTCATCTCTGTAGACATTGAACGTGGCTCAGTGTCACTGCAGCCGCTTGTCGTGTTTGCATTGTCGGCTTCGTCTTGTATATGTAGGCGCGCACTTCCAGCAGGACCACCCAGTTGTACTTGCTGTGAAAGCATGAAGGAACTGTGTCGCAACTTGTTCGGACACTCAACCCGTCGTACCTGTTTAAACATGCCCGCGATGCTCTCGAACAAAGTCCTCGCATATTGTACAAGCGCGCGAACCCCCTTCGGCACATTTAAACTGGCGCTGATGAAGATTGCTGTCCCGTGCAAAGATAGGACGTGTCAACTCGTACTATCTCCGTCTTTCGTCGCCGGAAAAAGCTTACGTCTCTGGTTACTGTACTTTTGAGCAGCTGCAGAGGTGTATCCTGGTTGACGACGACTAAAAAAGTTGTTCGGTATACATCGCCTGCCGTGGTTTTAAATTTTTTATGGGAAATTCCTGTCAGTCTGCCTTATGGGAAGTCGCTCGATGAAACAGCATGTAACGAGAACAGCTATAGTAATGTTATCACTTACATGCTTTCGGAACCGTATAATACGCACGCGCCGCTGCGCTGAAATATTCAGAAAAGCACCTGTACGCGTTTGTCGATCTGAGCGGCAGTGGTCGTGTTTGGGAAGGCCCACTAATCCATATAGTCTAACAAAGCAGTTCGTTGCAGCTGTGGCGCCCCCCCTCCCCCGGAGATATTTTCGGGAACTTGACCCCCTAAATGCCGCACTGTGAGTAAACATGTTCTTCTTTGTGTTAACAAAAAAAAAAAAAAAAGAATCAGACTCAAAACTGCAAGGTGGAGGAGCGCCCTGCCTATTTTTTTTTTTTTTTGTCTAGTAATCGTCGACCGTCTGACCATGTTTTGGTTCTGCTATATTGTCAAAAAAAATTTTTTTTAAGGGAAAAGCTCAGAAAGCACTTACTAACGACGAAACCCAAGATATGCCCGTTTTGTAAACGTTTAACACGACAAAAAAAAAAAAAAAAGCTGAGCTAGTTAATAAGGGTCAATTATGCAAAAGAAAGGCGTTCAAACACTCATTTCCCGTGTTCATAACCGTTCATAAACTTCAATCCAAGCATTCCAAAGTCATAGTTTTAGGCGTGGGCGCGTGGCTCTGCTATCGCAAACACCAGTGACCAGCGATGGCTTAGCCACGCACTTAAAGGTTAGCAAAGAAGCCGTATTTTTTTAGCAAAGCCATGCCTAACTTCCACTACATAAGCCACACGGAGGCAGAGAAACCATTCAAGCATCGTTTATCACGTCTGCACCAAGCTGATCGTCACCTTCGCTCATTCCACTTTCTCTCTTTTTTTGTCTTTCTATATCTCCTCTCCTCGGCCCACCCTCTATCTTCCATATCTGTCCCTCCCTCCCTTTTTCTTTCTCTTCTCTTTCCCAGTTTCTCATTATTTCGCCCATAGCAAGTTGTTACAATTGTCGGTACAGCGCAACCATACGGTTCCCATAAATGCATGTTCTGCCAGTGTGGGCTTATATCCTAGTGGTTACGACATCGCCTTCGGACTGCGTGTATTCGGGTTTAAATCCAACATGGCCAAGAAATTTCGTTCCTTTTTATTTCTTTACTCCTCCCACTCTCTTTCTCTCTTCACTTCCCCTCTTCATATCACGCTCGCTCCACTTGGCTCGGAACTGCGAAGGCCAGGAACAGCCTAGCAAAGCTTTGACAGCTCCGTGGTAAAGCTGAATTGCCATGTCGTGCCTGAAGTCCTCTAACCAAATCCTGTATGCACAAAATGAACGGTAGCTTTAGTGCACAAGTCAAGCTCCAAGTTAAGCAAGTTACTCTAACTTGGCTGTAGCAACTGTAACTGAACGCCTCAAGAAGTCTGTTTCGCAAGAGACGCACACGGTTGCAGAAAGCAATAGCAGAGAGAATCGTAGGCATTTCATAGATGAAATCAAATCGGCCTGTTCTTATTACTGCTCTGAATGAGTTACGTAGGATATGCGCTGCCGTGCAGAGGAAGAACGAGCAGCTGCAAGAAAAAAAAGTAAAGCGAAATGACATTTATCCAGTAAAGGCACTGCCATAACACTTTCACCGACTGTCGTATGGTATACTATAAGGTTCCCTTTAGCTGCGGATGATTATACATTTGGCAAACAGGTGGTTGTATTAGCCAGAGTAACTGAAACATAAAGGAACATAAAGTGCTAATTATAACTACATTTTGTCGAGCCAGTTTTAACACGCGCGCGCGCACGCACACACTTTGAGAACCGCGACGTCAAGCTGACATTTACAGTGGCGGGGATTTACATGCTCCAAATTCAGAATTGAAACATCGACTTTCACTTTCCCAATGCTGATGTTCAGCATTGTTAGTGTGACATAGCGAAGAAGTACAGCGCTTGAACAGACACAGACGACAGAACGGAACACAACACGAGCACTAACTTTCGACAATTGGTTTTATTTGGAAGTGAAGCACGTGTGTAAGTACTAACACCGACACCCAATCGCCGTAGTGACTGCCATGCGCACAGAGAAGGTCAAAAATAAAAAGTACCGAATATAAAGAAAGCCCGAAAGATTACGGGAATCTTCTTTTTTCCACCTCCTAGAAAATGTGGACAACCTACTGTTTTATGTTGCGTGTGTGTGAATGACAGTTCTTTTTCTGTTAAGACCAGTGATGCAGTGTTTATGCAGTTAGTACCTAAGGCTGCTATTTTTGGCTGCTTCGATGATCAGCCTCGTAAGTTAGTCACGATGTCACGATATACCACAGCGGTAGTTTTAAGGAGGGGTTCTCATGCACACGGCGTGCCGCAGCGAAAAAGTGCCAACCATCCGTCGTGTCCCTTGCTGACGTTATTCCTGTTTTCTCGGTTGAAGCATTGGCCCGTTTGACCTCAAGAGACAGAGATTTGATATACAACCGATTCCTTGCTGCCCATACCCCGGTCTGTGTTGCTTTTTGCATGCCTCTGTCGTGATTTGTGTAGTAGTGGTTGCTTTACCGACTGACGACTCATTAAATGATCTTATTAAATGATCACACGACTTTAAGATAGCGCTCTGAAAACATAAGCTGACGATGCTCCTATTGATTCGTTTAGAATGTGCTGAACTATAGGGCAGCAGCTGCTTATTGCCTCGCGGTTTCTTCCAGGAGTTCACTTGGAAGAAAGACTTAATGCCGAGAAGGCGTAAAGATCCAGCATTCAAAGATTAGTATCACAGGATGTGGGTATTGTCTAAATAAGTTTAGTGCGTTATTCACACGAGATTCCGGGAAACCTTCGCCACATCTCAAGATTATCAAATAATCGTCAACATATATGCCTAAAGATTCTCAAGATACCTGCGTCAGGTGCTATAGCCTACACAGTTGTCGGTCAAGTTTCACTAAAAAAAAAAAAGTCACCCAGTATGGGCGCAATGCCAGAACCAGTGAACATCCCTTGTCTTTGAGTAAAATGTTTGCAAAGAACGTGTGTCGGCTTCAGGCAGAGGGATAAAAGTTCTAAAAATCCTCTGACAGATACCCCGGAAGCATTTTTAAAATTAATCCAGCCGAACTCCTCAATGCATTCGGAAACGCATGCGATGTCGATGGCGATGCTCTGCGTGACGTCACATTGTTGACAAACGGGGACAGGTCTTTTGTTGAAGGTCAGCGCTCGTGTCATGTGGTAACGAATAGCAAAGGTCTTTGGTATCTTTGGAGAAGGCATAAAGTGCAGCGTGGCAGAAAGGGGGCTATGTCTTTCGGTACATCGTCGGAGCATTGTGCAAGAAAGGGATCGACAAATTTTAAGTAGCTTTAGTTTTTCCTGTAAGAACATTGCGACCGCTTTTTTCCGTGTGCCGATTTCCGAGACAATGTCGCGGAACGGAGAATCAGCGCTGGAAAACGCCTCTAGAAATTTTTTCTCTTGGAAATTTTTCAAACTAGGCTGGAGAGCTCGAGTTTTTCACAAAGGTCTTGAGTGCAGCGCTTAACTTTGACCACGCACGCACGTTCGCGGCACTCAAACACAACTGAAATCGCTTCACCGGCCCTTGATTTGAAGTTCTTACCAGAGAGCACGGCGAAGCCTCCTTCTTTGTCAGCCGGAAGCCCGCAAAGGAGTGTTCCTTGAGGTAGGCTGTCACACGCTTGACGGATGGTTGGCACTGCACTACCGCGGTGGTACAGTCACATCGTGACGAACTTGCGAGGCTCATCGTCGAAGCAGCCAAAAGTAGCAGCCTTAGGTACGAACTGCAAATAAGCACTGCATCAATCGCCTTAACAGGAAAATATATATATATATAGAAGAAAACACTTTCATTCGTGCATGTCACATAAAACTGTAGGTTGACCGCATTTTTTTAGGAGGGAGATTCCCGGCATAATCTTTCGGGCTTTCTTTATATTTGGTACCATTTTTTTATATGCCGTGATTTGCAAAATCTTGGAAAAATAGAAAGTCCCTTCTCTGTGCGCGTGACAGTGACTGTGTCGACTGAGTGTCGTGTGAGTACTTGCACACGTGCTTCACTTGCAAGTAAAACTAATGGACCTGTCCTGGGGTACGTCACGAAAGGGCAGTGACGTTAGTAACGTGACCCTAGCGCGCACGTGCGAACGGACTGGTTGGCAAAACATTGCAGGGTTCGGCGTGGTTCCGTGCTGCCGTACGGATGGATCGAATGTGTACTGGTTTATTTTGTGCGCGTGCACCTGGCCGCTTTGATATGGTGGTTAGCTTTCGCGCTGTAGGATGTGCCAAACGCGCGACAAAAGGCAGCGGAATCGGGTCTTTTTTTTTCTCTCTCTATTTCTTCCTCTTCGATTTCCGAATGACAACAGTCGACGGAAATGCCCCAGCGCGAGACGAGCACTAGCTGCACGTCGCCTTTCATTGTAAGGCCATGCGATTTGAGCGATCTGTAACGCTCCATGGCCTCTTCATTGCACGGGCCAGGAGTGCTCGCGGGGTGCACACAGATATCTTCAAACCGAACGTTTGGACAACGTGTAGGGTAATTCTTCGATTCCGAAATGGTGTAGGGGTCGTGATACTGCGCTGCAGCTTTTCAACTAACCGCTGGCACATAATCTCGGGAAGGGACAGCACCATCGCGTGCAAAGGCCGAGCGAACTGCTAGAGCCTCCGGAGCTTTTTGCCAACCACGGCGAAACTTGTCCCGCCGCGATGGCGATGCTCTGCGTGACGTCACATTGTTGACAAACAGGGACAGGTCTATTGTTGAAGGTCAGCGCTCGTGTTGTGTTCTTTTCTATCGTCCGTCTCTGTTCAAGCGTCGTACTTCTTCGCTTTCACTTTCCTATTTTATTAATACGGATAAAGTTGCGAAGTTTACAACTCCAAGAATAATTTATTATAGTCTAAACTGATTCATCTTCCACTTTAGTGTCCCTTTAATCGTGCCGGGCAGCTCTTCTCAATTGTTCGTGCAATGTATGAATTTGGACCCGTTCAAAATTTTACGAATCTTGACCCTGCCTTTCCAGAAAATTGGTTTCAGTCGCGAAAAATTGTTCGTATTCCTCATAAAATCGCGAAGCTCCTTTGCCAAAGTTATATTGGTATCACGCAGCGAAGCGTATTAAGTGTCGGAAGGGGTCATCGCGGCTTCTCCGGGGCCAGCACGTTTTGTTCAGTGATCACATATAGTCCTCTCGCCGAGATCTACCCTTCGTGACACGACTGCGGCGGATACAGCGATTTTCACCACATGCTGTGGGTGTGCCCCTCTTTACAGCACCTCACGACTCAAGCGATCTCGCAAGACACCTTTCAATCACTGATCAAGGGTCACGACTGGTTACATCAACTCCGGGCAGTCCAGAAGGCCCACGATGCGGCGGTGAGGCTTGGCCTTCCCGTCCCGACATGGGAGCGGCCCGCTGTCCTCCCTCAGCAAAAGGGGCGCAGTGACTTCTTCAGGATCCCAATAAAGTTTAACACCTACCTACGTATACGCTACACGCGCAGCACACGCAACATAGTTTAGAGCGCCAACTTCACTGGCAATCATTAAGGGTTGTGTGGGACGTTTCTGCGGCCTTAGGAAACAACAAAAACATGCACGAGTGTTCTTTCGTCGCTTCTGCCCCTTCCGTAGCGAGTTTTATATGTGATATATAAACTTATTATTTTTGTTTTAATAATATTTCTGATATGTTCACATCGCTTGGATTTCCCGTTGTTGTACTAATGCTCTTTCTTTTTCTGCTATGACTATGTACGTACCTCCCCCCCTTACCCAATGCGTTCTTAAAGGCCTGTAGGCTACTGTAAATAAGTAAATAAAATATAGAGGAACGAATAGAATTTTCGGACGTAGTTTTTATTAACAAGGTCTATATAATAAGAAAGGTATAAATTGCCGCGTTCAACATTACGAAACTTGTCTAACTTTATCCCATAAAGACACACTCCTATCTACTAAGAAAAAAAAATGCTGTGAAAATTATCAAATATACATAATGTATTGTTCTCTGATAGGTACTATCTCCCCCCCCCCCCCCCCCCCAAAAAAAAAAAATTCTCGTTGCATAAATACTCCACTAGAAAAATTTCACTGCAAGTGCTGCACTTGTGCGTACCTTGCAGTGAAGCAGTCCCTCGATGTAAAACAGCATAACACGTTACAGTGGAATCAGCTTTTCTGCTCGGTCATCCGCTTGTTGAGGCATTTCTTGGCGTGCTGGTTATAAATAGCTTGAGATAGTGGGGGAAGGTGAAGTGTTGGGCGAAGCTGAGGCTACCGATGTTCCAGGCTCATTTGCATCGTCGGCACTCGATCTCCCAGTCAGATTCCCGGATAAGAGCCGCATCCTCAGACTCCATGCCATCGGTAAAATCAGCCACAGATGCAGAAGAATCGTGAGGTCTTCGAAAGGCGCGAGCCACTTCCGAAGGCGGCCATTTTCGCTTTCTACTTTGACGATCGCGAAACTTCAGCGTGCGATCAAAAACAGCTGTCATGTGGGAAAAAATGCGAGCCGTTCCGAAAGGTTCTTTTTTTCTAATTCACGTTATAATGCGCAATGTACGTGAAATTCAGAAAGCCTCGAAAGCGCAATTTCAAACCACCGATATAGCGAGCTAACAATGCTCGTGGATGGGCGCACGGAGGCAAAAGAGTTAAAAGGGCCCCGAAACCATAATTTACTCGCCGAGTTTTGAATAGAAACGCGTCCTTTGTAATGTCATGGGATAAGTGCAAAAATTTTCGAGATCGAAGTGGACAAACAGAAGTTATTCAATTTACAAGTTGAAAATGAAAGCAGACGGCAGATATCGGCATCCCCTCTCGCGTGTCACTCACCTAGGGACCGTGCCACGCTGGTTAAAATCAAAACACTGTTTACATCTTGCACTCCGGAATCGTGATGCCCACTGTAGCTTTCCTATATGCCACTGCAATCACGTGGGCCGGGCAGCGCTCCTTGTGTCAATTACGCGTAAGATGAAATTGTAATGCACGAATTACTGCCGTTTTAGTAGTCTTAGAAAGCATAAAACACGCTTACATTTTAAAAATTGGTTATAGTTTGCACATTGTAAGCAAGTGCGATGTGTATTTTTATTTCCGACTGTTCCCGGCCAATCAGAACGTCATATTACCAAGCATAGAAGCGTCACATCCGCTCCAAGAAACTGTTGACGTACGACGCTGCCGTTGACGCGGAAGCAGACTTCATGTACACATTAAAACAAAATATGCGTTGACTTCGCCACCTTCACTGGTGCTACGGTCATCATTGAGTCTCGCATCAAGCAAACGTACAGTAAAAGCGACGTACGTAATTTGCGTGCCAGGGTCCCTTTAATGCATCTACCGTGCTCTCTTCGACAGACAAGATAGGCCTCTGTGCTGTGCACTAACAATACTGCGAACGTTACGTCGTTTAGTAAGTATACTATCGAGTCGCCACAGTGCGGTAGACGTTCCTGGTTAGCCCACGTTAAGCATACAACCACTTTGGCACTTTGCAAACAGACCTTGACCCTACTCTTAAAACATTTGGCTGAATGCCACACAATTCGGCAGAGGCACTTTCCTGGCTGACTGCTCCGCATGAAACAGATTCCCACAATGCGTGGGATTTCCTCTTTTTTTTTTTTTTTTGACACATCTGCTAGTGGCCTGCAAAAATCTGCATAAGATCAGTCATGATGACCTTTCACTTGACGTGTGCTTGTAAACTTAATCTAAATGTCTTCTATCAGCTCGACGCAAGCTAAAGGAAATTTATTAACTTGAAATAATGCCATTCTGTGAGACCGATCCTCCCTCGCATGCACGTTCTGCGCGACACACATCCCTGCCTGCTTACGGCGGGTGACCTTTTATGCGTTTTCGTCGAGTGGCACGTACGACAATCTCAGATGCATTCGTGAAATCCGGATACTCGCCCGAACACTCTGTATCATCGCGCAGCAACTCGTTTGCAGAACGGGGCGAAACTGCGCGGCCCGTCGTAAACAAAAACGTGGGCGTTCCGCATCCGTCGCGCAGCGTTGCCTCTGGAGCGTGCTCCTGCGTACGGATGTCTGTGCGGACGGACGGTCGGTCGTCGTCTTCGCCGCTGTGGGCAGCGGTCAAGCGCGACGCGCCGGAGCACTCCCGTCGCTTCCGGGAACACCCGTGGGCCGATGCCCCCGGCGCTCTTTTAGCCCCGATGGCGAAGGGAGGGGTGTCCGTGGCGATGCCCCTCGAACCGTGGAGATGAACAAACGGAAGAGGACGCCGCGATGGCCGTAATGAGCGCGTATTGCTGCCGTTGCTGCGGCAGGCGAGGTTCTGCGCAGAGCTGCACGCTGCAGGAACGAGTCCATGAGCACGCGTGAACGATACGCACGCGTTGTCCGGTCGCATGAATGGCGGAATCCGCGCTGCATGTGTCTCCGAGGCAGAGGAAATGGGTAGCGGAAACAGGCTGAGGATTTCATACGCATGAAAGGACCCTTTGGTGTCCTCTTCCCACTTCGTTCAATACATTTGCAGCCTCGAAAAAATAAAGAAAATAATGGTTGATCCCTCTGTCATAGGCTCATCTGAGTCCTTCTCTTTCTTACAGCTATTGGCCTCCTGGTCCAGCTCTTCAAAGTTGTAATAAACAAGTGTCTCTTGCGGTTCGTATCCGTCCACACCTTCATCGGTCGCCCTTGCGCCGCCTTCAGCACGACACGCTCACTTTCGTCATTTATTGACACCACCTCGTTTTTACCGATAGCTTTCACCTCTTCTGAAACTGGATCGCAATCCTTTGAAGCTACGTCACTATCATCAGAGTCCTCTGTTTTACAGCCCCTGGCCACTTGGCCCCGCTTTTCACAGTTGCAATGAACTGTCTCCTTCACATGAATTGCGCGCACACCGTTGTCGGTAGCCTCAAAACCCAGTGCTGTCTCCTGGACACTCTTCCTTAGCGTAATTTCTAATCGCAGCAACTGCAATTCCCACTCTCCGGCTTCCTTCGCCCCTCTTCTTTCTCTCTCCAATTTCTCTGGCCGACGCCCGCTCTTCTCTGGCTTGTTTCTGCCGCTCTCACCCACGCTCTCAGCTCAGCACCTTTGAAGCCTAGCTGTTTGCCCTGTGCTATGACCTTGTCAGTATCCATTCTCTCTCTCACAATCCAAAATAATGCCACAACACCATACCATTAATGTGTCCACAATGCACAAGAACGGGCTCTTTCAACCATGCGCAACGCTCACCCTTCACTCTGTTACTATTGCACGAAACGTCCTGTCCGCGGACGCCAGTTTTGTTACAGGGCCGTCGTTCAAGCGTCACCGGCGCGAAGTCGGCGAAGGGAATGACAACAGTTTTCCGTCGTTCCGTACGCAAGCAGACAGTGAAGGGATCGGAGTCGTGTTTGGAAAAACAAAACAAAACAAAGTTTAATCTATAGCGATCTGGTAACACAAGGAATACAAGACAAACGATACTTCACTCAAACCAACAAATACGCACTTAGTGACAATCAAGGAGCTTTACAAAATACTAACATGCGAAAATGTCAAACCACTAAATAAAATAAACTAACAAACAGCCAGCAGGGCAATGTGAACAATATACAGGAATCTAATCTACAATAGCTAATGAAAGTGGAGGAAGAAAGTTCAGGAGTATAAACATGTGATGGCATACTTGATGATGACCGGCAGCGTTGGAGGGGCCTCGACGATCGAATGCGAGAAGCCCGTAGCTCCGGCAGAGCCTCAACGTCGACGGAGTTGCAGCGCTGATGTTTCCAGGGGTATAGTGCTTGAAGGCAATCTCGAGTAGGTTGAGCTAACTCGAGAAGTCCCGATGCCTACGTTGCAGACGGGAAGCGCTCGTCTCAGCTAGACGAAACGGCTAAGGTTAGGTGGCCAGCCGGTACACAGCCACACCAACAACTAGAAGTGATACGCGATGATAGGCTTCTATGTCATGTCATGTAAGTGACTAGAAGCCTGTGCCCCTCAATACTCCGCGCTTAAATACGCTCTTGTTTCCCCTGATTCGTTGTCTGTGTAATCGGGGCGTGTTTATAGACAATTGCTCCAGCATTGCATTTTTGGCTCCGCCCAAATTATACCTCTCGCAATTAGTGCACGGGAGAGGGCGATGTCCAAACCGTTTCTCGTGGTTGCCGAGTCGGCATCTTCCTTCGTCTCACCTGATTTGCAGGTCCTAAGTTCTCGATACGCGGAAGGGGGGAGCGGGGGCTTTGCCGGCCATAACAAAACGTCTGCGCTATGCATTAGTCGTCTACCTCGGCTCCGAGGGAGCTGCCGACAGCACACAGCAGCTTAACAGCAGATATTAATGCATTGCACATTGGTGACACCGGGTGCGTCTACGATTTTCCTTTGGGCTCTGTCGCTGAATCATCTGCGAATAGGCTGAGACGAGCGGAAGTCGTGGACGGTGCTTTTAATTGGGCCAAGGAAACTCAGCAGTTTTCTGCGACATCCACCGGCGAAAGGCCACCGGATCTTGCTGTGCTCCCAAAAGTCGACGAGAACACAATAACGGTGTCTTGCGCTTTTAAAATACCCGCCAGGACGGCAGCTGACCATAGGTCGGCGCACTCACTCATGAGTGCACTCACTCACACCCACTCGGACTCATTTCATAGACGTGAGTGCGAGTGAGTGCGGGTCCTGGAAAAGTTATGGTGAGTGAGTGTTCTCCCACACTGCCGACCTATAGGTCGGCGCACTCACTCATGAGTGCACCCACTCACACTCACTCGCACTCATTTCATAGACGTGAGTGCGAGTGAGTGGAAGTGAGTGTGAGTGCGAGTGAGTGCGGGTCCTGGAAAAATTATGGTGAGTGAGTGTGAGTGAGTGTTCTCCCACACTGCCGACCTATGCAGCTGACACAGCCGTACTGCTTCGCAAAGGAAATACCACGCCGACATTTTTTTTTTCGACCCGTGTTTCATATCTGAGGTAAGCGTCCTGATTGTCGAGGAGGTCCGAGTGTAAAAAAATAGATAAGCTCGTAATACAATACAAAGTCCCCACGTTATTTACTTTTGCGACTAGAAATTTACTCTAGATATCGAAACCACGTTGTTTCTGAGCGGACCCGGACTTTCCCTCCAGACTTTCCCACTGCCCATTGCCGCGCCCGACCCACTGCTACGTGATAGGGATTATGAGAAAGCCAATGTATGAAAATTTGCAGAAAAGGTTTAGGTCGAAGCTGCGGGGTCGATTCCCGGAGAGAGAAATATTGGCTCTATATAGGGTCGAGCTACATCGCCCTGCTAGATGGCCAGCAGGTCGAACCTGCTGACGACCTCATGGACGCTCTTGAGGACCCGGCCTTGTATGTCCGGGTCCGACCTCCGCAGCAGGGCATCCTAGTCAATTGAAAGGAAGATATTCCCCAGTTCTGGAGGTGGGGGGTCTTCCTTTCATCGCCACAGTATATGGCAAATGGTTGCCCTCTCGTCGTATCCTGTGCGCGTGCAGGAGAAAATTGTGTAGGAAACATACGGGAGAAAACCACTGGGTTAGGGAAGAAGTTAGGAGTGCCCTCGATGTTGTTTATTGCGAGCTTCTTATGCATGGGGCGGAAACTTTCTTCGTTTAAGGTGAAAGTGGTGGGTCATATCATGAAATGTGATTGCGGTCCCCAGAGCGGAGGTGCTCACCGCCCGGCCGACTAAACCTCTGGCTGTCTCGTGGGCCGCTTAGTTTCCAGGGTTGCCGGAGTGTGCCGGTACGCAAATCAATTCATCCCTATCTGGGGAGGGCGTATGACTGAAAATATCCGGTGAATCTTGCGACTCTACTCCGGGCAAAAATGTAGATGGCAGATATCAGCCTGCGAATTTGTAATGGCAAATGTGATGCCTGCCTCCTCAGCACATTGAGGATGTGCGTACGCGGATAGAGGCAGATATGACAGGCTTTTGTTCCCGGTAATCTCCGCCATTGCGAATGCTCTGCTGGAGCTTTGTATTCAGCCACATGCATCAACAAAAATGACACCCGGTTCGTGTTTATGGAAAGCCAAAGCCCTGGCCTTGTGGTATGTGGGGTGCATATTTTTTGGGTAGAGGCTTAATTGTTGGCCGTTACCTGACTGGTGCGGGTAAGTCTGTCGCTTCATCGATTTCTGGTTTGACGTTGTGGTGTAGTTGAGTGAGGTACTTCTGCCTGCTTTAGTTTTCGTAAACCGTGCCATCTGTGTGGTGACGTGGACCGAGAAGAGTTCCTCATGTGTGTTATGAGTGCCGAGTTGTAGATTTTTTTCTCCGTCGATGTGTAGTGAGGTTGCCCTAACGCCTCTTTGAATGCTTGTCTGGTGAGGTAGTCAAGGTTCGTCTTTTTTTTTTCCTTTTTTTTGTGTGCTGCATAGAGCTGCAGCTATATGTAGGGCAAGAAGTAGGTGAAGCGGCTAAGAACAAAGACACGTACTTTTAGTTCTCTCTCATGCCTCCTCCCCCCGTTTGCAATTGCTTAATGAGACGGATTGTCTGATGGGTAGCGGGAACAAATCTTTCGATGGTTTCCACGTTCTTCCCATTGCTTCGATTCCGGAGCTGCGGGTACACCGCTTGATACCCTTGCCATATGACGTCACGATTAATGGTAAAAAGGCGGCTTCGCTCTTCCGATGGTTCTCTAAGCGTGGAACCGGCTTGAATTCTTTTATTATTGGCGTGGCTGAGAAAAGCCACTTTTGCGACGCTTAGTCTATGTGTTCGGAATGCCGCTTTGCGGCGCGTCGCAACGCAGGCAGTTATCGTTTACGAGGCCAAAGGGTGAACAGCTGTCTGCGAATATATGTTCTCTTCCGCTCTTCGTTTGTGGCTGTAAGCTTGTCCTTCGCCCGGCAACGTCTGGTATTTAGTGGTAGTACAGCACTTTCTCGTAAAGCAGCGCGGCTATGTAAGTCGAAAGAAGATTGCGCGCTCGCAACGAAGCTTGTGGACTGTGGAGCTTACACTCCGCACACCTCCTCGTTTATATGCTTTGCTCGTAGAAAGATTCCGCGCTGTGCTTCCGATACTGCTTCCAAAGCTTATAACGGCGTCGTACCTGTATTACGAAACACGTACTCCTCGGTGCGTTGCATCTTGTAGCTGCAGCTATAATTGTACTGCGTTCTATGTATACATCTAACGGATTACGCGATGCCAACCGTGTGTCGACACCGGGTAATGGACATGTGGGTAACCGACAACGACAAGTGCCGCGAATTGTGTGCGCGCCCCGCTATGGTGGTCTAGTAACTATGGCACTCGGCTGTTGATCGGAAGGTGGCGATATCGCATACCGGCCGCGGCGGCTGCATTTTGATGGAGGCGAAATATCAAGGCCCGTGTATACTGTGCGGTGGCAGTGCACATTAAAGAATTCTAGGTGGACGGGGTAGCCAGTCGGTCCCAGCACTAGCTAAGATCTGTCTTTTCTCCTTCATCCTCCAGGTGGTCGAAATTTCCGGAGACTTCCGCGACGGCGTCTCTTATAATCATATCGTGGTTCTGGGACGTCAAACCCCAGAAGTTGAGTTCTGCGCGCTGCCGCGGACCACTTCAGTCACGCTGGAATGAAATAGTGAATTGTCATTGGGTAGATGCAGATGTAAACCAAACAGGATGGCGCACACTCACTCTGGGGGATTGGCCAAGAGCCAAATAGCAGGGGAAAAAAATGTGGTTGATCCCTCTGTCATAGGCATCTGTATAACACGAAAGTGAGACCGGTCTTCGCACATAAGCGGCAGTCCGGCGAATCGAGGGCCGGGAGATGGGCTGGGTACGCTGGACATGTGAACCCTTCGCATGTACCCATCATCGGCACCTCGACACTGCACTGGGATCTTCCACACTTGCACACTGTTGAAAGCTCTCGAACGACGCACTTCTCCGGAAACAATGCAGTAAACGCGCCAGCGCCCTGCGCAAACCTGCCATAAACCAGGAGCGTCCGCAAACGGGGAAACCTTGCAAGCGAAACCGAACTGTTTGTCAGCGGATCGTTTTGTGAACGCGCACTTTGCGAAAGGCGTACCATTTGCTTGTCGATGGCCGTCTTTGCATTCATGAGGTAACTGCGTCACGACGCAACTGGCTATCATATAAGTCACACAAGACAGATTATGTAGCGACCCTGGCTGAAGCAACGCGCCAGCAGGACGCCGGAGCTTGCGCGGCGTTAGAGGCATCGAAACTACTGAAGCGCAAACTGCCGGCGCGCATATTAATACAATTTACGGCTTCGCTTCATCGTTCGTAGGTGGCGGTACCACAGCCGAGAACCAAGAGCGCAGTGAAAGGGAGGCTGTGTTAATTAAAGAGCAATTTCGCTCGGTAAATACCTTTGCTTTAACAGGATATCAATGAGATGCAAATTGTTAAGTGGTGTTGCCAATATATAACGCCCGTCTTTCTCTCCCTATTATTTTAGATAATTCTGTTGGTCGTCGCATTAAAAATAAATAAAAAAACACATGAAATGAATTTGCAGCCAAGCAAGCGTACTACAATGACCATCAAAGTTAAACAGCGCAAGAACATAGAACGAAGAGTCCTTCCTTGAAGACACTTGTCCTGTGTCCTTCCTTCGTCCTGTGATCTAGCGCTTTTTAATGATGAGTCGTAACCAACTCGCCCAATTGCCAGTTCGTCTATCAAAGGTTTTCGACACAGCCTTTTTTAGTTTGCTTGCTTTCAACTCAACCGTGAAACGGGAAGACATTTCGGTAAGCAATGGCAGGACGGCCGCGCCGTCATCTTGAAATATTTTTTTACCGTACAGAAAATGCTGATAGGGAGTAAAGCTTTCGGTTTCAGTAGCCTTGAATTGGCCCTTTTATAACATACAAAAAAAAAAATGTCAAGCGGACATGCGTGTTCGATTTCTCGTGGAGTCTCCCTACGCAGACGATATGTTCTTGTTTTATATAGCGTTGCCGAATTCCTAGTTGCTAGAGGCGAATCTAAAAGCCCTATATCCGTCTTGACAGCGGTCCCTGCCACCTTGATTTCAAGCACGGCACAGTACATAAGCTAAAACACGGGAACCCTGCACACACATAGAAAATGCGAAGTTTGTTCTAATACAGCAATAAAGACAAACGTATAAGGAAAAATAGGGGCAAAAATAAACACGAATCTTTTGACTTTCCTCGTGTAATCTCAGATACTTCGTTCACGGTATTGTAGCGCCGCCTATACAATACTGCCGTAACCCTGTAGAATGTTTTCGTGTTTCGATGCGTCTTATCGCGCCGACTGTACGCGCACTAGTGCCGCTCTGATTGTCGAGTGCCCCTGTTGCCGTTGCTATCAGATAAGAGCTCCTTGCAATAACGTGCCCATGTATCTGCGAAAATTGACTCCGACGCCTCCGAGTTTGGCAGTAGCCTATCCACCCATCTCCTCACGGTGGGCGGTTGTGGGAGTGCGGCCCACCGCTCCGCTTCGCCGCCCACCGCTTTTGATAGACCACCCTCTGCTCCAGCTGAGCGCCTTGACACTTGAAATGCGCGCTCGAAGAACCAAACATCAAATATGCCTTAGCAAAACGTTTTCTTGGGCTAGTTGGTTCATGACTTCTTGAAAAAATTGTGGCGCAGAAGAACATATAAACAAAGAGCTCAGGAAAGTCGCTAGCGCCCGTCCTGAGCTCTTTGTCTGTCCGTGTGTTCCTATGCGCTACAATTTTTTCAAGAAATCAAATATGCGCGGATAATAGGTCACAGAAGTGCACATGACCAAAAGTACTCATAAGTTTGCAGTTTTTGCACAAGCGCGTATTTTTCACGGTACAATGTATATTCTAACCCAATGCGTTTTATATATTTCCTACGAATAAAGATTTGATTTGATTTGAACACTGCTGTACTGCCCTCCCACCCTTTCCCACTCCCCCTCGCAAAATGCTCACCGCTCAAAAAGTTCTGGCGAGAACTCTGCCTCCATGACTCGCATTACCACTTGCCTTCGTCGAATTAATCTATTTGCTGCCGAGAAAATTGTTTTGCTGAACCGCTATTTGGCAAATCGGTTATCTGCAAGCGTTGTCATTAAACAAGACACTATACGGAGGAGCGGTTATTCTCACATCATTAAATCGCATTTTCACCGTACTAAAAGCGGCACACTTGTGAGAGGACGTTTGGCGAGCTAGAAAAACGCTAAAAAATCGGCTACAGGTGGCAGCGCCGCTTTAAGGCTCCCGCACTAATATGCGTGCCGTTAGACATTTGACTTCGTCTGCCTAGTCCTACATAATTAATAATTGGCAAAAAATATTCATTATGAATTAACCTAACGTGTTTCAGAAACATCGATTGAGCGAATTTGGCGAGAAAACTAACATAAAATGTGCCTTTTGAAGTCGCAAGGTCCAGGTTTCCTGCGCGAACATTCAAAAATAAAACCTTGTGAAGTTTTATATCCTGATCCTTAGCGCAATAGTGGGTCATGCCACAGCTCCCACAGAGGTACTTTTTAGAGGCCGTCAAAATTTGCTGACGCTGACGTTCTTCGGCGCACGGTTTTTCGAACTTTCTGCTATTAAATTACGCCACAATCTCTCTCGCGTTATCTTCCAGCCAGTAGCGCACCCAGGATCTCTGCCAGGGGGGGGTTCAATTTTTCACGAAGGGCCGGGCATGCGATTACACAGTTGTTGCGTGTGTAAAAAAAAGCAAATAAATGCCAAATAATAGTAACATGAATGATGATGATGCACGCAATCTTTACCAACACCTGAAAGCCTTTTATGCAGACGGGAGCAGACAGAAGCAAGTTTGTTAGGGGCCGATAATGCCACGCGCACCCCATATCTACTTCCTACATTCTTCAGGCAGTGCGAAAACTTATGCACATAAGGTACAACCACCGGTCGTTTTTCATTGCTGACATTTTCTGTCGTCTTTTTTGCCTTATTGGAACCCCTAACCCACCTGATCAATTTATGGCATGCTCTCAAAATTTCCACTTCTGGGTATCCGGCTGTCTGCAACTTTTCAATCTGGCTCAGGAAACTCTCCTTCAGGGAGTGGGTGCACGTCTTCTGGATCACGGCGCGCAATGCTGAGTATACGATGCTGGATTTCACAGTCTTAGAATGACCAGACGAAAAACTCAGAATCGCCTTTACAGATCGAGGTCTATATAACCAGCACAAGTGGTTATTCCTAAACCTGAGTCTAATATCTAAGAACTGAAGTTCTGCGTCGACAGATAGTTCACGGGTAAACCTCAATCCTTTGCCACATGCCGTGAAAATCTTTGAAATCCTGTCTAACCTGCTATGGTTATTGTCTCGTTCCGTGATAACTAAAAAATCGTCAACATATCGGAAGACACGTAAGGCCAACCTACCCAACTTATGGTCGATCGCTGTATCAATGCGGCTAAGAAAAATATGGCTTAGGATTGGGGCCACCTTTGACCCGATACAGATTCCTGACTTCTGTGTAAAAACGTTCCCGTTCCATTCAACAAACATAGAACGCAAATAAAACGACAACATTTCTATAAACCTTTCCACAGAAGTGCCACAGTTGTCAATAAACTTAACTTCATCATTATCGTCAACAATACAGGACTTGACGTTGTTCATTATTTCATCGTGTGGTGGTGAATAAAACATGTCTTCAATATCTACACTAAAAGCGGAGCATGAACCAGGATTATGATCCTTAAGAAAATTAACGATGCTATCTGAACTTTTCACCGAAAAAGGATCAGTGACGTTTAAAGACTCAAGGTGCGTCTGTAAGTAACCCGACATTTCGTGCTGCCAAGTTCCCCTTTCCGAAATAATCGCCCTAAAGGGAGAGTCTTGTTTATGGGTTTTCACTGAGAAGAATATTTGCAAACTTAAGCCTTTTGCCTTCTTAACTCGAGAGGCCAGGCAGGCGAGATTACATTCTTGCAGCATAGTCAATATGAATTGCTGGTCAATATGAATTATCACCAACTCGCCCAGATTTCCGTTCTCGTTCCTTTATTATTGTTTTCGGCGTTTTGCAGAGACATTAGCGCCACATTCTTCTAGGACATAGGAGCAGTTACGGAGGGGGTTAGGTCGGCCTTAAGGTGGGGGGGTTACGACACCCGAATCCCGCAATGTGTGTTTATAAGGTATGCGCACAAGCACCCGCCTTACCTGTTTGTAAGGCATCAGTAATACGTGTCCATTTAAAGGTGCTAGAGAGGTTAAAAGTGCGAGCAATACCCGACGTAGAGGCTATGTATCTTCTGGCTGCGCTGCAGTCGCTGTCGTACGTACCGGTCAGCGCGTACCGCTATCACTTTATTCGCATACTGTGGCACTACTCTTCGTCATCTGTACATAATCATCATCACATGGGTATCTTCTTCATCGATTGTGGGTTGTCACCTCATCTATGCTTTGGGCTCGGCCGGTTTGCCGCATCATCCAGGCTTAATAAATACCCCGTGGTGACTGCATCATCACAAGTGGTGGAGAGTTCTGTTCGGTCCTAGGTCCTCTGCCACGCCGCTCTACCTCCTGGAGCTCCGACCAGGTCGCCGAGTGTGCCAGCTGTCCGCCGTGATGTCGCAGGACGCGCCGCCCAATCCTTCTACATCGGCCCTCTCGGCCCCGACTGCTGCACCCCTTCCCTATTTAATTGCCCACGGCCACCAGCGCGACCCCCACCTGTTCGCTGGCCTCCGCGGAGAGGATGTGGAGTGCTCCTCAGGACACCAATCCGGATTCCTGGATTGTGCAACATGTTTCAATTTCGTTTCATCGGCCCCTACACCGTGTTGGCCCAGACGTCTCCTGTAAACTATCGTGTGACACCCGTTGTTGCTCCAACTGACCGTCGCTGCCGTTCTACAGAAATCGTTCACGTTTCCCGCATGAAGCCTTTCGCGAGGCGGTCTGCGTCCCTTTAAGCTGCGGCCAGGCTGGCCGCTCTCGCGCCGGGGAAATTAGTGTGGGCACCTAATGCGCTACTCTTCGTCATCTGTACATAACCATCCCGTGGTGACTGCATCATCACCCGTGGTGACTGCATCATCACAATACGTTGTTTTATTTTTATTACTCACATTTAAATCTATATACGACCGTTGCGAAGTACTTGTCACTTGGATTAGACACGACAAGGCTATTCCGTTTTTTACTGCTTTCGAATGCTTGGATTGAAAGTTTAACAGCGGCTTAGATTCTATAGGGGTATACTGCCAACACACGTGATTCTGCCCAAATGACAGATATCTAGAAATTGTATTACGTTTCTCTCAGGCAGCTCTTTCGTAAATCTTAGACCATCTCGATCCATTAACTTTAAATTGATGTAAGCGATCAATTTCGAAGTCAGCCCTATCGGAGTCGTGCGTACACCGTTTGAACAATAGCTTTAATGCGCAGGTCGAGCGCCTTTTAGTAGCAGGTTACCCTAGACTAGCCATAGCAACAGTAGCTGAACATCCAAAGGAGTCGATTTCGACCGGAACGAGTGCCGTAGCAGTGAGTAACATTAACAAGAAAAGAGTCGTGAGTATTCCGTATATCCACGCAGTTTCGCACAGGCTTAAGAAAGTGGGAAGTAGATGTGGAGTTAATGTTGTGTTTACGGCTCCCAATAAGTTAGGTAGGGTTTGTGCTGCCGTGCATAGAAGAAATGAGCTGATAGCTGGTAGCTGATAGCCAAAAATATTTAGCCGATAGCCAAAAATAATTTTACCGACTGTCGCATGGGTGTGGTTCATAAGATTCCTTTTAGCTGCGGACGTTTTTATGTATAGGGCAAACTGCGCGTTGTATTAATCAAAGATTAATTGAACATAGAAGGTCGCTATGAGGTGGAACGCCGTCTAATCTATCTTTGCACTGCCAGGTCTGTAACTGCACGGCCGTGTTAGACGAAAGCGAGATCCTGTACGGACATAAGAATGAAGAGACGCGTTTAATGGTTGAGGCCTGGCACATCAGTATTAGTGGAAGCGCGTGCTTGAGTCAGCCGTCGATTAGCTTAAACAGAGAGGAGATAGAATGCCTTAACAGTTGTCTATCGCGTAGACCGGCACGTGTAGCCGTTTGACAGGTGGCGCTACCATTCCTGAGCATGCGCAGATAAGTTGTGTGTCTCCTTTCTTTTTCGCCTCTGTGCTCTGCTCCAGCTGACAGTCGGCGTTCGTGTTGTCCACTTCTTTCCCCTTTTGTCCGTGTTTTGCACTCCTGTTCTTTTCACTATGGACCCTTACCAACTCGCTCAGCTTTCTGTCCATTTGTGTGTGCGCGTGTGTGTGTCTGTGCGTAGTATATTTATTTACTTATCGATTTTATCAATTAATTTTCAAGCCTTGAGAGGCTCTTACAGTAGTGGGAAGAAAAATAACAAAAGTACGGATTATTATTATTATATATTTTAACATAAAACACACAAAGGGAAGAAGGAAGGATCAAGATGGCAACTGCCACGGAGTGGGGCACAACGCCTGCCTACTGTTTCAGGAGAATAGATAGAAGTGAGAGATGGGAGGAGAGAGGAAATAAGGTAGAAAAAGAAAGGTAAGAAGAAAGAAGACGAATAAACGCAAAGTAAACGCGTAAACATGACTATAAGCGGGAGGCCAAACCAGTAGTGTTCAGAAAAGTTAAGAGTGAGTCGATGGGTCTGATCACGTCGACCAGCACTTCCGTTGGGGAAAAGGCAATCGGTAATTGAGGCACGCCGCAGTCCAACTAGTCCGTATGCTTTGACTAGCAGTGCACGCTGCGTGGCAAATGCAGGACACTGTAAGATATGTTCGAGTGTCTCAGTGGGAGCCACAAGACGCACACGATGGGCTGTCCGCACGTCCTTGACTGTATAACCGTTCATGCACTAACGCAGAGCCAACCCTTAGCTATGCAGCAGGGCTGCAGCACGACGAGGCAAGCCACGGACACGTGTGGTCAAAGAATAAAAAAGGAAGTAAAAAAAAAAGTGCGGATTAACAGGGAATCTTGTACAGTAGACACGGAGCTGAGAATACAAACTGCTAGCGGCACGAAAATCACCAACGTACAATTAGTGAGCCGTTTTCTACAACGATGCGACTTGATAATCAAAGAATTTTTTAGTATTGGCGACAAGTGAGTCGAATCTTGAGCATACCATGTCACACGACAGGTTATTCGATAATTCCTTGGCTGACGGAAATGGTATACTTAAATGTGTTGCAGCGGGGGCTAAAATGCCTGGTACTCTCGTCGTGGTACGGAGCTTTTGGTTGGTAGCTCGAGTAATGCGTACTCCCGAGGAAGAAGCTGCCTGCCGCGAGCGTCAGCGGGAGTTCGCCCGTAGGACGGTCTCATCGCCGTAGGGCATATACGTCGAGCTGTGCGCCAGAGTTGAACGAAAAGATTTGCCCTATAGACAGCTTGCAGAGTTTTGACTTGCATGGTGTAAAAAAATCGGTGTAACTAAATCAGCTTCGCTGTTTGACCATATTCGCGGAATAGAAGGGGCGGTGAATCCTTTGCTTCTGTAGATTGAGCTTAAACGATTTCTCCGGCACCGTCTGAAAATTTTTGGACCATTCGTGGTCCGCGGCAAGTCTGTAAAACTACCTTGCGCAATTTCTTATAACGTGTCAATTGCAATTAACTTTTTTCTTTTTTTTTTCTGCTTTCGCCACGATCTTCTTGGCACCCACAAAACCCAAATGGCCCGAGTATAATGAGTTGCCGCGGTGCATTTCTTGATGGACATGTGTAGTTTCCGAATTGCATGAGTAGTTTCTGAAGGTGATATAAAAGAAGTCACAGAAGAGTGTAGCTTTGTTTTAGGAGTTTACGTACCAAATAATATCGTGTATTTAGATGCTTAGAAGTTTTTTTTTTTTTTTTGGTCCCACTTTGTTCGCCTACGTTCGAGTCTGACCAAGGCAAAATTGAAAGGATGCTTCTTGCGTCACAGTGGGCGCTAAGCCACCGTGCGTGATGGTAAACAAACAAGGTGTCATATAAACAACCATGGTTTCTCAGATAACGATAATCGCCCCTGTTTCTGACCAAGTGGGCCGCGTGCGCCGCATAATCCCATACCGTCAATCGGTGACCTCCGTACATTATGTAGGCTACGAATTTTATCTAAACTATCGCTGCCAGTTGTGTTTGTGGACACGATATCGGTGCCGTGTTATTGAAAGATCGTCCCGGGAGCGTCATGTTAGACACTCGCTGAAATCTGCCACTGAATGCGATCCTGTAATGCGAGTCAGTCTGGTCGTCTTCCTTCAGCAAAGACGACGTGAAACGAGGAAACATGCAAGTGAATCCCTGCATTGGTGCCGTGTTCTCTTGTCACCGTTCTCATGTGCCAACACTTATCGAAGAAAATTTATAACGAACCTAAAGACCTTGTATTTTTTCTCAATAATTGATGGGGTTTTACATGCCAAATACACGGCATAATTATTGGCTACGCAGCGTATGCGGAGGACTCTGGAGTAATTTCGACCACCTGGGATTCTTTAAAGGGCAACCCAGGCAGTTTTTTCACCATGTTCTGATATCAATGTTTTAAAATGGTACTGATAGTCCTGTAACCGTCAGGGTGGTTCAGTTTGTTCAGAAACGCACCAATAATTGTAAATAAGCAACTGAAAGTCGTCTTCAAACCGAAACCGAAACGGGTAGATGCTTCGCGGAGCGTGTGCGGTGACGTCGCAACCTTCCCGTCACCAGAAATATGGAAATGGCGCCAAATAGATGCCAGTGACGAGGTCATCGAACGATATATTGAGGTATGCCAACTTTTCTGATCTTGACAACGACGATTTGAGCGCTGAAGTATCGCCGTTCTGCTTTTGAAGGCCCGCTGGCTCGGGTAGGCAGCGCGGAGGTGATGACGTCAAAAACACAGGATGACCCGCGTGAGAATCCGCTAAAACATTTTAAAAATTCATTTTCAGGAAAACTAAATGGCCTACATCCGCCTGACTTGGCATATATTATTACAGTACCGAGGAGAATATATATTGAACATTTTATTGAGATCAGTGGACACTGAAAAATCGCTGGAGCTGCCCTTTAACGCGCACTTAAATGCAAGTACGCGGCTGCTTCTTTGCATTTCGGCCCCCTCGAAATGCGGCTTCCGTGGCAGAGATTCGATCCCGCGACCTCGAGCGTCGCAAGCAAACACCTCACCACTAAGCTTCCACGGCTGGTCTAGGCGTTTTGTCACTGTTTCGCAGTTGCTTGTGATCGAACCCGGAGGTCCATGTCAACGTCTTTTTGACGGGGTTATTCTGTACTATCAGAAGTATCAAACGGCTAGCTGCCCGGAATGCGAGGCCGAATATATAGACCGGCTCGAGGAACAGGGCCTGTAGCTTCGTGGGATTAATGAATTTGGGTGTATTAATAGTTTACTGCGTGAGCCTTCGTACACTCACGAAAAAATGTAATGCACCAGCTATAGCCCAACAACGAGTTTCAATGGAATATCTGCCTACATTGCCGTACTGATCTGTCGCATTCGCCAACGTTTCAGCTCGCGACGTGCGGGGACACCCGGTGTCCGTGGATGTCTATAGGCGACGACAACGTAAACACTCGTGAGCTTTCTTCATTTACTAACCTTGCGTTGTTCCGGAGAACCAGTGTACAGCACGCTGCCGAGTAGCCGCCGTTGAGCCTCCCACGCAGAGTTCCATGCGCGGAATGTAACGCCGTTCTTTCCAACGTCTCGATGCCACCCCGTCCCGCGAGGGATGCACATGAGACGCACCGTGGGCGCGGCACCCTGTTTGGGGGCGCGAGTCGTTTTCCATCCTCGATTGTTGGCCACTCGATCTGTGCGATAGATGCGAGTCGCCGATAGGGCGGCGGTTTCGCTCTGCGACGGGGGCGCACTATCGGCTGCAGATAGTGCTCTACGCCACACTGGACGGTAGGAGCCGCGCGCCGCGGATGTGACGGTCGAGAGATCAGCCTGGCGAGTCCGTGCTCGTGTTACTGCAAGTGCGGGTCCTGCCGTCGTTGCCGCTCCCCGCACCCGACTTTGTTTCGCCCGGGACTGACAACCGCAGGGAGACATGAGCGAGAAGACGAAGCTTCTGAACCGCAGTCCCTCCAATGGTGGCTACGGCACAGTCGACGGTCCCAGCAAGGGGCTCGCCGAAGACCTCTCCGAGTCCAAGTGAGTTGCCGATGACTCGGGTGCTGTTCTCCTTTCGTTTTAGAGGCGACACGTTCTCCATCGAAGTCGCCGGCGGAGTAACCGGAAAATCTACGTGATGAGTTCTCCACCGATGCCACAGACATATCTTTATCTGCGGCACTCCTCTATGGTCAGCTCTCGAGTGTTTCCTTTTGCACCTGTGGGAGCGTACGGAAAGCTGTGCACCTGTATTTCGCGTATATTCTGTTCTTACGGTAAAGTGTACGCGCCCACGCGTGCGGAGGATTCGGACATGCGGCTGTACATCCGTGTTCCGGCGCGTTGTTACTCGTGCCATATGATGTCACTTTAGTGGATGTGCGTTTTGTACCATGCTCACGTGCGTAACGATCAACCTTATCGTAGCTGTGTGTCGGCGTCTTTCAAGCACAAGTAGGGACACACTCTTGGGGGCCGTGCACGGTTATCTCTCGCCTTCTCGTTTTCTTCTGCCTCTCAGGCACGTTTGTCCCTTACGATTGTTAAAGGCGTTTCTGCAAGGTGTATCGACGGCTTCGTCGGCGGGTGATTTCCTTGCGCTTGCCCGTTGATCGTAACATGGTCTTATTGCCGGTTACTTTCAGACGCGTTGCAAAGTTTTGTTTGCGACGATGCTCCGGAATCCGCTAACGGTTAAACAGGTTAAGCCTTCATTACATGGCGCATTTGGAAAGGAGGTTGCTTGGACGCTAGATCAGCTTTACGTCAACCACTTGTGCGCTATCTCTTTCTCTCTAGCAAGTATCAACCATTGTTACAGCTTCAGCAGCTATCTAAAAGAAAAATGTCCTGCTCTGCACACGACAGGCCGCGTAAACTAATGTATTTAATTTTCTCTTAGGGCTTATTGTCTCAGCTTCCGAAGTGGTCTGACCCCATATATCACCTCTGTCTATAATAGACTTGACCGTTGGATGGACCACGCACTGTTATATATCATTGTCTTGCTTGCTTGTTAGCTTTGTAGTCGTAAGAACTTTCTAAAAGATCAGAATACAGTGAGTAACATAACTGTATAAGCCATTCATTATAACATTTTTGTCAGACATAGCTGCATGGGACGATTCTACCTTGTGTAATAATGTCCTACGTGTAACAAGTCTTGACACGTATTTAACGATTATTCATATCCGACCACCGAAGCATTATACAGTCATATTTCTCACGAGGGTGCCAGCAGAATTTACTGCATGCTCGCTTAGTAATAACGTGGCACACAACTCTATTCTTCACCAAGCATTTGTTCACGTGACTTCGTTTGGTCCAACTGACATCGCTTGTACAAACAGAATCGCTTGCAATCGTTAGGAGAATTTCGGAAATTGTTCTCCCTAGCAGCGTTGCTTACCCAATCCTCAGCCTTGGTTGCGTTATTTCTACGCACGGTGTTTGCGTCTCCTAACTCACGTGCTGGTTGCTCGTCTTTGCACGTGGTCCTAGATATTCCAGACAGTTTGATTAGCTTAATTTACTTCACTCGTTAACCCACACACTCTGATTCACAGGGAACGCCGTGCTCGTATAGACTTTATATATCCTGTCGACTCGCTGTTTTTTGTGTTTTCCTTCTGTCTGGCTGTTTCTTATGATTCCGAGAGCTCTCATCCAATGACCGAAGTCCAGCCCCGCAATGAATCCCCGGTGTGGAGGATAGGCTTCGGGCTGTGACAGGCCGCAGCAGTTAGTTCCTATCGCCTGTGCTTAGAAATCGCCTAATGGCAATCGCCATTACCCCGCCCCCACCCTTGCCTTCAGCCCGTGTGTCGTTGAGACTTATGATGAACGCTGCGTTGGTCTGTCGGCTGCTGGAATTTGAACGCTGAGCGTCGAGCACGCATAGTTTACGTTGAGCCTACAAAGGCGACGAAGTGTTAGAATTCACGATAGGAAAAGTTTGGCGGAATTCACTACACTGTGGCAGCTTCGATCTCGCACGATATGGGCAAGATCCGTTGAAGTAAATGCGCAAAGAAGCAGAAATTTTATTTCTAAGGAACACAATCCACGTATCTAGTAATTTCTTGAAATGTTTCTTCTTGTTATATATAACCTCATCCGAAACATACATGATTGAAAAGCCAACTCAACTAATGACACTGTAAAGTCGCGGTGCTCACATAAGCTGCTGGAATGCGAGCTCTGTAGTTACACGGTCATTGCAATTTCTCCTATCGGGACACTGAGGGAACCCTTCCGATAGCTCTGTGTGAGCAGTGACTGCGCGGATAACGTTATCTGACGTGACTTTCTCATTGTTCACCTGCAGGGCGACTACAGCGTCACGTGGAAAATCTCGAATCTTTTTCTGCGTATTTCGCAAGGGTTAACGATACGTTGGGCGCCTTTAGTGTCTGGCGCGATAGCGACTGCAGGTCGCAGAGGCGTGCAGAGCACGGGTAGCATTAACGAGATAAGGCGATATGTTCCTATATCTGGATCGCCTTTCTATTGGAACTCGTTGAAGGGGAGTTGCCGATGTGTGACTGTGAGGCCACCATGCATCGTACACTCGTGACACTTCGCTGATTCGAACGTCTTCTAATGTGAGGGCACTCAGCTTCATTCCAGATACTTTCTGGAACCATTGAAGACCTACGATACAATGGAGCACTAGTTTGAGCTGTTGCGGTGTAAAATAGGAAAATTGTATTCCACTCGGAAAGACGAGTGTTTCCAGGCGTTGATATTTCTCGTGTCTGGAAAAAGTCGCACATATTTCAATCGCTAAAGTGAGCTGATAGCAGATGTCTTGTTTGCTGTTTGCTTCAAAGTAAAAGACCTTTCGCCTCTGTTATTCTCAAGCTCACATGTAAAGTAGTTTATGATGTTCAAAACGTGCGTTCAGCATCTCTTCCACACACTCGCGAACGTGCTTTCTTCATGTGCTGCATGTGTACTGCGGAAGAAGGTATAGTGCTTGTGCTTGCAAATATGCGTTAAACCGGCTGCCCGGTTTAACCGGTGGGAAGTGAATCCGCTGTCAAAAGCCGGTTATTCGGTTATCGGGCTTTTAAAAAGAAAAAGAAAAACTGATATCTAGGATATCCGGCTTAGGGGGCGAGGGCTTGCAAAGATGACTTAAACTCATTTCAAGGGAGAGAGAGAAACATTTCGGCGTCAGTACTGAAAAGTGATATAAGGTTACTCGAATATCCGAATATTGGGACAACATAAACCAAATAACCGAATAACTAATCACTCAGGTTAACCGGTTTTCCTATTCGAATAGCCATTGATTCGAGTAATTTGATAACCGGCTTTGCGCGAAAACTGGTGAGATGTTGCTGAACCATATATGCTACTATTCGTCCAAGTTTCAACTGCCGATTTGTACCGTCAGGTGAAAGCATCAGTTTATAGAAGAGCGGCAGCAGGGAAGCCACTCAATTCCATGGTTGTACGTGACTTTGGGTAATCGCGCTATATCGTATACTGGAACGGACAAAACACGCTCTGTGTTGTCCTTAGTTCGTCCCATAACGTTACAGCGTCATTATCCAAGATTATAGGTGCAGCTGACCAGCCAGATACTATATCTCTATCTAAATGGGAGCACGTCGCAAATGCGCCCTTCAAGAAACTGTTGTCCCATGTATGTTTTTCGTACACTTTAGGTCTACTGCAGGGTATATTAGTGTGCAAATTTTGTGAAGCTGACGTACTAACGTTAATAAAAATATCTGATTCTTGCTTTGGTCGTTGCTTTGGTCGTTTTGGCATAATTCCCAATATATTACCGCAACGTTCTATGTCTTGCCTCGTTTGTGCTGTTCCTTCACTAGCGTTTTTTCAGAGGCTAACTTACGTCACTTTACTACGAAAATAAAGGCTTGTTAATAAATAAGATATCTTGTCCGCCTCATGAATTCAGCTTTCATGGAGTATAGGAAAGAGTGAGGTGACGGTATTGTAACAGTCGACAGAAGAGCAAATATGCGCGCTACGCGGAACGTATGAGAATAGGCGACAGGAAAACCGCCACAGCGCGACGCACGCGCGCGTGTGGACTTGAGGTACGCTCTGAATTGCATAGGTTGCTGGAAAGCGGTTTTATATTTTTCAGAAATTAAGAGCTGCATGACTGGTGAAGGTACACATAAATGTTAATCGGCGATACGTCGAAAAATGGCGAACACAATCGTTAGCATTCGTCACAAACGTTTACCATACCGTACAGGCACCAATTTCGTTTTTTTTTTTTAATGAGCTGTCTTCATGAACAGGAATAAAAATCACTGAATGTCAGTAGTTTGGTCAAAACAATCTGCTATAAACGTTCTTTTTTAGTCTATTTGTTTTATTTTTGAGCGCTAAATTGTATCCTAACGGCACTGTTATCGCAGCTATCGAGAAAATAAATGTCCCTAAAAGATCCTTATATAGATTGACGACGACGGTTCCACTTCTTGTGAAGCTGAAACTGATTGTATCGTTGCAACGGTGACCAGTACTGAATCTAATGATTGCCTAGCACCAGAACCGGTTATGTGGCAGCGGTTGGCACATTAATTGTTGCAGGGTATTAAAAAACTGTGCAAATATGTCTGTCACTACCGATCACTAACCATGAATCATACGACGATAGGCAGATTTCTCTGCTTGTTGATAATGTCCCAGACAACACATGGACGTCATAGGGACTACGAAAAGTCGTCCAACTTGAGAGGTAGGGACGTCCCATGGGATGTCCCATATACCGCAGAAAAACATCCCAAGTGATACAAAAGGAGATGTTTTGGGTATGTCCCGGACGGCGAGGTCGTGGGAGGTTATTGGGATGTTTTTATTTTTCTGTCTTTCTTTGTGAGATTTATTTATTTCTCACATGCCGGCAGTCGTTCACTCCACTGACCAGAGAATTCTTTGGAAACACAGAAAAAAATGTGTCCAAAAGAAGGCGAATATACCACGATCATATCATTTATTGCACAGCAGTAGTCCGGTGGAAGTACCATATGCATAAATTGTTCCACATGTCCTCCGCTTTCCGCCACCAGTTGTCTTCCTTGCTAGACTATTGCCAGTTCTGCTGCACAGGTGAACGAGGACGCGGATGCCCGAGATTGTTTCTTCTTTGTTCTGCGTTTCATTATAAAATCAGGCAGTCTGCGTAAAAGAAAAATATGGCACAAGGGTGAGGGAAATGCAGCGACGCAGTAACATAAGCGATGCAAATGTTAGCGTTGTAACAACACTCACAGCACACGACCTACCGTGGGCCACGCATGTAGCATCCATGTCCCGCACCCGTTGCTTTCGTGAGCAAACACTACAGTTAGGGGCACAAACAAAATGTGAGAAAGCTGCTAAGAATGCAATAACTGAAATGCTCTAACTCGAGTGTCCGACCAAGATCGTTGGATATCTACTGCTTTATTGGGCGCTCAATTCCCCGGTTTTATTATTTTTTTTTCATTGGATTTATGGAGATTTACGCACCACAAGTGTGCACCAGTTTGCCGAACATCGGAGATTGAAAACTTACATGGGTTCTCTCCTGTCCACTTCCATCGCGTCTGGCAGCAAGTCTACCAGCCCTGTCGAGGAAACAACTCCAACGTTATCAGAACCTACGCTACACGGGCACAGTACTCGCGTTCATGTTGCTCCTTTAAAAATTAGCCAATACGTTTTCAAAGGTATACGTCCCCCTCATATACACCTGTACTACATATCGACGTACGGGTCCGGGGAAAAAAAAAAGTATAACTTTGGCGCGTTTTCAATCCCTGCAGGCATTCCCAGCGGCTTTTTCTAGTTGCACGTGCCGCAGAGAATTTAATTCTGCTAATGTTTCGTCGTGTACCGACTCGGCTGATGTTTGGCGGGCGCTGCTTTTTTTTTTTTTTTTTTCTGCCCTCCGGTGCACGCTCGCATTCGTTGAAACTGCGAAGGCCGCCCGGCGTGCACGAGTCCCCCGGCCGAACGGCCTTACGTCCCGCGTGAAACAATCGAGCGATATCGTCGTTGGAAGCTCCACTGCATGAGTTCGCGTTATCGCGTACGTCTGCAGCAGCCCTTTGTTTTTCTTATCAGCGTTTCGCACAGCTTTCTCTCGCCGTTCGAATCCCCTGTGCCCACGTGGTTGCGCGTGAATTCGGCACTCTGCTGGTGCTCTTGTTCACCACCAAATTTCGGCGCTCGGTCTCGGTGACCCCGGTGGATGTTGGAGCTCTATCCTACTATCCAGTGAGCCGACTGTCTACGACAGGGGCCGAATGACGTAAAACACACGTTGGTTATGAACGCGGTTTCTTGAACACAGGACTGATTAGTCTGCAACGAACGCTTTGCATTAACAGCCTCACTTCATCACTTCTGTGAAGCTGTGTTGCATGGAGAACAAATAGTTGCATAAAATGCTTTTTTTTTTTTTTTTTTTTGCTGCTATAACCCTTCAGGGTTCTTTAATACGTGGCGTGGAAGCGCAAATCCCGGAGCAGCCCCGTTTTCACATTGCGTCATGACCTTATTATCACAATTAATGGCAGCATATACTGTCCTTGTTTGATGACGATGGCATTTCTTGGCGTCAGACTCCTGTCCTATCAATCTGATCCGCGCTCTTTCTTCGCCAAAAATTACGTGTGGCTCTGCTATCTCAAACGCCAAAAACCAGCGAAGTTGTGAAGTGTTCATATCCTAGGTTTTGCTGGGCTTCCCGCAACTTCGCTGATATTTGGTGTATGCCATAGCAGAGCAGGGGGACTCAGGAACCGGGGGCAGGGCAGCTGGGCAGGGGAGGGGAGGCCGCTCGCCTAACATTTTTTGAGAGGGGCACCCCCTACGCACACATACACATTTTCCAACCGTTTACGCTGAAATCAAATTTTTAACACGGATTTACAAGCTGGTGGTTGCGTGGTCCAACGCTTTCCAAAGCACTGGACCACACAAACCAAGCAGGTTGCGCGGTCTGCGCAGGTTTTCAGTACTTCCGAAATTTCCGACCATTTTTAATGTATACCAATGCGAGGATGAAATGTGAAGTTTAATACGACTAAAATGAAATAAAACGTTAATTGATGTAGTTAAAACTACTAATTAATGTTATGTAATGTAAATAAATAAAAATGGACAGATATTGAGAACAAATAAATAATAAAACGCAACATACAAAGACAATACTTGCCCCCCCTCCCTTTCATCCCAGAAACGTTCCGGAGTCCCTGTAGCAGTGCCACGCGTAATTTTTTTGACATGACAATGCAGCAAAGTCACAGTAATTCAGAAATTTAGCAAAAGCCAAAGCATTTTAATTATTGTTCGATATGATATCCCAACCTTCACTTTTGTTTATATATTTCTTATTCACATTCATCAAACACGTCTGTGTTGAGCGTGATCATGTATTTACCCGACGCAAGCATGATAAAAGCAGTGCTTCAGCTTCCCTGGCCCTTGCTTCGGAATCGGATCGCTATCGGCGCCGCGTCCGCCCACGCTTAGCTTCTCGGCTACACTCCTGCAGAATGGCTTTTTCCTCGGTAGACCTGGTCTTGCCATTGCTAAGCAAATCTCATGTTTCTGATCATTTTACTGCTAGAAAGAGATCTGGCGAAGCGAGGCTTTTGTCAAAGAGCATGACGTGACCCCGCATATAAACCAAGAGATATATAAACCCACGACGCGAGCGCGTCCCCTTAGAAGCGAGTGCCCGTGCGCCGGATGACGTCACGCTGCTTACGCGCATGCGCCGCGCTCCATCAATCCTCGCAGTTCGGCGCTCCTCCCCCCACCGCGCTATGCTCCGTGATGCTATTTTTAGCTCGGCGAAACATGTCCACGACAAGCAACACATTCCAGAGAGTTTCTAAGAGTTTTGCTCTAATATTCTAAATCGTCCTTTGCCTACAATATCAACCGATGGCGATTTAATACTAACATCTGCATTCAAACCTGGCCCATCTGAAATATGTACGACCTGCCGCAGTGGTCTAGTGGCTGTCACACTCTGGATGCTGACCCGACTCTCACAGGATGGCATCCAGGCCGCGACGGCCACATTTCGATGGAGGCGAAATCATGTCTGCAGCATCTGTCACATTTTCACATTTCCAGCTGTAGTGTTGCTCCCGGCAGCTCCCGATGTTTTTCCTGATGTTAACGAGCTTTAATTTTATGTGTTACATTAAACGCTCAGCAGAGCCTTCTGCTCTGTATTTGAGTGTGTTACATATAACCTTTACCTTTAAATTATGGCACTGCTCTGACGAGAACTCAAGTGTTACTTGATATGCGCGTTTCATAGAGCGCTCCTTCAGCTGATGTGCAGGTAGTGGCAGATGCAGATGGGGTGTGCGGACGTCCTGACCCCCTCTTCATTTTTGTATTTCCTTACTGAAGATGTTACCTTCAGCATTGCCGCAATTCGATATACGCTTCATATAAAGTCCGTACATATACTCCGTATGTTGGCCATATATTTGCCATATGTCTCCTTATGAATCTTACGGAAGCATATGGCAACGGCGATGCGGAATTTTTTACTGAGGGTGTGCCCACCAAGAAGACAACCTATTTCAAAACATCATTACGGGTGACTTTCTAGTAGCGTCAGATGCAGTCTTGCATTTGAGAGCACGCACGCCGATTTCTTTAGGTGTTATTCAGGTTTTCAGCCTTTCCATAATTATGCTGACCCTGCTCTTCGAAAAATCCTGCATCCGCCGCTGGGCTCAGGTGTCGTTCATTGAATTCATGGCAGCCACGTGACGAAGCATTTTGCCATATTCCTGTGGCTGGTGCCGCACTGCTTCAATATAAAGCGAACAATTACGGGGCTTGCCAAATAAATCATTAGCCATGTTTTTAAGGCTTTTCGTGTTGCAGCCGTTCTTGCCACTTGCAGTTGAGTTTAGCAAGCTGTTTTGTAGTGGTGTTGCAAGTGTCCGAAGGGGCTCACTCTCCCACCAAAAATAATAATTAAAAAAAAAAAAAACACGTCTCCTCGAGTAGCAAGTCATGGCCGAGTGAATAAAGAGGCCTTCATGCATCAAAAAAAAAAAAAAAAGCGATTGACCATTGCATTCAGTGCAAATCCAGCGAACTAGTAAGATCGAAGTTAGCAGTGGTTATCAAGGTTCAAATGTTGGAGCCTAAGCGGGATGCCATCAGCATAATGCCAGTATTCGATATGCCGGAGGTAATGCGAAGATAGAACTGCAGGTGTTGTTGGCTGCATTGAACTTTTTTAGTGATACACACATATGTACAATGTGTAAGAATGTTGTGTTATATTTGCTCATGTTTTCATGAAAAAGGGTCATTAGATATTAAGACACCTATGCATTATCATAGGCGCATGCTGGGTTCCACCGTATATCACCTCTGCACTTGATATTCCGCTAGGATCCTGTGACGTACTGGATGTTGTCTACTTGTGACCCTTCCTCATTGTTATCCAAGATTTGACATTCTGCTGTCCTACATATGAATATGCATATAAGTTTGAATATAGTGGTATGAAGTGCGATATGTATGTTACAGGCACTATGTGTATGTGTTGTTGATGCACATTTGCTTCGCAGGATATTTTTTGCGCTCATCCCTTGTATGGCCCATAAATGTTGCTTGATGTTCTCAGCCCTGCCATCAATCGTGCGTGGTTGACGTTCTCAACCTTGTGCTGTCTCTACCACTGGTTTGGACCATTTATATTGATGTGAACTAAATATGCACATTAGAGAATACTTCTGATATTTTATGCACTTACTTTCTAAGAGTTGAAAGTATATTTACAAACTGCGAACCCGCCGCTAGCAACACCGTACCGGGGTGTTCGCGCACTCGACGAGCATAGAATGGAGCTGTCGCGTCCGCGCGCTAGCTCAGCTCAAGCCATGCATCGCCGCGCTGTCGCGCGCGTCAGCCCGCGGCCCGTCTCGAGGTGGGACAGCACGAACCGTCGCACGCGGCGGAGGAGAACATTAGGCGCCACTCTCCGAGCATGGTAATTTAATAACAAGGTTAATAATACAAACAAAACAGGCCGAATCAGTCGAATGAAATACAAAGAAAGGACAATAACATTATTCAATAACACGCGAACGCAATAGACCATCCAGGAGGAGAACCACCTAACTCTCGGCCAGCGTACCTGCGACCGCGCGCCCCCAGAAAAGGAAAATAGAAGGAAATGAACATACAGAGATTGGTGCCGATCGCAGGCCGCTGCGGGGTGGTCGTTGGGGCTTGGAACGACGTGCGATCCGGCCGACGAGGCCGTCGGCCGGAGAGTCGCAAAGGCACGTACGCACCGCTCCGAGTCCCAGCGAGTTCTCTCCCAGCATCTCCAAAAACTCGAAATGCGCTACTGTGCACTCTACACCCTATTTTCTTCACTTCCTTAAATAAATAGAATCTCTCTCCAAACCTCTTAGAATTTGCCAGCTGTCCAATGACAGACTGGCCACGAGCCACGTGGACAAAGCGGGCGGCCTTCCACAGTGATCGGCCGCCGCTCCGTCCAGCTGCGAGAGGGGGATGTGAGGGCATTCCAAGGAAAACGAGGAGTCGCGCGGAACGCGCGGCCCGCGATCCCCACAACTGACATTATATATTTTTAATTGTCGCTACCATATCGTTTCGGCAGTCGTGCATGAGTGTCCTACAATGAAACGGTAGAAGGGCACTCTTGAACGGCTTGTGAAAGTTCTGCACAATTACGGCCCCACACAAGAGCGTTTGTTGAAAAAGAAATGTGAAATAATGGTATAGCTCTTATATATGAACTCTATTTGTGTGGTATCAAAAAAAAAAAAAAAGAAAAAACGAGAAAGAAATCTAAGCCAGTTCCACTGCAGTGAAAGCCGTAAGAAATGCAGAGCAGCAATTCGCCTGTTTTCCTTGTGTTTGTTTTCAGTGTTTTGGAATTACTTTAGCTTAATTTCATTTCATTATGTGATTAATTACTCTTAATTTGTATTTTTTATTACATTCTATGAATCATTATAACCATTTTTAATTTGGGCCCATTTTAACTGGTTTCGGTCAGTTACTAGCATGTTTTGGCCCTGTTTTGAAGTGCTGTTTTCTTAGCGTGAGCAAAATGACAAAGGACCATAGGAGACACTGACAGCCCATGTGTGGGCCCTTCAAGTGCTCCGCACTTAAAAACAACAAAAACGCGTGGCACAAGTGTTCATTGTTACAACTCTATAAACTCTATAAACCCCTGCGCGAGTGACCTGTACCAACACACATGTATGTGGCATGGTTCAGTCTCCAGGTTTTCATTGATGAAGTTTGTATTCCGTTTCTTTATACACAGCACGAGCTTCACCAAGCGTGACTGCATAATTGTGGTGGTGGTCGCGGTGCTGGCGCTGATAGCCATCATCACCACTCTGGTTCTGGGTCTGCCGCAAATCAGCGAGAAGCGAGCACGCTACTCCAACATCACATTCAGCTCATCGCCATCACAACTGGGCCAGTACCTCCAAGCGGCAGTCACTGTCGACGGGGAGCCTTGCGCACCAATTGGCAGGTATACTAAAACCTGTCAACAATTAACGCTCTGTCGATCAGTACATTGCATGCCACAAACTCAGCTGTCCTTTCACGGGCTTGTTTTCCAGGTAAACCTGAAGCGTTATATATGCATTTTCCTTCATTTATTGTACACAGACAGACAGAAAGACAACAAACTTTATTGAGGCACGTCCTAAGGAACTATATCATAGTTGCGGGCTGCACCCATGTTAGGGCCGGAAGACCATGGTCCTCCCCTTTGGTCCTGGGAATTTGGTCCTCCCCTTTGGTCCTCCCCTTATTTGGTCCTGGGAATAAATCGTTTTTATGTCGCGCTCCTGCTTTCTTCAATTTTATAATGAAAGGGTCGGACACTGAGGAGAAATAATTTCACTTGTATTATTTTCCCCTCGGTAATGCAGAAGAAAGGGAAGGTGGCGACGACACCCTCATTATCCCGCACTAGCTTGCCGTGACGTGCCGTCATATATTTTGGTGATATCTTGCATTATTCTACCAGTTCTGAAACATTATTGGAAATAAGGGTATAGGGCTGTTGCAGGGAACGAACGTGTGACAAATGTAAAGTGAACATGACACTCAAAGCAGTGTTTCAGCTGTGTGACTTAAAAAGAGGTCTTTCTTTATCTTTGCTTTTTTTCTAAAGGTCAGCACTTTCCTTATTGAGCTCGCTATATATTAGGACAAAGCAAAGCATGCTGGCATACTCTGTCACTTTTCAACTGCCAGCTGCTGCACATATATAAGCTGCCATTTAATTCACAAAGCACACCATGCATTGTTTACTGCCTCTCTTTCTCTTTTAAGCTTTTTAGTTGCCTTACCATTACATAGCCATTTAATATGATCATATTAAGAAAATATTAATCAGTGGGCAACAAACTATAAGCAGGGAACTGCATCTTTTTTTTTTTGTGTTTTTCTCATATTATAAATTGTATTGCAAAAGAATAGTAACTGTTTCTTCGCTAGTATCCTTTTTTTTTTTTGGAAATTTAAGTTCACTTTTCTCCATAATAATAAAACCCTTGGGACAATTCTTCATTGCCATGAAGTGCAGGCAGGGTTAGCGTCATTAGTGCCAAAGCAACCAAGACAGGGGCTTCTTTTTTTTTTTCCCTTCTTCTTCCCTTCCCTTGGTGCCTGTACAATGACTTTCTTCCCTGTGTTTATTAAAATGGAGCCAGTGGTGTTTGGTAACAGTGCAATGTCAAGTTTGGGTGTAACTGGAAGCAGTTGCTTTTCGACTGGTTTCTGGCGGGTGCCAGTTGGCCTGGAACCGGGACCATTTGATGTGGAACTGGAACCAGTTACTCGCAGTTGGTCTGTAACTGGAACCACTTGCTTCATAGCTGGGACCAGTTCGCCTGTAACTGGGACTAGTTGTTTCCCAGTAGGAACCAGTTGATCCCATTTGTTTCCAGTTGGAAGATTCTCAGTTGCACATTTTCACCATTGTCACAACAGGGTGACACACTGAACACATGCCTCCTCGCCCCCCCTCCCTTTCATTTTTTTTGTCTTAATTCGTATACCGTAGTATGCTGCTTGGTGCAATCGACACACAGAATCAGTATGACTCATCCACCTGGACAGAACACATTCAATTACGTCAAGGACTTCTTATCGGACAGAGCCGCCCTGATCCGCATAGAAAACTCCGAATACGGACCGTACAAAATGGGCACTCGAGGGACGCTGCAAGGGGCTGTTATCTCGCCCATACTATTTAACATCGCCATGATGCATCTGCCACACCAGCTGGCATGCATAGAGGGCATTCGCCATGCCCTTTATGCAGATGACATCACGGTTTGGGCAACACAAGGAAATTTAGGTGCCATTGAGGACTGTCTACAGCGGGCTGCGGAGACGGTACACGCCTACGCGGCGCGCTGCGGACTCCAGTGCGTGCCTGACAAATCGGAATTCCTTCATATCAGGGCCAACCCCAAAGACAAGACAGACATCACACTCACGCTTCCTGAGGGTCCAATCAGACAAACGGAGGAGACCCGGAACCTGGGCCTACACATTCACCAACAGCTCCGGATTGACACAACACTTACAAAACTGAGAAAGACAGGAGACCAGGTGGGTCGCATGATCCGCAGGGTCTCTAACAAGAGGGGGGGACTTCGGTGCAAAGATGCGCTGAGGCTAGCGCATGCTTTCGTGACCAGCAGGGTCATGTACTCCATCCCTTATCTCTACCTCCGAAAACACGAGAAGAAAAAATAGACGCAGTCGTCAGAAAGACGTTAAAGAGAGCCCTTGACCTCCCGATCTCTACATCCAACAGTCGCCTCAAGGCTTTGGGTGTGGTGAACTCTTATCGGGAGCTCAGGGAAGCCCATCTTCTCAACCAGTACACACGGCTGAGCCAAACTAGCTCCGGTCAAAGTTTGCTAGCGCGACTACACATCAAACATGATTTCTGCCACCAGGAACGGGTCAAAGTACCAGAACTGTGGTGCAGAGCTCTTCTTATCCGACCGCTACCCACTAAAATGGACAGGGAGGAACACACGAAGACGGGATGCGCGCGCTCGGGCGCTAGAGTTGAAATACGGAGAAAAGACAGGCGTATACTATGTGGACGTAGCTGGCCCGAACCCCGAGGGGTGGTACATGGCCGCCATTGTTCATGAAGGAACACGGGTGGATGGACTAACCTTCAGGGCCCCGTCTGTAATGCAGGCTGATGAGGTCGCCACTGCCCTTGCGGCCTCTCACAGCGATTCAAACGCATTATTACGGATTCGCGAGGAGCGTGCCGTAATTACGTAGCAGGGCACATCTCACCCCTAGCTGAAAGAATATTGCGCAATAGCGTAAGGGACGTAGATCCTCATCCAAGATGCATAATATGGGCACCGGCCCATCAGGGATTGCGGGGAAATGAGGCTGCAGATGCGGCTGCCCGAGCGCTCGTTTCCGGGTTTCCTACTTCAATCCCAATGGAGACGAACGGGGAGGGTTACCCCCTCCTCCGGTATAGGGAAATTTTAGATTATTATAAGGAAAGCCATCGCCGCTACCCTCCCCCTGCAAAGGGGTTGAAGAAAGCCGAGGAGCGCATCCTGTTAAGGCTCCAAACCAACACATTTCTATGCCCTGCAATAATTAAACATTTCGACCCTACGGTCACCGGACAGTGCCAGCACTGTGGGGAGGTGGCGGACACCTACCACATGGTGTGGGCCTGTCAGTACAACACAGACCTTACCCCTCACCCAAACCCTACTCGAGAGGACTGGGAGGCGGCCCTGCTCGGCTGCTCGGACCTTCAGGCCCAGCAGGACCTCTAAAGGGGCCCTGCACCTCTCTTTTCTAAATAAATAAATGTTTTTCACCACCACCACCATCCACCTGCCAAAAGCCTCACTTTTGATGTTGTCAAAGTTGTCTTATCAAAACCAGACAGAATCCATCATTTGTAGAAGTGTGGGCTGCAGCTTGTCCAGCAGCTAGTTATACACAGCAGCACAATGTTACTATGTTTTGCTATAGTGCATGCTGTTGAGATAAAAATGTATTTCTTAAAGGGGTCCTGAACCATGGCTCGGGCTTGGTTTTGAAAACGGCTGGGTGTGTATTGAATGCCTCTCAGAAATTCACAGCCGAAAGAATTTTTCAAAACGGTTTGTTAGGAGCGAAGATATTGCGACCGGAAAACTTCCCTTTCCAGTCCTGTTTCAACTCTGCGGAATAGAGGGTACAGAGCTCCTTAGGGAGGCGTCGAAGGAGGTGCCCCGCCCACCGCTTTACGTCACCAGACTTCAGCGACGTGTCAGTGGCTGACGAAAAGCGCGCGACTACCGGGGGCTGTTTAGGGGCTGTTTCTTCGCAGCGCGCTTGTGGCCGCCTGCTCGCTTCGCGCCTGGGCTCGGTCGCGTGCCCTCGCGATCACCGCATTCTTTTTTTTTTTTTTTCGATCCTCCGAAGCTTTGTTTTCGTTCATCACATATGTTTAGGCTCGCAGGTGTGAGCGTTTACTTTGTCAGTGCGCTGCGTGTCGTCGATATTGCGCATAACGCGGCGTCAGGACAAACAGCGCAACTGCCAACGCTGCTCCACCTTGTCCTGCATAACCCTGAGTTAGTTAATTGTTGATTAGTGATTGTAGACGGGATAATCACGCTGCCGGGCTCGAACGTGACTACTATGACTCGAAAGAAAGACCTTCACAACTCGGACCCTTGCCGCCAGGTTAATGTGGAATAAGGTGCGTCGGCATGCGGTAAGATGGATGGATTGATTTAATGTGTGAATACACTAGTTCAATTCAACAATGAAGCTGTTTAAGCTATTGGTCAAACTGGGAAATCTGCCGAAAACTCCGCTAAGCTATGTGATGCTAGCATAACACTACCACGCTGTAGTAAAGACAAAGCTCCCTAGGACTAGTTAGGTAAGGCTAAGTCTCATTCAATGGAGCCTAACTAAGATTCCTAGGACTAGTTAGGTAAGGCTAAGTCTAATTCAAAGGAGCCTAATTAGGAATAATTAATTGAAGCCTAGTTCAGACAGGACTAATCCAACTAAACCAAACAGAACTAATTCAACCTGAATTGAGCTATGACAAGTAAGTCACACCTAATTAAGCGGATACTAATGATTTATAATTAATTAAGCCACGATACTAATAAACCATGTCTAATTAAGGTAAATCTAATTATGCGAAGCCTAATTTAGCTGATATGAACAAATCTAGTGTAACCAAGCTTCTAATTAGACCTTGCCTAATTAATTAGTACTAATTAAATCACGCATAGCTAGGTTATTACTAGTTAAGTCAAACCTAAGCTAGCACTTATTAATCAAAGGTAAATTATGCTAAGACTTCAAGGTCAAGCCTATTAAGTTGAGACTAAGCATTTCAGGACTAATTAAGCTAACACTGATTAAATCAGGCCTATTTCAGGTAGTATTCATCAAGCGATATCTAATGAAGATAATATGTCAAAGAACAGCGTAACTAGGCCTGTACTAATTAGGCCTATGTATAATTAAGATATGACTAATTACCGCAAGCATAATTATATCATGAGTAATGAATACCAGCGTATTAAACAATGTATCATTAGGTATAAGTTAATTAGATCAAGTCTAATTAGTGTAACACTAATTAGGTCCTGGCTAATTGAGTTAAGACTAAGTCAAGTCTCGATAAGCTCAGACTATTAAGTTACGCCAAATTAAGCCAAACATTACAGATGTAATGATTTCATTCGAAACTAATTTACCTTAGTCAACCCTAATCTGCTGTAATCCTTAATTCACCCTAATCTAAGTCTAGCGTAATCCACTCTATAATATGTCATAGTCCACCTTAATGCACCTCCGTCTGTCTTAATCCACCCTAATGCGCCTTAATGAGCTCTAATCCACTCAAGTACACCGTAATCAGACCTCGTCCTTTAATCTACCTTGTAGAAGAAATATTTTGGGTTCGACTCCAGCCATGTTATTGAGTACGAGTACTAGAAGGTGGCGCATTGGAGTACCAGAGGGAATAAACCCACCTACAATCACTGATGAATTAAAGTTTGGGATTAATTTGTGATGTATTACGGGCTGCAGGCATGCATTTGTTGGCTTCTTGGAAAACTATATTTATGGTGACTTTTGCACCGCACCGTTCGCGTCCACGCCGAGGTAGTTTACGGACGCCTTCCAGTGGCATCTATGAGGCTTGCGCATTAACAAATATATTTTTATATATTTCCAGCAACTATTTTGCCTATAGAGGTGCTCACAACTCAAGGAAAAGCGAGCGCACGGCACGCACGGCACGCACGCGCTTACGGTTTTAAAAAAGGCGCGCTGCGAAGGGCCCGCACACAGCCGAGGCGGGCGTGTCTGCCATCGGCCAATAGCAGCGACGCTCCTTGTAAATGCTCTATGACGAAATAGAGCATATTCAAAGAGCGTGAGGAGAAGCCGCTTTTTGAGTTGAGGGCTCCTGAAGAAGTGGAAGCTTTGTGCTCCGCTTGTGAACGCTACGCTTCGCGGATGACTACAGCATTTGGCTGAGATGTTCGTTGCAGCGTAGGCAAGCCGTAGAATATGTTTTTTCACCAAGCCCGGAGGGTGGTTCAGGACCCCTTTAATAAGTTGTGATCATGCTTTCCTGCATAATTTCCTTTATCATGCAAAATCGCTTGCGATTTTCATTGCTCTTTTATTCTTGCAGAGATGTTTTATTAAAAGGGGGATCTGCTGTTGATGCAGCAGTTGCCCTATTGTTTTGCAATGGCGCTGTGAACCCTCAAAGTATGGGTCTTGGTGGCGGTGTATTCATCACGGTATATACTAAGTAAGTATCCTGCACCACTGCTCTTCTTTTTGGTTTTTTATTGTGGCTTCTTTAATGGTTCTCATGGCTGTCCTTGCAATTCGTAGCCACTGCCTTTATCCTTTAGAGTGTTTTCATAGATTGGTAGTTTAGATATTGATTGACTTCTGATGCAACCGCTTAAGCTGTTCAGTGTACAGTCAGACCTTGATATAACAAATCTACATTTCTTGAAGTCCTTGAAATCCTTTATGTAATGAATTATTTTTATCTCCCACCTTTAGTTGCATTGAATTGCATTCATTCTTAATTTGCTATTTAATTAACTTTTCATTAACGAAATTAACGAAATTTTATGCTATATCTGAAGAATGTTCTTGGTTCCTCGGTGCTTAATAAACTTGGCAAAGTCTTTTAGAGAGTAACCTATACATATTTTTTAGTGGCGCCAGAATATGGCTTGCAGTATAAAGTCTGCAAAAGGTTATGCAAGTCCACGTCCCAGATGAAGTACTTCCACATGAAACATTCAAGCGGTGTGCTCACCCGAAAAGTTTAACATGCCCAAGTTCCAGCTGAATTCATTCTATGCATTCAGCATACTGCTGATTAAATAAACTTACAATTTTGAGCACAGCAATGACTGACAAACATTGGAGTACGATTTATAACCGAGGCTGATCGCAATGGGCGTCTTCAGCTGCTTTCTTGACAGCGTATGTGAAGTCGTGTTGTTCTCACACGTGTTTTGCACTTTCAGTAGTCTGCAACACTTCCGCTATCACTTCATAGTGCAGGACCGCTTCAAGTGCTTATCGCCCACAGAAATTAAAGCACCATGTTGCCGTCACCATGTTTGCCCAACAATATACACACCGAAAGCAAGCATGGTCAGCAGTAAAGTGGGCACATAGGAGTTACACAGCACACAATCGCACGCCAAACATGCGTGCATGTATGGTAAAGAATGCTTGCCCCCTCAACATGAGTTTAGTTCGCGATGCAAAGCACACTGTCAATCGCTCCACTTTCTTATGTGGCTGCCCCACTTTGGCAAGCTTTCTAATGAGATGCCCGACTGCTATATATAGCACTGAGGTTATACCACACTGTTTAGATATAGAAACGTCACATTGACGAAATCTGCGGTACAACGAATTTGTGCTGCAAGTGTCACTTTGTTATATCGATGTTTGACTATGTTAACTTCACTGAACTGTTCAAGAGGAGCGCATTGGCTGCTAAATCCTAAAATCATAAAGAGGTAATCAATTGCAGTGGTGTACTGACTGTATGTAATGCAATGTTTTGGGACTTGCTCTAGCTCACTTGGTCCTCTTATGTCACTATCCAATGCGAGGACCAGACTGGCAGTCAGCAAATGACCAAGCATGTGAAAGATAACATCAAAATGCTTTACTGTACTTGCTGTAATGAAAGGGAAGGGGTCAAGGGCTTGTTTGTTTATTTGAAATAAGTTAATGAACCAACAAACTTTGAAGCCTGGGAAAGCACAGGGGGAGTTATTAAAGTTCTTAATTGTGGTACTGTAATTGTGGAGTAAGTAGAAAGGAATTAAAGCGGACAAAAAGACAAACTTGCCTTCAGTGGGAACCGAACCCACGACCTTCGGGTAATGCGTCCGATGCTCTACCGCAGAGCTACGAAGGCAGTCGTCCCTCCAATCACTTTATTGGGTATTCATGCATACGCAATCGTGGGAGTGTTAAGCAGCACCACTAGTAGCCATGGCGGCGCGTGTGAAACACACTTTTTGCCGAGAGGCATCACGTAGAACGTGATCTTATGAAGAGATGGCTGCTACCCAATAAACCCTTGCATGCTATCTAAAGGCACCAAGTCTGCTGCAATGAGACCCAAGCTATGAAATAACAAAAGGGGTCAAGGGCTCATTTATTTGTTAGAAACAAGTTAATTAACCAACAAACATTGAAGCCTATAGTATTGTAACTGTGGAGTAAGTAGAGAGGAATTAAAGTGGACGAAAATACAAACCCATCATGTTTGTTGGTTCATTAACTTGTCTCTACTACCTTCATAGCTCAGCTGTAGAGCATTGGACGCGTTATCCGAAGGTCATGGGTTGAGTTCCCACCAAGGCAGGTTTGTATTTTTGTTTACTTTAATTCCTTTCTACTTATTCTACAGTTGCAGTACCACCATTAAGAACTTTCCCTGGCTTCAATGTTTGTTGGTTCACTAACTTGTTACTGTGCTTGCTGTGTCATGAAGTCATGGCAAATAATGGCCTGCAGGAAAGAAAATTGAAATTGGCTGTATTAAAGCAATGGTAGTTATATAAAGGAACTGCATCTTTCTAAAAGCATTGCTAGTGCTCTGCATGCACTGCTGACCACTTCTGACCGCTGTTCTTTGTATTTTGTTTAGACTGTGCATCCAGTTCAAGCCCATGGCATCTTCATCGCATCACACTGTCAATTAATCTCTCATTGATAGGTGTAGCTGCTTTACAATGTTACTGTTATGCCACTCTCTGGCTTGAGTATTTTTTACGCTGTTTTGAGGCCTCAAAGCTACGTTCATCATTGAAATTATTGGTCGACAAATCGTCAGTGTTCCTTTAAAGGAGCACTCGCACAAATAACAGACATTTTGTGTTGTTGCTCCAATCAAAAGCACTAGTGTTGAGAACCCGGAATAGTATTGTAATGCTTCGGAATGTAATGAATACATTTTTAGCTTAGGTTTCATAGTGACATGGCAACACAGTCTAATGTAGGCATAACTCAAAGGGGGGCCAGAAACTCTGCGAGCTGCTGTCATTTGCACATGGTGGATGTATACAAAGATGATTTCGCTGCTTTCCAGTGGTTTAGGGACTCCGACAGCAATTTTGGCAATTATTAGGTGACTGTGTTCATACCTCATGGTGCTGCCCATTGCACTAGGGATGACTTGCAGATGCCAGGCAATGAAAACAAGTTATATTCTTTATTCATTTTTCCTGGCTCCCATGTGGGGAAAGCATTAGCAATGCATGTCAAGAAACCGAGCAATGTCCGCAAAACCGTGTCGGTACACCTTTAAGCTACAAAACTCATAGCATGTGTTTTTCTAGTTATAGTCGATGTTCACTCCCTCATATTGTTTGCACACGGGTAGGCAAACAAGTCCATATATGTGGCTTCATATCCACTTGTTCACATCCTCAAGCTACAGCTCTCATCTTAAGCTAGGCTTTGCGAATTAAATTTAAATAGCTTATACGGCATGTGTTCTGCTAACGCATTACATAGTTGCATCTCCCACTTTTTGAAGCTGTTTAACTGCTGCCAAAATAGCCCAGGTTAACCTCCCCGCCTTTCCTATTCCTCTCTCCTCCTCCTCCTGTGTGCAGCAGCTCTTTTCTGCATAATAGCTGCATAATTGGTTAAAGACAGCTTTATTGTACATTTGCTACACTGCATTGTTGAGAATATCTTTAATAACTTTGCTGGTCTTTTCTCTGGTTATTACAGTGCTACTGGAATAGCAGAGGTCATCGATGGCAGAGAGGCAGCCCCAGCAGCTGCCACACCACAAATGTTCATTGGGAACACTTCACTTCTTTCATCAGGCAAGCAAATATAGCCTTTTTTTAGCCAGGTATTATATAATGAAATGTGTTGTTTTCCACCTGTTGCTTATATGAATTGCTTCTCTTGTCTGGTACATTTGACGTTAACATTTATACTAGCAGTGTGGATGGTAAATTCAGTGCAGCTTGAGTGTAACTCTCTATTACTTTTTTATAGTACTTAATTTAATTTTGTTCATTAGTTGCTGTCAGATAAAACTCCTAAGCTCACCCATATGACGTTCATGGCTTTACTGAGGGCCCCGGCTATCCAGAATCGCTGATACTATGACTAGTGCAATTTATTCAGCATGTTTCGGTGCCGACACTTTACATGTTACTGCGGTAGGCTGACCTATTCACTTTATGCCGCTATGATGCCTGTGCCATTGGGCATGTCCAGGAATTCAAGCTGCAAATTTGCCTCTTCATGTCTTGCTGATGAGTTGTAGTTACTCACAAGGAACAGCAGCAGCCCCTTCCAATGTGCCCGCAGAATCAACTTTGTTAAAATGTTGCGTTACTGCTTTACTTCTCCCAATTGCGATGGCATGTGCCCTGAGTAGTATAAACAACCCAAATTCCCTCACATTTTTTTGCACCACACTAGTAACTGAGGGACCCACTGTTTGTGGAAAGCTCTTCATACAGTAATGAGGGTGTTTGTATCTTGAAAAAGGAGGATATTTCTGCTAGTTCTAATATTTTGGCACTTGAGTTTAGGCAAAAGAACAACACATTAAAGCAAGCAGCAAGTTCTGTTACTTATTCATTGTCTTACGTTGTTGCATCCTTCTCTGATCCCACTATTCGCACTATCTGCCATGATCAGTATGGGCTAACAACTTAGTTACAATGTAGCCAAAGAGACAACATAGAGACAATAAGTGACCTCTAAAGAATTTGCAGCCAACTTAGCGCATTCTCAGCTATGTCTTGCAGTATAATGTAATAAGGGCTGAAAGTGCAAAGTGAAATCTCTTTTTTCCAGCACTATTTTGAGTCTGATTTTTGGCTTCCTAAAAAGTAGCCACACACAAATTTTGGCCACACATATTATTCAAACTGGAGTGCATACAGCAAGATGTGCTGTTGCATCATTGGTACTACCTTTTACTGTGTCAAGCTCTCCTGCTGTACTTTGGTGGGCTCGTTGGAGCTCTGTCACAATTGCACTTTCATCAATAGTTTTACACTTATATATGCATAATGAGTTAGTGGGCCTGCTTGTTCTAATAATTGTGACAGCCAATTATTTCTTTCTTTCTATGTTGACTGAATTGTATGGTTAAATACTATCGTTAATAAGTGATTTTGTGAGACAGTTATCGAGCAGGACAACCACCCGATTTCTGCCAGGAGCACCAGCATGCTTACTCCATTGCTGCAAAGTCATTCTCATCATCATGTGGAGAATAAATAGAAATAACCTGTGTAATATTTCATGTACTAATTACTCTGGTGTCTTGCTTTAGTTTTGCTTGGTCACGAATAAGTTAGTGCTTAAGGGCACACATTTGGGCTGGTTGGTTCATGATTGCAAGAAGACGAAAACAGCGCAGGACAAGGAAGAGCACAGACACGGGCGCTGTGTCTGGTGCAGCGCCCGTGTCTGTGCTCTTCCTTGTCCTGTGTCCTGCGCTGTTTTCGTCTTCTTGCAAGTTAGTGCTTGCCATACTCTTTTTATAGATTTCTTTTGCGGTTTCAGAATTGTTCTCCAAACAAGTTATTCTGTGTTGCATTATTTACTATGCTCCCATTGCGAATCCTTCCACCATCCACACGTAGTTGTGCTCAGTTGAGATAATGTGGCATGTCATAATTTCTTGGGATACAGGTCCCCTGTCTGTCGCTGTCCCTGGTGAACTGATGGCATACCATGTTGCTCACGGTAAATATGGCAAACTTCCCTGGTCAGAACTGGTTGAGCCAACGATACAGCTCTGCAGGAATGGTTTTCCTGTTGGTAAACACCTGGGCAGGAAGCTTCAAGAGAAACGGGACAGCATCATTGCAGAGCCTTCCATGAGGTAGGCCAATTACAGGAGAACCTCGTTATAATGAACCGGAATATAACGAACTATTGGATATAACGAAGCAATCGCAATTCTCCTTGAAATTCCCATAGATGACACGGATATTGGCTATACTGAACTAATAGTTATAACAAAGTAATCATGGCTCCCCCTTCAACTTCATTATATAACGAGGTTTCACTGCCTTTTAATGAGCAGGCACTAAAGTGATGAATGGTTCAGTCCTTACTCATTACAATTAACATCCAGAACTCTCACAGCTCCACATTGGGGGAAAAAGAAAACTAGAACATCTTTTTTATTTCTGTTCATGGAGAATAATATGTACAGCACATCTATAATATTACTTGAGCTAAACAGAATTGGTATAGTCACAAATTAGCAGTTCATCACTTATTTCAAAAAGAACACTTCGTGAAGAGTATTAAAATGCTACTGTTGGTTGCATGCTACATTTTCATGGCTTAAGTCAGGATATTGAGGTATCGAACTTTGGAGTTAGTGCAGCTTCTATGACACTTGGGGCATCACAGAGTTAAAACCTCTGAACACTTCGAGCATATGGCTCAGCTAAGCAAACTGTCATTGAAAGGCAAACTTATACCTTGCTGTTCTATGTGCTGGTGGTCAAGACATTAAAACAAACCTCTCCATGAAAAAATTAAGTGGATCCTGAAAAAGAGCATACCTGATACGCTGTATTGTACTTTAAAACTTCTGAGAGGGCATACTTTTTGTTTATTTTAAACATTTGTTCTTTTTGTGAAGGGCGGCATTCTTCAACAATGAGACAGACGATGTTTTCAAGGAAGGGGAGATCCTTAGGCGGCCTTCGTTTGCCGACACACTCCAGCTGATTGCTGACAAAGGAGCTGGAGAGTTCTACACTGGGGAGCTTGGAGAAAAGTTTATCCAAGATGTGCAGCAAATGGGTTAGTCAATACTTCTTCTGAGTGGACACTTTTGCATTCTCCTAAGCCTTCTGCTAGGTTGCCTTCCTTCTTTGGATAATTTGAAAGCATGCATAACATTCTGAGAAGCGCTTTCTTTAAACTGGATAATAATTCAAAACTAAACTGTACCTCCCTGGCATTGCTACTGACACCCTGTTTTGGCATTTACGTTTTGCCACTAGATACAATCACAGACCATGAAACTATATTTCATGCATAAATGTCAATTCTACATCATTTATATAAACTGCAGTACACTCAATAGTTTATCCATTTTTTGCAGCCTGCTCTGATTTTCTGTTCGTTGTGGTATGACTTTGATAATTACACTTTGCTGTGTGTACATACAAGGGCACCACTCTCCTTGGTGGTACACTTCACAGAATTTCGTATGGCTTTTTGTGTTGAAAAGTGCTGAGGGTATGACAGTATTTTATACGCATACAATTTTTGGCACAACCTGTACTACTTTAGATGGATTCCCAGCAAGTTTTCTTGTGTGAAATAACTAAGAAAAGTGGCTGTGAGAACCCTACAAAAAACATTTTTTGGCTGCTGCCGATGTGACGCTGACTGGCAACCGTTGGAAGACCCAAGAATGAGTGTATTCGAATAACTTGATTACTTTGCATTTATGACAGAAGTAATTTTTGTGCAAAGCACCTGAAGTACACAAAATAAATTGCTGCAGAATCAACTGCAAAGGGTTAATCTTACCTTGCCATGTGCTGACATTCTCATTAATCTCGCACCGTCGAAATTCTGCAGCTATGACACTTTGCTGTTGCAGTCTCGGTTGTGTGTACAATTCCTGGTTCCAGTGATGATTGAATGTTGATTAGGACAGAATGTGAAGACTCTCATGTACTTATATTTAGGTACACAATATTAAAAAATGGCATGCCATGCAAGTTCTTCCATCTATTGTGAAGTTTTGGGATGCTGCAACCTACCTTTTTCCTTCCTGCTTCCCAACGAAGGCTGAGAGTGACGATGAATAACTGAATGTTTGAACAGGTGAAGATCATGAGCAGCAACTTATTGGTATGCTTGAAACAATCAGTGTATCAGTCATTTTTGGCCTGTGTGATTTTACTGCGCCATAATTATGGGCCAACAAAGATAAAGGTAGGTCTGTGCACTGGGTGATGTAAATGACAAGCGTGAGCTATGGAAGTAGAAAAACACTGCTTGGTTTCTAAATCAAGTGTGTAGATCAAATTGAAATAGTCGCTAGGAATCTGGGCCAGCCAAGGCATGATTCAAATCCCAACCGTTTATTGCTCTGAGTTGTCACAGTAAGGAAGGCGATAGCAGCAGATTCAATCAACCGTGAGGAAATTTTGAAGGTGCAGTTTATGTAACTGGAATCTTTGTCTTGCACTGATGCCCTGCACTGAATTTTCAATTAACTGATGATAGAAAATTTAGTTCTCCTGTTTTGCAATCTCTTTAGGTGGCCTCATGACAGAAGATGACTTGAAATCTTACCAGGCACATGTGAAACCAGCCACAAAATACACCCTCCTCGGGGAGCACGTCATGTACAGTGTACCCCCACCTGGCAGTGGACCAGTTCTGTCCCTTGCTCTGGGCATCCTATCTGGCTATGGGTACAGTGGAAGCAATGCGACACGCAATGCAGATGATGCTGCTCTCATGTACCATCGCATTGTAGAGGCCTTGAAATTTGCTTACGCAAAGAGGACCTATCTTGGAGATGAAGCTTTCGTCAACACAACTGATGTAAGTTGGGCACATCGAACACTCTTTCATTTGCACCATATTGTTGGGAGAAGGTACTCTAAATGCTGCTAGTGAGCTTAGGGTCAGTCATAATTAAGCCTCTTTTTTCATTCAGTGATAAAGAAGGGAAATCATTACTCTACTTCTGTTAATCACGCAGGAAATACATGAAGGCAAAAGACAAAGCTAGGGAAGCATAAGGTAAACAGGTGCTACTAGTTATTTTCTCTAAATGAAATGTAGGAATTACAAAGTAAAGAGAGAGGACAGTGGTGACGAAAAAACTCGATGCTGGTGGAATATTAGGTGTTACAGGGCTGTCATTCAAGCGTCACTGGTGTGAAGTCTGCAAGTGGAATGACAGCAGCTTCGGTCATTCCGTACGCAAGCAGGCACAGTGAAAGGATCGGAGTCGTGTTTGGGAAAACAAAACACAGTTTAATCTAGATTGGTAAGGTAGCACAAAGAATACAAGGCAAACAACACTTCAATCTAACTGACAATTAAGCACTTAACAGCGATCAAGGAGCTTTACAAAATACTAGCATGGGAATTCAATGGTCTCATGAGGTCTTATATGCATGGGGGATTTCACGGGGAATTTGATTTACTTCATTATGTCCATTATTTTGTTATATCCCGTTACATTGTAATGAGGTTCAAGTGTGTGTGTGTATATATATTATACTGCAAATGTATGCAGAAATTTCTCATATTCCATATTTTTTTGTGCTGCTGTGGATTTTCTCCTCATATAGATTGTGGCACTGATGTTGTCAAGGGACTATGCTAATTCCCTGAGGTCCAAAATTTCTGACTTTGAAACGCATGAACCCAGCTTTTATGAACCAGCATCCAATGTCAAGGAGGACAAGGGAACGGCACATGTCAATGTGCTGGCACCAAATGGTGATGCTGTCTCAGCCACCAGCACAGTGAACAGATAGTAAGTGCACTGTTTGAATCTTGTGTCCCATTCATATATTAGAATGCGTACAAGTGAATGTGATGTGTCTGTTAACCGTACAAAGCTTACCCCTGCTCCCCCCCCTCCCTAAAAAAAGTTCCATATGATAAAAACTAAAACTAACCTTTGTTTTTAATGTATTTTAAGTCGTAGAGAGTTAATTCATACAAAGAATGAGGTATTTGAGTAAAACATTAAAGATATTGCAATTACTGTCTCATTGGTTGGTAAGAAGTTCACAACAGTAGCCACCAAAAGCCTCACGTTAACTTTCCAATAGTGACATTATAATTGATATTATACTCTACCCTGCATAGCAAGGTTGACTCAGCATAAAAACTAGGATCTTGTCATTTTTTCAAATTGAGTAATCAATTCAGAGTTAGGGAAGGTAGGTCATTGATTTTAAGCATTACAAAATTCTCACAAAATTTTCTGTTGTCAGATGTGCTTGAGTACAAGTACTTTTCTGTTGTTAGATATGCTTGTGCACAGGTACCAATTTCAAGAACGTTTATCAAACCATTTCTGTTACAGTCACAACTGAAACTAGTGTGTTGTCATTCTTAAAAGTTATTGACTTACATATTTCATGGCCTCAGGCTTTGCTGAAAGCTGATATTATACAATTTCCACCTGGTATAAGTGTTTGCTTACATCACATCTAAACTGATGAAGTGGACAACTTATAATCATTAGTGAACTTCTTAAATGAGGGAGTATACATTTTTAAATTTCCTTTAACAAAGTAGGCCCTTCACCTCCCTAGTTTTCAGTCTTAATAGCACAGACCACATAAAGGGTTGGAAGATCCTCGTCATTGATTCAGTTAAAATGTGTTGCTGCAGTTGACTGAAAGCTATAGTGAAGCCAGCTTTTATTTTTTTATGTATTCTGTTGCATTTTGTGGGCCCACTTTGCTTTTTCTGTGACATTTCTGACGTTATCTATGTAGCTTTGGAGCAATGCTGATTTCTCCAACAACGGGCATAGTCTTGAACAGTGGCATGGATGATTTCTCTGTGGAGAACGCTACAAACAGTTTTGGCCTCGAGTGGTCAACAGCCAACCTCATTGCTCCAGGCAAACGGCCACTGTCTTCAATGTGCCCCACCATTGTCACAGACTCCTCTGGCTCCGTGCACACTGTCATCGGTGGAGCTGGTGGCTCTCGTATCACCAGTGGCACAGCTCAGGTAAGTTCGCCATTGCAATTACTCCCTCCAGGGTCAGATTCTGTGTGAATTCTGCTGCTTATAGCTTAATTATATTTGTTAGTTTTATTGGGACTGCAGCCCTGATATTGCATATCTATCACAGTTGCAGCTTTCAGAAGCTCCTCCCTGCCACTTATTACTCACTGCCATAGTTATTGCAAAGGATACTAAATTCTCCAGACTAATTTAACTTATGTAGCAATTTTTTTATGAATGGAATAAGATCACACTAACAGACGTTGCAAAAGTTATTTTCATTTAAACAACTTATTAGACAATTAAAAAGTAAGCCTCGATCCTTTGCTAAATATTTAACTCTCACATTAGGGAAATGATTGTGTGTAGTAGATGCTGGTCCTTTAGTTGATTTGGGTACTTCTGAAAATAGCTTTCTGGTGCAATTTTCTGCATATCTAGTACCCACACCTCATGGTGGCACAGAAGGTTGATTCAAGAGATACAGACCTGCATTTTTTTTTTTTTTGTATCAAGCCCGTTTCTTGAATAAGCAACCCATGTGGTTTGCAAGCAGTCATTATTCTTGATTGTTTTTCCTTTGCAAATCTTTTAAAATATGGTTTCGAGCATGGCACTATGTTGAACTATGTTGAACTATGTTGCACTAATTTAGGAAATTTATAGACCACTTTCAGCAGCTGGTTCATTCAGTCAAATCTATCTAGGTGGCAGCATCATGGCCGCAGTGGCTGTGGCCTTGGGCGTGAAACGGGCGGTGCGAACTGTGCGGGCATGGGTGGGAAGAACCATTCCGCCACAGGCAAAGCATAGCAAGCAACATCTCGTTAGCGCTGTTTGCCGAACCCTGTTTGCTGCCGAGCGACGTGTAACGGTGTCGTGAACCGCAGTGAGATATAGCGGAAAAGTTTGTGCTGTGGTCACGTGTAACACCAGCGAGCATGACGCCAGCGGCGCAACTAAAGCGGTGATGCTGAAGGGGAAGCAAGGGTGGCAGGGGGAAGGCCACTAACCTTTTGCGACATGCATTATATCACGTGCCCTTCATAAATATGTGAAGTTTACATATTCTGATGTCAAGGGTTCCGTGACTCCACTCAAAGCAAGTGGAAGTGCAACAAAAACTGTCTGTGCATCTTAGAGTGAATTATGTTAATTGCAGTAATATGAAATGTCTAGTTATTATGCTGTCAGTCATGCTACATTCCTTCATAAAACAAATGCAACATACCCCTCTAATAACGTCCACCGGTTACGAGTTGTCTGTTCACTGGTAAGACTGCTACAAGAAAAAAATATTTAAAATTAGAAATTTGTTCTGAAACGCCCACGTGCCATGTTCCACGTCCCGCTAAACGCAACACTCCCCTCACTGAAGCGACATTGTGTAGCAAAAATTTTGACAAACAGCTTCTATATAGCAGCATTGAATAAGAGGAATGTTTACTTTACCATATGCTCACCATTCACGGTATCTTCCTTGATGCTATTGCCCAGAAACGGCGAAAGTAAGTCATTTGTACAAACGAGGACATAGTGTCACAAAGGGCTAAGGTAACGTGATCTGTGAAAAACCGTCTATAATAATGAACCTATTTTGTGTCTCTCTTTTATGCTTGGAAATAAAGCACCAATACAAACAATGTTTCATTTCCTGGTATTGAACTGAGACGTGGTGGGGTCAAAAGCCGCTACGCACCTTCCATCACAAAATAAACATACAGGCTACATCATCTGTGGCTAAAGCAAGCTTTCTTAATAGGAGTGTTCTCAGTGGCACTAAGCTGCATATGTCGCTTTAGTGAGCAAGGAAGCATGTTACCATCAGACTTCACAGTAAGAGCACAATTTCTTTTCTACTGCTTGCACAACATTGTTGCGTAGAAGATTATTAACTGATCTCTCTGTTTTGAAGCTGGAGCTAATAAGGAGGCAGTGACCACTGTTATCATATCACTTTCTATTGCCTACAATTGGCACATTCATATTGTTTTTATTCAAGTTCATAGCTGAGAATATCATTCTTTGCTGGCTTGAAGACTAGTGTTGTGAATCACCACTATGAGATTACTTATGCTTTGCTATCTGGCTTTCTGAAGCAGCCTAAGTAGAACACCTGTATATGAATATAAGTACTTTCCTTTTATTAATACAAGCTGGGATGTAAGAATACTTTTGTATATAACATTGCAATGCGCTTCTAACATCTCACTATTGCTTTCACGCTGCCCATTCTTTTGGTGAGTTGTTATGTGTATTACATTTATTTCTCTTGATAAGCACTATCTTATACTCCTGATCTATAATTATTACAATGCTGCAGATTCTTTACACATTTATTCAAGTGGTGTTGCACACTGCTTGGCTATCTTTCTCCCTCGAGTTATTTTCTTTAAATCAGCGGGAAGTGTTGATTTGTGGAAGAATTTTTTGTATTGTATTTCTATAATTTTTGTATATTTTATTTCTGTACTGTTGTTGTAACCTATCAGTCTTGTCTTTAGCAGTGAGGCCACTAGGATTAATTATCTGCATACAAGTTAAAGCATAGCTTTGCTTTGTTGTTTGGTGTGAATGTTTATTGGCTTCTGCAAAATGCCTCACCTTATCCTACAGGTTTTGTTCAAGACACTTTACCTGGATGAGACAATCAAACAAGCCGTTGATGACCTTCGTATTCATCACCAGCTTTATCCAAACCACATTTTCTATGAGAAGTCTTTCCCTCCAGTACGTATAACGGTTATTCATTCTTTAAGAAATTTTTGGTACCATCTGTTGACAGCTATTGGCAGCTACTGCATCACTGTACATATAGATTGAACTAAGGACATATTGGTATACCTTTATGTTGAAAAATTATAGCAGTAAGTGAATGCCAGATGCAGTACTCTAGCTTGTTTTCAACTGAGTGAAGAATGGCTTCGTTGTTATATATAAGGATTATCTATTTTTATGAACTGTGACGTCTAATTGTATGCTGGCACTTGCAGTAAATTCACTTCTGTCATGGGTTGTAGCAGAATCAGAATCAGCTGCTATTTAAGTAGTACAAAAGATTATATAATATTACTGTGAAAGAGGTACCTAAGGAAGACTGCAACAGGACCGCCTTTTCAAAATATGCAAGAAAAAACACAGGTTAGACCACTACAAAACATATATATTGACACGTGCGGTTGTTTTCGTGAACGCCGTTATCACCTTCTGTGAATCGCGAGCTTGCTTTGATTGTTTGCGGCGAGCGCAGTTATCACTTTCTATTATGCCAACGCAAGCCACGTTTATCTTGCATGTCACTTCGGGAAGCATGTTGACAATTCCTGAAACTTTGCATGCTGACGCGCACACTTGAGTAACTTCTGGCATTCCAGAGATAATGCGAGAACGCGTTAAGCCATGTGTATAAAAGCCGACGCACTGTGCCGCTTGTCAGTCTTTCCGTCGACCGACGACTGTTCACGCCGCTGTTGCTGTGAATTGTGATTGGCCTTGTTTTGCTGGGCACAAGTTCACCCAATAAACAGTACGCCTGACGTCACCTTGAGTCAATCAACTTCGTCTCGAGTGCTGCAAGTGTCATGACCACGTGACAATATGCATGAAAAGGGTATAAACAAATAAATGTTCTGAAGTTAAAACGAACTAATTAGACTAAAAGAGATAAGAACACATTGAAAGTGCAATTGAGTATAGGCTAAACATCATTAAAAGAATATAATCATAATAGGGTGTTCCTTGAATTTGCGGATTTTTAGCATTTTTATTTCCAAGGGAATTGTATTCCGGAATGTGATTGATTAGAAAGCACTTTGCTTAATTACCATAAGGAGTCAGTAGGTGCAGTACAAACTCTTGGTGGGAAAGCAAAGTTATGCTGATATAAACGAATGGATGCATTGTTTGGGTAGTATTAAGTTGCAGCTCCACAAATAACAGCAGAGGTCCGTTCTGCATACCGATGTTTTCTTTTTTTTTTTTTTTTCATGTCGGTGTAGAGGTTGAAAGGCGGCCACTCTGCCTGAGCAGTCCCATTCACCTTTCCAGCTGTAACACTAATAAGTTGTGAGGCCCATATTGAAGTTATTAAGGAGTAGTAGTACTAAATTTCTTTAGACTATTGGTGCACTCTTTTGATAGTTTTTACTTGTTTGGCAGGAAAAGGAGCCTCAGTGCAACATCAGTTATAACAATGAAGAGCTGCTGCGCTATCACCTTTTATATGTTTTTATGGAGAACTAACCCTATTAGTACAGTGCCCCCATATTGCGCTTTTGGTTGTATCAATGAACTCTGGCTCGTGAATGTAGCCTGTGTTTTTGCAGAGTTTAATGGTATACACATGCTAAATCCTTAAAAAAAGAGAAATTCCAGCCACCATGCACTTGCTCCTCCCCTCTACAAAAGGCCACATTACTGCCATGCAGTAAAAACTGGTTTTTCATGGAGGGCCAGTCTGCCAGTTCTTCCATTATTGAAACAATACTGAAATAGAAATACTACCATTTTTCAAACCGCTTAGCATATATTTCTCTGAAACTAGTTATGGGATTGACAACTGAATCACTTCGTTAGTAAATTGTCTGGAGCTACTGTGTCGTCATTCTAACTATCTTCCAACATCCATCAGTATGCTTTTATATAATTCAATCAAAAGGACAGAAAGTTGAGCGAGTTGGTAAGGGTCCATAGTGAAAAGAACAGGCATGCAAAACACGGACAAAAGGGGAAAGAAGTGGACAACACGAACACAGACTATCAACTGAAGCAGAGCACAGAGGCGAAAAAGAAAGAAGACACACAACTTGTCTGTGCATGCTCAGGAAAGGTAGCGCCACCTGTCAAATGGTTATGCGTGCCGTGCCGGTCTATGCGATAGACAACTGCTAAGGCATTCTATCTCTTAATAATTTAATGTTTCTTTATTTCAATACGGAATCCTAGTCTAGGGGACAGCTTCGGCAGAAAACATTCACAAACTGATTGTATTGTAAAAGAGAGCAGTACGCCTTGTCTCCAGGGTGCCATATCTTTTCCATACTGCTCCTTTATTTACAAAGCTTAGAACTATAAGAATTGAATCTTTGTACACGTATAAGCTTTGTTGCATCTATAAAATTTGAAAAATTAGGAATGATAACGTTATCATTCTTAATTCCTTACAGCAACATAATTTATAAATTATGTCAATTAGAACCTTGGATTGTTAACACAAACAGAACCAAGTACAGTGACCAAATTCTCTTTTGTTTGCCAACTGCTCTAAATCAATTATTCAACGAAATTGGTCTCAGTGTAGCTATTCTGTTGCTATAAAAGCTAAGCAACATATTTATGTGATTGCTTTCGCTGCCATAAGTTCATGTGCTTTTTCTTTTCCTGTCTTCATCACTACAGCTTTTTCCCAGTTCAAATGTGCAAAAATGTTTGCACGATAAGTCTGTTCATTAATCATAACTGCGGTTGCTCACTCTCTTTGTTAGATTGCGTGTTATGTATACCGTGTGCTTCTGTTTGACCTCTGTGAAGCTGCCCATTGTATGTGGTGGCCGGATTCCTCTCAAGCTGCCAAATGCAGCTTTTTCACTTGGGTCATCCTTGCAACATTGTTGTTGCAAAAAAACTCACTTCAGTTTAATTCAATTCTTCCATCCTCCCTTAGGAGCCCGGTCTTTAAAGGGCCCCTAAACCACCCCCGACATTTTTTTGAACATTTCAAGTTAACACGCGCATCAAGTTGAAAATGCCGTTACGATGAACAATGCGGCAGCGCTACGCGCCGCGGCCGTGCCGCGCCACAAACTTGAAAAACATTCCCGTGCGCCTCGCCGGCCATTTCCGGCATGCCAAAGTTAGCCATGACAACATTGTGGTTTTTGGTGACGTCAGAAGAGTCCGAGCTACGCTGATTGGTCAAAGGAGAGCATCGACTTCCGGTTAGTCTGCTGGCAAATGCACGCGCTCCCTGCCTGTTTGTTTTCCTCGTCGTGTGTCGTTCGTGTGGTGTTCGCGTGTGAATTCGCAAATGCACTATGCTACGCAAGTGCGAGTGAGGTACAGCCGACTAGAAACTGCAGCAACTGTCAGAACACGACGGATAGCGCTAACATAGAGCGTTGGCACAGCACCAACAGAACACTTGCGCGAACGCGGGAGCCCGGCGGAGGCGCGTCAACCGGATGCGCGTTATCGGCAATGTATGTCACATGACATTCGGAGGAGCACTCGGCGAGGAGGTGGCACCGGGAAGCGGCCGGTGGGCGCAGGAGAGAGCGAAACAAGCAAGCGCCGCGTTTTGATAATCAAACGCGTGTAACTCTGCTATTTCGGCACCGTTTCGAAAAATTCATGCGGCTGCGTGTTTGTTGCGGACACCGGTATAAAAGCAACACCACAACTAAATTTCGACCTCTTGGTGGTTTAGGGGCCCTTTAAAAGAAAATAACAATGGACAGTGGTTCCAAAGCTTGCCGGCCTTGAGGAACCCAGACTAGCTTTCCCGAAAGGGCCTCAATGCCCCCTCTGGCTACTGAAGTAGAGGGCGGGGATTAAAGTAGCACTTCTGCAGGGAAGAGAGAGAGAGAGGAGGGGGAGGGGGGTGCATTTCTGTGCGGCTTTTGTTTCACTTATTGTTCCTTAAAAGGCAAGCAAGGATTTTGCCTATATCTTCCGTGTAATTCTGCTACAATGCGAGGTACCATAAATGGTGTCCGTTAAACTGAAGTGTCCTACAGCTTTCAGGCAAGTCCAGACCAGCTGGACGTCTGGCAGGACTGCAGTCTAGGAACGCAAGTACAGCTGCAGAATGATCCTTTAGAAGTCAACTTCAAAATTCTACACCATTGTTATAGTGTGAGGACACATTGTGGAGAGAGGCTATTTCCTGCCCCCCCCCCCCACACACACACGCACACAAATTTAAGCTGCTATTTTTCATGCAGGTGGTTTGTAACAATTATCGGTTATAGCAACAGAATTTCCATGCCACCTCAATAATATAGGTGGGCTAGACTGCATTCTGTCTGTTCTTGTACAGGGAAGGCTTTTGAAAACTTCTCAGTTGGGTGTTTTCTAGTAATTTACTTAATGTAGTCCTATACTTGTAAATGAGCAATTATACCAGTGTATGGGCTGTCAAAATCCACTCAGGCAGGGTGACATGGTGCTGGAATTAGCTATGGGCAGCCACCAGTCATATTTCTCTTTGCATCTTCTCTGCCTCATGCAACTTACTCCCGTCATTCAAGGTGTACGACTGCTATTGGTCTAGAACACACTCATTAGAATAAATCATGATTTGCGATCGGGACCGAGAAAATGTGTGTCCTAAACATACATTCATTCAGCATCGGATGTTGACACATTAACTGAAGTTTTGATTTATTGGTTGGATCACTTGATGTTCTGTTGCAGATTATCCTGGACAAACTGCAAGAATTTGGGCACAAGGTCAGGCCAGAAGTGGAGGAGTCTGCATTCCAGGGCATCACGCGGTCAGGAGATGGTGGTGTCCTTGCCAACGTGGACTATAGAAAAGGCGGCAGTATAGCTGGCTACTGATAAATTGTGCATGAAGCCAACCATCAGGCCTGTGGCACTGTAGGGAGACCAGAGAGTCCGTCCTGCTCCTACACATCTATAGGTTGTACTGTTCTCTTCGACGAACCATTCCTGAATTTCACATTCAGTGCTGCACTCACTACCATCTTTTTTAAACACCTTTCGAAGGCACGTGGCAGCTGATCGAGCCTCATGGTTTTTATGTGTATTTAAGATTGTTTTGCCTTTTGAATGTATACAATGAAAGAGAAAAGTAAATTATTTTTTCAGCCACTGACTGGTGTATCAACTTCTTTTCTCAAGTTGTTTTGAAGTCATTTGTAAATGCATTCATTCTATGGCTCGCTTTCTTTAAAAAATGTGTTTAATACCCTATTGTGTGCACTGTAACTGTGTGCAAACACACTTCTTCTAAGACATCCTGTTGGTGCAATGTGCTGCATTGCCATACCATGGCTGCAGTATCAAGCAAGTCCAGTGGTCTTTGTCGTGCACTGTGCTAATATGAAATAGACAAAGAAGTCTTTCTCCTGAATGTTGATTTCTTTGTACCCCCATAACATTGAGTTTAGGTTGATGGCCTGGTTAAATGAAGACGGTGAAGGAGAGTAGAGTACAGGCAAACCATTTATAGTGATAGCAATACAGTGAACTGCAGCTATATATAAAGTACGGTAAGGCCTTAAGTGGCACACCCAGGATTTCTCCCAGGCACAAGAGAAATTTAGGCAAGACAGAGGGAAGGGGGAGTGGGGGGGTGGAAGGGGGGAAGAGAACAAACTTTTTGCATTACGGAATCTTGCTTCATCTGCAACTAAAAGGCAAATTGAATAAGCTAATTAACATAGTCAACTAAGTTTCTCTGCACTTTCTCATTTTAGCCAATCTTGTGGTGCTGACATGCCAGCCAGCTTGCAGCTGCACGAAGCCGTCAATATAAAACTCTATCTGCACCTGAGTATACGTCCTAAATTATTGGAGCAGAGCACACATTAAACATTTCTGCCAGCCTAGCTTTGCCTTGCCTTCATCTCTGTGCTCTCCTGGCTGATCGCCTCGTTCACCTGGTACATATACCAAAATATTTGGGGGGTAGGGTATAAACATGCGACGAATGTGAATGACTGATCTTTACGTCGCTAACATTATGTATTGTCACGTATGTCACAAAGATACTGTAGTCGCGTATTTTTCTGCTCATCACAAAGTGCACAGCCTCTAGGATCAGCCCACATACCAGAAAATCGGCTTTACGAGCTCCGCTTCTAAAACAAGGAAGGAACATTGTTTGTCCTCACTTGAAATCGAAATGTAGACATAACAAGCACACATAAACACATGCAACTTGCAAAGCGGTAGTGGGGTGTCGGCGACCGGCCCTCCAGGTTCCAAGCAAGCATGACACCACAAGGCTACATGCTATCGCAAGGCTACAGTGGCTCCTCCCACACTGTATATAGAGTAAACCTACTGCACGTGCAGTCGCAGTGGTGGTGCTTGTGTTATGTGAATTACGCTCCTAATGTGTGGTAAGCACTATAATTTATTTTTACATACTGCAGCCCAATTGGGGCTATCGCAGGAGTGGGTTTTATACATTTCTCTATACAAACAAATTTTTGCAAACACAAACAAGAAAGAAAAAAGTCAGATAGGCATTAGGAAGCATCGCATGGTTCTAAGCATTGATCTAAGAATTTTTCTAAAGGTAAGCGTCTAATGGAACCTGGTAATAAATTCCATTTTTCAATAGTGTACGGAAAGAAGCTGAACTTGAATAGGTTAGTACGTGGTTAAATTGCGCAAGGTTAAGCTTGTGGCTATTTCGAGTAGGTTGCGTTTTAGCGGGAGACAGTTAGTTAGTTAATGAGTAGCGTGGAGTATTAACGAGGATGTGCAGAAATTTCAGCTGTTCGAGAGCTCGTCGCTCGGACAGAGGTTGTAAGCCTAGCTCATCAAGATGACAGGAAGGAGAGAAGTTCCAGTCATAGCGACAAAAAAGAAAATGGATCGCTTTCTTCTGAACAGATTCCAGTGTGTTAATATCAAACACTTTATAAGGGTTCTGTATGGGACAGGTGTATTCAAGAATGGGGTGGAGGAGCGATTTGTATGTTAGTAATATATTGTTTCACGTGGAGCATCTTTCAATGTACGATTCAAATATCCCAGTATCTTGAAAGCTTTATTGCATGTGTAGTTAATATGCATGGACCAGGACATGGTAGGTGTGAAAATGAGGTCTAGGTACTTGCACTCGGAAGACCCATTCCAGGGAGGCGCCATTAAATGAATAATTGAACAAAGAAGTAGAGCTGCACTTACAGAATGAGAGAGCAACTGCTTTAACAAAGTTTATATTGATTTGCCATTTGTCGCACCATCTGCAAAATAGTGCAAAATAATCATTCAGCTCTTATTAATTACGTGATAGGGTACACAGTCGTCAGCATAAAGGAGAAGAATGAGCAGGCACGTAGTTCGGCAAGTCATTTATGTAAAATAAGAACAAAAGGGTGGCCCCTAGACTGAGCCCTGGGGAACTCCGGACGACACATTCACTATAGCAGAGTTCGAGGAATTGAACAAAACATACTGGCACTGGTTATTTTTTTAAAAAGCTGGCAATCCAGTCAACTAAGGAAGAATTGTTAGGTGTGGCACTTAGCTTCTGGAGAAGTTTAGCATGCGTAACAGTGTAAAATATGTTCGAAAAGTCGATAAAAATTGCATCAATTCAATATCCAGAGTCTAGGGCATGTTAAACATGTAAGAACTCTACAAGCTGAGTTGCTGTGTTGAAACCACGATGGAAACCATGCTGCGCATCACTCAAGATGTTATCCTCTATACACGCTGTAATATGCTTAAAAATTATATGCTCAAGAAGCTTACATGACTCAGACGTTAAAGAAACTTGGCGTAATTTAGTGGTGATTGCTTATTGCCGGATTTATACATGGGAAGAATTTTGGCTAACTTCCAAGATAAGGGAATGGTTGAGGTAGATAACTACTTTTGAAAGATTACTGTCAGAAATCAAATAGTAGTCCAAGCACAATACCTAAGAAGAAGAACGTTAGTAATTCCGTCAGGGCCAGAAAATTTTTGTTTCCTAAGTGCATAAGTAAATTCATAACACCTTTGAGAGACACGGTGATGTCACCGATTGAATCATCTGAGCCATGAAGAAAGGTGGGTACGCCATAGTTATCAGTTGTGAATACCGATTGGAAGTATTCATTGAATGCATTGGCAATAATTAGTGAGTCGCTACAAGGAATGTTATTTATAACAACTGTATTTGTAGTGGCTGAGCCAGGTAAAATAGAAACCTAAAATATTGTAGGGTTGTATTGCATTAATTGGAGCACATTCTTGTGATGACGTGTACATCCATTTAAAAAGAAAGCCTGACAACCAGGAATATGAGGCGCATACATATATGCTATTCCACTGGTAGCATCATACAATGGGGATTAATTGGAGCACATTCTCAGGGTGACGAGTAGGACTGCTTAAAAAGAAAGCTTGACAACCAGGAATACAAGGCACATATATGCGATTGGACTGGTAGCATCATGCATTGCAGACTAATTAGAGCACATTCCTATGATGACGTGTAGGTATGTTTAAAAAGAAAGCTTGACAACCAGGAATATGAGGCACATACATGCCATTCGACTAGTAACATCATGCATTGGAGACTAATTAGAGAACCTTTTCATGACGCCTAGGTCTGTTTAAAAAGAAAACTTGACAGCCAGGAATACAAGACATACACCATTGGACTGGTAGAATCATGCACTGGAGACTAATTAGAGACCTTGATCCTACTAAGTTTGGTTGAATGCAAAACAATTCGTCATAGGCAATTTCCTCGCTGACTGCTTCGTATGACACAAATTCCAACAAAGCAAGTGCTGGAGCTGCAGGATTTTTTATGCTTCCTGTGAGTCTCTCCAAAGGAGAAGTCTGAAAGCTATACCTCCTGAATTGCAATGATGACAACAGAGCCTTTGAAGGTATACATTGCACTGTCCGTGAAAATTAGCGGAGATGTGAAAGGGGAGGAGGACGTTACAACCCTGAAACAACCCTTTGTAGGCGAGCCCCTAGCTTCATTGACACACTGCGCTGCAGTAAACATTTCATGTAGCAATTAAGCTGAGTGTGCTGGCATGTTCAAACAGTCAACCAGAAATGCAATTTGATGACCCTAAGATTGGCTTTCACAGAGCTGGTGGTGAACTATATTGTCATTTCCAGGCTATGAATAACATATATACTCAGAGAATGCAGTGCTGCTTGTTTGTCAGACATCACTACCTGTTTAGCCTGCAAACTTTCTTCCTGCTGATGTACAGTAGGGATGCCAAATAAGTTTGAAGTTTCTGACAATGTATACATTTCTGGCTAGGTATGTACTGATGTTGGAATTGCTGGTAAAATTTCTCTGGACATTTCACTTTGCTAAGACTGGTCGCAACTGAACATCCATATGGTAAATTCAACTGTCTGTGCACAAATTAAAATTCTTTACGTCATGGCAGCTATGCAAATTCTTTTTGCGATGGATGGCAATTTCTGTGGGCCAAACATGTTTTCTTGACGAAACCATTCTGTTAATTTTCATGGAAGGGCAAAGGGTTTTCTAGTTCAGGACGATATCTTCAGTGGTGGTCGTCCCCATCAGGCATATCTGAGGCCACGTTGCGAAGGGCACGCTTTCACTAGCATCTACGTGCAGAAGGATTGATGAATGCAGGGGAGGAGAGCAGCGGTGCATTGCACTAGTGACCGTGACACCTAAGCTCGTAGGGCATATTGCAATAACATGACTTGGTATTTTGTTTGCATGTGCAGATGTGCGCTTAACAAAGCGAGAGCTGTCTTCACAGACACTGTGCCGGTGTCACTCGAAGTTCACTAAAACACCCCGTGACCAGCGATCTACGAAGTGTCTTGTGAGAGGGAATGTGATTGTATAAGGGGAGTGCGTGGCTGGAGGGGAGAGTGCGAGAAAGGCTGCCTGACCTAAAGTGCCTAAAGTTTCAGGAACTTTAGCCTGACCAAAGGAGTATCCTCATGAAAGGGGGGAATTAAAGTCTTCTGAAGATTGCGGGATCGAATCCCGTGGCAGTGGCGGCTGCATTTCCATTGAAGCGAAATGTTGAGGCCCATGTACTGTGCAACGTCAGGTCACGTTAAAGAACCCCAGGTGGTCAAAATTTCTAGAGCTCGCCACCACTACACTCTTAATCGTACCGTGGGTTTACGATGTAAAACCCCATAGAAATCAATCAATAGAATATTTCCAAAAGAAGCAGAGCTGCACGTCGCATAATCCCCTCTGACCTAAAGCTAGTTGTATAGTGGGGCTGAAAAAAAAGATTGCACTAGTATCGACGCAGTGACGTCAGCCTTACTGGTGACGATGATTGTAGTTCACTTAATTAATTAGGAAAGGACGCTAATTTCTGCAGCCCTTGTCAGGAGCACAGCTAAGCGCCGATGGGGGTAAGGGAAATTTAGGGACTGAAAGAGATAGAAAGGCGTGCACTGACAACGCACAGCTATAGTACACAAGCCTCTGGCGTTCTCGCCTCCATCGAAAATGCCAGAGGCCCGTTTACCGTGCGTTGTTATCACCCCAGGTGGTCAAAATTTTCCCGAGCCCTCCACTACGGCGTTTCTCTCCTTTCTCTCTTTCAGTCTCTTTCCCCTACCCCCATGGACGCTTAGCCGTGCTCCCAATAAATTTAGGCTGCAGAAATTAGCGTCCTTTCTTTAACCGAACCACGATCATCATCATCGTAGTGGAGGACTCCAGAAATGTTGACCACGTGGGGTTTAACCACGATAGAGGAGGTCGTTGGTTTAACGTGCACTGACAATGCACAGCTAGTACACGCATATCGTGGGAGAGCCTTCACTGCAGACTTGAGTCGAAATCGGAAGCGATTCATGCTTGTGATACGCGAAAAACCCACAACAACGGAGCGGAGAAACACACAGGACAGCGCTTCTGAATCTACCAGACCACGTTAAATATATATATATCGCGATTCAAAGGCCAAAAAACCGGCCAATGACGGCCGGTCTTAGGTGCGGACCGGCAACCGGCGCGCTGTCTAAAAAGCCGGCCTTGCCGGTCAGATACCAGCATGGAGGAAGGAAAAAACTGAGGAGAGGCCCTACCCTATCCCCATGGAGGAAGGATACCGGGCAGGTGGCAACCATACCTGAAGCTATTCCAAAGGTGCGTCAGGGCAAAGACAAGTCTGCCTTGGGCAGGGCCTGGTCAGGGCCAGTCGGGGCATTGCCTGCTGTGCTGCTGGTCAGGATTGTCAGGATCTTCTGTGCTTTATAATCGCATAATCGCCATGTTACCGAAACCGAAATTCGCTCTCAGACTGTAGCGCCACTAGCGCCACTGCTCTCTGCTGATTTGGCTCGGCTGGCGCGTTCTCTGAATGGCGGGAAACGCTGGGAAGTAGAAGCTTTCGCGACACTGTTCGTAATGATGCGACGTGCGAATACTGGAGGCACAATGAAAGCGAAAAAACAGGTGAAATTTGCTCGTTTACTGCAGCTCCTATCAGTGAATCTCAACGCGTCGTCTTGAACCCCTTCAAATTTATGCGCAAGTTCGCCCGTAATGCGAGCAAACACAGAGCTTTAAATGAACAAATTAAACAGATATAGAGATGCTTTGCCCCTGCTAACGTGACTGCCTGAGGGAAGCTAACTGAGGTCATTAAACAGAAAAAAAAAAGAAGAGGGGGGAGTTTGGTATTATTGACGCCAGCGCGAGTGCTTGGGCGACAGCCACAGCCAGCGTTCCGATTGTGCGAGATGTGGTGCTTGACTGCTGACATAAATTCGCGGCTTCAAACCCAGCAGCGGCGGTCGCACATTGCCATAGAGGCGGAATGCTAGAGGCCCGTGTACTGTGTAATGTCAGCGTACGTTAAAGAACTTCAGGTGGTCAAAACTTCCGGAGCCCGCCACCATGCACGGCCACCGTACTAACTCCGTGGATGCTGAGCCGTGCTTCCTACAAAGGCTGCAGAAGATAGTGTCCGTTCCTTCCCGAATCACAATTGTTGTTTAAATGCTATAAAGCACGTAACAACTAACGACGTGGCACGCCTTGAGTATTTCCTGCACACGCTTAAATTACCTTTTTTTTTTCTTCTTCTTTAATGGTGCTTCGAACTGCTAGAGATCAGTGCTTCATACATATCGTTGAGGAATCACTATGAGGCACGAACTGTAGTTAAATGGTAGTTTTAAAATAGGGTACTAAAAGCTTTGCATTGCCACTGCACATGTGTCACACGCCATTGGGTATGCAGCATGTGTACCCAAACAACCGAAGGCTTGTGTGCCCAATTTTAAAACTCTAATAAAATAAGAAAAGTCGCAATGTGTTGGACACGCGTAGCGACAGCACGCGTGTCCAACACACTGCAACACATTCCAACAATTGTTTTTTGGAATGTATGGAAGCATACAGTGGCAGTCATTACTGAATGGCTCGTTGAAAGACTCCCTTGGTAGCCTACATTTCAGAATACCACCACTAAATTTTATTCACACAGGTCTGGTTCTGCTGCTTCCTCTTAATGTTTTTATAGTAATCAATCAGATGTGCTAGAACACATTTTTAAAGAATGTTGTACAAAAAATCATTTGCAAGGACATTTGAAAACTTCCTTTCGTCAACTTGTACTGGAGTTTGCTGTTACTGTGTTACGTTCCATGGGAGCACTGGCACTCGTTTTGCGCATCAAGAATGTATGTGATGCTGTGCATGATATTATGAACAAATCAAAGCGACTTCTACACTAGTATTATGTGTCCTTTTCTTTAAAAAAACAGAAACATCTCAATAACACCCAATTTTAACATAATTCTTTGAATTGATAATAAACTAATAGAAATTGGACCCATTTGTTATCACCATTCCACAAATAAAGCAGGAGCATCACTCTGATGGTATCTTCATTTGCTTACAAAATATCTTTCTGCTAACAAGATGGTTAGTTGGGCTAGTTGGTACATGTTCATTAAGAAGTGACAGTTTGAAGTGCATGAAGACAAGGACAAAGAAAGTTCACAGGACAGCGCCTTTCTGACCTTTCTTCTTTTTTCTTCTCTTCTACTGCTGCCCGATTCATGGCCAATACACCATAGTAGTTTCAGCCATATCTCCAGACCAAACCAGAGGTCCAAAAGTGGGGTGTTTCCATGTTAAATACCAGGTTTTGCCTAAGTTTGCATGTTCCAGGGTTACTGTGGTGCATTTGTTTTGGCTCATGGGCATCGTTGCATTCTCTGCTTTTCTTCGTGGATGTGACCTGTCTTATGGGCTTGTCTCTATTTGTGACACCGAATGCAGCTAGCAATTTTTATGTAAATAAGAATATATGTTAAGTTGACATGGAGAGTTAGATAATATGAAGCCTGAAATATTTGTGTATGTTAATCAATTCCTCATGCAAACAGGAAAACAAGACCCGAAAAACAGAACTATGACATAAATTATAATGAACAGTCAGTCTTGGCTGCTCCAAAGTTTAGCTATTGAGTTATGGTACTAAGCTTGAGGTTGTGGGTTTGATCCTGTCTGCATCTTATTTTGTTATCAAGTTTATAGAGCTTGCATGTTTAAAGGAAGCTTGTGCACTGTGGTGTAGTACTTGCAAATTACTGTTTACTGTGGTTGTTGTGCTTACTACAGAGAAAAAGACCCCCATTACATGCACCAGAATAGACATAGTGCCATTTGCTTGCTGTGGAAGAGGCCAGCATCTGCCATTATGGTCCATGTACAGGCAAAGCCTGTGGTGAGTGAGCACATGCTGGTGTTCACAAACTGAACAGCTTACATATTGGAACCACTGCACACCAATTGAATCTCGGCACACCTGATCTCTCTGTGCATTGTTGTTTGTCTTCCTGTCTGTCTTGCACCTTGATGTCTTCTGACTTTAAATTTTCTATATATTTCAGACATCGGTATGCAAAGGCCAAAGACTGCTTTCTGGCTATTTCAATAAGGTAAGAATGGTTTCTTGTGGACTTATAAGGATCATCAGTGAAGTTTTTGCGTAATTGTTGCATGATTACAAGGACAACAGCATATTTAACAACTTGTTGCAGATGCTTGACCACATATACATATATTTTCCAATCCTCTTTTTCTTTTTTTTCTTTTTTAGAACTTGAAACAGTCCACTTGGAGTGAAGCAAACATTGAGAGGAAAGGTGCACCTTCGTTGCATCAAGACATCATAGATCTGAGCGATGATGACTTCGTGCCTCCGACACCATGCGAAAAAGCCGTCAAGCCTGGGCCAACAAAGTGTACTGCAGTAGGCAGGTTGTCTATAGGAAGCCCACTGAAGCACATAGGCACAGAGAGTGTTGTACGAAAGGTATTGCCAAACCCATTAAGGTTGAGAAGCTCACCAGTCAAGCAATGGCCTAAGGGTGCACGTACAGTAACTGGGACATTGCTGCCAACGAAAAGAAAACATGAAGACGAAGTCGACAGCTGCACTAGTGTTGATGTCAAGTGTCCCTCATTTGCTCGAGACTCAAAAAATGCTACTTGTGCCAGCGTTCCTCATCCCCTGCAAGTAATAGCAACAAAAGAAAACATTCCAGAGAAAACGGCTACTGTGCAGCCATTGTGGAAAGATGGCTCGGAAAATGTGACTGTTGAAGAAACTTGCGCTGATGACGATAACTTAGCATGCGCAAAGGATATCGCAGTGGATGAGTGGGGACTAGATGATGACTTTGATCTTGGACATCAAAGGTTAGTATGCATGTGAGATGCAGGAGCTTGAATGTACACAGACCTTGTCTTGAAAACTGTTGTTCTGGTCAAATGATTGGATTTTTCTATTCGTAACCACGTAGTTTCTGAAGGAAAAGAAAGTAACTGTCTTATGTAACTGCCTCGGAATTTCGGTTTGCACAGAACTTTATTTCTACAAGCTTCTGACTTCCTTGGAACATATATGTTTGCATGCGTGTATGTTTGTATGTTTGCATGCATTCACAAATGTATGTGTAGGCTTCAGAATGCACTGCTATGATGTGTGGACTGGTGAGTACGATTTATTATTATATTGAGATTATGACTGTGGGAACATGAAACCAAACCGCTAATATAAATTTTCTATCTGCTTGTGTAGCTACTTGGTAATGACTGTGTCTCTCTGTGAGAGCTGCACCAGTAAGGTGTTTTTATTTTGCTTTATTTATTTATTTCGCACACCCAAGCTGTTTCACTAAATCATCATCAGCCATGTTTTTCATTTGGCTCTTGGCTCAAATTGGTTTACATTGTGTAACCATGACAAATAGTGGAAAACAAACACATCTGTTTAGGACAACATTTCGATAATGCAAAGAATTCCTTGATGTGTATACACTTGGTAAATGCAAGTTTGTTACCTTCACTGCTCCCCTTTCATAGTCATCATTTTCAAGTGACATTTGTTTTCACTGTGACAGCACATACGGAGAATGGTATTACACTTAATATCATTTGATAGATACATCATTACATGTGCTGTTTGACAAGGGTATAAGTTCATGTGTTTCAATGTGAATGCTTCCTTAAATTAGCCTAACATTTCTCTTTGCCCTATCTATAACATAAATATTGCCTGTGGATTATTGATCATAAACAGGGCAGCACAACATTGGTGCTATCATTGATACTCATTTATTTATGTGGAACCTTCATTGCAGCCTTGACATTGATGTCAATGCTGTGCCAGTGTATCGCAGCATAAAGGCTGTTGTAAAAGACGTAAGCTATGCTACGCCAGGGTGCGTTTGCCTTACTGTCCAACAATCTGGATTGCAAGAGGAGCTTCAATGTGTGCTGAAAGGTTCATGGTAAGCCATCTCATTGCCTTTGTGATCAGCAGTATGTGGGCCATTTTTAGCGGAAAAAAAAGAAAAATCGTAAAGGGTTCCTGATATGGTTTTGACAGTCGTGTGCAAACCCAGCCTGTGGCACAAGTGCTTTGTATTGTTCACAGATGGCCTTATTTGGTCCGCACATACATAGTGTGTAACTTTAATCAAGTTTAAATGTCTGCGTTGTTGCAGGTCACAGTGGCACAGCCTCAGTTTCCAGCTGTTCCCGCATTTAGGATGTGCCATGCTTTGCAACAACGCTCGACTGACTAATGTGATGGGGCTTCTTTGGTATTTCTTCCTGAGGAGAATACATAAGATACTGGCTTTGTGGGAGCATCTAGAGGCTCATACATCCACTGAACAAACATGGAGTGTGACCTCCACCATATTCATGGCGCTTGTGCATGTGATCTCAGGAGACAGAGCAAAGGCGCAGCTACTTGATGAAGATAATTAGGAAGAGCACAGATTGAGGGGGGGTAACGTTAATTGCCCTTGATACATGATGGTGTGCTCTTCCTTGGTGATTCCCTTGATACATGATGCTTAGGTTAAATTATATTACAAATGATGTACTATAGTTTTAGTCTAACAAAAGCTTATACAATACCAAACAAAAAAGAAAGGAAGAAAAGAAATTCATTTCAGGACCCCTTTAACTAATGCCTTGGCACGTAACCTGAAAGTGAAGACTGCAGCTCAGACTTAGCATTCTAAACGTTGCCTTGCATTTATCAGTTTCACGTTGCTGATCCATGTCACCAAGAATCATATTTCTTTCAGAGCGCCAGGTTGGCATATCTTTAACCATGAGTGCATGTTTTCTTTTGCTTGTTTGTTTCTTTGTTTGCTTGCTTTGGTAAGACAAGAAGGATATGTCTAGGAATGCTGACACAAGGAAGTTATATATGTCATTGCTAAAGAGAGCTTCAAGAAGGAAATTTATTTCTCTGATCCTTGTGTAGAGCTATGAAGAAGCCCAGTGCAACTTTCTCTCAAAAAGAAACTTCAGAATACTTTTTCTTTTTTTCCAACAGAGAAATCCACCCTGCTGTTTAAATGAAACAGGGATAAACTCATTTTCAGGGTATTTGCTCAGCCATGTGTGTAATATCAGCAAGATAGTGAGTTGTTAGGCATGGTTAAACTCGTGAACATGAAGCCCAATAACACTGAATATGGGAAAAGTTCTCTTAAAGTCCGTAAGGTGGACAAATAAATGCTTAGAGCGTATAAAATGCACAAAAAATTGACACAGAAGAGAGAAAATGCGGAAAGGTACAAGCTTTCATTTCATGAACATGAGTTCGAAGTTTGTGCCTGTCCTTATTTGATTGCTTGTTTGTGTCTCATTCTTGGTGCATTTTATATTCATTCAGTGTTATAAACCAACTTCCAGAACAACAAGGCTTATTGAAGGTGGAGAGAGGTTGGAGACTTATGTTACTTACAGATGAGCGACAGTGTTTTAATTTATATCTTCATCGTCATCATCAGTTTCCACTGCTGGAAAATGGCGTCTCCCAACGATCTCCCCGCGATCGCTCAAACCCCTAAAGGGGCTGTATGACGCCAACTGAGCATGCTGTTTTTATCGCTTATCCTAGAGCTGTGGCATGTGGGGTGCCGCAGCGAGAGTGCCTAAAATAAAGTGCTTATACTAATTTTATTTCAACATAGAAACTACCTTCTGCTTGAACCATGGTGACACACAACAACAATTTTTGTTATAGGAAGTGACATTTAATTATGTTGCAGTGGTGACAGTAGCTGTGCATTCTAATTGTCTTGACACACCAATCTGCACGTAAAACTCGTGTGGTCCCTTGCTAGGTTACGCTGTTGAGCATAAAAAATATAGAAACTGTTTTGCCCCTGGGTGCGTAAATTGCTTATTATTTTGTTTCAACGGAGGTAGAAGCCAAACTGGCATGGGGAGTCGTTAGGTACTTTTATTGCTTCCAGAGGGAAAGGGTTGCCACCATCCTGAAGTGGTTCCGAAAACCAGTCGAGAGCAGCGGCAATGTGTCAATGCAGTTGAAAGGGTTGAAGGCTCATTCGAGGCACAGCAGAAACATTCCTTATCTTCATGAATTACAAAAGGAAACATGTTTTGGATACCATATCTTGAAAACAGCTATGTCTCCTGACTGACACATGTAATTTGTTGTGACCATGATGACAACTCCGGGAGAGGAAACGGCAGCAAGATGTTTTTTGTTGGCCAGCATGAGGCAAAACTTCTTGTTTCTCTGTATGAGGGGTGCACGGTGATTAAAAGCAACCAGTTCCGTCAGTGGGAGAGTGAAATGTGAAAGAGCACGTCTTTCCAGGCTGTCTGCTCGTGTTTTGAACTTTGAAAGCTAATAACTTCAGTTTCGGGCAACGATTCTTACAATTCTTTTTGCGTTCATCACAGTATGCAATACTTTTCTTGCGAATATTCAATACTACATATATATTCAATACTACACACAATACAGTGCTCCAGAACGCTATCGAAAGAGTGTCGCAGGCCTCCTTTAGTATCTGATGGCTGATTACCGTGTCGTGAGAAAGGTTTCACAACACTGTACGTAGTTAATATCCAGCTTCTTCCGCCATTTTGTTTTTTTGCAGAGGTGGTAAATGTACTGCAGTCATTTCTGGTATCATATAGACCTTTTCTCTGTTAACAAACAATGTGCCCCTGGCAGCACACAGGTGACTTCCGGCGAGGGGCTTCTCGCAGCCTCACTCAGTGTGATCGGGTGGTGTAGGCAGCTGGGACACCTGAAAAATGCGTGCATGCATGTGCTCGCGTGTGTTTGCATAATTTTGTACTCCCGTTGGGGTGAGGAAAACAACAGAATGCAGGAGTGCGGAACCCCAAGCGCTTGGGGACACCTATACTGAAATTCTCCGCTGGCAGCTACTGAGAAGACCTGCTTGCACGGGCTCTTCTTGGAGGAGGTACAGAAACCGGAAGTACCCTGGGTGCTCGGACCGGTTGGCAGTGCGATGGCAGCCTGTTGGCGAAAATGTTTATATATTAGAAGAAAACAGCAAAATAAATATAGATCCTAAAAGAAACCCACCATTTCCATCCCCACCAACTCTTCAAAATTTTAAACGAAAGTTTGGGATCTAAGCTTCCTTCACATCGTAGAGTCCTGTAGAGCTGTTTTTGCTATAAAAGGAGCAGTGATGCTATGTGATTGTGATGAGATTATCAGTTCTTCCTTTTTTTCTTCTTTTCTTCAAATCAGGCAGAATGAAAAGGTATGCCTAGGTGATGTCATCTACATTCATGCCAAGTTTGTAAAGAACACTGCAACTGTAGACAGTGAGAGTGGCTTCATTGTGATGCATCCTGACATGCTTGTGAACAGCACATCAATAGTGGCCTCTCTGTTCTGCACCCGCAAAAGTGTACTTGCAAGCAAGTTCCGTGACATTGATGGATCCAGTTTGACCATGCTTGTAGGCAGCATTGCTCATGAGCTGTTCCAAAAGGTGAGGCGACAGGTTATGGCACCTGTGAAAATTTTGCATGTTGGCCTGCCTTTGCTTCTGAAAAGACATGAAGAAGGGAATACGAAGTTAGCCTGGATTCATACATTATGCTTCTGTAAAGCTGAAGATGTTAGCTTCACAATATGCAGGAAGTCTGCAAGCCAGGAGAGTTGCAAAAATAGAAGGCTGTCTTGAAGTTCTTGTTATAACCTATGACGTTTTTTATTTTTTTATTTTGACAGCATTCACTCAAGTACGAATAATGTATTTCCTTTCTTCTAACAGCTAGGATTATAGTGCCTTCTAAGTGAACCAGACATTTTGTGTAGTTTTGATAACCAGCTCCTGGCAAGAAATCCTCGGCATAAAGATAGCTTGAGGTTCGTCATGTGGGACATGCACACCAGCACTATGGTTTAAAGGCAATAATTCGAAGGCATGAAATTTGGCCATGAGTTTCTTCACCTGTATTCTCTCCTTCTTTGCCATTTATAGGAAGACACTACACACTTTCAACCTGATTTCGTGTTGCTCTTTATTGTCTCTTTATAATTGCAGGCTGCTTGGTAGCAAATCTGATGTATCAGGGACACTTCTCTTTCACATGCCAGAGGTATTCCTACAATATAGTCATGACCATCCATTTACTGATAATTACCTATTGCCCTGTATTCAGGATATCAGAACACTCAATATAAAAAGGTTTAGAGCTTTTTCCGGCATTGAAAACGACTACAATACCATATTTTTGCAATTCTAAGTACCTCTCAATTCTAAACAACCACCATAATTCCTGAAAAGGAAACTGGGAAAAAAGCTTGCTTGTGAGTTTAAGCACCCTGTTTTTATTTATTTATTTATTTATTTATTTATTTATTTACTTATTTATTCATTCATTCATTCATTCATTCATTCATTCATTCATTCATTTTTTTATAAAGAGTACGCAGCCAATGCCATGCGTGCTTACTCACCACCATTCTTTGAGAACATCTTCTGTCTTGAGGCCATGCCCAAGTCTCTCGGTATCTGCTATAAGATACCAAGAGCATAAGCTGAAGTAGTGCGACGGACTTGGGTGGGCAGTGGGAATGAGTGACAGACTATCAAGCACGAGAAGTGGTGGGTTCATTGTGTGCATCTATTTCTATTGGTACTACTGTTTGCAGAATCAAATGTGATTTTTGCACCCATCTCATTGAAATGTTGCCCTGAATAGGGGGTGGTGTCCTGTCTTTGAGATTTTTCTGATCTAAGCACCCCCCCCCCCTCACTCTCCTTTCTGTTTTGAGTATTGCGGTACTAAAAAAAGTGCGGGTGCTTAGAATCGAGTAAGTATTGTATTTAGGTTTTGACTCGTGCGCATTTTTTCAGTGGCTGTTCCATACTGTTAAACTGTAACATCAAAGGCACGATTCTCATCTGCACATGTTAAAAATGTCAGAAGTGTTATCACTGATTCTTTTGTAAAGGGAGCTATGTGATCAGATTACAAGTGTGCCGCAAACATCATTGTACATTCTGCAGTGCATGCAAGTGCCAGTAATTATCATGGGTGTGCAAATATTAAAATTTTCTGAATAGTTTTCAAATAACATTTGCTATTCGATTTGATTTACATCTAAAGTTCACTATTCAAACTATTCAAAGTTTGCAATTTAGGGTCGAAATGTACCATGTTCCATGACATGGGGCCCATTCCCGCTTGTACTAGTATGTTTTGCCATATAACACTAGTGCACTGTAAATGTTGACAGTTGTGTACTGCAGCAAAGTTATCTCGCGCATCTGCACAGTTCTCTGCTGGACTTTTCTTTGGGACTGGACTGCCCTGTTTTCTATGAACATTGTGGGAGCACACTAGTAGTGCAGTAAATTTGTTTTGTTGCCCTTGTTCAGCAGTACATTTTCTGTGTAATTTAACATGAAATTATTCAATAAATTTATTCGAACATTATTCAAAAAATATTCTATTTGAATTGCACTGAAACATGGATAGTTGAAATCTGTTTGCACCTGGAATTTTGCTATTCGCATGCCTCTAGAATTATGTGTGAATGTACAAATTGTGCACCTAATCCTAGCCCATTCATTTAACCCATTAATCAAATTATGGTTGACCAACAATTGGGCTTTAAGCATTACTTGTTTTATGGGCAAAAGTCTGCCCAATAATAAAATGAAGTCGTATTCGTGACCGACGGCTTTTGCACTTGCTTGTTCCTCACCATCACTGTGATGCGGATACAACCACGCAGATACAATAGGCCAATGATTCCTTAATACGCCCACGGCGTTGTGTATAATTCCTTCTTTTTTGCTTTTTTTTGTGTGTAACTACCGTCAGTGTGTTGTTTCCGCACGTCATGTAGCATGCCTTTCGTGAATGCTTTAAAAAATTCGTAAATCTAGGCTGTCCGAGGAAAAGAAAAAATGTTTTCGGAATGAATGTGCTAATTAATTAGCTGCTTAATTGGGGTCTACCAGCTAACTTTTTAATTATGGGTTTCTGGTGGTTATTGTGAATGGCTAGTTTTTAGCCACGGAGTTGACGATGTCATATCACCTTTTAAAACAAAGAAAAAGTCGTCTTATACTCTGCTGTGTGAGAAAACCCGGGCTTTTTCCTCACCATAATGAAACGGCACATGAAGGGCACCGGAAGTCACATAATGCAAGCTCTGCTGGTGACGTCTTTATAAGTTTACGGTGGTGAAATGTACGATGTACGAAATGTACAATGTGCTATTTGTGCTACTTTTTCCGATGGCTACAATGCCTCAGTGCTCTACATAGGCAGGCACCAGCATTATCTTTTGCTTATTTGCTTGGTGCAAGAAGAAGACCATTCACCATTGCAAACTGTGTGGTCGCGAGTTTTGAGGGCCCATACATTTCGAATTGACTGCCACAGGCATTGGAACACATCGCCACCGGACGTTGCGGTCACGTGTGGCTTCCGGCCCCCCTTTTGCAGCAAGTCCTGGTTTCATGAGGAAAAAAGACGCCAGAATTTCACAGGCTGCAAGGCTTCAGAGAATGACTTTTTCTGTGCTTTGAGAACGGATACAGCATCGTTGCCTCTGTGGCTACGAACTTGCCATTGATAATAAGCTCAAAATGCTGCTAATTACAAAGTTAAGTACACAATCTTCATTGATTAACGATGCAAATTGCATGTTTCTCATGAATACTGATGCCCGCCCAGCCTGAAATGTTGTTCCTTAAGAAAATATCTTTATTTTTCGAAAAAGCTCATCATCAGCAACAGCAGCCTATCTTATGTTCACCGCAGGACGAAGGACTCTCCCAATGCTCTCCATCCTTTCCTGTCCTGCGCGAGCTGATCCCACTTGATTCCTGCAAATTTCTTCATGTTGTCGCTCCATCTCACTCCCTGTCGTCCACGGCTACTCTTACCCCCTCTTGATATCCATTCCGTCATTCTAACTCTTCATCGGTTATCTAGCTTTCTCATCACGTGGCCTGCCCATGTCCATTTTTTTCTCCTTAACGTAGATTATTATGTTGGCGACCCCTGTCTGTTCCCTAACCCACTCGGCTGTATTCCTAGCATTTAAGTAACGCCTATCATTTTTCGTCCCATCGCCTGCTGTGGGGTTCTGAATTTCCTCTCGAGCTTCTTTGTAATTATCCAAGTTTCTGCCCTGTATGTCCGTACTGGCAAAAAACAGCATTTATATATCTTCCACTTGAGTGATATCAGAGGGTTTCCGTTCATGAGTTGGGGATGTCTCCTGTATGCACGCCATCCCATGTTTATTCTATGGTGGATTTCTTTTAATGGGCGCGTTCTCCTGTCAGTAACTGTCCTAGATATAAGTAAGTATTCTTGTATGACTTCTAATGTTTGGTTGTCAATTGTGAAAACACGTTTTCTTGCTGGGCCACTTAGCATTATCTTTGTTTTCTGCATGTTCATCCTTAATCCTACCTTAGTGTTTTCTTGGCTTATCTTCAGTTATCTGCTGCAGTTTGTCACCGTCACTGCTAAAGATTACTATGCCATCAGCAAAGCGTGAGTTACTCAAATATTCGCCCTTGATCCTTAACCCTGTTCCGTCTCAGTCTAATCTTCTGAAGATTTCTTCCAAACATGCAATAAATAACGTTGGAGAAATTGTATCTCCTTGTCTGGCACCTTTCTGTATTGGCATTTTCCTGCTTTTCCTAAGGAGGAGTAGGGTGGCTGTAGAATCTTTGTAGACATTGGCTATAGTATTTACGTAGCTATCACATATTCCTTGACAGCGCAATGCCTCCAGAAGTGCTGGTATCTCTACTGAGTCAAACGCCTTTCATAGTCTATGAAATCCGTATAGAGGGGTTTGTTGTATTCAGCGGATTTCTCAATTGATTGATTGACCACATGAAGGTGTTCTATGGCGGAGTATCCTTTTCTGAACCCTGCTTGCTCTTTTGGTTGATCAAACTCAAGTGTGACCCTTAGTCTGTTTGAGATAAACTTTGTAAATGTTTTGTAAAGTGCTGATAGTAGACTGATTGGCCTGTAGTTGTTCAAGTATTTTACATCTCCCTTCTTGTGTAATAAGGGAATGTTTGCATTTTCCCAGCTTACTGGTGCATTTGAAGTTTTGAGGCATTGTGTGTGTAGTGTCGTAAGCTTTCTAGTTAGGAAGTCTCATCCATCATTGATCAAGTCGGCAGTTATGCCATCTTCTCCAGCTGCTTTTGTGCTGGATATGCCTTGAATTTCTTTCCAAACCTCGTCTGCAGTGATGCATGAAATTTCAGTGTCCTGATCGGCTTTTATTACACTCATGGTGGGGACACTCGTATTTACAAGTATATTTGCAAATTCTTGAAAGCGTTCGCTGAGACACCCAGTATAGAAACTTCATAAGGTCTAAATGATGTCATTGGGGCAGTGGTTGGGCCTCAGATTACAACAGAATGGAAGGTAGCCTACTGTTTTCTTTTTTAATTGGCTTACCTTTCTCACCAAATATATGCAGAAAAAGGGAGCGAAGTTGAGGAATTTAGTTACGTTCAGTATTGCTCTTACTTTTTTTTTGTTATCCTGCAGGCAGTGACCACAAATGCTAGCAGGGATAAAATGTTGGAAATGCTGAATAGGGTTCTCCAGAGGAATGACTTCTTGAATGAAATGTAAGTGTATCTTCATTTTTATATAGCTTCAGTTCTGTTCCCACCATTTGCTATTAATCTTGATTAGGCCTTGCAAACACATTTTGCATTCACAGTGGTCCTACTTGCATAGCTGACACAAAATTCACTTCTTTGTATGAAGTGAACTTGGAATCACTAGGAATGCCCTGTCTAATCCAAGAGCTTGTGAACTGAAAAAAACTTATATCTGTTACTTGAAGCATTCGCACAAAGTAAAGTAGGAGGTAAAGGGCAGAACTGGGACCCTTGCCCATGCCTTTCATGCATACATGTAGTTAAACCACAGACATGGTCATTTGTTCAGAATAGATGCCTTGATTTTGAATACTTCTTGAACACTGTATGTTTCAAGATGCTGCCAGCAGTTGGATCATTGCATCATTCTTTCCTTGATTTCAATCACATATCAAATTCCTTTGTCTACTTTTGATGCCAACCCCTTATGCCTAAGAGCAAGCTTTCAAATTTAAAAAAATAAAAGAGAAATTTAACCCAAAACAGAAAGTTTTGTTATTGAAGATGTAAGCCTGTGGCATAGACAGATGTGCCTCTGTGCAGGTAAAGGGTAAAGCTAATAGATGTGTATGTAAAACTTCAGTTGCTACAGTCGGTTGCTTTCATTAGGTCAACAGTAAAGCCAAGTTTATAAATTCACTTGCTGACTACTATTTTGAACCAGAGAATATGCAACAAAAGCTTCATTATGGTAGCGAAGCATTTGGTAGTGGCATTCTATTGCTCGCCTTAATATGAGTTATGTCTTTGCTTTAAATTTAGATGCATTCTTGGAAATCAGTGGTGGTACCAGTTATCTTGTTTACATTTTTTACTGTTGCAGCGTCTCTCATGGCCTCATCACAGCTACGGGATAACTTAGGATGCATGGCATTTAGTTCCCTTCCTTGTTTGTAGTACTGCCTGTAATTTCACTGGAAATCTTAGGACAGATTTCATCAAATGATCAGTATGCCACAAGGTCGAGCATGTCTCATTGCTCTGCTGAGATGTCTTCACATGCTTATTCCAAGCCACATCGTAAATGGGAATAACATGGTACGTTAGGTGTTCCTTCGTGTAGTTTTAAAGGAGACATATGCAGGGTTGCACCTAAATCTTGTGCAAACTTGAATTGTACATACCTCACACCTAATGAGAATTCAACCAGCGAAACAGAAAAAATAAGGGACGAAGGGGAAACAGACAAGGGTATTGCTGTACATGTGACCATACACGTCACTGACAGATACAGACAGCAACGTCCTTATCTGTGTCCCTTTTGTTCCTTGTTTTTAGTACTGCTGAATGAACTTTCATTAGCTGAGCCCTAACGAGCTCATATGCAAAAGTTTCAAATTGTTCAAGGTGCACTTTACTGAGTTCAAATATGGGAATCACAATGAGATGGAGCTCTGCAGACACTTATGGCAAGTGTAGTTTTTTTGCTTTTTTTTACATCTAGGTACAGCCTCAACACTTCCGAAGCTGAGGTAAAGGAACTGTTGTTGAAGCTTCTTCCCAACATATCGCGTTGGATGGAGGACTACATGAGCACCAAGTTTCGTGCTAATAGCAAGCAGGGTTTGCTAGTGACAGAAGTGAGAGACATCGAGGACAACTACTGGTGCCCGCGCTTAGGAATCAAAGGCAAAGTGGATGCCACGCTGGAGGTCAAGGTGCATGACCGGCAACGGGTGGTGCCCCTGGAGCTCAAGACTGGACGACACAGTTTCTCTTCTGAGCACAAGGGACAGGTGAGTTGCTTCTTGATGGAATTCAAACATTTTTGGGGCAGGCGACTCATGAGTCAATTAATTCCTTCGCCGTTGCCTTTGCTGGGTTACTTGGAAAAGTGTTGCAGGTCCCCTGGAAATTTATTTGTAGATGTAAACAGAGATAGGGAACTTGGCTTCTGCAGGTTATTTGGTATGTATAAGATGGTGCCCATTTTGTCACAACACAATCACGACGCATTTGTCACAGCGTGTTGTGACACAGTTAGATGACAAGGTCGACTTTAATTGATGGGCTTTTCTGCTTGTACTGCTCAGAAGCGAGCTAGTCCAAACTTCTGTCTTGTTGTCTTTCATGTGCACATCTTTATACACAAACACCAGGTGGCAATATACCTTGAAGAAAAATATGAGTGATGTTCAAGTTTCAAAATATGGATGGCTAATGCGGCAACAGTCATATTTTTTTCCATAATGACAAATTTGCTTTAAACGTCATTACAAGGTAGCCACATCGAGCAGTGAAATGTTCTTGTAGCAGAATATCAAATTAACCACTACATCAGAGCTCTTTAATGATCCCCTTGAGATTTTTTTATATCTGCTTTCAACTGCATGTATACCGGCCTATGCAGTACATATTTGGCATCAAAAAGTTGTGGCATGCCCTTAGGTGTCTTGAATGACTGGAATCTTTCTCCTTCAGGTTATCCTGTATGCAATGATGATGGCTGAAAGACAGGCCTTGGATGTGGACGAGGGCCTCCTGCTGTACATTCGTGACAGTGTGGACATGCAGCGGGTGCCTTCCAGGCATGCTGAGCGTAGGGACCTGTTGCAGAGGCGCAATGAGCTTGCCTCTTACTTATCTGATGCCACTGGTGCTTTGCCTACACCACTAGATAGTCAGCGCTTCTGCCCCAAGTGCCCCTATGCAACAACATGCTCCATCTATAGAAGGTATAATAACTCATCCTCCTCACCAAAAAATTGTGCTACTTTCAAGTGAGCTCTTGTTAAACGTGCAAAATCTGGGGTAAAAAGAAATATAAATGTTCCACAGGTGTCTCTGACAGAAGAATTTGGGGAAATAATCCACATGAATTGTTGGTACTTCCTAGTCTTAGCATTTGTGAAAAAATACACAACCTCTCTGTTGTGATTCCTTGGGGCCAATGTAAGAAGAATACACAATTTGGCAAAATGTAGCAGTTACTTTATATAGAGTCTCAAACATAACTGGCAATTCAAAGCGTGAATTCTTGGAAAAATGTACGAAACAGGAACACACCCACAGACTTTAATTGTAGTACAAAAACTTGTTCTTGAATGTGTTGGTGCTTTGGTTTCCCTTGTCTTTATTAGCACAATGTAAGCCAGATCAAACTCGATCTCAGATGTCTGTCTCTACTTTTCTCACTTAGACTGCACCAAGCTGAATAACCTGTAGTTAAATTTCTTCCTAACACACAGAATAGACACACAACACAGTAGTGTATGTGAAGGTGCAAACACTGTTGTGAAACTTGCAGCTCATGCACAGAACTTTCTCCTCGACACTTAGAAACTCAACAACTCAAGGTACAGTGCCACAGCTGGAGAAACCGTTGGAGCCACAGTTTGTTGCAGACAGTGTCAAGCACTTGAGTGCTGAGCACACAAGCTACTTCTTGGATTGGTGTGCCTTGTTGGATATGGAAATGAAACATGCTAAGCTTGATCTTCAAGATTGCTTCTGGGTGGAAGATGCTGTGAAAAGGTGGGTGACCTTGCTATCATTTTCATCGACTAGTTGTGCCTTCTGTCCCTGTTTGTCTTAGAGATGTAGAAACTAGGTGTAGATGCGAATCAGCCTTGTTAATTATGCCATATATCACTCTGTTTCAGGGAGCGTAAGGGCCTATGTTTCAGCAACATGGAACTTTCCAGGAATCTGGAGGTTCCTTCTGTCAGTGAACAAGCCATCTTCCGGCACACTTTCCACAGAAAAGAGCACTTGGGCAAGCATAGCACAGATGATAGCCTTTCACTGGGAAGCTTGACGAAGTGCTTTGGCATTCATGTTGGTGATCGCATTGCTGTTAGTGAACAGGAGAGTTTGACCTGTGTTGCGGTGGCTACGGGCACTGTGACCGCTGTGGCCGAAGACGAGGTGGTGCTGGACTTGGACAAGTAAGTGCACAACGTCGTTCATGATCCCTTCATCGTTAGTATAAGCATGCTGCTCTTTTATTGATGTAAATTTATAATTGTGCTGATGAGATATCTTTACATTGATGTTTAGAAGCTAGAATATTTGTTTTGTTTATTGGTGGTGTGTTGTTCTTCTGTATATGCATAGCACAAGTTCTACTGAAAATAGACTACCAATAGTCAATGAAGCATTTTATAAATCTCCTAAATATCTGTCAAGAGTAGGATCCAGTGAGTCATAAGCTGGCAATGTCACTATTGGTTGTGTAGATGTAGTGCTCATGTTGTTTATGCTGCATTTATGGTGGTTCTTCCTTGCTGTCACACTGGGAAATGCATATAGATGCAGACTAGAACACTCTGTTGAAGTTATATGGTAGTACTAGTTGTGTTGTATTAACCACTGCTCTCATTCTCTCCAGAAACATGCACTCCTGTCAAGAGTGGCAGACAAAGACGTTCCGCATCGACAAAGTGTTCTCATCAGCTTCGTTCACCATAAGCTATTCCAACTTGGCAAGATTGATGAGCGCTGAGCCCGAATCTGACAGGCTGAGGTCGCTCGTCATTGACCGGTCCATGCCTTTGTACCGCAAGACTTTGCCTAAAGAGACTGCTGTTGCATGCCATGCTGTGCTCAAGCCCCTGAACAATTTTCAGCGCCGAGCAATTTTGAAGTTTCTGATGAGCGACGACTATGTCCTTTTCAAAGGAATGCCAGGAACAGGTGCTTTATCCTAATTTCTATGAATTTTAATTCCTTTTTTAATAATTGCAGTGAAGGACATCGTAGTAACAACTATTTCAAATAGTATTTGATCTCAAGTTTCCAGTCGCAAATAAAAATTTGCAAGGAATCGTATGCTGTTCTTCAAAGCAGTTTGACCTTAAAGGGACCGACAACTGGCCAGAATGTGTGAATGGACCTTTGTGCATTTTGAAAGAACTTGAAATATAGTGATTGAATCGAGCACCCTTTCGCAATTTGAACAGGATTTGTATTTTTAAATTGAACCTAAAAATTGTGGCAAATGAAACGTGCCATAGCCTGGTGGAGACGCCTTGGTACTGCTATTTGGAGTCTTTGAATCGCTGTACATTGCCTGCTCGTGTTCATACGACCGTAACTCGGCCTTAAAGTTGCAGTCGACACATAAAAACGCATCTCTGCCCTGCTATTTACTTTCTACACAGTAAAAGGAGGCGACGCTGAGAAGTGGCGCTGCCTTCGTGGCAACCAAAAATCTGTTTTTAACCTCGGCGCATGCTCTCAGTGGCTCCCAGGTGTAGCGCGCATGCGCTCTGTGCAGGCACAGCCTGGCGCGTACACACCCGACGGCTGTCGGCCACTGTTTGCAACATGTGTTGCATGTAAGACTCCATAGGCAAAAAATTCTCGTAAGAAATGTTTCATGGTGTTTTCCCCCTCGTCAATGTGTGACTGGACGCACTGACCAGTAAGCTTTCTGTTGAAATAAAGAAAGCGGGTACCATAAAAATTGGTTGTCGGTCCCTTTAAGAAGTCTACAAACGTGGACAAGTGGACTTGTTGATGCGTCTGGATTGGTGATAGCTAAGCGCTAGTGAACATGACAACAAAGAAAGGAAGACACATTGCACAGATGGGCGCATTACGAAATGAAATAAATAGAATTGTGCAACTAGGAAAACTTTAAGTGCAAAGTGAATTTGAATATATTAATTTGTGGTACAAATAAGATATTTTTCTAATAATGTTTGAATATTCTTTAATAATGCCATGTCAAATTATGGAGGAATGTACTGCTAAACATGGGCAAAAAAATTTATTGGATGACTGATGTAATCTTACAATGTTTCTAAAGAAAGAGAGCAAACAGTCCAACGCAGAATCATGCACATGCACAAGCTAGCTTTGTTGCACTGTACAAGTGTTAACTCTGCCACAGTGTGGAAATGTTAACTTCGCCACATTACACAGAAATGTTAAGCTTCGGCGCAGTACACTAATGTCAGCTTCGCTGCAGTCACTGAACGTTAACTTCGCCGCGATATAGAGTGCTTTGCAGCGAAACATACTGCATGTTGGAGTGGGCCATTTGTCATGAGATGTAGCACATTTTGCACTTAATTACAAACTTTGAATAGTTCAAATAGTAAAAGTTAACGTGTTCATTGAACCAAACAGTGAACGCTATTAGAAAATTATTCAAAAGTTCTGATATTCGTGCACCCCCATAAATAAATAATAAACAAGCTACGAGGCGATGCCTTTGCCATAACAAATCAAATCCCACCCATTTGCAGCCACGTTGTATGCTTTCTTTGTGAGCTGAATCTCGCCACTCCACACCACACGTGGAGAAACCTCCCTTGGGGTGGCTTGTAAGAGGCTGCATGTTTTCTTCGTGTCCCGCTCACTATTTTTGCAAGAATGAGAAGCCTATACCATTCGATCTAGCTGCTCAGTGCCATGCTCTAGTTAATGTGGCATTGAACAGTGGAAAGACTGACAAAAACATTACCAAGATTAAGATGTTAATTCAGAACGAACCATTGTTATCTGCTAGTATGCGTCATCATAAAAGCTGTGCAGATGGTGCAGTAACAGAGTGCATGCATTGGCAAGCCATCCATTGCACTTTCAAAAGGCAGAGAACTGGCTTTTTAAATGCAACAGCATTTCTTTGCGCACTCTTATCCACTTTAGCATGTCTATGTCTGTCTGTCTGTCTGTGTGTCTGTCCTACATGTTTTGAAAGCATAAATGCAGGAAATCATGTTGCTGGTCATAATCTTTTAGTTTACTATTTTATAAGATCATTTATTGCTTAAGTGTTGTTCCCTTCTTTGGCGATTTTATTACTAGGAATATTTCTCTGTTGTGTCCGTGGATTGCATAAATTTATGGGCATATAACAATAAACCGCAAATTGGAAGTCAGTGTACACATTTGTCCCATTTAAGTCCTTGTCACCTTTCCCACAAATCACTTACAAATATTCATGCCTGCATTTATAATTTCATCGAGTGTTAATTAATCACCACAAGTTGCAGAGAATATTTTGTTAATTGTTCCACGTTTGACAAATATTGTGCTCCCCATCTAACCTTGTAATTGTGCGTTTTGTTTCAGGCAAGACCACTACCATTGCTGCCTTGGTTCAAACCTTGGTGCTTCTCAAGAAGCGAGTTTTATTGACAAGCTATACACACAGTGGCGTGGACAGCGTTTTGTTAAAGCTGAAGGCACGTGGTGTGACTTTTGTGAGACTTGGTGCAACCGGTAAAATCCACCCAGATATCAAAGAGTTCAGCTCAAGCAACCTGACATCAGCCATCACCACCACTCAGGGCCTGCAGGAGTTTTATGAGAGCCAAGTAAGGTTTTCGTGCTTGCCATCATGACTGTGTTTTATGAGAACATTTAGCTGAACACTGTATATTGTAACAGGCTGTCATCTGATGTGAGCGTACTTTCAATATACCTTTTTTATTTTTATCCATATGCCCTGAAAATTGAAATACATCTGCACTGTTTAAAATACCTTTTCATGATGAACCACCAACAAGCCCATTTTGCCACCCTCAAGATTTTAACTTTCTCTTTTTCTTTGTTCCCTGAATGTTTATTTTAGGCTGTATTAGCACCATTTCAAGTGGAAAGGAAAAGGGCTTGCAAAACCTACCTTTGAAAAAGTGTTTTGCTCTTTATCTAATTAATATTTTTCCTTTCCTGGACTTCTTTCTTTCGACTTATTTACTCCCCCCTTCCCTGCTCATCACTTTCTGCTCTCTGTCTATCTGCAGCAAGCACTCAACATAGTGATCCTGCGCAGGCAGTGTTGCCATTGAAGACATGGCTCACATAATCATCTTTTTGTTCTCACTTGTTCTCGTGACATCATATTAGGCAGGAATTTCTTCAGAAGCCATCATACCATCTCCTGTTGTGCCCGGTTCAAGGTTTCTTTCCATTATAAACTGTCACACAACTAGTGACCCATTCCTAAAGGGACACGAAAGTAAAGCACCAAGGTGGTTTAGACGGACAAATTATTGTTCAGGAACTTTACTGTTGCTAATTTCGAAAGGGAAGGGGTCAAGGGCTCGTTATTTTTTATTTGTTAGAAACAACTTAATGAGCAAATAGACAATGAAGCCTAGGAAAGCATAGGGGGAGTTGATTGTAGTATCGTAATTGTGGAGTCAGTAGAAAGGAATTAAAGTGGACAAAATAACAAACCTGCCTTCGGTGGGAAGGTTCTCACAGAAGATGGAACTACAGGTTGCTGTCCACTGAAGACAAGTACGCGCTCGCTTTCGTCTCAATCACCGATAGCCAGAGCTCAGAAACACAGCGGCCAACACAGCGGCAGTTCAGGGGACGTAAATTAAGGCATAAAAAGGCACAGAGCGTTCTAGCTTTCCTACCATTTGCTGACGACCATGGTGGCATGGACTTCGGTATTTCGACTTCGGCGTGGACTTTGGACTTCAACCCTCGGAGCTGCACTCGGCACGCTCCGAGGGTCATGCACGCGAACAACTCAATGTGTGACCGAGTACGTCCTAGTTGTCGAGAGTTCAATACCAATAAACAATGCATGTGCTTGCAGGCACCAGAGAACAAGTCATAATAAACATGTTTTCCGAACTTGTGTGGTCTCGTAGATGACATTTCGCTACGACGAAATTACGCGACTAAGAATTTTTTGCGCGACACGTCAGTTCCAGTTAACTTCTAGCGAGATTTGAAGGTTCTAAGCAATTTGCAACCAAAAAAACATTTAAATTAGCAAACAGTTTCTATATGTCGAAAAGAAATGTTCTAATTTAACGTTCTTAGAATGGCTATGTGCTCCAAAACTCGCTTTCTCTGCTACAAAACTACAAATTTGCTGCTCCAATGCTGCTCCAAAAGATCATGCTTGCTGCTCCAAAACGGCTCCAAAACGGTCATTCTGCTGCTCCCAGCCCTACTCCAAAACATTTGAGCCTGCTTCCACCCCTGAATGTTGCTCAGCTCAGTGTGTCATGATGAGTCATGCTGACCCAGAACAGCGAGTTCGAACAACTGACACCTGTGCTCTTGAACCAGTTTCTGCATCATCCTCTACTCAAACTTCGGCAAGTTCACTGATCACAACATTGCTTAAAAGCTACATAGCCAGCTGCTCTGCCTTCAGTTCAATTCATTTGATTGTCAGAGTTCATTAGCCTGAACAACAGTCATTTGTGGCTCACTCGTTCTGGCTCGTGAAGAAATGTTCCCTGCAGTTGCTTTGTCTTTCTTTTCATGCAGCTTGTGGTTGCCTGCACTTGTCTGGGCTCAGGTCAAGGGCTACTGAAGCGGCTGCAGTTCGATGCGTGCATTGTGGATGAGGCTTCTCAAGCCTTGCAGCCTGCTTGTCTGGGACCCCTTTTCCTGGCCCGTTCCTTTGTGCTTGTTGGCGACACTCAGCAGTTGCCACCTGTGGTGCAAAGCGAAGAAGCACGGTACAGTCTGCTATAGAATGTTTTCCTTAATGTGTTTTCCAGTTACAAAATCCAATCTAGTATTCTTGGTTTGGTTTGAAAAGTTGCAAGTTTACACAATGCATATCAGCCCGAGAGAGTAGGCAAAGAGGACGGTTTTGCTGTCTTGCTTAGTGCTTACACACTGAAAGAAAGCTGAAAGTTCTTGTGTTGACATGCACTCAATGTTGCACGGTTGTCTTTCAGAAATAAAGGCATGGATGTCAGCTTGTTTGCAAGGCTGGAACGACCAGAAAACACGGTCGTGCTACCCGTTCAGTATAGAATGAACAGGTAAATTTGGTTCTGCCAATCTGGAGCATTCAGGTGCATTTTGTCATGTCAGAAAAAGACATTTTCACCACTATGTCATTCATTTAGCCAGGCATTGCATTGTCCTGGACTAGTGAAACTGTTTGAGCATTTTTCTCTTTTTTTTAGCGTTTCCTCATTTTCTCGTTCAGATCATAAGCACTGTCTTCTTACCCATACTAAATAAGGGAAATATAGTACCATATTTGCTCGATTATACCACGCCCTTGATTGCAACGTGCACCCGTTTCCCGCAACCAAAAAAAAAGAACAAAAGTGAGACATCAATTGTAATGCGCACCCATTTTTCATGACATGAAAAAGAAGTCTTTAGTAATCAACCCTCTCACATTCGTAAAAGCAAATGCCGCACTCATGTAATGAACGCACTCGCATAATCGACGCACCGTCAGCTTTGAATCCCTGCACTTCCTCGAACAGCCGCGCAGTGGCTTTCCTGCTTCACTTGATCAACGGCGTCTCGAAGACATTCGGCACGCTGGTTCATAACTCCTGCGTCCCAATAAAACTGCCGCACGTTGCCGGGCGTAGCCGCAAGTACGTGGCGGTGACGTCATTTACTCACAGTGCTGCATTGTTACGTGCTATCGCAATTCCCTCACACCCACCGCCGCGTGCTTCCATGCGTGCTGTGCAGGCTGGCGCAGCTAAGCCTATGCATGATCTCTGGGTGTGATCTCTGAGATTGCCGCGATGCAATCTCGGACATCAAGCGCCCAGGACTGATACTCGGGCACAGCACGGATATGAGGGGAAATGCGATGATGAGCCGTTTTGCGTGCGGTGATTAGAATCTTCTATTCTCCCATTACGGCCACCCACCAATGTTATGGAAAGTGCGTGCAGCTGGGCCTCTCAAAGATTGCATCGGCGACGTAGCGACTTTGGTCGGTCGCAAGACGGGCAAGCCGACGCGGCGAGTATCGCCGGCCTACGCATCATGTGCATTGTGGCATTGTTACGCGCAGGACTGGCGGCAACATAGAAACTACATAAACTATGCGCGCCAAAGGCCGCCGCGGCGCTAGTTTGCTTTTTCGCTGGTGACTGTTCGACAGTGCCTGAAGCGCATAGGAGGCGGCCATTTTGATGCCGACGGCGATATGGTAACGATATCCGTTTGCACTCGGTTCTAACGCACATACGATTTTTGCACCTGTTTTATAGGAAAAAAAGTGCGTGTTAGGTCCGAGCAAATACAATATGTAGTTGAGAGTGTTCGCATTTTAAAACAGTACAGAATGTTCAAGATCCATCAATTATTTGTTATGCTGAATAGATGTTTCCTTGGCACTAGACCCACTTAGTACATCAAAACCACAGTGAAAGGTAGACTGTGGTTAACATTAGTTGTAAGCACTAAGTGCTAATGTTAACACCTCATAGACTTGCTATACTCCATTTCATACATCAGGTGCGACACCGTCAAAGCTAAAGCTCTGTGCTATGTACTTCCACGACCAAAAAGCAGTGTTGCTTGCGGTGAGTTAAAAACACTAAGTGCCTTGCTGGGAGCCTTAATTCATAATACATTTCTCATAAGCTTGGCAAAACATGCTTGTATTGCTGGGGAAACAATCGAAATATGCTAGTTTTATTTTATGTTTGTTGTATGTAACTGTATTCTAGCCAGAACTAAATGTATGTGAATGAATATTGGAATTTTGTTTACATATATTGACACATTTGGGGGGAACAAAAAGGAACTTCTAGTTTATTTTCTAGCAAATGCCTTTTGCTTTCACATTATGTAGTATATGTACATGTAACTACTCTTCTGTATTCTAGAGAGATCACTGCTCTTTGTAACAAGCTGACCTATGCTGGCCAACTGGAGTGTGGGTCCGATGACGTGGCCAACGCAAGCCTGTCATTGCCAAATCTTTCATCCACACTGAGTCATGTCCTGCCTCCAGACTGCTGGATCTTGAAGGCCATTTCCGAAGAACTGGGGAATGCAGTTGTGTTTCTGTGCACTGATGCTCTTCCACAAAGCCGTGAGGAAGATAGCAGTGAAAGCAGGGGCACCAGTAGCAAGATTGAAGCCACCATCATTGTGCAGCTAATTCGTGTTTTGCTCAAGGTATGATTTTCATTTAGCATGTAAACCATCTAGAGCAGGAATTCCTAAACCTTCTGTTTTGAGGAAGTCACTCTTGACTTTCAGAGAGCACTTTTAACTTTTAGCATTATTTTGGCCTGACGCACTAAACAATAAGCTATTGCAATATAGCACACAATGAAGATTACATGTGCACTGCCTCATTTATTGTAGACACTTAGCGAAACAGTTGCACAAGGTTTCATGTGTGGAAATGAAAATTAGCATATTAAATTGTGTGTCTGCTGTGATCTACCATAAGAAAAGAAAATGCCAACATATTGTGTGGCTATGACACACTGCGTGGTGCTATTTTCTAGCATGGAGGTGAAGCACGTTTTGCACATGATGGCTTTTTCACATGTAGTTCTGCAAAAGACGGTGGTGGTTATTTACTGTTGGTCTGATGGGAGTCCTCACACTGGCTCGTAATACAGAGCATCTTACTGTGGTTGCTGGATAGGTGCATGACACGAGTTCATAGATTTCAAGCATACTCTGTTGCTGTATGCTTGTTCATCCTGCTAAGGAATTGGCAACCTTTTCGTGTTCATTTTTCTTCATGTCGCAAACTAGAAATGAAGAACACATTTGGCTACTTTTTTCTGCTCCTTGTTTTCATTTTCCTGTGTAACTCTTTTGGATGTGTATACAGGTCAGTTTCCTTACCTTTTGCTGCCTTTGATTTGCGGTAGGGTGGACTGCCTCCGGAAGAAGTTGGTGCGATTGCCCCATTCCGAAACCAAGTGCAGCTGCTTAAGCAAGCAGTCTCCAGCATAGCACAAGTGGACATCAGTACAGTAGACCAGTTCCAGGGCAAAGAGAAAAGTGTTGTGCTGCTGTCCTGTGTAAAGAAATATACGGGTGATAGCAAGGTATGTTTATGCTTTTAATTTCAGAATTGATAACATAGGCACGAGCAACCTCATAATGTCAGTGATTGTGTGAATGTGTTAAAACTAGAGCTGTGCAAATAGGAAAAGTGTGAGTGTGATGCAAGTTCAAATATTAACGTTTAAGTGCAAATTGAATCGAATATTTTTCTAATAATGTTCGAATATTTTTTTACTAGCACCACATTAAATTACAGAGAAATGTATTGCTAAACATGGGCAAAAAAATTTATTGCATGGCTAGGGTACTCCTAGAAGAACAGCCAAGTCCAACGAAGAACTGTGCATATGCATGAGTTTACTTCACCGTAGTGCACGAGTGCTAGCTTCGCGGCAGTGCATGGATGTTAGCTTCACCAATGTACGCAGGTGTTATGCGGCGAAGCTCCTACATGCGGGAATGGGCCTCTTGTCGCCAGGCATAGCATATTTTGTCTCTGAACTGGAAATTTCGAATAGTTCGAATAGTAAAATTTTGGTGCAACTCGAATCGAATAGCAAACGCCATTCGAAAAATATTCGAATATTCGCACACCTTTAGTTAAAACTACTATTTTTACTCGACTGAACTGCCACTGCTGCATGCTGCCGTGGAGCGCAAATATGTGTTCAGAATTTATTTCACAATATCATTTGTCATTTGAACATGTTAGTACGTCCTTGCCAAAGATGAACATCCTTTGTTTGTTTATTTAGTTCATTAGCTAGTTGGTCAGTTAGTCTATAATGCAGCTGTAAGGTCGAGCTATGACTGAAGTTGGAACAGTAAATTAACATCAAAGGGGTACTAAAGGCAAACAACTTTCTTTGTTAGACTGATGGGTGAACACTTGAGAATGTCTAAAACATCAATATTATGTGTATCAGTGGTTTATTTACCGAGAAATTTAGTAAATGCAGGACGGGAATGCGCTGCCACCAGTGGGACATTCCGGTACTAACCTGGCCCGGTGATGTAGTACAGCCTCAGAAAGGAAGCTTTTGTTACTCTGACCGCGAATAATAAAAAAAAGATCATTGCAGTGTGTTAGAAGATGGAGTAAAATTCTGCTTGCTTGTTTCTTTTCCATTTATCAAAGAAAGAACTGGTAGGATCCATCGCGAGAAGTTTCAGTCATCGCAAAAAGCGGCAGTTGGCGGGGGCAACTATATTAATCTTGGCAATGTTCATCTAGCAAGACATAGTACATTCTATTGCTGCCTACATTTACATCTTTGCAACAAACCTGGGCATACTGGTGCATACTACAAAGAACACATGCACATATTGTATGGTTTTAGCATGTTTGATGATATGGAAATGATGATAGTGTCTCAGCATGTAAAAGCGCTTTGTTTACGTTGACATATTAACGTTTCTTTTTGTGGATGTTTCAGGACACCGAAATCCTGAATGACCAGAGGCGCCTCACTGTGGCTGTGAGTCGGGCAAGGCACAAGTTAATTATTGTTGGCAGCAGTTCAACATTGAAAAAGTACAAGCCATTTGAGAAGTTACTGGGTTTTCTTCAGGAAACCCAGTTTGTGAGGCTCCAAAGTGGAGACGAGACATGCTACGAAGAAAGTGTTCTGGAAAATTAACAAAATGTTACTTTGATCTCATTATGCCTACATGTATGACAGTAATGTCATGTTGGTGCATTTTGACATATACATGTGTATATAAATTTCTTTTTATAATAAACATTTGATACGTGTGAGACATCTTGAAATAGTGGTCTGTCAATGTAGGCAATGGAGTCTCGAAGGTTTTGCGGAATGTGGTGTAGCCATTGCAATGCTCAATGCTAAGCGTTGTATCAAGTGCTGGACACACTGGTATACTCTTTTGATGTACATTGCTATAATCTATTGTAGTTTGATATGGTTGAAAATAAATAGTTCATTTCGCTCGTTTTTTTTTATATGCTCAATTAATGGAGTTATACTGTGAGGTCAGGAATAAATACTACAGCAAAATGCTATAATTGCCATGCCGAGGACATCACTTGACTGTGTTTAAAATCCCACATATACGTGACATCTGTCTGCTGATTGACCTATGCAAGTCGCTGTTTAAACTTCACATGAATTGTGCCTTCTGCAGTGTTCTGTGGCTGCAGGTCAATGGTGAGTGAGTTAATTTCATTTTATTGGAGCATCAGCGCGAAAAACGTGAATATGCCGCAGTTTTCCTTGTTCCTAGTTGAATCATGGAAAGTAAGTAAGGAAACCTAGACAGTAGGTGTACTTGAACGCTGAGAAGGGACTTGCCATAAATTAAAAGGCTCTCGTAATATAATAAACCAGCAGGCAACAGTGAAACTTGGTGTCTTGAGTAAGTGTGGTGCACGTTCCAGGTGTGAAATCACTTGAATAAAGTGAGTGCTGGGTGGCTGGCTCAACAGTCGCTTATACGTGCTGCTCAACGCTAAATATCGTTACACATCGGGCAGGAATGAAAACAGCTTCACCAGACTTTAAGGCAAAGCGAGCGAAAGGCAGTCGCACGGTTGCTAGCGCGCACAGATTCGCACTCGCACGAGCAACGCCTAGCGCAAGTAGTTTCGCTTTCGTTTTTAGCCGTGCTTTGGCACAGGTCTTTAGTGGGTAATACACTCATAGCGCGCAAATATCCGTTCTGTATTCCTTGCTAAAGGCGCATTTTATGCGAATGAGAGGTCGCAAAGGTTACATCTTGCATTGCTTTTATTGTTTCTGTAAGTTATCATCATCAGCTGCTGCACCGCGAAACTCGACTCTTTGTGAAACACGGAACGCATTGACATCATCAACGCAATGGAGGACTGATGTTCGGTGAGTGGCGTTTTATTCTCATTCAATCGAGCTATTATTTTTTGTCGTGCTGCATTGTTTAGGTTCTGAAATCGGTAACAACTGAAACTCGCGTTACTGCGTGTTATGCCAGCTATTGTCCGTATGTGATAAGATGGTCCTCGGGATGGTAGAGATGAACCGCTGCTTGCAATGGCTCGGATGTTGCTGGTGCTGCTCACTTCTAGACTATAAACACGCGCCGCTCGGCGTTTGTTTTCGTAGAAACCCCGAGTGTTTCGCGTCGTTCGCATTGTGTTTTAGTGAACGAATTTTCGTTTACTGTATCTCGTGCAACGGTACTTTCACCGACTCCTCGGTTCGAAGACGGACAGTAACAGCACGGGAACGAATCAACGTTTAGCGCATGTTCGCCGAAGAACTAAACAGGAGGCGTTGGCTGGGGCTTGATTGCCTACCTCTGTTTATTCGCAGTGTTCCATGTGTCGCCTCGCACTCTCGGACAGAGTCCATTTTTGTTTGCTTGAGGGGCGGCACTTCGCTGTGCCATGCAAACGAAACGAGTGGGCAGCCGGCTGTGTCGCATGCCGTGCTTTTCTTTCTCCACTGAATAAACGTTGCATCATTATTGCACACGGAGCGGCATGGATTAAGTATCGACTTCGCTTTCCACACGAATTTGGGAAAATGGGGGCTTTGAAATATACAGCGTGTGTATTACGCGACAACTGCGTATGAACTTCCAGAGAGTTTCTGCTATTATCGTTCCAATCTTTAGTCTGCGTATCGTTGATGTAGTTGTGGGTGTGCGACATGGTATTGAAACATTATATTCGCGTTAAATACCGTTGTTTTGGTCTGAACCGGTCGGTGCTACCGTTCTGAGGTCGAAAACACTGTCCCGTTCAGCAGATCTCTCGCGAGGGATTCGTCGGACTGCATTCAGTCGGAGCCGTAATAACAGGGTCCGTCGTCGTTGCCTCGAGGCATTCTCGCATTCTGTGTCGGCGCGGCCTTTTTTTCTTTTGCGCAACCAGTGGTCGGCCTGCCACTGCCAAGGTCTCTCCTTCGTCTACCCCTGATGTGTATTCGAGAAAGAGCTCGCTTGTTTGCCCGGGGGAGAGTTTGCGATGTCCGTTCTAAAGGGGCAGCACCCGCGCTTCGCTTCACAATACGGTCAGGGGCATTCCGTCTCACTCCTCGGCACTTCTTTCCCTTATCTTTGTTTTGTCCGGTTTATTTTCTACCTTTTTCATTATTGTCCTTTATGGTCCTATGGTCATCATTCTCAGTCCCTTAATGTGTCCCTGTATGAAGTTGCGAATACTTTCGACGGGGCGTTACGAGACTGAAACCCAAGTCGCGCACTAGGTAATTGGAGCCGCGGGTAGCGTGCGTGTAATAAACACTTTTTTTTTTTTTTTGTAAGCGTCACGCTGTGGAGTGTGTCAGTTTTTTTAAGCGACTTTCCTTGGCGTGCAGTTTCATTATATGTCAAGCTAGTCTCACCAGTTTGGGACGACGTTGCTGTTAATTGGTATTTGTTGTAACCGCATTTAACTCTAGGAAGGTCATTCGGCTATTTCGCTGCGTGCACTAGAAGAAGCATTCGTTCAGAAGAAACATTCGTAGAAGAAACATGCGTGCAGTAGAAGAAACCTGAGACTAATTGTGGTGTCATGTCGACTGCACATGTCTGTCGGCTTAAGAAGAGGAAAAAAAGAAAGTGCGGATTACATCTCATAAGAAAACGGTAGAATATTGTTCTGGGACGTTTCAAGTATCTTGTGGTTCGGTGTGCTCCATTCATGAAACTCTTGTGCATCTGTTGGTTGAAGCGTCCGCGCTTTTCATTTCACTAGTTTGGACATTTCACCGTGCCCACCAAAGAAATAAAAAGGAGATTGTCAGTCTCCTGACTAGGCTGAAGTGCGGCATTTCAGACAGGCGCAGCCAAACTGAGATACAAAGAATAGTGGAGAGGGAGAGAGAAAAAAGAACGTATCCCAAAAATTCGAGGGATCCTACTCGCCGTAGGCCTCCTCCACCACCTCAGCCCACCTCAGGATAGCCTCCTGAGGCGTAGTAACAATAGATCGAGCAATACAAGCACGCATCCGAAGACGAACTGTTCCTCAGGCAGTGACCACGTGCGAAATACAATGAGTCAGCGCTGCTTAACGTGCATTAAATGTAAATACGAATATAATAAATTTAACGTTTAGAGTCTGGGCGACATAAGCATCAGCATGGCATCTGTTACATTTTCGGGAAAAGATATTGATTAGAGAAAATCATAACAATATCAAGTTTCTCTAAGGAGCCGTTTTGCACGCGTTGTAATAGGTATGACCACGCGAAGTTCTTCAGTTGGTATATTTATTGGTGTATTTATGCTCTGCTTCCAAAGAATAAACCTTCAGTGCTTAGTATGCCCTGACTTCGTATCACTCCTCTTGTCTTTTCTCTCTCTCTCTCTCTCTCTCTCTCTCTCTCTCTCTCTCCCCCTTCCGCCCCCTCCCTTCGCTGTTTTAGTGTTAGAGCAGTGGTACCATTGCGGCAACACGCTTACCACACGTATGTAACTGCCGCACAGGCGAGAAGTTCGGTACTTTCATTAGTTTTGCTATTGTTCTTCTAGTTTATGATCAAACTACATAACTCGCTTCATTGCTGCATAAACAATATAAAAATAAATCAGAAACAAGAGATGCAAGAGGGTTTCGCACACGAGTGTTTAACAATGTACTGGAGTTTATTATTTATCTTTTTTTTTATTTTTACCTGCTGTGTCTTACCGTGTGGTATATGAGTAGTGCCTTCGGGGTCTGCACGTAGCTGTATTAATCTTCAAGGCCTGTATCTGCCCACTCTTGTAAGCATCTCGTCACATTCATGTACGCATCAAGCAACTCGCGCTAGTGCCCACCGCGACTGTGCGGTATTACCGTTCGATAAACCGCTTTCGTCTGGATGTTGGTCGTCGAATAGCTAACGGGAGCTTATGGCTGAGCTTTGGTGACGCGGTGCCGCTATAGCATCCTAAACTCTGTCAATATGTGCCTTAGTGACTGCTTCTCCGCAGGGCATCATTGCTTCTGGTGCCATGTGACTGCATTTGAGGGATAGGGGACGCGACGGAATGGCAGACACGCTATTCTGGCTTCCTGAAAACGGAGAGGTCAGGTCGCGCTACCCCTCGATTCGCCGGTTCGAGTAAGTCGGAACACACAGTCACGTAGAACGGAGACATGCGAATTGGGTGCGTTCTATACTTATACACGCGGAAGCGTAAGTAGATCTGTTGAGAAACCATTTGCTGGGTATGTTGACTGTAATACAGCGCAAAAAGAAAGAAAGAAAAACGGTGCAGTGGATACTTACAGGGCATATTTTTAAGAAGCACTTTGTTGAAACTTGGAAGTGCGAAGCAGTTGCGCCGGCGTTGGTACCGTGTCTAAGTGAAAACCCCTCGTAAGTAAAAACAGCTTAATTGAAATGGGGGGAAGCCCGCACCACCCATATGTATAACGGGCTTCCCGTTCAAATGCCGCGCTAATGCAGCTCCACTAATGTGAAACTTGGGGAAGCGCAAAGCAGTGATGCAGCGGTGTTTTCCGCAGGAGCACATCAATCACTGCGCTGAACCGGTTTTAGTCAATTATGTATTTGTTTTGCCCTGGCGGCAGATCGTGTGGGCCGATCCTGGAGGCAGTGTGGTTAGACAGTGTATGTGTAGGGTTGTCGCATTTTTTACGAATTTTAGTTAATTGCTGCGATGAATTGTTGGTTATTGCGGTGAACTATCTTAATCAGGTCATGTTGGTTTATATCGAACTGGGTTTGAGCGGTTTTAGACCTGTTTTATGCTTGTGTTAACCACTTGAGCGTGATCACGCGACAGGATGGGGTCGTCAAGGTGGGCGCCTGAAGTGCTTCGAAAGGACACGATATAGGTAGGCGTGACAAACGCTGCGACGTTGGGCGCGTCGGTGAAGCTGCGTGACGATTGTAATTGCGAAAAAAAAAAGATAAGGACGAACATAACTAGACGCGGCTTGCCGCACTTATCACCTTTTATTTGCTGGGCGACGCGCGTATCTCGTCCATGTGCTCTGCCTCTGCTGCCAGCCTCGCGTGTGCGTCTACCATTGTCTACGTAAAGTGAGCATGTATGTATACATTCCATTTGTAGAGGTAAAAAGGAGTTTGATTCCTGGTCGCTTGGCGTAATGCAAAAGTTGGCGTGCGCAACGGGAGGGGAAAAAAAAGAGGGGGGGTGGGGGGGATTTCGTTTAAGTACGCTGGTGTTTTCTGCGTTATACGTCTATACGCAAAATCTAAAGCTCCTTGTTAAAAATCCGATGTCGGTGCCTGCGTACGTGTTTACGGCGAAAGCAATCATGCCGACCTACCGCCGTGTTTCCCTAACCACCTGACCCTCCGCCGTGGCACAGGTGTGAACAAAATTCATTTTCGCAAAGTAATATGTGTCAGAAAAATCGTAAACTGCGACTTAACACTTGCACACATGATAGCTCGGAGCCCCGCCACGGTGGTCCATTGGCCATGGCACTCAGCTGCTGATCCGAAGGTCGCGTGATCGAATTCCGGCCGCGGCGGCTGCGTTTCTATGTCGAGGCCCGTGTGCTGTGCGATTTCAGTGCACGTTAAGGAACCCCAAGTGGTCGAAATTTCCGGAGCCCTTTACTACTTAGCGTCTCTCATAACCATATCGTGGTTTTGGGACGCAAAACTCGGAAATCAATCAATCGTGATAACTCGGGCTGTAATTTGAATGTACGAGAAAACATTATCCTGTTACCAGGAGACGATGCGAACGTGGCTTAATGACGCTGCTCCGACTTTTTACTTAAAGGGGTCGTGAAATGTTAAATACACTGCGTGACAAAGAAAGTTAAGGACAGGAAAGAGCAAAGAATGCCAACTGTTTTATTATTTCTTTAGTTCCAGGAACACGTCACGATTAGCGGTAACAAGATCACGTATAGTATGCCTCGTGCTTGCATTGGCTTGCGGGTATATGAGCCGCACGTGATTAGGTTCGCTGGTAAACAAAGACGCAAAAATTCAAGTAGACCTTGCGTTCCGACGTAGCCTAATGTCTCGCAAGCTACAGCGCCGAACCGTCAATTTGAACATTAGAAGGACCCCTATACAGTTCTTTGTTTGGTGCCACGTATGTCGGCTTTCGTGGCTGTTATACCGAGCTTGCGTCCTCGCATTACGTTAATTTGTTCTTCAGTTTTGTTTCTTTTCTTGCTATTTAATATCGTTTGAGCGAATATAAATGCCATCGCTCAAAACTGCACTCTCTCATGGGGGCCGCATTGTCAGTCGGTCACCTTGGGCGACATGTTTCATCACAGCAGGTGCTCGCTCGCAAGGTGTGCATGTGTGCGCAGCTCTGTATACCCGCATTCAAGCCTGCGCCCTTTAAGCAGTGTGATATGCCACAGCACACGCACGCCCAGATGGCGAGAATGATTAATGGATGGGATAATGCAATGGTTCTGGAGCTGTTCTGCCTCGGCAGTGGTATCGCCTTCTTATCAAACCTGGATCGGCTGGTATGGTGCCGTGGATTATCAGAAAGCAGTAGGATGAAGTGAACGAAAGGAACAACTGTTGCGAGTGCATGTAGCTTTAGCTTCGCGGTGGGCTCCCCGTGTCTCTTTTGTTTCTTAATAGCCGTGTTACCGGAGGCGTAAGCGTATCCTGCAAAATGCTACGTTAAACTAAAGCTCTCTCTCTCTCTCTCTCTCTCTCTCTCTCTCTCTCTCTCTCTCTCTATATATATATATATATATATATATATATATATATATATATATATATATATATATATATATATATATATATATATACGCACCCTGTTTGAGTGTAAGAGAGACTTTGATTGATTTGTGGGGTTTAACGTCCAAAAACCAGCTCTGATTATGAGAGACGCCGTAGTGGAGGTCTCCGGAAATTTCGACCACCTGGGTTTCTTTAACGTGCACTGACATCGCACAGCACACGGGCCTCAACATTTCGCCTCCATCGAAATGCAGCCGCCGCGACCAGGATTCGATCCCGCGACATTCGGATCTGCAGCCGAGTGCCATAACCACTAAACCACTGTGGCGGGGCAGTAAGAGAGACTTTTAGTGCAGATAATAATGTCCGGGCTTGAGCCCTAATAGTGGGTGTTCGATCGCCGTAGCATTTTGTCGTGATCGTTTCGTTCACGCACTATCAGCGAGTGATAAGCAGAGCGCGGGATAGTAGAGAGATTTAGTATTGCGGAAAATCTTTGCGTTAGCGTTTGCGAGTCACGCACGCTAGACTTTTGCGGACTGCTATTCGATGGCATTCCATAGCTCTTTATGGCGCGAGAAGACGACGCGCCGCAAAACGCAAGGCACGCAAACCTTCGCTGCGCCATCTAAATGCGAATAGTGAAAGCGTCAAAGCCGTCGGCCGTTGTTAGTAACTTAAAGAGCAACGCAAGCGCAAAAAGAATTATTAAAAAGAACATCGTGCAATAATAATTGCATAAGTGTTGCTGTAGTCGGACGAGGCAGAGTTTCGCTTTCGTTGTGCATGTGTAATGTGGCCAAACTAGAATCCACAGCGAAAAGATCGTTGTGTTCTCGAAGCGAAAACCAGCAACACGATTTACCACAATGCAGCAAGACGACACCATAGATGCGAAACGGGCAGCCGTCAGTTGTAGGGAGCCGCCATGCTTTCCGCGCTAAACAAACTTAGCGAGCGTTTTGTGTCTCCGCTAAATTCGGAAAATAGCGAGCGATCGCTAAACGCAAAGCTGGAATAGCGTGCGTACGCATGCGCAGTCTGACCCCGCAAAATTTTAGCGTTTAGCGGGGCGCAACTTAAGCTGCACTAAATCTCTCTAATGAACGGTAACCGGGCGTTCCATGTTTTGCGGCTCGGAGTTGCGCAACATACGATCGCGTGACCTTGTTTTTGTTTTGTCTACAGGAACTCTCGGTTCAGCGGATTGTTTCATCCGAACGTGTTTTTTTTTTCTTTATTCCTTCGTTTCTGTTGACATGACACGGGATTGTACAGGTCTGCTCTTATTGTCACTCGTACCAGCTGGCCTTGGAATATTGCTGTGGACTATAGCGTCGATGAGGTGATGGTCAGAATGGTGCTGCATGGACGTATAGGTCCATAGTCGCTAAAACTCAGCCATGGGAGACATGTTTTACATGTTATTAGCGAATTGATTACGAGAAATTTGAAAGCGATGTAAAACACGGAATGTTGCTATACAGCCAGCGTGTTTCGACAAGTCCACTTGCCGCAATAGTGCATGCCTACATCGACATTCTCGGTTTGTTTTCAACGATTTTTCATCACTTCAGGCCTCCATCTTCCGATGAGCTTTTTTTCTAGTTCGGATATCGTTTAGAGAAGGAAGTCAGCCGATGGCAGAGGACGTTTGCGGAAGAAAAAAGGAAATCTTTGTGAATTGGAACCTTGTAATTGCGATGTGTTTAAAGTGTTGATGAGGTCTCAAACAGCCTTGGCGTGGCACATTTGAAATTGCGCTGCTGAAATTGCCCATATAGGCAGCAAATAATTATGTCCACTGAAGATTTCACCATGATCAAGAACAGCACTTTTATGTCAACTACAAAACGAAGACCTCCACCAGTGATTTTGAAACCCCGGTCTGCCGACCTTCTCTGCGCTTCGCCTCTCCCTTGTATCCATTACGTCGCACCACCTGCGTTATCTGTCGACTCATTGCGTTGCCAGCTCAAAATTTCCCTCGTAATGTGTGCTAGAGTGTGTCGGCCACACCTGTTCGTCTACCCATCCCTCGCGCACGCTGCGCAGTCCTTCTGGTGTTTCCCGTGTTATCTTTAAAAACGTTCCTGCCCCAAATTACGTTTTTCCCTTGAACTACGGCTGGAAGTTTACGCTCATGGTTTGAAGACGTCTTTCGTATTTGCTCGAGCCCATCCTTATTTATTTATTTATTTATTTATTTATTTATTTATTTATTTATTTATTTATTTATTTATTGTCGAAATATGAAAAGTATATGCTGATGCTGATGCTGGACATGAGTCAGGCTTTTCTTTTTTCCCCCAATCTGGCTAGCTCCGTAACGATTCGAGAAGTCGTTATTACATACACGTGGATTTTAGACTTAAAAGAACATGTATTTGGAAACCGCAAATTTAGATACTCGAAAATATATGATGAGTGACGACTGCGAAATACATTGAAAGAATTGAACCTAAAGTTGTCCGCAACCCTAAAGTGATCCGCACTTAAAAAAGTCGAACACATCCGTGCCAGTGATGGCACAACGTGCTTCTAGCCTGTAGATACGGAGTTACCGGCTGAACAAGTTAGAGACATTTCATAAATAAAGAAAATAAAAAAAGAACGCCTCAGTATTCAGCCACCACTGATTGCGAGGTAGAACGTTGTGATTGGGAGACTGCGCCCAGTCGGTACACCATTCATCGCAGTGGCACCCCCGTTCGATGTCTGCGTTCGCACGAGTCTGCCGACCTTTTATTTTTGTTTTCTTCGAGTTTCTTCGCTGCGACACATCCCTTCTCGTACGTGTTGCTCGCTTCAGTGCGCACGAACGGCATCGGGTCCTTCCAATGCGACACGCTATACTGCCCCGACCGGTGATTGCATATATCCCCGCTACCTTGCATTGTTGGAATCATTTAGAAAAGAAAGGAAACGACACGTCACGCATCTCTCGGTACAGCAGTACTTGTTCGTTTTCCTTTGACGATTAGGGGAAAACGAAAACGAAAGGAAGCTGTGCAGTCGCTGTTGTGACCTTCGAGCCTCACCACTCTGAGTGGCACTGAAGCTGCGGAGGCGGAACGAAGTCGCTTCATCGTATGTAAATAGTCGCCCTCTGTACTCTTTGTAACTTGCTCCTTGCTATAACTCTCCCACTGGCCTTTCCCCCGCACTCACTGCTGACCGCTGTTGACAAAAGCTCCAGTGGCCGGCAGTACTTGGCACTATCTATCTATCTATCTATCTATCTATCTATCTATCTATCTATCTATCTATCTATCTATCTATCTATCTATCTATCTATCTATCTATCTATCTATCTATCTATCTATCTATCTATCTATCTATCTATCTATCTATCTATCTATCTATCTATCTATCTATCTATCTATCTCCGTTTGTTATTTGTCAAACTATATTAAAGACGAGACATACAGAAGGTCTAGGTCTCAAGACAAGATTGAATTGGGACCGCCAGCTTCATCCTTCTTATTTACTCGTTTGTTTAGAATTCTATGAATAAACAATACTACGTATTAAGTATTATTTAGCGATCTCACAGTCTCATTCGCATCTGTGCTGACGCGAAAACATGTCCCGCTCTTTGTCTAAGTAAAGCTGTTGACACCAACATTCCTAGATTACCCAATCTGGTTGGCTGGCAGTGAGAATAGTCCTAATTCCTCAAAAGCATCGTCATAAATGCGCCTCTGGGAGAGCGGATAGCCGCGCTTATAGCGCTATAATAGTTTGTGTAGATTCGTGGCAGACGCAACATCTCTATGCCTTCTCTCGTGTGTGTGTGTGTGTTCTGTACAAAAGTAGAGGGAGGCTAGCCATAGTTTGTGCACATTCATAATTAAATTGCGCCTAGTATTGCACTGGGAAAATTAGCGGAAAGAAAGGTGATTGTAATTTTACATGATAGTTTGCATGTCGCATGCACTTTGTGAATCCTTTTATCTGCTATTTTAGCTCAGAAAAAGATTTATTTTCTTCAAGCGAAACTTGTGCGTCACAAGTTGGCGTCGGGTTTGTTTTCGCGAAAATAACCATAATCATGGTAGTAGTGCTCGCACACTTTCTTCTCTTGCGCTTGGAGCGTTCCAAGTATGAGCACCTTGGACTTTCTGCCTAGAAAGATGGAGATAAATAAAGATGGTAGGAAACAAGGACAAATGGAACGAAAGCAGTAAATAAATATATCAGTAAGGAAAGGAACCAAGAGGGAAAGAAAGACGGCATAAAGAAAGAAAGCGAGAAACAAAAACAAACGCAGAAAGGCATACTGACGGAAAGAAAAGAAAGAGCAACAAACAAAGGAATCGAGAAATAAAAGAAACATGCAGGCACAGAAAGAAATTAAAAAGGCACGTCAGGCTTCGCTTTCCCGAATTTTCCCGATACGAGATGGGCTTCCCCATTTTAGGGGCGAAGCTCCTTAGGGTGTGGGTCGTTCCCTCCTCTGTAGTAGTAGTAGTATGTATGTATGTAGCCACCTCGCGCCGCCGGGAGGCTCGCGCTCGCCCTCGGCGCGTGCCTCCCGGCGCGCGAACTCTCTCACTCTTCCATCTGCTGTCTTGTGAGAGAGAGAAAGAGAGCGAAAGGCGCGCGTTGACTATGGAAACGCTCTTTCTTCGATGAACGCTGTACCAGCTCGCAAAGAAGGAGAACGCGCCCTCACCCGCGAGAGACAACGTTGGCGCAGGCAGCGTCTTCTAGCGAGTTTCTTGATTGAAAAATACCGACTGCACGCGCTGGAGAACCGTTCACCGGCCACCCATATACATATATAGGCACTGGATCTTGACTTGCAATGAAGTGCCGGTGGGAGATTTCACTTGTGCATAGTTGAACCATAAGGATTCGTAGCGTGCGCGTTAACTAAATTAATCCGGAACTCGGCACGATCTACGATGAACCTCCGGGGCTTCGCCCACTCATCATCATTCACTCCGTGGATATGCTGTGAATTTTTCTTATGCTGACCTCAAGACGGCCTTTGAAAACGCAACTCGCTTCCCTTACAGAGTGTTTCGAAAAAAGAAAAAAAAAGAATAAGAAATTGAGGCACGCGTGGTTCCATGTCATGACGCGCCGCCTTACAAACGGCGAGGCGCGTTGGGGATTGGGATATAGTCGGTGCCATTTATTGGTATTAAAAAGAGAGAGAGAGAGAATAAAGGACGCAGTGTATGTCGCGACTCATCCCCGTATTGGATTTAAGTGCACGTCAAGTTAACCTGCAGGTGGTCAAAATTAAACCGGTCCCTCCTCCTCATTCCTGGCCGTACCATTTATTGGTATTAAAGGAAAATGACAATAAAGGACGCATTGTGGGTCGCGACCCATCCCCGTATGCGTATCGAATGAAACTAGCATTTGCGTGACTTCCGTCGATAAAATTTCGTGCTGACGCAGCTGTTCGGCACACGTGCCGTGAATGTCGGAGATATAATCGCACGAATAGGAGCCGCGGTTATTGTTCTAAACGAGGGGGTGTCCAGTTTGAATAGCCCTTCGATTCGATTTTTTTTTATTCATTATCATTCAAATGACGGGGTGTCCAGTTTGAATAGCGCTTCGATTCGCGGTGGGTTTTTTTTGTTTTTTTTTAACTGAGAAATCTTCGTTAGCTTTTCTTTTTCGCCTAAATGTGTTATTGGGTGACCTCGCTTGTTGTGGGTAATAATTCGGTATCTCTTGCGGAGATGTCTTTTTCGGCAGTGCAATTTAATATAGGCTGATTATCGGCTGAGGAACTATTGGCGGAGGCCCGCAACTAAGAAGCAAGCTTCATGAAATGGAAATATTGTCATCCATCCGAGAAATATACAGCGCACGATCGAAATTTATAGAAAGAAAACTGGACAGTTCTGTTCTTTTTTTTTTTTTTTCGAAAGCTTTGTTTGCCTTAAATGCGGCTTTCTGCAAGGCTCATTTGGCACATCTCAATTCTTAACCATGTTGCTCCACATGTAGTCATATTTTTTCCTTCTTGTCTCGGATTATGCGGGTCGATGTTCTTATAGGTCCTGAGGCAGCTTCAAGATGCTTGTAAACGCTTTCTCGTCTGAAGGACCGCCAGGCACTTTTGGGAATTGAATGAATGATGATTGATTGATTGATTGATTGATTGATTGATTGATTGATGTGCTTGCTTAGTCTTGGGTAGCAAGACAACTCAGGTGTGATAGCTAACAGGCTGATGCGTCGTGCTGCTAAGACGTGGGTTTGGCTCCCGGCTACAGCGGCCCCGTTCCGACGGGGCCGATATGCAGAAACGCCTGTCCACTTGAATTTAGGTGAACTGCAGCTGCGGTCGAGTGGTAGAGCGCCCGCCACCGATGCAGGAGGTACTGGGTTCGATTGCCAGTGCCGTCGGGAAATTCACTCTCCTCCCTTTTTTCCTGTCTTTAAGGGGGAATGATAGGTACCATTTCAGTCGGTGCGCTCGCTCGCCGTGGCTGCTTAGAGGCTACAGGGTGTTGGCTTGCGAAGTTCGAGGTCGCGGGATCGAATCCCGGACACTGCGACCGGAATTCGATGGTTGTACTTGGATTTAAGTGCACGTTAAGGAACACTGCTGGTGGTCAAAATTAATCCCGTCTCTACCCTGCGGGTAGTTCCCCTTAATAATATCGCCATTTTGGCACGTAAAACAACGGCAATTATTATTAGGAGCACCCCCACCTGGGTTGGTACACATTTCGAAAAGGTGCCCTGTCTTTACTCCTATCATTTGCAGAAATAATCGTCATTCCTAAACTCGAGCCAGCGCGCAGACGTGAGTGTACGTTAAAGAACCTCAGATGGTGAAGAATTCATTGGTTGTTCTTCGCTATACGGCATGCCTTATAATCATATCATGGTATTAACGCGTATGATCTCAGGTATGTATATATATAGAATTTATAGCGGATGCGCTGTTATTGACCCTGATGATGAAGAGCTCCACCAACTGCTGAAGTTCGATAACGCTTTAGCAAAATCGATATTCGCATCGCCGACAAGCGAAGATTTAGGGGTAGGCTTGCGGGCATTTTGAAAACATTCCCGTCCCTTTCCATCTATCGATTGCGATATCGCTGCGTGTGTGTGTGGTGTGTGTGTGTGTGTGTGTGTGTGTGTGTGTGTGTGTGTGTGTGTCGACTTGGCGGACTGCATGGCTTCTGTCTCCTCGTAATATAAAGGCTTCTTTCTTCTTGGAAAGACGTGTGCTGTCGACGGGGGACTGCAGCAAGTGGCTTGCGTAAGCTACAGGAGCAGGAGTGCGGAAGAGATAACGGCGTTGTGTAGTGAAGGGCGCCTAGTCCACTTAGCATCTGCTTAAAAAAAAATAAAGAAAAAGGAAAGAGGCAAAAGAAAAAAAGAAAAATGAACTGAAACAGCTTTCTACTTTTATTTTTTACTCATCTGGCGGTCTCTGCGTATGCTTTGAGAGCACTCGCACGCTGCTTGACCTTTAAACTTGCTATGCTCAGTCGTTTTTCCCCCTTCGGCGCTCACCACACTTGGCGCGTGAAGCTGCGCTTGTCAGCTCATCGGCGAAGAACATGGATGAAGAAGGAAAAAAATGTAGGAGGAAGCGTAGCGCAAAACAAGATTCGAGCGAAGAAAGAACGTGTGCGCCCGAGCAGTGCAGGCAAAGGAAAAGGCGCCTGTCTTCTGACGCGCTTGTGTGTGTGTGTGTGAGAGAGAGAGAGAGAGAATTCCTTGGAAAGGAGCGTACGTAACGTTGTAGTGAAGGGCCCCGAAATATTCACCACCTGGGGTTCTCTAAGGGTTCCTGACACGGTTTTACGGCGTTGTGCCACCGATTAGACTACAGTAGAATCTCGGTGATACGATTACGGTTGATGCGAATTTCGCGATGATACGAATTTTAATGTTGTTTTGGATGGACTATGTTGTATAAAATGCGCCGTCATTCGGTGTTATACGAACAGTTTCCCCAGCCATTTTGGATGATACGAACGAGGGAAATGACCACTTCACGCGAGCGACTGACTCGGATTTTTGACTGCAGATTTTTTCCGCGAGTCCCTTACGGCTATGGACCCGAAAATGACAGCGGAAAACAGAAATCTTGCTTTTCGTCGACCAGTGCTCGGCCCATCCCAAGACTGCAACTTCAGCAATGTCGCCGTAAGGTTCCTGCCCGCAAACACCACGAGCCGTCTACAGCCGCTGGGTGCGGGAATACTCCGAAATGTGAAGCACCATTTCAAGGGATTGCTTGTGCGGAGGCTCCTGGCGAAAATTACTTGCAAATTAGCCTGCTTGACGCGTAACATTTTTAGCCATGTCCTGGCATAATGTGACCCAGGACACGATCGCGAACTGCTTTCGCAAGTGTGGATTCTTCGCGGAATCGGATGCGGCTCCGACGGAAGAAAACCAAGAGCCTGACGACGATTTGCACATCGAGGGTTGGGAGAACCTTGAAACTCGAGCTTTGGCATGAGACTTCGTCACCGTGGACGACAACGTAGCGACCTGTGGGCTGCGATCCATCGAAGAATTGGTTAGCGAGGCAAAGGGTACAGAGTCTGAGATTAATAGTAGCAGTAGTGCTTTATTTTTCTTCGCACAAACACACTTAAACAATTATCGCCTTCAGCTTCATGATCAGTTTTAACTTGTTTTGGATCATACAAATTCGGGATAATACGAATATTTTAGGTGCCCCCTACGAATTCGTATCATCGAGATTCTACTTAATAGAACTTGTTGGGCTGGTCGGTTCATTTTATCATTGACCATGATGCTATGGTCGCCTGGCGCAACAAGTGAAGAAGGTTCGCTTCCCCTGACCCCGTCCATTGTTCACGTGTCGCGTCAAGGTATGGTCACTTGTCTCGCCAAGCGACCATGGCTTCGTAGTCAGTGACAACGGATTAGGCTACGTCGTGATGAAACCATTCACTCCATAGATTAACCGAAGCACCTTGCACTATACGGCAGCTATGGGTTTGTAGCGATGGCTGCGCATCCCACGGCAACCTCTGCGCCGAGGCCCCATTGGTCAGTCGTGGTGGGATAGTGCCGCGACAATACCGCCGGTTTTCTATTCACTGCTTGCGACGTCGGGCGGGGAAAGCCAATCGCACCACTCTTTGCGTGCCCATTGCACATCCAATGGGCAGGGCTGGTTGAAAACTCTTTAGGTTGTTGAGTCGCGTTGATCTTTATAACGATGCGTGTATATAAAACATCAGCAAATATCCGCGATCGGGTTTACGAACATAAATTTCTGATACTTACGTCACTCACTCACTCACTCACTCACTCACTCACTCGCACGCACACGCACGCGCGGGTTGTCCGGGCGGCTTTAACCCCGCCCGACAGCTCCCTCCCTGCCGACTCTGACTCGGCTGAACTTGGTGTGTGTGTGTTGCTTGTGCTATGAACTTTATTTCCTTCTTGTCCTTTTTTTACCCCCTTCCTCATGAGTGTACCGGTTGAAGTGTCCTCTCCGGGGAGACAGTTATCATGCACTCACCACCCCCTTTCTATTCTTCCGTGTGATCAAGAATCACACACACACACACACACACACACACCACTGGAACGTTTTGGGCCGACAATGCAATGGTCAAAAAAGAGAAAAAGAGAGCGAAGGGGAATGCTTGATGTGTGCGCGAATAGTGAACATGGTGAGCGGATCGAGTACGGGTCTTTAGTGCTTGTCAGGAGCTAATCGAACCGGTTATTAACAGCGAAGCTCTTTAAGCTCTTCGTGATTGGTCGTGTCACGAAATATGACCTTGAAATGACCTTGCCTGGCAACGAGGCGACGCTACATCTACCAGCATAACCTTGTATGGCCTCGACATCACGCTACACCACGTAACGTGACGTCACAACGACACGTCACCGGAATATGGTGAAGATGAGCAAGCAGTAGAAAAAGAACATAATGATGGTGAAGATGAAGATGATGAGCATTTAGTACTAAAAGATGCTGATGAAGGTGAAGATTATCATGAAGATGATGAGCAAGTAATAGAAAAAGAGCAAGAAGATAAGAAAATGAAGAAGTCTCGACCGACGACGGAATGCGGATGCCGGACCACAAAGCCGGACCAGCCCATTAACTTCGCCAGCCTTGCGCCACTGTGCAAGCTCCACAATTTATCTTTCGAATCGTTTATGAATACTTTTGAGTAGCCATTTCTACGATTAGCGCAAAGCGATGTCAGCAACGTGGTATTCGTAATTCTAGCATTGAGAGCACGGATGGAGCGTAATGAATAACTTAGCAGGCGATTAACTCAGGCGCCACGTACTACACGTATTCTAAGCTCTCGTCTTTGAGTATGCAAGGTACCAGTGGAGGCGCCATTTACCGCGGACATTTTTTATCGCCAGTTTTATGCTTATCTGGTTGCAGTTGAGATTTTTAAATATTCGTAAAATATTCGAAAAGATATATTTGCGCTCACGACTAGCGAATATATCAGACTCGAATTTTGTAATTTTCCATGTATTCGCGCGCCCCGGAATAGGTTCATTCCCGTGTGCTGTGTGATGTCAGTGCACGTTAAAGAACCCCAGGTGGTCTAAATTTCCGGAGACCTCCACTACGGCGTCTCTCATAATCAGAGCTGGTTTTGGGACGTTAAACCCCACAAAACAACAAATAAGTTCACGGAGAGCTTCGCTCGCCAAGGATCGCTGCGTAAAGCGAGGTCTCTGCCGTTGCATGTCTTGAGGAAGGTCGGAAAAGAAGCGGTTGTGAAAAGAGCAAGATTGATGTAAATATGTAGGTGAGGGGAGGTGTCGGTGGCGCGATTGAGGGAGGGGGAGGGAAGGGGATAGTGGCTAACGACGTTTCCGAAACGCAATGCTGCAAACCGGCGTCGTGAAAAGCGTTAAACAGAAATTGTGAGAGCTCGTGCCTCGTTGCTGGGTGCCCTTGCGACATGGCGTTTTCTGGAGCAGCTCCAAGTTCACGGGGTTCTTTTGTCGCACGCCGGAGACAGCCGTAAAGCTAATCGCGTGGAACACGTGTACTTTTTTTTTTTTTCCTTTTTCCTGCCTGTCTAACTGTGAATAGAGGGAAACGAAAACTAAGAGGCTGTGATCACGTGATGTGGTTTGGCCAGCGTCCGCAAGCCATCATTATGCGCAGTGCCTCTCGGGAAGGATTAGGTCCACGTACAGTTGCCGGATCGCTCGAGGTTCGAGCGCGGTAGCCTTTAGTGGCGCTTAATTGTACATAAATCTACCGCTTGGCTAGCACGTGACCCAGGACCCATTTCCCATGATTCGCTCGACTAACCTTTTATGACTAGGCTCCGAGCTTGTCACGTGACTTCCTCTCCCAGCTTTTCACAATAGTGAAAAGTCATTGAGCGGTATATATTAATGATGAATTGCGCATATCTTGCTTCAGTTGTTGATGGGTGTATTTCTATTTTATTTTCGTTTAATTTTTCTTTATAATAATTTAGACTTGAAGTACTTACTGCTGTAGTCATTCTGTGGTCGCATTGAGAAAGTGGAAAACAACCTCCCATTATACGAAATGCCGTCAGATCTGCCTAGTCGGTGTTTTGTTTATAGTCTGCAGATGGCAGCATTGGTGGCATACAGATGGACTCCACCAACGAGCGCGCTTCATTTTGCCTTTAGATATCACTATACACGCATTAAATACTGCACAGTATAAAGGGGCGTACACGCACACGGTGGCTGTGTAGTGTAGGCGAAGTTTGAACGTAAGCACATAAAAATCAGCCCGTTAAACTAGAGATATGTTGATCAAGTTTAGAAATATTGTAGCTGAGTTTTCTATCTTGCTGAAATATATTTCTATTTAAAGAAACGGGTTTAAGTTTTTTTTTTTTTTAAGGGGGGGGGGGGGGGGGATCTTGGGCTTCTCATATCCAGCTATGTTGAGTGTAGCGACCGCGTGTGTCTACCCCCTGTAATTGCGTGGTGTTCCTTGCTCTTCAGTTTGTGATGTCGAAGTTATACTAATTCGGCCAATATTCTGTTGTCTTTAGATGACCCCGCCACGGTGGTCTAGTGGCTATGGTAGTCGGCTGCTGATCCGAGGGTCGCGGGATCGAATCCCTGCCGCGGCGGCTGCATTTCGATGGAGGCGAAATGTCGAAGTCCGTATGTACTGTGCGATGTCAGTGCACGTTCAAGAACCCCAGGTGGTCGAAATTTCCGGAGACCTCCACTACGGCGTCTCTCATAATCAGATCGTGGTTTTGGGACGTAAAAAACCCAGACATCAGTGAACTTCTTTAGATGAGAGAGAAACAAGATATCTTGTCAAGCGGAGGCGCGTAGATCATATTTGGGATTGCATGCAGGTCATCGAGGACACTTCGCCTTCGCCGTACCTATCTTTTCGCTCTGGTTAGCGCATTGTGTCGAAGAGCAAGGGTCCCGTCGATTTCTGCCGGAACCCAGACCCAGCGCCGTCAGGTAGAAATGTGTGATGACGTTTGGCCGCTCAGTGTAAATAATAATAATAAAAAGTCATACGTAAAGCTGGCGTTCTTTCTTTCGTAAAAGGCGTAAAGGAGGAGTTCGGAAGGGAAGCCATCCTAATGAGGCAGCTGGTCATGGCGCCTTGTCTAGGCCTCCATTCGAACGTTCATACAATCTTTGCACACACAACCTGCCATTTGCGCTACGGCAAGAAAGAAAGAAAACAAAAAGGGAGAAAGCTGAGATGTGATGCAGTATTCAAACCTCTCTTCCTCATAATTCTTTACATGTTTGTCTCTGACTCAGTTGATGAGCGTCTATGCTTTTGTCTCGCGATTGCCTGTCTAGACAGGAGGTTTCCGTGGGGAGGGCTTGGCATCAAATTCTTCTCGCGTTAGGGGGCAAGCTGACAGGCAGGACTGCGCGCATCAGCCAGCCAGGAAGTGTTGCTCACCAGCCACGATAGCGAGATAGCATATAGCTGCTGGAGTACCGTCCGACCATGTAGTCGATAACCGCGCGGTGAACAAAGCTGGGTTCCGATCCCCCCCTTCAGCCTTTTAGGGTATACCGATTTCGCCCACGAGTGTTTACTTGTGTGACCGTCATTATGGTGATGATTTCGTGTCTCACTGAACGGCACGCCGGTGGCCGCATCTCTGCGGCTGATCTCCGCTTGGTGCGTTTGTACAGAACGCGCCTCCTGACGAGCAGCCAAGGGCACCGTCTTCGGCCGTGACTGATCGTGTGACGACCGACTGGGCTTGCGCTGACAGGAAAAGGGGGAAAATTACGGCCCAAAACGCCGGCGATGACGTCAAAAGTGACGTGTTGTGTGCCGTGTCGAGTCCACGGCACGAAGTGTGTTGTATATGTGCGATCATTCGTGCAGTGGCCCTCTTGTTTTTTCCTGGACTCCGTGACAGGTTATATATATATATATATATATATATATATATATATATATATATATATATATATATATATATATGCACGCACACACACACACACTCGCGCGCGAGCTTGGTATCGTGGAAACCGCGGGTGGTGCTAAACTTAGCCGCCGGTGCGTGCTCTCCACCGTTCGTCGGCGCCAAGTCGCCGGGTGCCGCTGCTTTTCTTTACTCGACACGTATGAATGAGAGAAGGGATCACTTTTAGGTCGTCCGGTCGATGACGAAACGAGCGGCCGTGCGGGCGGTCTTTCAGAAGACCGCGCGTGTGAGTTGCCGTTTGTGTGAGTTCTGTACGCATCACGTGATTCTCGGTCGTTCTTGCCAGAAGTCACGTCCGTCACATCGTCCAAGTCTCTCATGCGCTTGACTGTATGATAGCCACCATAGCCTGACTGTCATACGAATGCTTGTATATGGTGTCACTGATCGCTCGGGAGCAGGCAGCTTAGCTTTTGCTGAGCATCCTGTGCTCTAAGCTCCCTACCTTTCCTTCTTATTTCTCTCTCTCTCTTTCTTTACAAAGCATGTTGGCGTTTCGTCAGCACGTTTGTTGCAAGTCACTTTGACTTGTGCGTTAGCGCCCCACCATGGTTGCTGTTCCGAAAGATCGCGTGATCGAATCCGGCCGCGGGGCCTGTATTTCGGTGGAGGTCAAATATGTTGAGGCCCGTGTGCTGTGCGATGACAGTGCACGTTAAAGAACCCCGGGTGGTCGAAATTTCCGGAGCCCGCCGCTACGGCGCCTCTCATAACCAAATCGTGGTTTTGGGACGTGAAACCCCAGAAATCCTCCTCTACTTCTTCTGAGGCCACGCTGACGCCGTTCTCTCACGGACACTTTTAATCGCGATCGACAGCGATCCAGATCTGGCTGAGGGGCTGCAACATGGGCGACTCACGATGGCGATATCAGGCCCCGTCGGAATCTAGATGAACGCGATCTGGCTGACGCAGCGCCAAACTCGGTCCGGATCAGTTTGGGCCGTGTAGAGTTCCTGCGGGAGAGCAACTCCAGGGCCCTGCAGCGTGCAGCGACCACTGTTGACCGCGATCAGGAAGCCAGCAGATCCGGATGAAGCACGACGAAAAGTGGCCGTGTGGCACCGGTATCGTTAATCTGTGCGCTTGTTATGAATCCTGGCACGCGACAGCCGTACAGGTAAGCTCAGCAGTCACTGTGCGATTTCTTGCTTCGTGCAACAGTTGCATATTTGGTGTGACCTGCGTGACCACAACGCAAGGCGAAAGCTGGGGGAAAACTGAAAGAGGTGGGCAGGGAAGTGTCTGAGGCTCTCCCTGCGCACTTTTCAAGTCTTCCCCACATGTTCCACCCCCTACTTCCGAAACCGCATGTAATACGCAGGTACTTCAAAAGGCATGGGTATGTCGAATCAATTTGCCAGTGTGATGCGCAGGAAAGCGGGTTACATGCTGTTCCTTTCGGAAGCCACTGACCCCGGGCGCGTCGGTGCGCTGACCGTGCGTGAGATGCTGTGCTGCTGCGGAGCCTACATGACCTCCGCTCCCTTTGTGCTGCAGTTTTGCAGCGCCTTTCGGCGTGCATGCACGGCCACGTTTAGAAGAGAGCAGCTTCGCCGCGTCGTGCATTATCTCCCCCCAACTCCTCCTTCGCACTTTGTGCCTTTGCGCACGACGCTCGCCACAAGCTGCTCGTTCGATGCTGCCGCCAGCAGCACGTTGGTGACGTGGAGGAGGTCCGGCACGCGGAGTGTTTGCTTTTTGTTTGTTTATTTGGTTGATCTTGCCAGATCTCGACACACTGTGCGGTGGACTATTATCAGCGTAGAACGCGTGTGTACTACACTGATACGGAGGCCGCATCCGTGGTTTTGATGAGCAAAAGTCGAGTAAATATAACCTCGCGAGTGAGTGAAGCAAATCAGCAGCCTCTAGTTGTCTGTAGCCGCCGTTCAAAGCGATTTTGAGGCAAAGGCGGCTTTATCAAAGTAGGAAGGTGTTATCAGATGCCTTGATCGGCTGTAAGTCGTTGATGGAGAGTTTGATATAAGCCCGCATTTTACCGCCGCCTGACCTCGCAACGCAGGGAGCGCTGAGCGATGGGCCGATGTCCAAATCTAACGTGAATTTCGTGCCGCGTTGCACGAAAGCAGTCGTGCAGTTTCGCGTTGCAAGGATGAAAAAAATATATATATATATGGTAGGCGGCGATTTAAGCGTTTCAAAAAAATGCGAAGGTAGGACGTTTTTCGCAGTTCATACTGTATTATCTATTTCTCACTCACTCACTCACTCACTCACTCACTCACTCACTCACTCACTCACTCACTCACTCATTCACGCGCGCACCCACGCACGCTTTTGTGAATACAATGCTCACGAACGCGGTGTCATCTTCCGCCCCTTGCATTCGTGCTTTCGGGTTGTCTGGTTGCGGTGCGCATTGAGGGCGGCAGAGTCGCGCGTAAAGGCACGTGGCTCGATAGCACGAGGGGTTATGTCCGTATTCTGCGCACGTGGCCCATCGCGACCACCGTGCGCGCGCGAGCTGGCCTGCGTGCCCGCCTGCCGAAGTACATGTGCGACTTGCGACAAGTGCACTGAACCCCAGGCATCGATCCACGCTGGAGGAACTGACCACCACCACCGCCGCCGGTCGCTGCCGCTTCGTCCGCACGACGTAAATCATGCGCACCCTTACGTCAGACGGGGTAGCTGCTCCCTTCCCTATCTTTCTTCTCTGGCTCATATCACCCTAGTTGCTGCTTCCCCGGACATTGGTGGGGGCAGGCACACCCCGCCTGCTGCCCCCGTACCACCGAATGCTAGGTCGAAAATAGCGCCCACCACGCGGGGAGACTGCGTGAGGACGCGTCTGCGAACGGCTGAGAAGTAAAAGAAAGAAATACCGCTACAAACACGATCTGCCCACGTAGCACGCGTTGCCTGCGTAAACGAGATTGCGTGAGCAGTTATGCAAGCGGATCTTGCACAAAACTTAGGCACATGCTGCTTTTGCAGTTGTTGTTTTCTTTGGATCAGATACATAAATTGTGTATGTAACACCTGAGTGGGTCTCCCTTTATCATCAAGACCTGCTCTATAAGTGTTTGTCTGAGCAGCTTCACTGTATCTCGTGTAAGCAGTCTTGTGTTTGTATAGTCTTTGAACAGACGGGAGTCGCCAACATAATAACCGACGTTAAGAAGAAAAAAATGGACATGGGCAGGACAGTGATGAGAAGGATAGATAACCGATGGACAGTTAGAGCGACGGAATGGATACCAAGAGAGGGGAAGTGTAGCCGCAGACGACAGAGAGTCAGATGGGGGGACGAAATAAGAAATTCGCGGGCGTCAGATGGAACCAGCTCGTGCAGGACAGGCAAGGATGGCGAGGATTGGGAGAGGCCTTCGTCCTGCAGTGGACATAAGATGGGCTGATGATGATGATGATGACCAGCTGCTCGAGGCCCCAGCCTTTGCAGCAAGAAGCGGACATTCAAGGGATTGTTTGAATTGAATGGCCCGAAAATAAGCGACCCCAAACTAGGCAGCTGCCTCGGCATGTGTGGTTTCAGAGTCATGGGACTCTTTGTCGTGTTTACATCGTAGCACCAGTTCGTGTGTTGATGTCTGTCATGAGAATATGCATTGGCTGCATGTGACTTCATAGCATGTCTATAGGGGCATCCACTCACAAGAGAAAAGTCTCATTTGTGGTTGATGGAATAATGACCTGATGTTTTTTGCTTGTGAAAACATGACTTTCAAAGATGAGGTATCTTCACCTTTTTGCTAGCATTCCCTTCTCTTCAAATAAATTTCTTCTTAACACCCGTTCTTTCTGTCTTCCATTTCTTCTTTTCTAGCATTGGGTGGACTAGCCAATTACATTTGTAATGGAAGACCACAATTTCAATAATAATAATAATAATATAATAAAGGTGATGATTGAGAGAGTAAATTTCCACAAGAAAAGGATAAAGTAGAGAGAAGGTGAGGTGACCTTGTCGTGGTGAGGGACTTGTCCTCAGTTCCCCCCCTTCTCCTCCTTCCTTCTTCTCTTCTTCCTTTCGGAGCCGAGCTCCTCCAGCTAGCCTTGCTGCTGCGAAGAAGGATGGACGGAAGCCTTCCTGCTATCTGCCCGCCGTCGCGTTGTCGACTTGAAAGATGGATACCAGCCTTTCACACAAACACAACACGAGACTTTATATACGAGACAGACATTACATACACATTGACATACACATAGATGACTTAGCTTCGGTTGGTAGGACCTAGGTGGAGCCATCGGTTGGTAGGGCCTAGCGGTGGGACCGTCGCTCCAATTCGGCAGAGCCGACCAGTGCATAGCACCTCTCCAGCGACCATAACCACCACCCGGACTCGTGCTAGATGTCCTCTCTAGCACTATCCACTTCGTCCTCGCCAACCTTCGGGCTACCCTCCAACCTACTGCTTACCTTCGGCCTTTCCAACCTCCGCTTCCAGTCTTGCTTCCCGTCTCTGGCTTCCGATCTCTCCTCTGCCAGGGAAAAGGGCCACCTTATATACACCGGTTGCTCCGCCCCTGAATCCCTCACAGCCAATCGCAAACGGCGATCGACACTCCGACACTGCACTAACAAAGGACAACCGTGAACAATACAGCGGGTACGCTTGCTGCCCACCACGCCGCGGGGGAGGGAGTGAGGGCGCCAAACCAGCTGGTGACTACAGACATTCCTGGACAGGCTGCCTGAACTACTCCTTCCCCTGGGGCCGCCAAACACCTGTCAATCCGGTTTCCAGTCACCAGCTGTACAATGCATCACAACAATGGTCGCCTCCTCCCCCACACGTTCACCACCTGGCTGTGCGTCTTTTCCGGTGCCTCCTTGGCATACCATATTCTCCCTCTCATTCCGACGACCCTTACAGAGAGAAAGAAGCTTAACAGGTACACCTGTTCAAACCTTTGCAAATAATGGACAGGACACCATCGAGGCCTGTCTAGAAATAAGGTCTTCAGAAAGATTTTTTTTTTTTTTGTAGTGACATTGATGAGCCTACCACCAATGAAAGCCTCATTTTTCTTCTAACAATGATCAAAATCATTGCATACATATCCGACCAACTAGCAAAACGTTGTGTCCCGGTTGCTTGTTGAGGGCAGTATTAAGTTGATGCCTTTTGCACCTTTGCATCACTTTATTTATGATACTTACTAGTAGTTTGAAATGACATAGATCAGTGCTAGCTGTTTTTGATGTTTTATAATGTATTCAGAACGTTACAATCACTGTATGTCTGTGTGTGCCATTTTTTCATGTTACATACCTGCTAATAACACCACAGTCCTTCCATGAATGCCATCTGCATTGGCTTTGCCCATAAAGCATGCCTACAAAGAAATCTATAACACTGATACACTTTGGTGACATCACTGGGTGGAAACCCATGCTGCCACTTTATTTTGTATGTTGTCCACTTCCTGCAGTGTCTCACAAAATAAGCATGTCTGGCCTTAATACCCTGCCATTGACAGTTGATGCTCTAGCCTTGATGTACGAGTAGAGATTGCCTTTCATGCATTATTTTTTGCTAAATATATGCTTTGCTATTGTTTTTGTTCTTGCCCCTTGCAGAGCTGCTTGGCTGTGTCTGTAGCTGGGAGTGTGTGATCCAGAAAGCATGTGGCTCTCGCACCAGAGCCTGCCGCTGCTGCTGTTAACGACGCAGCGCAGCGGTGGCCCCTGGTTAGGCCGCCACAAAGACTCTTGTCATGCCCCGGCTTCCCTCCTTTTCTCGTCGCCTTGGCTGTGTGCGCTGCCGTCCGCCAGCCTACCCAACTGCTCTGGTCGCTCAAGGCATATGGCAAGCCGTGAGTGATGTCCCTTGACGATACAAGGAGTTATGTACAGTGCTCGCAGATTTAAATGCAGCAATTTACGGTTAAGTAATACACATACGTTTGCGTCCGCAATCTCCATTTTGTTCTACACTGGCAGTGTATTAGTGTGTGCACTTTTGTCGGAGTCTGCATCACCTTTTAGTGGTCAGATTCATCGGCATGTGACACGATTATCTAGAGCAACTGCATATATTCTCATTATCTAGATTCGATATATTCGATTATCTAGAGCAACTGCAATGTTCTCATGTTACGTTTCATTCCATGAGCACTGTGCTTTGATGCCCTACATGACCCTTCGCTTATTTTTGTGCAAATTGGTCATAGAATAAGGCTTGTGTACTGCATAACATCAGGAAAATTGCAATGAAAAACAACTGTACTAGAAAACAAAAATGAGATGTGAACAGGAAAGAGCTAGTGGAACCTATATAGACTAAATGTAATTAGTCATGAGTCATGTAATTAGTCATTCTTTCTTAATGTCTCTATTCCATCCTAGCCTGTACTTCCTGCATGTTTCATTTGATGACTCAACATTTAATATGCACACTTTTTGATGGCTGATTCTTTTCCTGGTCTTCTCTACACCACTGTATGTGCTCGTTCACTGGTGGCGAAAAAAAGAAGAGCTTCTGGAGGTCTGTACTGTATCGTTTTACTTGAAAAGTAGGAAAACAGAGTGGACGTTGTGAGAGACCAGATTAGTAATGCCTTTAATTAGCATGTTATCATTGTTGTGCCGAAATTTTTTTTGCCTTGTGTGTCTTAAATAGGGCATGTCTTAATAGCATGTTCTGCAAAATGCTGTATAACTTTATTTATTTTTTTTTTTTCATTTCTTCTGAGGTGCTTGCTTTAGTTTCAAACTCCGCTGCAATCACATTAGCAACTTGAAAGTATGGGTTTGTGATGGACCCTCACATTTTTTTTTTGGTGCACTAACTTTTGTGATTCTGGCTACACCACACCACAAGTGGCCCTTACGTTTTCTATCATTATTCTTAACTAACATCAATACTCTTGACATTATACCTGCATTGAGTAATTGATTGCCTGCTATATGTACAATGTGACATGAGACTTTATCCCACTTAACCAGTCAGATAGCCTTTAAGTGTAGGCGAACGTCATGACAATCTGTGTAACTCATAACATCATTGATTTTGGGCCAAACAGGAGTGTCATTGATTTACTGTTTCTATCGTCACTGTGGTTGCTGTTGCTTCTAGGTAACTACAAGCTGCAATGCCCAGTAGACAAGAGACCCCATGTTACTAACTGTGCTTAGGTTTAAGCAAGGCATCAATGCAGAAAGATTAGTAGTACGGCCTTTTTCTTCCTTTAAGTTGTTTGTGCTCTCATTTACAAAAAAAAAAAAGGAAAAGACATTGTTGGCCTACTCTCACAACCTAGTAGGTTGGAGCGACAGATTAGGCGGCTGCCTCCCTAAGCAGTCTTAGCAGAGCACAACGTAAATGTATGCGGTCATTGGGATGGTCACTACTAGTTATATCTTTATTGTAGTTGTACATTTACTGAGCTGAAGTCTCAATGAGAAATATATAAATATGGCATACCCGTCAGCAATTCATTGTTTGTGGCAAACAGCAGAAGCAGGTGATTGCTACTTATTTGGAAATGGGAAGAGCTGCACAGAGATAAATCTCTGCCAGAGATAAGAAGCATCAGGTTGCACTCGTTTGTCGGGCGTAGCTGAGCAGAAATAATCTCCACGATATCATGCAGTTGCACCGTGCCACTTCAGCTGGAGTATTGCACGTGTGAGGTATGGGGAGCTTTCCGTTATTTTTCCATTGCTTTGCATTGAGTCCATATATTTTATTTTTCAATTACACAAAGTGCATTACTGGTCCTATAGGTCATCGTTGTTTTTTCTTCTTTGGGTTGTTTCTCCCCAGTATTGCATCTGTGCAATCTTTTGAGCATTTTTAATGTTTACTCAAATATGGTTCTCTTAGCTGGGATCGAGCAGCGATAGGAATTTGTGCAATACCAGTGACTACCACTCGTACCTGTCAGCTAAACTACCGAGGAAGGTCTACTTCTTTGTGTTATCATCAGGCAGATCTGTCATTCATTGAGATTTTGACAGTTCAGTGAAAAAGAAAAAAAAAAACTGTGTTTAGAGACTTTGTAGACCTATTATAGTTCCTACCGAAACACACGTATGTCTGGAAGATTCACTTCTCTTTCTGCAAGAAACAGAAATACTAAACGCATCTTCGGCTTTCAGACAACTTGACAGTGCACAGCTTTGGCATTGTGAGCAGGCCAAGTTATCACGTGCCTTTTCCGTGTCTGCTGAGGGAACCAAGATAGGAGTCTCGAGGGTTTGGTGGTTCACCCCTCTTTGCGGCTACGTCACTGCCGAATTCAGTTGTGAGAACATTGTTGGCACCCTTATATTTCCTCCTCCTCTATGGACACGAGTGCTGTCCATTCTTCAAACAATCTGTCACCCCACGCTCGGTTGACAGTGCTGCGATCTATGCCGTGACTCGAACAGGGTACTTTGATAACGGTCCTTCAGCCCAGCAGCGACACCGGCATCGGCTTTCGGAACTGTCAGGAGGGGAGGAGGGCGCCCTTTTATCAGCCCAACTCTCGTGTGACTCCAGTCTTTTGCCCCTGTGCTGCTTCCGAGTGCGGTACGTTTGTGCGAGGCGTCGGAGAAAAGTTGGCATTTTGTTTTGTTCTGGTTCTGCCTGTTTCTTCGGCTCCTGGTGTGTTGGATTTCTGCCCTGTCTAAGTTTGTGGGCTGCATGCCAAAGTGATGTTGCTGGGTCAGGCCCTAGTTGAGCTGTTCCGCATCATAGCAGTCACTGGACAGGTGATATCGAAGCAATCTTTCAGGATGGTTTACAGGCTACCTGCAAAGCAATCTTTTCTCTGCAGCTCTGTCTGTCTCTGGTTGCTACTACTACTGAGTCAAGGTACTGAATTCATGTCTGTGAAGTGTCTTTTAGAGTTTCTCTGATTGCTTGGTTGTGCATGTTGTCCACTAAAGATGTCACATTTAGGATAGTTTCATTATGTGGTCAGAGAACAGAGCTTGATTGTTCTTGTTCGGCATTCATTTTTAAGAAATCATATGCATCAGTTGCTGTGCTTTTTTTTCTTTCCACTGAAGTTAGATACATTCTGTAAATAAATATAGCACAAGTACGATATCGTCACATGAAAGAAAGGGTGTTTTATCTCTCAAGAACCACTCCAGGTGGACTGGGGCTGGGTGTGATTGAGCTTGTGCTTGAATCTTTTGAATTTGTCTATCATTCACTGTATGAAAACTACAACTGCTGTAAATCCAACAAGGCCTTCATCTGATTATATTCAAAGGTATATTTTAAGGTAAACATTAAATTATATTTCCATTAAAGTCATGTCATGTTACATTTGTCATTTACATATTCGTGGACAGTTCAGTAGAATGAAATATCTTGTTTTTTCATTGGATAACTGTTGGGCAGACTCATTAATGCTCACTGTTCAGTCGTGAGATTGCGGCTTTGTGCAGATACGTTTATTGGGATCTTGTCTTCGTGAGCTGGTTATCAAGGCTATAAATTTTACCATTAGGAATCACTGTGCCTCCCTGCACATGTGTAGTGTTTCACTGTTCAAAAGTCTATGGTCATTTCTTCTACTTTTGTTAGTTTCTCATAGCACATTTTGTTTGTCAATACACACTGTGCCATTAATTTACAAATTTTCTAAAATCAAACGAAGACAGTTCCCATATTTGTTGACCAACAGAGAAAACTCTGCATGTGTGTATGCGTGTGTGACTTGGTCTTTAAAGACCGACACTGTGGTACTGCACATGCAACATGAAAGATAGAGCTGAATAGGCATCGAATTGTCATTGCCCTATAAAGGCTGTATCTGTCCGTCAAACAATTTCGGACAGCTGTTTCTCAGCATTTGTGAGCTCAGTGTGATATCTGTTTATCGCTAGGTGGAATGGTCCCGGATATGAAACCTTCTTGGTTGGGCATCACCTGAGACATTTACTGTGTGCTATTTTTATCTGAAAAAATACAGTGGGCACACATTTATGACATTGCAGCAGACTTCATGCTGATTTTTCCCCCTAGTTTGAAACAACCATACTTTCTACAGAAGGCCGAGACAGGCATTAGCACATTGTTTGCCAGAGAAAACACTTCGCCTAAAGCTTTCGACCTGTGTTTTCTCAATCATCAAAAGTGGTGATGGCGAGAATTACTTTAACCAGTGAAAAGGGTACTGTAGTGCTTTTTACTGTAAACTTTCTGGTGAAGGGAATTTTTGCTGCGTATGCCAAGTTGGGTTCGGTGGCAGTGTGTCCCTATGTTTCTGTGAAATTTGGTACCTGAAAATCGTGGCAAGCATTCACATTTGCAAAGAAGTGCCAAAATTTGTGAGAAACAATTTGCTAGTATGTTAATGCCCTGGTTTTAAATTACATTTACCTCGTGTTTTGTGGCAACATCATGTTTTCTACTTGGATAATCATTGGTATTGCCCACAAGTTGATTTCCTGTATTTATTTGCCTTATGTTTGCAACTGCATTATTTAAATGTGGTCCAGCTAACTAAATAAATAACATTTTCTCACGTGTATGAAATTCAACTCGATTGCTGAGGGCCCACTGTCGGCATGCATGTGTGCTCCTGTTACACTGGATTTGTGTGATGAGTGGCTCTTTCATTCCAAGCACTGAGCATAAGTGCTCTTTCTGTCCTTGTCTCTTCTTCTGTAGTTACGTCGTAACTACTCGTAGTCTTGCGCTGTGCAAATATGTTGAGCATAAGTAGGGGGAACAAAGTGGTAAGACAAGCTTAGTTTTAATGAACAATAGTTAACTAGGTAATTTTTTCTCTTGTAATTGCTGAGAAGCTTTTGTATTAGCTAAGATGTAGTAAACTATGTTCATATCAGCTGTCAAGTACAATCTTGCTGTTGAATGAGCTCAGTTGTTGTACGATACTGATCACGAAGGATTACATTTCGGGAGCTTTATGGCTGTCTAAAATGTTAGAAACACCATTTCATAAGTGGCTGCGACACCAATCTGTTGTCAACAGTGATTATGCACATTAGCATAACAGTGGATCTTACATCCGAGCAAGTAATACCTTCAGTGGCGTGTTCTTTCTTTTTTCTTTACTGTGTGGCCTGTTTCATGTTTATGAAAAGAAACAGAATCTTGTGCTTCTGAATTAGCAAAGGAAATTAATTTTATCACAATGTACTCTAATTTGGCAGTGAAGGTTTGTCGTTTCTATACCTCAGTGGGGCAGAATGGCCCGGGAAGAATTGTTCCAGGCATTTATGGTGTTTTATCGCACAGTGATGCTTACACCATTAAAATCACAAGCATCCATAACTGAAAGGTGTAGGGTTTTATCTAACTGCAAGGTTAAATATGGGGTTAGCCAGGTTCATGCTTGAAGTTGGAAGTTCATTCTGGTATCAACCAATGTAACCGCAACCAAGACTAGCAGTTGTTTAGTGCATAGACTGCAAAACTGTATGGGTGGCCATCACCCTTCGAAACTTATCTTCATACAAGTGAGCATTACTGCAGTAGTTCAACACATCTCTACAACTGGCCATCGTATGCACTGCAACAAGAGGTCTATTCTCTCTTTTCATCCTTTTGTCACCTGTCACCCTGTGCTTAGTAGATAGATGGATGTACACCTGGTTAAATCTATTATATGTTTTCTCGTGTTGCCTGCAGGCATTTGTACTTTTCAGCAGAGTAGAGTGCGATAGGCACATACGGAGAAAAAAGGTACGCAAAAGACTGACGCTACTAACCACTGCTTTTCACTCTTACCATGCTCATGGACTTTTTATAAAAAATTTTGTATTGTGCATGGAAAGCCAACTGGCCCAATGATCCATTTTGTTGAAGGCATTTGTACTGGTGGCAGGGGATAAACACACTGTCTTTTTGTGCAGATGGAGGCGAGCCATCACCGCGGTCAGCCTGGGACCGAAGCAGTTCACCACTGGGCGCAAGTCGGTACCTGCGAACCTTACGGTGGATGCCCATCCCACTGGGGCTTGGTTTTGCGTGCCTGGCCTACCTGAAGAGCCTACGTTGCCGTCAAGCAGATGACGACAGTCCACAGCCAGTTGCCTCTGGCCTCCAAGTGCGTGTGGTTTCTTGTTTGAATTTTTTTTCAAGAATTGTCTGCAAATCACCCAGTTCGATGCATGTGCTAGTGTTCTCAGGGTCGTGCTGTGGTATATTCTGACCCTGTATCTAATGTCAATTACAATCTAATACAGTAGTAAGTAGAAACTCCACCTACAACTAGGAGAATTTGCACCATTGCTCCATCTGATTTCATTTGATCATGTTTGTGTCGTTAGGCACTTTCACACTTGTGACGTAGTTGATATAGCCATACAGATATACCTTGGTCTCGCTTGTTTTAAGTAGAAAGCTTGAATTCCATGGAGAATTCCATCTAAAGTTTTGATACCAGTGCTCAAGAAAACATTATATTTTAGGCAGGAATGGCAAATCTTTACTTGTTAATACGTGTAGTACCGTATTTTCCGGTGTATAAGACGCAGTTTTTTTCCAAAATTTTCGGAGGTGTGTCTTATACAACGGTGCGTCTTATACATACTTTTTTTTGTAGTTCTTTTGGGAGAAACTCGTGTTGATGCTGATGAGTCTTTTTTTTTTTTATATGACTAGAGCAGTCCGATGCGCATGATGCGTCATAATTATAATAACGAAGGCTCAACGTGCCGGTACTACAGTTCCGCAACAAAACCAAGGTACATAAAACGGAAAAAAAAAAAATGTTGTGCGAGTTCTCAGCTCACTGAAGCTGCGCGAGTTTCGGAGGCTGTACTGTAGAGAGCTGCGCGACAGGTTCGGCTTCGGCCACCACACTGGCCACGCTGTTGTTCAGCTAGTCGCCATTTGCAACTTCATCTGTTCGGTTGGTCCGCGCTACAGTGTTCTAGAAGTCCGTGCCTTTGTTATCTTCACCTGCAGTATGCTGGCTAAACGGAAAAGTTACACGGCGAAGTTTAAGCTTACTGCTGTGAAGTATGCAGAGGACCACGGGAACCGGGCAGCGGGCCGTCATTTCGATGTCACCGAGAAGATGATCCGCACATGGCGACAGTCAACTGCTAAGCTTCAGGCCATAAAGAGTGACAAGAAAGCTGACCGCGCAAGAAATTATGATGGCCAGTCCTTGAGGGACGTCTGCACTCATGGATACTGGAGCAACGTGCCCAAGGTAGGGCGATGTCAACGGTGCAGCTGCGTCTCAAAGTGCAGGCGCTAGCTAAGGAGATGGGCGCCGTTGATTTTGTTGGCGGGCCGTCCTGGTGCTCCAGATTTATGCGCTGCAAAGCGCTGGCGATGAGGGCCCGCACAAGCATATGCCAGAATCTGCCAGCAGACTTCAAGGACAAGCTTGAAAGGTTCCAGACTTTCGTTAAGAAAGCCATTGAAAGACGATGACATCGGCAGCAGCCATATAATAAATATGGACGAGGTGCCACTTATGTTTGACATTCCGATGGAAAGGAGTGTGGCACCGAAAGGTGACAAGTCCGTCACCATAAAAACTACCGGCCACGGAAAAGCGCACTTCACGGTTGTGCTCGCATGTTGCGCCGACGGGCAAAAACTTCCGCCAATGATAATATTCAAGCGGAAGACGATGCCGAAAGAGCCCTTCCCGCTTGGCATCGTCATAGAAACGAACGTGAAAGGCTGGATGGATGAGGAGATGATGGGCAAGTGGCTCGAAAAGTGCTTTTCTAAGCGACCGGACGGTTTCTTTCATGCGAAGAAGGGCCTCCTGGTCTTGGATAGCATGCGGGCGCATATAAGGGAGCTCACTTTGAAGCGCATCAAGGCAAAAAACTGCACCGCTGCGGTTATCCCAGGCGGGAGGACAAAAATGCTTCAGCCATTGGACATCTCAGTGAACCGCAGTTTCAAGGCTATTCTGTGGCGCCTGTGGGAGTCGTGGATGTCCGACGGCGAGCATAGCTATACTGCCACTGGACGCATGAGGCGTGCTTCGTTTTGCGAAGTCGCAAAGTGGGTGCGCGAAGCCTGGTGTGCGGTGTCACAGGCCACCGTAACTGCGGGATTCTGCAAGGCAGGCCTGCTAGCATCCTCAGCCCCTGACCTCGACGACGACAGCAGCAGCAGCAGCGATTCCGAAGAGGAAGTCCCAGCGTCGCTGCCGCCAGAGCTCGCTGAACTATTTCAAAGCGCGTCGTAGGACGAGGACGTTGAGGGCTTCGGTGAATAAAATGTTTTTGTTGCAGTCATGCGGAACGTTTCAGTGGGTGTGCATTATTTTTTCTCGCAAATTTGGTGTATAAGTTTTCTTACAGACTAGCGCTCAGAAACGTAAGTACGGCATTTTACAATGCTCGCTCAACCCCACGTTATGAAGTTTATTTGCGGAAAGTGAGTGAATGCAGGTGCGTCTTATACACCGGTGCGTCTTATATATTAATTTTTGCATGAGAACTTGTGAAAACTGGGGGGTGCGTCTTATACAAATGTGCGTCTTATACACCGAAAATACGGTACATGCTTTTGTTGAGAAAGAGAAACCACATGGAGTTCGAAATGGCCATCTAGCACTGCTCTTATGCAGAAGTGAATGGTAGGCGCATTGCAGATGTGTGGGTGGAGCTTCTGTTTATTTTTAGAGTGTAAGCAACAATAGTTATGTTACTTGTTGCATTTACTGTATGACGAGCTAAAAGCATGGTTGCACTTCAGGTTGCCACATTAAAGGGCAACTCCGGCAGTTTTTTCATGATGTCCTGATATCAATGTTTTCAAATGGTACTGATAGTCCTTTAACTGCCAGGGTGGTTCGGTTTGCTCAGAAACACACCGACAATTTTAAACAAGCAACTGAAAGTCGTCTTCAAACCTGAAACTGGTAGACGCTTCGTGCAGCATGTGTGGTGACATCAAAACCTTCCCATCACCAGGAATATGGAACCGGTGCCAAAGAAATGGCTGTGGCGGGGTCATCCGATGATATATCGAGTTATGCCAGCTTTTCTGATCACGGCAGCGACAATTTGAGCGCTGAAGTATCGCCGTTTTGCTTTTGAAGGCCCGTTAGCTCGGGTAGGCAGCGCGGAGGTGATTACATCAAAAACACAGGATGGCCCGCGTGGGAATCTGCTAAAAATTTTTAAAATTCATTTACAGCAAAACTAAGTGAATTACGGCCACCTGACTAGGCATATATTATTACAGTACTGAGGATAATATATACTGAAAATTTTATTGAGAACAGTGCACACGGAAAAATCACCAGAGTTGCCCTTTAAAAGGACTCTGCTATCACTGCAGGTTTCAGCATGCCTCTGTTCGAATTGGTTCAGTGCTTGCACACAGAAGGAAGGAGTGATGACATTGCATTTGAGGCTATTCCATCATTTTAAGAGGTGTCCCATTGAAAACGTTTTGTTTATCTGAACTCTTTCTTTTTTTCTCTTTTTGCCTTTGCCTTGTGCATGGTTGTTCTGCAGGTGTCCTTCTACCGGATGCTGCCCCTGCGCATGGCTTCTCGATGGTGGGGCTGGGCCAACGACATAGAGTTGCCTGTGTGGTTACGTGCACCAGTGCTAGGCCTCTTTGCATGGGCCTTCAGGTGCGATGTGCACGAGGCTGAAGTTGAAGACCTGCGGCAGTATCGAAACCTGGGGGAGTTTTTCCGGCGCTCACTAAAGCCAGGCCTTAGACCTCTTTGTCCGGGCGACTGCGTGGTATGTTGGCACTTGTGCATCTAGAAATACAGTAAAACCTCGTTATGGCAAAGTTGAAAGGGGAGTGGTAATTACTTCGTTATAACCATTAGTTTGTTATAACCAATATCAATTTCATCTATAGGAATTTCAAGGGGAATTGCGATTGCTTTGTTATATCCGGGTTCGTTATAACGAGGTTCTACTGTATATTTCTAAACCATGTGGAGGGTGCTGCTTGTATTTCAGAAAGTAAGAGTAAGTAGTGTAACATTTGAAGTTTAAATAATGAAGTCTCTTTAGTTGCTTAAGTCTATTTTCAGAATTTGACAACCTACCAACCTCTAAATTTGCATTAGATGTTGAAGTGAATGCAAGCCCAATTTTGCCTTATATGTAACTCATAATGACAAAAACATCTCATTGTGTCACCATCTATGATCGCGAAACATTTTATGTATGCACACATCTTGCTACAAGTGTATGTCTGCCAAGTAAAAGTTGGCAATAAGTCTGGAAAACATGAAGACATAAAGGTGCCTTTCATGTTACACTCCTTTTTATTTTCTTCAACAGACCCAACTGTAACAACTAATGCAGAATGAATTGTGATAACTTCAACTTGACATGATTAGAGAAATTTAATTAAAAGTTTACTCATAACATTCTGGCTCTAAGAAGCTAAGTGTACCCCACAAGGCAGGCAAAGCATCAGTGGAGTTGGAGCTGACGAAAGAAAAGTGTAATACCTTATGGACCAATGTCGGTTGGCTGTCAAAAAGGTCACATTTTTGAAGAAATTAGTTGACAGCTTGCACATTATGATGTCAAACATAAAAATGTCAATCACAGAGTCAGTGCACATTCGAATTTCACTCATTGTTTTGTGCATGGAGTCCTGTGCACTTGGTTTACGTTGTGCACCTAGATATTCACGTTAGGAAGATTTCAGTTGAGTCAGGTCCTGTCTCTTGTGTTTAAGTATTTAGTACTGACAGGCCATGCACATGGTAAACCACATACTTACACTGATTTTAAGTGGAATTGATTGTAGGTCGACCCTCTCAAAAAATTGCATGTCAAAAAAAGAAAGCAACTCATGATATAGTTTAGATTTTGATTGCAAGTTGACCCCCCAGCTTTGCATTTGAAATTTCAGCACAGTGGGTCAACTTGCAATAGTGTAAGTATGGTGGGCTACGTATGATCACTCTTTTCTCAGACATTTGCCTGGCCATATTTGTTTCCAGGTTAGCCCAGCAGATGGCACTGTTCTCCATTTTGGTCGCATAGAGAAAGGTTTTGCAGAGCAGGTCAAAGGCATCACTTACTCATTACCGAGGTTTCTCGGGCCTCATCCCTGGGACCCACACTGTCTACACACCAATGTAAGTTTCGCTAGCTCATTTGCACCTGTGATTGACTCGTACTGTGGACAAGAAGAGTGCAGGCACCAATGGTAGCTCATTATTTTTTGCCTATGCTTCTTTTGCTTCTGTTGTATTTATGTGGACATGTATTACTGTGTTACTGAGTATTCCTCTTTGCATTGTAATCCACAGTTCATTAATACAGGAAGATGTTTTAAATCTGCTGTGTGTGGCGATGCAGATTAACGCATAGCGATTAGCCAAATTTTTTGCCAAACTGAAATGATTGTTGGGAAACCATTGTATGGTTTCCCACTCTTACTGAACTGTTAAAGAACAAGAAAATGGGCTTCACTTCTGAGGTTCTTTCATATTCAGCTTATTGGATGTCTGCTGCATCAGAGTATCAACACCGGATTCAACATTTGCCACAGTTTAAAATGTGAGTATTAGTTGGCATAGCTTCATGCTAAAATCAGGTGATACCACAAGCAAGGTAACAGACGAACCAGATTCTTTCTCAACATATGGTCCTTTTACGAAAACTTTGAACAAGTGCCACACTTCCCAAGGCAGCCTTTTCCAACCGAAGTGTTTCATCGCATGCCTTTGATGCCTGGCTGATTCCTGCTTGTACCTTGAATATGTCTACAGCTCGTTCATATAGCCAAAGTAACACAGAAGCTGATTCAATGTACCCACTATAAGTGTATTGGTGCCGATCAGTCAAGTGATTGTTTTCACTGAAATGCCTTTATATACATTGCAGGGTGAGGAGGAGTATCACAAGGAACTCCTCCAGCAAAAGGACACTGATCTTTATCACTGCGTGGTGTACCTGGCCCCTGGTGACTATCACCGTTTCCACTCCCCTGTGCAGTGGGAGGTGCAGCACCGGAGGCACTTTCCAGGTTTGTTGGATCCCGCTTATAAAATACACCATACATTGGTACCTATGCTAACCTCGCTACAGCGAAGTTGAAGGAAGAGGCAAAATTATTTCGTTGCAGCCGTCATTTTATTATAACCATTATTGCCTTGTGGTAATCGTGATAACATGGAGAAAGGCAGTAGTCATGGCAGTAGGCAGGCGGTGTGTGCCGTGGGCAGTTTTACTTGTAGATTGCAAAATCCTCCGTCATTGTTGTATATAATGTGCTTGCCGAATGGCTTTGAGAGGAGAGTAAATTTTCATGAGTGTTCTTTTTCTTTCTCTCATCATGCAAGATCTTTTGGGAAAAAATATTCATGCTTTTAGCAATCATAATAAGTGTTTAAATTGTAGTCTTATGGGCATACATGGTCACCGCTGTGTTTTTAGGGGCGAAGCTCCTCTTAGTCTAACCTTGTCACGCGTCAGTCGTCAGGCGTAACCCGCGCGCCGGGAGGCACGCGCTCGCCCTCGGCGCGTGCCTCCCGGCGCGTGCCTCTGCTGTCTTGTGAGAGAGAGAGAGCAAAAGGCACGCGTTGGCTATGGAAATGCTCTTTCTTAGAGGAACGCTGTACCAGCTCGCAAAGAAGGAGAAGGCGCCCTCACCCGCGAGAGACAACGTTGGCGCAGGCAGCGTCTCCTAGCGAGTTTCTTGATTGAGAAATACCGACTGCTCGCGTTGGAGAAGCGTTCACCGGCAACCCAAATATATATATATATAGGCACTGGATCTTGACTTGCAATGAAGTGCCGGTGGGAGATTTCACTTGTGCATAGTTGAACCATGAGGATTCGTAGCGTGCGCGTTAACTACATTAATCCGGAACTCGGCACGATCTACGATGAACCTCCCAAGCTTCGCCCACTCATCGTCATTCACTCCGTGGATATGCTGTAATTTTTTTTACAAGACCTAATGAACTGTATGATCAAGCTATGCTGTGCCAGGTTCAATGGAATGTGTACGGAATTTTCGCCTTGGATAATGGCTTCTCACTACGAAAAGGTTGTACGTCACCAGGGGCAGAACCGGAGCTTGGTTATCACTTAATATTTAGCTAGGAGTTCAGGTATGAATATTGAATTTAATGCCCTAAATTTGAAAGTGTGCACTCACAAGTGATGTGGTAGTCTATGTGAGTGGTTGCGCCCTTCTAAAAATTCTTTACATTTACTCATAGTGAGAATGCAAACTTTTACAATTGTACTGGTGCAATTTTTAAAATGTTGATTGCCTTTTTTCTTAGGTTCTTCAGAATTATCACTTTGCTTTGCTGCTGTTGCAGGTACCCTTCTGAGTGTGCGGCCGGGTGTGGTAAACTGGATAGCTGGCCTGTTCAATATGAATGAGCGTGTAGTCTATATGGGTCGGTGGCGACACGGATTCTTCAGTATGACTGCTGTTGGTGCTACCAATGTTGGCTCCATCAAGGTTTACTTCGATAATGTGAGTTGGTGTTCACACTTGGACATTGTGAGGCATTATATCACTTAAGAATGTTCTGTCAAGACAGTCAGGCTTTAGTCAATCTGTGTCTAATAACCTCAGTAACCATGAGGTACTTATGAGGTAGACTATCTTGCTGCAGTTAAAGCGTTGCTCTTCCATTAGCCAAAGTGATGGCTAAATCAGGAAAATATTGGTGAGGGTTACAAGTTCCTACTTTACGTTAACAGTAAGCACACTATAATGACAGAATTGCTACTTGTACTTCTTATGTGTGTAATTTTCATGCACCCTTCTGTTAGATGCACCTATATATATTTCTTTAATCTAGGCTACCTTCATCTGTACTTCTAATAAAGGCCTGAGATTTATCTGAAATTCACACTGTGAGCTGTGTTTTGTATCGTTGCATGTTTTCAACTGCCCGATGCATTTAATATCTGCTCGCCTTCCCCATTCATTTGTTATCTCCAAACTTCCAATGTTTCCATTCTGCATTTCCTCACTTGCCCCGACAGAACCTTGTGACCAACCGGCGAAAGTACAAGAAGCACAACTTCAACGACCAATGCTTCCAGTCCAATCACAACTCCGAGGGCATCCATATCGAGAAGGGCGCCCCCTTCGGCGAGTTCAATCTGGGATCCACCATAGTGCTCATCTTTGAGGCACCGCGGGACTTCTCGCTTGAGCTCAAGGAAGGCCAGCGCATAAAGTACGGTGAGCTCATCTGCCGACAGTCCAGCAGCAGCAGCTGCCAAGAAGTGTAGAGGATGTGAGTCTGGCTGCCACGGCATTTGGAGCTCTTTCTTTTTCCCCCTCAACACCTGTCATCATTGAATTTCGTCTCATAGTGAGAGATTGCAGAGGGCATGTTGCAATCTTCACAAGGCTGCCTGAAGGTCCACAGAGGTGGTTCAGCGTATTTTTGCTACTCACACTGGTGCAGAGCCAGTGTTGTCCCGGTGTTGCACCAGTTCGTAGAGATAACTGCGGAGAGGTTTGTTGAATGCCCATCCTCTGCACGAGAGCTTAACACGTTGCAGTGGGACTAAATGGCTGCGCTTTGCTGTGGCGTGTGGTATCAATTGGAATCTTTTTTTTTTTTAAATTTATTTACTCTCATACCCACAGCGCCATCAGGCATTACAGTGGGGGGGTTACACAGAGAATTTATACACCATACATTTCAATCTTTGTATAGACCCCTCCACCCTGTTGGAAGGAAAGCTGATTCAGATAGGTGCAGTTATAATTTTTGGTGAAGTGCAACACATTATTTTTTTTCTTCATCGCTTGATTAGTGCACAAATGATTGTGTGCAAGCAGTTTTCATTGTATTGACCTTGCAAGTACATCAGGGTTGAGAATGGGTTGTGCCGTGCAAAGCACCGTAAGGTTCCCAGGGTTCATCAGCAAGTGGCTGGTAGTGACACAAATTAGATGCCGCTATTGTAAGCACTTTACAATACATTAGTTACGTTAAATATTTCCGGTGTGCAGTGTTTGCATTAGTTATGATTGTAAAGTTTAAACTTCATTTGACTTGGTACTGCAGAAATTTGTAAATGTCTTACTCGAGATGCTTGTAGGTCAAGATGTGGACTTCCCTTTGCACGTTTTATTCGCTGTATGGTGACCAACAAAGTAAATTGGACCGATCTGCTTCTACGCTAAATTGAGTGACCTTGGAGCATGTTCTAAAAAATTGTAGTGCTTTACTGTTGCAAGTGTGTTGCATGTTTGTATGTGTTAGGATCATGAAAGAACTTGTGGCTGCTAACCCAGAAAGTTTTTTAAATGTACATGTACGCTGTAGAAATTTTTTTTACGAGTTGAACGCAGTTTCAGTGTTGCATTGTTAAAGGGATACTGTTTGATACATTGTGTTTGGTGGTTGAAAACTGAATTACCAAAATGTAGGCACGAGATGTTTGTTGTATAAAACCTACTGTGCTTGCATAAAAAAGAAGTGCAAGTCACAAACACCTCAGTGAGGTGTACAGATTGTCTCGTAGCTGGTTTCATCACATTAATATAATGTTTAGAAACATGAAATTAACATTTCTTCAGCACGATAGCTCATATATAACCCGGTACAGTCGATGTGCGTTGAATGCTGGGGCACACTCTCGGCTAGCATTCCATAGAAAAATTTACCCAGTTAAAGTCTGTCACTGATGCTGCAGATGGAAGGTTTATCGTTAGTGCCAAGGAGTTTTAGAGACCATTTTTCTTTTTTTAAGTACTACTTTGCATACCAGGTATGGCTGTTCCAGATTGTTAGTTTGTTACTCGTCTTACACTATGATCTCTAAACAATTTTTATTCATAAAATACGACGTGTGCACGGGCCTGATGTCAAAAGTTTTCAGTAATTCTTTTCTTAAATCCCTTGCTATAAATTTTTTAAAAGCGTTCACGCTTGTTCAAGCAAAATGACAGGAGAAGGGACAATCTCTCAACTGTCTGTGATATACTAGCATTGATATCTGAAGCTGCTGCACTGTATTGCTCTCTGTTAGTGCTTTGTTCACTTCCGTTTTGGTGAAGCGTGCCTTTGTATCGTACCCGTGTGCTGCAGATTCTGTTAAGCTTTCCAGTCTTCAATTTTTTCTAATGTTTTACTTGCACACTGGCCCTGACTGCTGGATCTGTGATTCTTGCTGCACTTTCTCTCTCGCTCTCTCTTTGATGGGTTAATTGTAAGGTGTGCAAAATGCACTTCCATGGTTTCTCTCTACTGCTTCCACTTCTTGGATATTATCATAATATAACTAATAGCATCAATCGTAGGCAGGGCAACGACATTGTCAAGAGCGGAGATGGCATGTGTAAAAAGTACAGAAATACACATCACCCCCACCATAACATACATTGTAGCAGATGAGTGGCTGTGAGAGTAGCAGTTAGAACATGATGTTGCTGTGCTTTAGCATTTGTACCTGACTTGGTAGAAACACGTGCTGCAAGGTAAGGACAACAATGGCAGTAGCTCTAACATGGTCCATACCAGTTTACCGTGGTTCGCTGTTTGCCAGGATACATGCAAGTGCAGTTGCTGTCTTGCGTTCCATTTACTTTTCATGCCACTTGTCCAGACTTCCTTGTAACTTTGCATGATTTCATCTCCTGTAGCACCTGTTCCTGCCGGTAAAAAATTGACTAACATTTTATAAGATATAATTGTGAAGGCTAGCTGTCAGTGGTTACCAAGGGCCTATACTTGACATGTGTTTGTGTAGCTTTCAAACTGGTGTTGATGTCTTTTTATTGCTTGTTCGTTATGGCTTGTGATGTGCAGTTCACGAAAACAAATGTTGTCATCTGCCTAACCGTAGCACAATGCCACGAAGGCCACAGTTCCACTTTGCCTGAACTGTTCTGCTGTATTTCACGTAGCTTCCCGTTCAAGACTACAGCTTCTGAGTGGAAACTGTTACAATACAATCGTCTGCACTTTCAACCACCATGAAAAACAGAATGCTATTTAATGTTGCTACTCAGTCAAGAGCTTATGATCACCTTGCTGTAGATGTACACATTGTGTTGTTTTTCGTCTATTGTAGTTGGTACTCTTTTTACAGTCATGCAGGTGTTTGTTGTTAATGCTATTTAATGTCTTCTGTACTAGTTATTTACATATATTTTTTTCTTTTTCATTGAGCTTGTCAGCTTGGTATGCATATGCTAAGATTCAGTTTGTGTATTATCTAAAGTAGTGCTTCAAAGCTGTTAACGTGTATTGGGCGTTAAGACTCCTGGTTGCTGCTGAAGGTGAAGTTTCAATGGTTTAGTCCGGTGGGCCCCTCTTATTTCTTTTTCTTTTTTGTCATTAAAGCAATGTCTACCATGCAAGTGTGTCGAGAAGTTTGCTTGTATGGAGCAAAGCTGAAATTGTTGACATTATTCATTAAACAGGGAGGGTGTGTTCTCTCCTGTTTTTCAAACATTTCAACCGATAGGGCTGGGGTCAACTGAGAAAAGTGGACAGCAGTTTTGGAATTGACCTCGAGCAGTCATAGCACTTTACTAAAACTTCTGAAATATTGCCAAGCTACAACTTTGTGATCAGGCACCTTTGGTGCCTACTTTAAGGCATTAAAATGGGAAGGCTGCTGAAATCACAAGAACACTTCCGAAATGTGTTGGTTATTACTTCATTCTAAGGTTGGGTCTGCAGTTCTAGGAAGGTGAGGTAGTGTGCAATGTGAGACGCATTAAGACTAAACCAGCTTTCTGAAGACGCAAGACAGATTTTGTTTTTGTTGTGGTTTGAGACCAGTCAAAGCCAAAGCATATCGACTTCCTGTTCATTGTCATCATCACTTAGCATTTTGTATGTACTAGTGACCGTGAGCCAAAAGAGAAAGTTAGCCGGTCTTTTTCTTTTGTTGTTGTCGGAGTGTTGGTGTTGTGGTCATTAGGCTTAGGTTTGTCCGGAGTTGCTGCATTGCATTTGTTAAAGCTTTGATGTTGTTTGCAAGTTTCAGTGTAAGGGCTGCTTGTTAAGTCGCATGCTCCACAGGCATACAGTTTCGTCACTGGGTGTCCTGCGAGAATCTCAAGGTGACTTGTGGAGTAGGACAACATATTAAGTTCGCTTTCTCAGAGGGCATTTCTAAGATAATTCAAGAATGTGTGTGCATTTTTCAAAAAGAAAAAGATAATAAAGAGGCATTTTCTTCAGTTTGGTAGCACGTTGATCCTGTGTGAACATTATGGAAAAAAATGGCTATGTTTTCAAGAGGTGCATGACAGAACCAATTTTCCATTTTATTTAGACCCTGTGGTGATGGGACATTATGAAAAGCAGGAAAAGTGTTCTAGAGCTTTTGATGTTATAGCTGTGCACAGTGACACTGTTGCTGCTGGGCAAAGCTCTTTTTTCTTATTACATCTTTGAAAATGCATTTGTCTCGCTTTTGTATCAACTGTCTGCCATTTAACATGAAAAAATTAATTGTTGGAGCCAAAATGCTGAGATTCATCACGCTTGAAAGTGGTTAACAGGCACGCCACGCTTATGAGCATATACAGTAAATATTCAATCTCAGAAGCCTTACTGTGTGTGCTGGCCCTCACCTGAATGCTTGTCTCGTCGCATTTTGTGTCACGCAAAATCTCCGTGACTTGTAGTCAGCAATTGCTAAAGGAGTTCCTGTGGTAACGGACAATGCCTCACTGTTTTAGGGGCAGCATTGAAAAAAAAAAGAAGATGCTATGAAGTGCCTCTTTGTTTTGTATACATGTATTGCCACCGTTTCACATTTGTCAAGTTCGAGATGTTTGTGTGTGACGTTTGTTAAAACTCGGAGAGTGTCCGACCATTGTATACAGTATTGATCGTGCGTGTACGTGTCTGCAAATGTCTTTCTTGCGCTGAGGCGGTTGCGCCCAGCAAGACCTGATGCTGCTGCTGCCACTAGCAGACCAGTTTCTATGCGGTGTTTGAGTAGGATTTTAATAAAGTGCCGTTTTTAAAAAATATGTGCTCTAATGTGCATTTATCAGCAATGAGAAATGAGGGCTGCTGAGTTTTATAAAATTGGTAACAACTTGATGAGGGCTAGTTGGTGCATATCTAGAGCAAAGAAGTAACAGCGCAAAGGAACACAGACGACGAAGAAACGAAGACCACAGGACAAGCGCTGACTGCCAACTGAATGTTTATTGCTTGAAAACCAGCCTATATGATTGCAAGTGTTTTGTTGTGCGCATGTTCTTCTGAGAATGTATAAATAGGCTGGTTTTCAAGCCATAAACATTCAGCTGGCAGTCAGCGCTTGTCCTGTGGTCTTCGTCGCCACATAGCCAACATGTCTGTATGTTTTCTTAGTTGTCCTCAAAAAGTGTTTCAGCGCCCTTTTAAGTTACAGTATTTAGCAACACTCGTGAGACTCTGCTTGTTATGATAATTTTACAAGTGGTTTGAGCCCTGTTATTGATGTTCATGCAAACACGTAAAAATGGGGGGGGGGGGGGGGTAGCCATTTTTTACACCAGTAGGCTACCTTGTATAGGGACCTCATTTTAGGCCTAGAGGATGACGGTGCCGTCACTGCAAAACAGGGTGTATCACGCCTGGGAGGACTGTGCTGTCCAGTTGGCAGCACAGAATGCACACTTCCACGTGACCAGCATGAATACCATGTAGGCTACAGCTGCCAGCTGAAGAGCTCCCGCAGCATAGTAAAGCACCCAACCTCCTCGAGCGCCCGAGCTCACACCAAAGGTTGCATACGGATTTGAACTCGTCGTCGTGAACTGAAGAAAGATCCAGAACAGGCCGTCAAACATTGTCTGTCCCGAGCTGGTGTAAGCACCGGCACCAAACATTACGTAGATTAGAAACACTCCAAAAAGCGCCGCTGAAGCAGCGGTTAGGGCTTGCTGGTTGATCACGACTGTAGTGCCCTGCGGAGTTCCTATGCTGACAACACGAATTCTGCTGCTGTGTTCTTTGGGTTCAAGTTGCATGTAGCTCAGATGGCCGGCCACAATGGAAAGTTCTGGATGGAACAGTGCTGCAGCATGCGTTGATGGTGGTGCTGCGGGACCTCCCGAGCTTTCGGACTCTGTTGCTGGGCTGACACTACAGTAGCGTTTTCTCAGGCTCGTGAAAAGCCGGTAGGCATTCACACATGCAAGCAGCCATGTCTGCGCAACTGTCTTGCCATGCAGCAGAAGCCAGCCAAACAGGAGTGGAACTCCAAAGCAGACGTAGGCCATGATGACACCCTTTACGGCAGCTGACGTCTTGGAATAGTCATAACCACCTGCAGGAAGCAAATGCCTGTAGTTTAGGGCTGTGTGTAGATGTCATTATACTTAACGAGCCATTCTACCAGTGATTATAAGTACTACCAGTTCGAATCCAAGAGTAGTATATTTACAAGTAGGTTGTTTAGTTAAGACTACTTTAATGAAGCAACACAAGGACCTACATACTGTAGAGCACTTGGCTGGGACAAGAAAAAATTTTCGGATTATTATGTATACTCGGTGACAAAAAGCAATCATTCATTTCTGTGCTGGAAAATGCACAGAAAACATAGCATACAAACATTGGACAAAATCAAGACTGGGCAAGCACTTTGGCCTTGATATTAATTGGCCCAACAACCTACACAACCAATTCCTATCCTTTCCGGAGTCATATATGGTACCTGTCCACAACATGCTGTCAAGGTACGTCATTCCTCACCCCCCCCTTTCTTTTTTTGTCTCTGTGAGAATGATCATGGAGCCACGAAGCAGTATTTGTTATGTGATCTGCCGCAGTGGTCTTGTGGCCATAGCACTTAAAATGCTGCTGACCCTGGAGGTGGTGGGATCAAATCCAGGCCACTACAGCCTCATTTTGATGGAGTCGAAATGCTGGGGGCCTGTGTGCTGTGCTATGTCAGTGCACGTGAAAGAACTCCAGGTGGTCGACATTTCCAGAACCCTCCACTACAGCATCCCTCAGAATCGTATCGTGGTTTTGGGACGTAAAACCCCAGATATTATTGTCACTTGTCTACAGCGCGTCCACCTTGTGTTTTGTCTTTATTTTTCATTCTTGCTAGGAAATGCACTTGTATTGCATTAAGATGTGGCTAATTCAAATGTTTCGTGCAAGCTGGCTAACAATGATAAAAAGAAATAGATAGGCCGCATCTTCATCTGTACTACATGCGTTGCATATGCCAGGACTCCAATATATGTCTTAGTTTGCATAACGTGTGTTAATGCTCGAATTGACAATCTTAACTGTGGTATAAGCCAGGATATTTAGAGATAGGGGCAACCTTTCAAAAATAAAAAAAAAAAGAATTATCACTGCATGTCGCCACCAGTTTTGCCTGTGCTGGTGGGTGTTGTCAAGGGTTGTTTTATGTAAGCATTCTGAAGTGTACAAATTTTGAATGGGCTAACCGAGCCTTAAGCACTTCAGTACAGCATGGATCATGTAGTGCTTGTAGTGCCCAGTAGCGTACCCAGGATCTCTGCCAGGGGTGGGGGTTCAATTTTTCACGAAGGGCCGGGCATGCGATTACACAGTTGTTGCATGTGTAAAGAAAAGTAAATAAAATGCCAAATAATAGTAACATCAATGATGATGATGATTGTATTAATTTTCGGCGTTTTGCAGATACATTAGCGCCACATTCTTCCAGGACATAGGAGCAGTTACGGAGTGGGAGGGGGGTTAGGACGGCCTCAAGGGGGGGGGGGGGGTTACAACCCCCGAACCCCCCCCCCCCCCCGTCGGTGCGCCACTGGTAGCGCCAGCTACTTCTGGATTGGATATATCGCACAGTATGGTCAGATGAAGTGTAAACATTGTTTATGAACCAAAGAAGCATTGAATTTGTCAGGTTCGAATCGTAACCCAAAATCGCCCCACATTTGAACTGCTTGAAAGTAAGCGTACTGATGAGTTCATGCAGTTTAAGCTATAGCTGAACGTTGTATTACTGGAATGCGCACATGCTCGTAGATGCTTACCATTTCACTATTTGCTGCCTGTGCGATTGCTTACATGCTGAATAAACCAGCTCAAAAAAAAAAAAAAGTACTTATACAGGACACCCCCTAACCCCCAGATGGACCCCCCCCCCCCCCCCCCCAAAAAAAAAATGAAATTCTGGGTAAGCCCCTGGTACTATGCATGTTCAGAACAGAGCCCCTCACCTGACATTGTCAAAAGAGCCAGACTGAAGAGCATGGCATCGGAAAACGACCACGGTTCTGTGGCGGTCGCGTAGCATCCCCTGTAGTCGACACCAGACATTCTGTCGTCGTATTCGACTAGGTACTCTATCACTGCTCGATTCCAGGCGTCGTGTTTAGATGCTAGCGTCTTCAGCTTGGCAATCAGACGCTCGGCAGTCCTGTTCCTCAGCTCGGCAACAGTAGAAACGTCCCAATCGTCGTCCCAGCCGCTAGTCAGGACCATGAACACGGACGCCCCTAGACTCAGATATAGAACCAGAACCAAGCTCAGCGTCGCGCGGAAGAAAAACGGGGTGAAATAAGGATTCTTGCGAATCCACAGAGCGAGCCTCGTCCTCCACAGCGGCATGGTGAAACAAGGGCAGCGTCATATGTCAGCTCACGCCGTTTCTTCAGCGCGGGCGGCGAGCATTCACGAGGTTGAGCGGCATCGGTGGCGAATCTGTGCAGCAGACGACGCGCTACCGCAGGCGTCTGCGTCGTCTGCTTCCGCGCTCTTAGCGGAATTAGAGCGCGTCGAAGCCGTGCGATGCTTTCGGTTTTTCGTTGCCGTGAGATTGAGAGACGGAAGTGCAAAGCACCGCGTAGTAATCAATAATCCAACTTGTTAACCGTGGCGCGTGATCTGGCTGAACAATTGTTCGCAGGTCATTGACCTGCGCGGTCTGTAGCGCCACATAGTTGTATTCCAGGCAGGACGCTCCCGGTCTTTATCAATGCGTGAGCTTGCATTTGAGTCTGTACAAAAGTTGGTCTATACCATACTGTGAGGAGTGCGTTTAGGCCAAATGGTTCCACTCGAGCCACGGTAGCGTTATGTATATGTAAGCGTGGCGATACGTTTCTTTGCCATGTTTAATGAAACTGGCCGTATGAGGAGAACTAGCCGTGGTATTTAATTTTATTGTGGAAATTATTAAAGGGAAACGAAATCGGATGAAGAAACAACTTTCTGTCAACAAGAGCAACGTTCTGTCAAATTTATTGAATGTGCCTTTCCACTGATGATATATTTATTAATCTGAAAATGCCGTATCGCGAGCCTCGAAAGGCATTGTGTAAGGAGTGTAGTTACACACGTGTGTGTCTTCCAGCTATTTTGAAAGTTACAGCAACGTCATCAGTACATGAGTATATTATGTACTGATAGCGCACGCGTGATACGCGGGCGTTATGAACCATGTCTGTGCATGATGCGTGGTAACCGGCATATTCGGCGTGGTAACAAAACCTGTAGCAAACGGATACACTCAGCCCCTCTTTTCCGCGCGTTTGAATCCGGAAATACGGAAGCCGGAGAGCCGGTGAGATAACGGGACCGCAACGGGACGCTGTGACGTAACGTCGTTGCCGGGCAACTGGCGTCGTCTTCACCCTCTCGCTTGTCCTTTGCTGCGAGACTTCGCGAGAACTTTTGGGCGGCCGAGAACGTGAGATGGGAAGATGGCGAGTCTGTGCCGAATCAAGTGTTTTCTAGCGCCTTCGTCGCTGTCGCTAGGATCCCATATTGCAAGGTAGGAAGCGACGGGCGAGCTTTGGGCAGCATTGGCGCGAAGTGGCCAACAGGGCTAGCGCTAGGCTTGCTGTTGTCACCGCAACGAAGTATGGCGGCTGTGTTTTTTTCTCACCTGTCCCCTTGAATGGGGGTGCGATGTGTGCCATCGCAGAGGTGACCTACCTCCCATTTCCATTGAGCTGTCGCCGCAGCCAGAGCTTAAGTCACTGAGTTAGACCATCCGGTGGCGAAAAGAAGCCTTATTTTATCGAAAATGCCGCTGCGCTAAGACCGTCGGCGGCTTAATAAACAACACCGTCGTAATCAACTGGAGGGTTCGTTAACACCATGTCTAACGTAACCAGCCGGTGGAAAACGAGCGGGGTGAACGGTCGCTTGCAAGGCCGTTACATTTCACACAACCTGCGGAGGAGTTTGCTTACTGGTGCCATTAAACGCGCGCATTTTCCCTTAAAAGATGGTAGCTGCCCCTAGTTTTGAAGAAGAAATGCGGTCCGATCCGCTCGTTCGTCGTGTACTGCTGAGGTGGCGACACGGGCGACTTCCCTTACCTTTCCATTCTTTCCAGTACGGTTTGCCGTTTACGGCTTCAGTAAAACCACTCCTTAGGTAAATATGCGTACGCTCTCACTCTTGATACGTGCTCACGCTTGGCGCCAACAGAATCTGTCTCTCTTCAGGGCGCTGAGCACGAGCGCGTGCCGGCAGGTGAACAGCTCCGAAGGATGGCTCAGCAAACTGCTGCACGTGCGGAAAATCGAGCCCGGCAAGGATTCCCACTCCCGGCTCCTATCTGACACCGAAGTTGTTTATGAATTGCAGAGTAAGTAACCAGCACTTCGTGATCTTTTACTGATGTTCGATCGTCACTCCCATTCCAGTGCTTGTTTGTTTTCATCGTTTTGTTTGAACGCGCAGTTCACGATGTGAAGCCGGACGGAGTGCAACCGTATCTGAAGGGATAGTGAGTACCTTTCTGGGAACCTCGACGTGTTTTGTTTATTGTTTGAGCGCGACTATTACGCTACATGTTGAAACAGGGCGTGCTCGTTAATTCAGCATTCTCTGCCTAGATAGATATGCGAAGAAATTCACTACGGGGAAAAGTAAAAGCGCATACTGTCATGACGAAAACAACCATTCAGGACGGATCCATCCTGTGAAAGGCAGCAGGTGTTTTTTATGCCAGTTGTGCTGTAGTTCACTAAAGATACTCTACGATTAAGTTGCCAGTTAAGTGTCTTTAACAGGAGGCAAAGTGACAGCGTTAGGCATATGTGCCTTCCAGCATTGACGACTGTTACTCCATGTGTGTAGAATGCTTCGTGTTCATTGAGTACTGAAGGTGCAGCAGTTGTTCCGTAATGTGCCAAGCATTGCTCGCAACTTTAGGAAAGTGTGATAAAAACTGGTGACCATTACATGAATGTGTTCAACTGAACAGTAAAAAAAAATTAAATAAAGAAAATGGGCTGCCCCATCGTACAGCTTTGGTATTAGATTTTTCTTCACTCCAGGTGGTCGTACCTGAGCATATGTGGGGAACTTGTTTCCATTGTTCTGGGGTGTAGAGCAAGACATTTTATGAATCTATAGGAATGTTTCTAGCAGATCTTTTCTGAGAATTGTTTTATGGGATTTATTGGTACAGTATGTACAAATGAGGACTCCGTGTCGTATTTATGCCTTATCAAAGTATCTTCAGACCTTTACGCAGTGTCAGGCTATAAAAGACTTATCTAAGTGCAGCAATGTGGTTGCATTTCACATTCTCAGGAAACTTTCTTAAAGCTTTGAGCACAGCAAACAATTTGTAATTTCACATGAATGACCATATTATAAAGGAATTAGTGTTTGATTTCTGCTTATTTCTTCTGCTATAAATAAAGGAAAAAGGAAATGTTAAAATATCTATCCATATGAATTATGGGGCCACCACAGTAGTACGATGGTTACAGTGCCTGGCTGGTAACTTGAAAGAAGCAGGTTTGATCCCAGCAGCGGTCAGATTTTGATAGAGGCCTATGTGCTGCGCGATGTCAGTGCACATTAAAGAACTCTAGTTGGTCAGTATTTCCCTGGTTCTCTGCAACAGCGTGCCTAATAATACAATCTTGGTTTCCATGTTAAAACCCCAGCAGTTATTAATAATTGTTGGGGAAACAATATGGCTAACGTGATTATTTTTAAAATTTGTTTTGGTGTAATATGTGATTCAGTTCTGTGCTATACGAATTATGTTTCACATACTTCAGACTAGTTATCACCCACAGTGCCCAAATTTGACTAGTGTAGCAACGTAATCCAATTGTTTCGCAGTGAAAACTACTGCCAACTCCTCCAAAGCAAGGCATCGGATTGTGAACTGATTGGCAGCTGGCAGGTGGTGATTGGAGATCAGGACCAGTACCGTACGTAGTCTGCTTCCCTGTTGTACATTCTTGACATTTGAGTCTTAGCAGTTGTGTGTTGCTAAAAGTAAACCGTCCTACAAAAGAGAGCTATTAAGATGCACTGTTAATTTTGATGAAAATTTCAATTTTCAGTACAATGTAAAAGGCTTGTCAAATGCTTGATCATTTCATGTAGTGTTATATCCCTGTCACATGGACTCTTTGTGGAACTCTGTTTAACTCGATCGATCGTCTTTCCCTCAAAGGAGGTGCACTTGCTGGCGTACAATCTCTCTTCCACTGAGGAAATTTAATGGAGTTTTTGGTGAAGGGAGTTTGGCATTTAGAATTTCAGCTGTCCCATATAGGTGCAGCTAAAGAGAACACTGCACTTACAAAGTTGTTGTAACAAGCTCATTTATAAATTTTAATGTTATTTTTTACTTATTTTATTTTATTTTTTACTTATTTAACCTTGTTTTGAAACCTTGTTTCTACCTGCACCGATACTTCACCATGCCGCATGGAATATTTCTTTGGCTTTCCCACTCATCTGTATGGAGTCACTGCACACACATAGCTGTGCGCATACGCATAATTTCACAGAACAAAACGACAGCTCAGAGTTATACACCACAGAATCAGTATAACAAGTGCACACAATGCTAGGCACCCACCAAAACAAGAGCGTAATGTAGCCAGCTCCTCTATGCTTGGATAATTGAAGTCCTGTGGTAACACATAGCAAGCTTTCTCGCTGTCATTTTGCTTAATTTCACACTACGCTGAAGAAAGACTGCATAATGTACATTGGTTTAGGGTTACTGCTAATGTGAAAAGTTACTGGTGGAGGTGAGTGCAGCAACACCATTTGTGTCCTGTGGCTCCTGTCGAAAGCTCGCGCTGTTCTGTGTAACAGAGCTGCAACTCTTTTGATGTGATATTCGATTAGAGAGTTTCATGTTTTGCAGAGTTTATGGGTGCCCATGTGACAGAGGCATTAAATACTGTGCCACAAGAATGGAGCAAAAACGGTTAGCAGAAAAAGAAAAATAGGAAGAAGAAAAAAAAGAAAGAAATAAATCCCGCTAAACTGCGCAGTCCAGGGCTGCCCTATTCACGTGCAATGAAAGCCAAGCTCCTGGGTGACTGCGTGACCATCGGGCCGTTATTGCTTTGAGGCACTCATCCTTGCAGTGATACACCTAAGTGTCCGAATGCGTGGATACAGGAGTCATCTAGCACACATGCACACCCCGTGAAAAAAACGAAGAGCGACTGCGAATGCAGTGATGACTAAAAAAAAAAAAAGAAACAGACATGGAAAGCTACAGTATTGAGTGGCGGTGCTGCCGGCACCCAAGTCATTGGGAACCGGATACGAGGTTTGGAGGGAGGAACAGAGGGCACAGATGTGCTGGCAGAAATCATGTCACTGGCTCGAATGACAAAGGGTAGAAGAGAAGAAAGTGGGCACACGCAGACAAGCGTCATCCCTCCTCATGTTGCACTTGCGGCACTCCGCGGAAGCGAGGCTACTGCCACGGTTGCTTGCGCGCCATTTGTGTTGACATTGCTTTGTGCTCCATCGTCCATGGGGCAGCTGCAAAAGTGGATCCGGCGGCTGCTTGAGCTGAAATTCAAAATTTCAGGGCCAAATTACTAGGTAGTTGGTAGGGGCAAATTCGTGATATCAAGGGTGTCTCGCGCTAGCACTTCGTTATACAGAGGTTACAAATACACGTTCTTCTGTGGAGTTGCAGTGGGGAATTGGAAAACTACGTAATATCAAGGAACTTGGACTATCGAAGTTCATTATAGGCAAGTTTAACTGTACAGGCGCTCCCAGAATAATTCGGAACGCCGAGCACGCAGCCGCTCGCCGGCGGAGCGCACCGGCGGATAAATGCACACAAGGTGTGCGCATGCGCGGCCTCCCTAGCGAGCTAATTTCCCTCCCTAGTGCATCTAGATTGGCATTGCCTTGCACCAAAAGGGCAGCGCTAAGTGCCCTTTAGCATTATGACAAGGTGGGCTTGACGGACTAGGCACTGTATCATACTGCGCACCGCAATCTATAAATATAAAGGCTTGTCGATTCCTTGCGGTGTGTTCTCGTCATTATCTGCATCCATTCTGGGATACTACTTGCGGTTGAAGCGGCAAGGCTACAACGTCATCCTTGCCTTCTTTTCAACTGTGTTGGTCTGTTCTGCGAAGTTCCTGCTTAGTCATCTTTCAATCCGTGGTACTACAAGCTTGGTAATAAGAGGACAATTTGGATTATTACACGACCGCTCCCTTACAGGTGTCGGCGATCGCGGTATTAAAACAGTTCCCAAAATTAGATAACGCGGCTTGTTCGTCAAGTCCAGTTTCATGCAGTAGAAGTGACTGCATGAGTACAGCAGAGACCATTTATAATGTAACCGCTTATAGTGCAGGACCAGCTATAATGCGGTTTTTTCTGACCCCCGTTTACCCTCCCATAGAATTTAATGTATAGGTATACCGCTTATTGTGCAGCTCCTGAGATGAAAGACCGGTTATAATGCGGCTGCCGGGATATCAGCGAACAATTGAGGTAGGGTTCAGGCTTCACAATGGAAGTGCGCTGCCGAGAAAAGTGCAACGAATTGCCATGGAGGAGGAAAACGCGCGGAACGAATGAACAAGGAGCGGAGGGAAGAAGAAAAAGAAAGAAAAAAAAGAAGGCCGCGGCAGCAGGCGTTGGGGTCACGCCCTGTGAGGATAGAATTGATAGGATTGCCAAGGCGACGGAGAATGCTGCTACGGCCGTTGGTCAGCTACTAACGCGCGCTCCGCATGGGACGTGCGCCCGCCATCGCATGATGTCCGCGTTTCCAGTGTTTGTCTCCTGTTCTTTCTTTTGAATCATTTGACGCGCACTGCCCTCGACTCACCCCGCGAGCGCGATGTCTTGTGCACCTGATGCCTGTGTTGTCAAGGGCAAGCTTCCCGTGAGGCATGCCGCCCGCGACCCCACAAACTAGGCCTAATGAGCGCTACGTTTTCGGTGCTGATTGCAGATAGGGTGCCGCGGGCGACTTTGGTTCATGGCGTCCGCGTTTAAAACGCGGAAGAATCACTTAGACAATGGAAGCGAAGGCATGGATAGCAGGTGCACCACTCGAATTGTGGTTTGCGGTCGCTACGTTTTTGCCATCGTGCACGCGTCAGAGAAAACAAAGGATAGTGCGTGCAGCAATCGGTTCCCATTTCTGCGCAGTCCGGTTCCGCGGGAAGTCTGCATAAACGGCGACGTCGCTATAACGCCTTTCCCCTTCGTTTTCTTTTTTGCACAGCGCGGCCCCAGACTTAAATCTTTGAAATATCAATTTTCTTTCTTTTTTAAGCGGGTGAAAGCAGCCGGTCACGCGCTTCCAATGTCTAACACGCGCCGCTACCTGCTCGAGGGTTTTTACACATGTGTAGACTTTGAAAAATGATGTTTTGGTTATAGTGCGGTACCGCTTACAGTGCGGGTATTCGCGATTCCGGCGACTTACGTTATAAGCGGTCTGTGCTGTACTATGATAGTAATTGTTCGGGATTAACGTCCTAAAACCATGAGATGATTATGAGAGATGCTGTAGTGGGCAGCTACGGAAATTTCGACCATGCACCTGGGCTCAGTGACGTGCACCTAAATCTGAGCACACGGGCCTCGGGCATTTTCGCCTCAATCGAAAAAATACTGCCTTATGCTCTACACGACACCACAATCTTTTATTTGCGCATCAGATTAGGATGTTTGCGTATATTTGTGCACCAATCAGTTACGGAATATGACTGTTTGGTAGGGAGTATTCTTACAGATTTATCACATGTCTATTTCTTGGCGCAGACAGCTATTTTCTTTCGCTCAGAGGGAGTTTACAGCGCTTACAACACAAAAAGAAGAAGGAAGGGACACAAACCACAGCGCTTTTTGTCCTCGTGTTTCGCGCTGATCATCAATACGCCTAATCAGTTCCAACTCGCCCACATGACCATCCTTCTCCAGGAAGACCAGCTTCTCGCATGCACCTTCTGAATGTCTCCTCACTGGCTTGCAGGTTCAGTGTGTCTTAATCTGGCCGGCGCTTTGAAAAGGATCGACGACTGCTGCAGCAACAATGAGAAGGTCGCATTCTTCCCACGTGCATCTGTGCCTTCCGGATCCTGGCGCATCTGTTAGGCTGTCTTCATGTCTGTATACTTGTGTAATGCGGTTGACCGCGCTTATAGACTTCCCTGTGAGGCGGCACATCTTGCGCTGAGATTTCTCTTGTAACCAGAGCTCAATTATTTTTCTCGCCCCACCACGGTGGTCTAGTGGTTATGGCACTCGGCTGCAGATTCGAAGGTCGCGGGATTGAATCCCGGCCGCGGCGGCTGCATTTCGATGGAGGCGAAATGTTGAGGCCCGTGTGCTGTGCGATGTCAGTGCACGTTAAAGAACCCCAGGTGGTCAAAATTTCCGGAGCCCTCCACTACGGCGTCTCTCATAATCAGAGCTGGTTTTGGGACGTTAAACCCCACAAATCAATCATTTTTCTCCGCACATCGATCGGCACTCTTTTCGGCATGCTGCCTTGATGGTAAAAAGGTGAACTTCGTGTCATTGGCATGGTTCAAATATATTCGTATCTCTTTATCAATCTGGCCACCGATATGCCCACCGTTACATCAGATGAAACCACCGTCCTTTGCGAGCGCTAGTCACAGTTGCCTACCGGAAATAATCATGTCAAATATAAATAGGAAACGAAGTAGCAAAATAAAAGTCATCCAAGCTCACAAACACGCACGCACGATGTTTCCTGCTCCAACGTGCATGCATGCGCACACGCGGCTTGTCAGACACCACCCACCCAGCCCCTCTTATCAAAACGCTAAGGGACACATAGGGCACCGTTTTGCTGCAACACAACGCGAATCTAGGTGCAATACGGAGCAGTGTTTGCTTGCTAGGGAGACCGTGCACGCGCAGAACATCGTACTACTTTTCTGCACGCATACTCCGCCGGCGCGCTGCTGCGTGTCCGGCGTTCCGAATTATTCTGGGAGCGCCTGTACTTGAATGCAACCTGCCTTAGTAGCTTGGCAACTAGGGGTTGGCTTGTGAAGCTCGGGGTTGTGGAGTCGAATCCCAGCCACGGCGGCCACATTTTAGGGGAGGAGAAATGCAACGAAACACCGATGTAGTTAGATTTAGGTGCGCATTAAAGAACTCTGTGTGGTCAAGATTTTCCTGGAGCCCTTCATTATAAGGGGCGCGCCTCTTAATCGTACTTGCTTTTGGCATGTAAGACACCATCGATTATATATATATATATGCTCATTAAAGGACCCCAGGTGGTCAAAATTAATATTGAATCTCTCACAACTGTGTTCCTCATGATTATATCTTGGCTATGGCATCTAAACACAAGAGTTTAGATTAATGTAGTCCAGCGTGAGGGAGTGTGGAAATCAAGCTAGGCATACATTTGGTTTCGATTGTGCTGAAACTATATTTTCAGCATTGTGCCACCTTCTCACCAGAGGCACATGTCACAGATATGAGGCTGTGAGGCTGGTTATCACATCCCTACTCCATTTCTTTCTTTTTTTTTTTCTGTTGTTTCTTCTCCTCTCAGTTCACATCTGGCGCTTCAAACAGGGCTGGCGGTCGGCTCACGGTTCGATCAACCTGTGCAATACAGACGACGACCTCGTTAAGCTTCAGAGGGATGAGTCCAAGTACCTGAGGGCTCGCCAGAACCAGTACATGCTGCCCTTCAGCTTCTGGGGCAACCCAGAACCAAAGCATCACGGGGGCATGTACGAGATACGCTCCTATGTCCTCAAGGTGAGTGCCCACTGTAATGCCACTCTCCCAGTTGTCTTTGACAGTTTTTATTTTATTTTTATTTTTTGAGCTGCATCTGTTTCTTAACCTTGAAAAGGTCCAAGGGGTCTGAAGCGGTTGCAGTTGGTACATGCCATTGATGAATATTGCCCACTAAACAACAGTATTGAGAAACAAAGTTGATGCTGAAATTGACGACTGACTTAAACAGATTCTCTTCAGCAAGTTGTTGCTGCCCTAAAACGTTGTTGTCTACTATAATAACCTACAAGAAGCCTAGAATGCAACGCTGGAATAATTCCAATCAAAGCTTTAACCTGCTGTGGTGCTAGCTTAGCGTGCTTTGCCTGCTGCTGTGCTGTATAATGCATGGGCACCTGAAGCAGCTCTCTGTGAAGTACCTCATAGCTGCCGTGGCAGCTTTAAGGCTAGGGTGTTGGATTGCTAAGCCTATGGACACATGTTCATTACCCAGCCGCAGTGGCTGTATTTTAATGGTGCCGAAATGAGAAAATAAAAACACCCATTTGCTCAGACCTAGGTGCATGTTAAAAGAATTCCAGGTGGTCAAAGTAATAGATAATCCCCCACTATGGCATGCCATGTTATCATGTCATTGTTTTGGTACGTAAAACCTCAGAAATTACGAAGTACCACTTATGTATGTTCCTTTGCTGTCTGTTCATGGCAACTGTGAATAAGACTGAAGCACACACTTTTGATTGGATTAGACATATCGCCCTACCACAGTGGTCTAGCGGCTATGGCACACGGCTGCTGATGCAAAGGTTGTGGGATCAAATCCTGGCCACCATGGCTGCATTTCGTTGGAGGTGGAATGTTGGTGCCCATGCACTGTGCGATGTCCGTGCGTGTTAAAAAACCCCAGGTGGTCGAAATTTGCAGAACCCTTCGCAACAGAGTCTCTCGTAATCATATCGTGGTTCGGAGATGTAAAACCCATGGTTTGAGGATATAAAACCCTGGAAGCTACTTAGTACTACATGTATCCTAACATGTTCTAATGCAATGTTGTATAAATGCTCCAGCTGTCTCTGAGCATTTAGCGTCCATGACCTTCTGTCTCTATCTCTGCCTTGGCCACATGGGACATTGACACTGATAATTTATTCTACCATTAAACATTTTGCATTGAGCAGTTCTTCTAGCAACACTAACTTGTAAGCATGTACCCCAGTGCACACGTATGTGACTGTGCTATAGCTTGAACACAGGAAAGTGTTTTATACAGTGGAACCCCGGTTTTACGACGACCCGTATTTTACGACGAATTAGTGCCGCCCTGGCGAAAGCCCCATAGGTACATTGCATCAAAAACCTCACTTATACGATGCGATCTTACGCTGAACCCGCGTTACACGACAATCCACGCAAAGCGGGGTGACGGCGAAGAAAAGGAAAGTGCTGCAGGCGTCTCTTGTTGCACCGGCTCTTTCAGGAGCATCACCCCTGCGCATCCAGAGAGCTTGGGAAACCAGTTCGTTTCGGCTTTCCACTGCCGTTCGTTCGTCTTCCCCTGGCCCTCCTAGCAGCTGCTGGCGCCGCGAGTGGCAGCATAGAGTGACGCGGTTGTGGTCCTCCCCCATTCTTCTCACCCTTTCCAACCAACCATCTCTCTTTACCCTCTCCTGTGATCTCTCTTCTGTGATAACGAAAAGCGAAGCGGCACACAAAGGCAGGCATCGCGGTGGCAACCACTGAAGCAGGCACCAACCCTAAGCGTAGCAGACGACGCACGGCGCACCCGCTGGAGAAAGCCGCCACATCATCATGCGCAGCAGCCAGTAGCGGCCGCACGTTCCCCCCCCAGTCTCTTGAGGAGCATGCGCTTGGCCCAATTGCAGCTTCGCTTCAAAGCGCGGGATACTCGAATGTCCACACGAGCCCCCCCCCCCAAATCATGCTTCCACCACGCCACCGCCACTCCAGCGGACGTCGGTGGAAAAAAAAAAGCACAGGAATTCACAAACAAAGCAAAACAAAAAGGCGCTTGTCGGTTGAATGACGCGTGAACGGCGCTCGCTTGAAGTTCTGCTGTTTTGGAGTGTTTGGGCGGCACAGCAGCTTCCGTTAATATATTTGACATTAGCTTTAGGACGAATTAGATGCTGAAAATTACCGGAGAGGTAGTTTATGACACATACAATGTAAATATGTGTCTTTCCCAAAAAATATGTTTTTTGCGATTTTTCAATTTTCAAGGGCCGCTTCCCCCCTCAAGTGTGCGCCATATTTCGCTATGGCTGTTGGGAATCACGCCAGCGGATTGCGGCGCACTCAAAGGCATAACATTTTCTGTTCGGATTTTACAACGCCCGCATTTTACGACGCTTTTTTGCAGTCCCGAGAACGTCATATAATCGGCGTTTCACTGTAGTTTACTTCATTTCAGTTGTATCTGATGCGTAAGACATTGCTTATAGGCAAACACTATGGTAAAAAAAAAAATCTTGTAAAATCGTCAGCCTTGTATTCTATTGGTTTGAGATCTATTGCTCTTAAGATCTGTTGCTGCACATTTTCACAGTTCACCACTGGTAACTTCTGGTATTAACTAAGCAGTCAAGTGTAGCCAGATGTCACTAAAATTTTGATATTGCGGCTGTGTTAGTGAAGGAATTGTGATGTGATGTCACTGCCTGCCACAAGTGTTGACATCCAATCTGACAAGCCATGCACTACTACAAAGTACCTGCTCACAGCGCTAGTAATCATCAGATGAGCAAATTCAAGATTGTAGTCTGCCACCTTATGCTACGCTTCTTTCTAGTGTCATCTCATGTACGCTGCCTTATCGCATGCATTGTAGCAATGCTGGTGGTAACTGCTTCCATTCCATTTCAGCCAGGAACCATGATCGAGTGGGGCAACAATTGGTGAGCATGTTTTGTACTTCCCTCCCATGCATTCCTTATGTTCTACGGTAATGCGACTAAATCTGTTCAGAATGTAGGTGTCACAGTGCTGCATTTCTAAGCTTTCCTAGAGCGACCTTGCTGTTGGTCTCCATTGCCTCACAAATCTACTGCAGGAGTTACATGTACATTTGAACATCACTTTAATAAAGTTGAAAGAGAAGCCAAAGCTACTGTATTTACGCGCGGAGTGAATGCTCTTGCATAATAAACGCACCTCCCAACTTTAGTAGCCAAATTCCAGACATTTTTCTCCCACATAATAAACTCACCCCCCCACTTTGAGCCCTTGCAGTTCCATGAACTGCTGCGCTGTGGCTTTCCCACTTTACTCTATCTGTGGTGTCTGGGTGCCGTTCGGCGTGCCTATTCGTAACTCGCTCGTCCCGATAAAATTGCCACATGTTGCCAGGCATAGCCACAGTGCTGCATTCCTCCATGCTATTGCAGTTACCTCAGGCTTGCTGCGGCATGCTGCCATGCGTCCTGTGCAGGCTGGCGCAACAAGCTAAGCATGGTTGGGGTGTGGTCTTCGAGATTGCCACGATAAAATCTCGGGCGTCATTCTTAACGCGCGCAATTAAGGGGCTCAGCACAGATATGCAGGTGAAATGCGATGGTGAGCCGTTTTGCGTGTGGTGATGGGAAAGATTTATTCTCCTGTTACGGACACCCTCGAACATTACTGAACGCTGGTGCAGCTACGCATCTCCGAGATTGCATCGGCGACTTTGTACCATGTTCCACAAGCATGCGTTGGCATTTGCTGTTGTTGTGGTGTAATGGAAGATGCTAGACCTGCTGATCTGTGAGACCTCAACGATAATGATGATGGCTTGAGGAACTTGATGGCCGTGTGGGCCATCGCGGCCATCACGGTCATGGATGATTAAAGCCAAGCTTACATTTTTACGCAAAGTAAAATGCATTTGTTTTGACATTGGTCTCTTGGTTATTGTGAGCGAATCGGTAAGCTACCGAGTGTTAACAGTCTCGGGAAATGAATCTAAGACGTGTGCTATTCTATGACGAGCTTTAAATAGGCGTATTTTATATTTCGAATTATCAATATATCCAACTCTCTCACAGTCCCGTTTGAGTTCGATATATCTGGGATCGACTGTGCATATATTCTTGCTTATTCTCAACATAGGGGTATGCAGTAGTTTTATATTACAGGTCTGGTAACAATACATTCAGGTGCATTGTTAATTTGAACCTGCGGCAAGGCTCAAGTAAATAAGGCAACCACTTTTAGGACTTGTCTTGCATGTTGGTTCAGGAAGTAATCGAACTTCAGTTCGAACCACTCTTGCTATCACCAAAACACAACTGTGCCATGGATAAACAGTTGTGGCCAAAGCATCACTGGCAACTACTCTCTGCAGGGCTCGAGGCATCACATTCAGAAGAGCCAATGCTGTGGCCGGCTTCTTTTCCCAGATTGGCCAGCTTTACATGGTCCACCATATCTGGAGTGAGTCTACTACTGTTGCCTAGATTTCAGATACAGTATTTGCACAATTATGTAAACATGGACACATATGTAAGGCAACTCCCTTAAAAATTGCATGACAACAATAAGAAGAAAGAAAATACACACCAACTCTATAATGGGCATTTATTAAGGCCAGATTTGTTGATGTTGGGCAGACCATCTCTGATTTAAAAAAAAAAAAAAAGCCTCTTGCCTTAAAAAGAGGGCATTAATTTTGGTCACATGATTTGCACACTGTTAAACTTGGTCACAGAATAAAGCAAATTTTACAACTCGGACTGTGAGTTTATTTGCTCTTCCCTTCCTATACTAGTATATACAAACCTTTTCCACCTTTCATGAACGTGTCTCTTGCTTGCAGGTTTCTTTAAAGGGCCCTTAAACCACCCAGAGGTAAAAATTTAGTTGTGGCACTGCTTTCGTGCCAGTGTCCGCAACGAACATGTAGCCGCAAGAATTTTTCTAAACGGTGCCGAAATAGCGGAGTTACACACGTTTGATTATTAAAACGCGGCACTTGCTTGTTTCGCTCTCTCCTGCACCGCACCGGCCGCTTGCTGGTGCCGCCTCCTCGCCGAGTGCTCCTCCGAATGTCATGTGACATACATCGCCGATGATTCTAAAAACTGTCCACTTCCGGTTGACGTGCCTCCGCTGTGCTCCTGCGTTCATGCAAGTGTTTTGTTGGTGCTGCGCCAACACTCTGTGCTAGCGCTATCTGTCGTGTTCTGACAATTGCTGCAGTTTCTAGTCGGCTGTACCTTACTTGCGCTCGTGTAAAGTGTGCCGCTGTGAACCCATACGGTGACAGCCGAGCCGAAGCGCCTGCACTGTTGTCGTTTAGCCATAGACTTGCGTGCAGCTGAACGGCAGCTGTGTACGGGTGTGTTGGAACCCGAGCAATTTGGCACTTGCGTAGCGTAGCGCAGTTATGAATTCACAAGCGTTCACACGCGAACACCACACGAACGACACATGACGAGTAAAAACAAACTGGCAGGGAGCGTGTGCATTTGCTAGCAGACTAACCGGGAGTCAAAGTTCTCCTTCGACCAATCAGCGGACCTCGGACTCTTCCGACGTCACCAAAAACCACAAATGTCATCGTGGCCAAGTTTGGTATGCCGCAAATGGCCAGCGAGGTGCACGGGATTGTTTTTCGAGTTTGTGGTGCGGCCGTGGCGCACAGCACTGCCGCATTTGACATCGTTCATTGTGGCGCCATTCTCAACTTGATGCGCGTGTTATCTTGAAATGTTCAAAAAAATGTCGGGGGTGGTTTAGGGGCCCTTTATAAGCAGTTTGCGCCCATAAGCATTTTGCCATGATTTAAAACCATTCACTGCTCTAGTTTGGTGGTTTGTTCAAGTTGCATTGTAGAGAGCTTTCAGTGTGCAAGTATCCAACTGCTTTTTGATGCGTTTTCCCAGCATATAAGGACCTCCAGGCTCGGAAGGAGATCCGTGAAGATAACTGGAGGAAACCTGGTTGGGACGAATGTGTTGCTTACACAGGTGAGATCTTTTGATCGTTGGGACATTACTGGTATGTGGACAGTTGTCCAAGTTTCTGGACTCCCAGGGGACCGCAAGGACGTTTGAAATTCTGCCAGTCCAGAAAAACGAATGCATACAGAAAACGCACTTTTTTATGTACTTATCACACTGGAGAGGGGGGGGGGGGGGTTTAAGGATGGAGCCTCAGGTTCGTGCAAGTCAGCCAATGCATCATTGAGCTGGCTGTGAAAAGAGCCGTTTATTTCTTTAAGAAATCTCACAGTGGGCTTTCAATACGGCTGGTGCTATCTCATGCTGGGTCATCACAACCTTGGCGCAAAAAAATTCTTTATTTCCATTCCACCCGCTCACAATCATGCCTACTGTATGCCAAGTGTCATCAGTACTCGTGTCAACTCTGAAGTCGTCGGCTGTTCAGGCACTGGCTCTTCATTCTCCATGTTCGAGTTGTCCAAATCCTCCGACGGATAATTTTTCGAGGTCTTTGTCAGTGTCAACGGATCCCTCAAATGCTATTCTGGCTGGAATCGAAACACCAGCAGCATGAAGGCCGTTCGTTGAGCACCGCACCTATGGAAAGAAGTTGATCACACATGCTGTCATTCTTTCCATGCGAAAGAGCTGTCTCAGTGTTAAAGGTGAAAACAGGGGGACACCAACCAAATTATAATCATTTAAAAGTAAAATTTACTTCTAAACATGAAGAAACCCGACGTTTCGGGTCCCACTCGGACCCTTCTTCAGGGACCCTGAAGGGTCCGAGTGGGACCCGAAATGTCGGGTTTCTTCATGTTTAGAAGTAAATTTTACTTTTAAATGATTATAATTTGGTTGGTGTCCCCCTGTTTTCACCTTTAATTTCGTCCCAACCAGACAGATCTCTGTCAAATGTTCAGCTTTGTCTCAGTGTTGTGTGCAAAGCCCGCATAGTGAAAACTGTTGTGAAACATTTTTGTGTTACTGCCTTCCGCAAGTCCACAGCATGCCGACGACAGGCCTATGCTCAGTACTGTAATTTTCCCTGCTTTCCGGCATTGATGGCTGCTTCAGGTCTGGAGTTAGTGATAAAAAATGCAGCAAATCGAGCAGCAAATCTTGTGTCTGATATTTCAGACGTTTTTATACATTGTTTCCATGGAGAACTTAACGGTGCTGCGAATGAGTTCGGAAAATGAAGCATGTCTGGAATTTCGGGCATCTGGAAAATTGGATGTCGACTGTATTGCAGAGTTTGCTATCCCAACAGAGCTTGCCATCCCTTCATATTCACTCAGCCAACCACAGCTTGCATCTTTCATACATCGCTGTTGCCCTTGGAGGTGGCAACCACAGAGTTCGCTTCAGTGAGGCTTGGCATCATCGCTTACCATCAAGTGCTTGTTTTGCGCTTGCTGGGCGTGGTGTGCAAATGCGCAGCAGACTGCTGGAATTCTTTAGTTGTCGTGTAGCAATAGCCACAGCAAGCACAAGCAGCCTCAAGAAGCGCAAGTATATTGACTTTGCGACCAAGTTGAAAGCCATTTAACGCGTTGAGGTGGGCGACAAAAGTTTGATCGTGGCAGACAACTTCGAGATTCCTTGGAGAACTCCGAGTACCATGTTAGAGAACAAGGCGGACATAAGGGCAAAAGTGGCGGAGCAACTAATGCTGGGAGCATGTCGTATGCACGCTCCTGCCCACGAGAAAGTCGAGAAGGCACTTTATGCCTGGTTTTTAGAAGTCTGAGCTGCAAACATTTCAGTGCGTGGCCCAACGCTAATGGCTAAGGCCAAATGGTTTGCCGCTGCACTCGATGAAGAAATTTCGTCGACAACACTAGGTGACTTCACAGATTTAAGAAGCACTATAGCATCATCAGGGAAACCATTTCTGGAGAAAGCAAAGCCGTCAGGAGCCAGGACATCCAGCAGTGGATTGTGAAGGAGTGGACGGAAATCTCCGCGAGGTTTTCTCATGCGGAAATCTTCAACGCCGACGAGCCCGGTTTGTTCTGGCAAATGCTGCTGAGCAAGACGCTCGACATCCAGGGCAGCACGTGTCACGGGGGCAAGATGAGCAAAGTCTGCGTGAGCATTCTGCTCGCTGCCACCATGGATGGGTCTCGAAAGCTCCAGCCCTTTGTGATCGGAAAAGCAAGGGCACTGCTTCAAAAACTACAAGCAGCTCCCCATCCGCTACGCCTCTAACAAGAAGGTTTGGATGATGCATCAGCTCTTCACAGAATGGTTGCAGGCATGGGACGTCGAGCTGGGCAAGTTGGGCCGTTGCGTTTGCCTTCTTGTGCATAACTGCTCGGACCACCACACTACCTGCGAGCTCAAATTTCTGCCTGCCAACACGACAGCAAAGCTGCAACCGCTCGACTAAGGCATCATTAAGTCCTTCAAGGTGGGTGACAGGAGGAGACTCCTTGATAGGCTTTTGGTCAACTTGCCCATGGGCACAGAGGTTAACATTGACCTGCTTGGGGCCAATCAAATGATGACGAGCGCCTGGCAAAATCTAAAGAAGGATACAGTGGCCAACTGCTCCTGGAAGGCAGGCTTCGTGACAGCCGAACTTGCATGAACCTGTGAAGACGGCGGCGACGAAGAGTGCATATACGACACATTTTGTGAGTTGTCCCTTTTCCCGGCTGCTGTTCCACCGGGAATGTCTGCGGACGATTTTGTGCTGACTGCAACTTTCAGGCTGTTGCGAGCCTTGCTGACGAGGACGTTGTAGCTGTGGTCTCGGGGAAGATTGAGGCCAGTGTCTTTAACTTCATTTCAAAGACGAAGAAGCAGGCCAAGATCAGCGATATTTTTTTCACGCAAATAAAGCATTTTGTTGTGTCGTGTGTGCGGAATTAGTTGTCGTTCTTGAATGCGCTGATTGGTAGGTGATCGTTCGCCACAGGTAAGGTCTGAAGGCCTTTATTTCTTTATATCTAATTTTTTATATATTCAATTAATTTGCAATCCCCGTCGAGTTTGATATACCCGTGTTCGACTGCAGTATATATTGTTGATAATAGGAAGAAGTGGATGTATACTGCACAGAATGTGCAACATGCAGATGATAGCAATAAGGTATAATATAATAAAAATTTTGTGTACAAATTCGTCTTCCACACATCTTCTTTAGCCATCCAGACTATTTTTGAGCTTGGAATCCAGCATATGCTACTACCGGTCGTTTTCATTTAATGCTTGTTTTACAATAGCTTACTTTTGCCTTTGAAAGATGTTCTCGTTTGCCATTGAAGGCACACACAAGTGACAAGAAAGTTGTAAAATGAGGTGCCTGCTGATGTTTTTCCGCTTGATTTGCATGTTGTAATGCAACAGTAAATCATAGACAAATAAGTCCGCCGTTGTAGCTGTATTACCGCACAATGCCGCGGTAATACAGCTACACGTGCGACAGGGGCAAGTGATGGTGCCACACTTCGCCATGGTAGCTAACGGAAGTAATATAAAATAAGCAATCAAAAACAAATCTGGACGCAGAGTGCTACAGTATGGGCAGTTCGCCAGTTTGTAGAGGAGGTCGTGGTTTTGGCAATTGTAAACAGATATTTAAAAGAAATTAGCGGAGCCCTGTTCTTCCCTCTTCACATGACAGGCAACTAACCTCTCACTTTATATCGAATTCGCAAGACACACAAACATGTGCACATATAGTTAATGCACTGATTACATTTGTGTTTGACTGCACTCCAGGCTTCAACTGGCTTTTGTGCTCCTTTCCCTTTGCTCTCTGATTACAGTTCCCCTGATACGAGAGATGCGGTCAAGATGGATGCGACCCACCGATTTTTCGCCGCTGAAGTAGAAGGAAAGCCTAGGCTGGACTGAGGTGCAGAAGAAGGCTGCAGGACTAGGAATGGAATAGGACTTCACTTGATTAATTGTCATGATTTTTTAAAAACGATTCCTATATTTTTATTCCCAGTTCACGTTTAGGGAAACATTTCGCTGTCGTAAAGCGTAACATGCGACGCATCGACGCAGTTATACATCCTTTCTCTTTTTTCCCGGTTACTCGTTTTAACTACCCTTCTTTATAAGCTCGCTTCTTTTTCTTGTTTTACATCTCGAATTGAGGGTTCCAGACGCCTTATTGGTGTTTTTCGCGGAACTTGTTGCCCCAGAGTTTTCTTTTTTACTCTGTGAAAAGTCTGTTGTTTGGGCAGTGCGATTGTGCATTTGTGCTACACGCTAATGAGAAAAAGTGCGTATATATATATTTTTATTATGTTACCAACTTGGGCTAGTGTTGTGTAACTGCTATATTTGTGCGATGTTATAAATTTTGCTCTGCAGCAAAGTCGGCACCGGCTAATGTTTGTTGAATCAAGAGCAAGTAAAATGAGAGAAAGACTGCTGGGACAGAATGTTTCTTGTAAATATTGTGTAGAGATATACAGTGTTAGTTTATAAATAAACTGCCCTGCAGACGACTGATGCATCGTTATTGTGACTTGTGTGTTCTTGAATTACACACGCACAAAAAAAAAAATCCTTTAACCGTCCATGGCGCGGCATTTTCGTTCATTCTAATTCCACCTCCTTTCGTGTGTTTGTTCCGTGCTTGACGTTACAGAGACGCGCTCTGCGCAATTTCAGTTCTAGAGATGCAGCTTTTAGATAAAGAGAATAGCGAGCGCTGGGTCGCCCTATCTGCATGAGAGTGCGTTTAGAGTTCGTTTAGAACTTGGCAGGGGGTGCTCAGGGTCTTCATTACGTCGTTGGAAGTGCGCATGGAAGAAACGCGTTTTAGACGAAAGAAAAAACATGGCGTCGCGGCGAGACGGGTGTGTCGAGGGTAGGGTGTGGAGCGCCGACCGCTAGCGCCGGCCGTAGTTTATATACATGCAGCATTCTGCCTCTATATATACACCCTGCACCCACGTAGAATTGAAGGTGGGATCCACCCCGACGCCCGGTTTTGGGAGTGGGCGGCACGGAATTACGTGCGAAGAGACCGCCAGTGGGCTCCGTCCCAGGTTTTTGTTTTGCTGCCGGTGAGCGAGGCGACCTCCGGCGGATTTTCCTTGAAGCTTGCCTAATCCTCCTCCTCCACCCGAAGCAGACGACGCCGCGGTCTTCTGCCTGCAGCAGACGACGTGCTTCGCGACCGTGCGCTGCTGCATCTGCTGCCGTTGCAGCGCGGCATTTGCGACTTTTTTTGTGTGCACGGTTTAGGAGTGTTGATTTTTTTTTTCCCCTTTTTGTTACCGTTCGCCTCTTTTCGTACCTGGGAGGAAGCTTTTTCTGTGGCGAGTTCTTTTTTTTTTTTCTTCCATAAACTCGCGGTGCTAACGGCTCCAAGATGATGGAAGGAACGCTTTCCGAGTATGCCTTCTATTTACTCTTTCCGTGTTCTCTACTCGTCGGACTGCTCTGTTTGGCCAAACACATCATTCGAAGGACCGAATTCTTCCACAACGACGACTCCCTTGAGGGAAAGACCATTGTTGTGACAGGTAAGTGGTGCTAGAAGTTCCTGGAGCGTGACGCGTCGAATTTCGTACGCTATTGCGCTTGGCGAACATCTGAAGCGAACTTCAAGTGGCAGCTTTAGAAAGCAACGATGAAAATGACGGGATGTAGACTGGAGGATGCACAAGTCGTAGATAAACCTCAGGTGGTCGAAATTCCCGGAGCCCTCCACTACGGCGTCTCTTATAATCGTATCTCGGATTAGTATCTAAAATCCCAGAAATCAATCGCAGATGAAGATGTGCGCAAGGAAAGTGTCGAATTCATTAGTCCTGAATAACAATGAGGGGGGAAGAAAAAAAAAACTGCCAGTAATCTTTTTTTTTTTTTTCGAGTAATGACTTTTGCAAAAAAACGTGAACATGCTGCCGGCTGCACTTTCGTAACTCGCAGCTTCGTTCTTACAAGTTCTTTAGCTGCTCTTATTGCATATTGTAAGAACGTAAGCGTAGTCAAATCTGCCTTCCGGCAAAGGAATGAAAACCGCGAGGTCGTGCCTGTGGCAGCTGCAACGTCCTAGCGTAAGGCAGGACATGTCTTGGTAGCTATACTCGAAAGTGTTCTAAACGAAGTTGCTTGTAAGGGGGCTGTTAGATTCGCGATATTAGCAGTATTTTATTAATAGCATAGATATTAATTTTGCAGTTAGCGACTTCGCCATGACCTCTATTTTTTCCTAGATTATGTATTAGCGAAAAAATGGAATCGTCCTTCCAATTACTGCATCATTTGTGACCGCCACCTAGGGCTTGATGAAGTTTGCGATATACGGATTTGACCGTTACATAAGTTCAGAATTGTTGAAGAGGTCTTTCTTGTACATGGTTTTGTACGAACAACCACCCTCTTAAATTAAGGTCAAAAGAAGTACTAGCGAACAAAGCGCAGGATCACGAAAGTTCTGGGATTGCTAAGAGTGCAAAAATATCTTTATAAAAAAAAAAACTGCAAACTCTCGTTATAACGTAGTTGCCTTTATCCGCAGTGCCGACTTATTCGGGTTTTTCCACGTCACCGTAGAATTTTGGGCGAGATTATTTAAAGTGCAGTGAGCCCAAGTGTCTGCCTGCTTAGTGCAAAGTGTGGCCTTTTCCGTATCTTCCAAAGAGCGATGCGAACGTAACTATATATACGCTTGGTGCTGCGGATTCTTAGGCTTTTCACGTAATTGCAACTAGCAAACGAGACACTCAGTTCAATCTCCGGCACTGATAGTTACATATCCTGCGCTATACACCAACTCTCAAAGCCTGTCTGCTTATAACGAACTGTTGTTTACAGTGAAACAGTTCTCACGAAAACTTCGTTATAACGAGGGCTTCCTGCAATATGCGGTCTGAAAGCGTAGCCTCTATTTTGTACACATCACTCTACATTTTTGTATGAGATTGCGCTTCGAATACCGAACACACGCACGTACGTGTTTTCTCACGTTACAGTGCATGCATTGCTTCACACTGTGATATGGCCGAAAAGTTCTTCTTTATTATTTGCAAGGCTATAAAAAGAAGCTACTTGTCAATACTTATGACTCAAAACCTCAACTTTCTTCATTCCCGCGTTTCAAACGCTTTTGGTCAGATGTGTACTTTTCAGTGTAAGAAACTCCAAAATCGTTCCGTTTGGAGCTTTTTGAGCTGCCTACTCAATGTTTGATTAGTTCAAATCTGCTTTTTCGGGTCCATACCAAACTCTTCAACATTATTTCCAAGGCTAGTCCAAGCAGAGGATCGTTTAATACGTTTGTACTTCTGTACTCCACAAACAGTTTATTCTCTTTGGGGAGCATTTTCATCCCACGGAAGTAGTCGTCACCCTGCTCGCTTGCGTTTCCCGAAATATCAGCGGCGATTTCCTATTATTAACGTGATAGCGCTCATGCTGTGTCCTTAACCTGCAAGTACCAGGCATATGCCACCTCAATGCGAGGAAATGCTCACAGAATATATTATGGTTATGGCTGCGGGACGAAAAGACGCCGCAGAGGGTGCAACTTACACTTCATGTCGCAATCGAGTATTTGGGGACACTAATCCTCATCTGGCTTGAGCCTCGTGTTGCCCTTCTCGAGAATTCGGCGCACACCATATTCCTATCAAGAATGCTGCGTGCGATCTGGAAATACCAGGCTCGCCTGGACAACGGAGAGAAAGAACGCTAGATAGACAGAGATCATTGTTTTGCGGCAGAAAGACCCCGAATGCTCAGCTTTGCATTAGAGTGTAGGATGAACACCCTAAGAACCAAAACGGGGAGTATTTGGTGCGTCCTTGTTCCACGTAATAGTAACTGCCGTCTGGCTTGTATTCTTTTTTTTTTTTTGCATTTTCTTTATCGAAAACTGTGCGCCCGTTGCATTATTATTGAGAATGCTATGTTACGTTGATCACCGCATGTTGTTCCTAACAGGGTACCAGGCGCGCGGCAATAACGCGAGGAAAGCCCGCGAGATGGAAGATTTTTCTGTGGCAGAAAGACTCCCCAAATACGCCCTTTTAAGGATACACCGTTACGCATTGTGGCAACTTTCTTGGCAGCTTCATCACTATCAGTTTTGATGATCTGGTGTCGTCGACACCGAGCCGCGCCTAAGCGATCGTCGCACGTGCGACGCCCGTTTGTCTGGCTTCACGAAGAACCGCGACATCTACGAGAGGTTTTGCCAGGCATCGAAAACGAGCGGCCTTGACCGGTTGTTTTCGTCGTTGTTTGTTCGACTCCGGCTACCGGTGTGTGTGGGTGTGTGCAAAGAGAGCACGGTGTGTGTGCGCTTTTCTCAGAGCCGATTCTCGTCCAAAGTGCGTATGGCGCCTGGATACCACGGGGCCGTCCGGTGGCTTGGGTGGGAACGGGGGAGTCCGCGGGCGGACACATTTAGCAGCGGTGAGCTGGTGGGTTTAAGTTTCAGCTTCCCGTCGGTGGAGGGGTCTATTTCGGGGTCGGCTCGGGCCCGGAACAAGCTAGGGCCCCCGAGCAGAGTCCACGGCACTGCCGACGTCGGTTTTCGAGATTGCAGACATAAGCAAGGGTACGTGTAGAGCAAAGAACGCATGGTTGTGCACATGCGCCGGGATCACTAAATCGGCGGGAGTAGTCAACCTCCTCGCGATGTTAGAGGACAAGATTACGTATTTTGAGGAAGGTCCGCGCGCTGAAATTAAATTTTGAGGTCTTTAATAGCGCTAAACCAATATGCGCGTGCACGGTGGCGTTCGGGCTCGTTTTGACCGTCAGGGCTTGTCTAACGTGAACATAAAAAACCTATAGGTATGAACAAAAGGGCATGTTGCTGAGCTTGTCGGTTCATTACTTGAGGCAATAGGTGTGGCGCTAAATGAACGGCAGACAAAGGAAGACCAGAAACAACATACACACGTGCCTGTTGATGTTGTTGTCTTCCTTTGTCTCTCTATTTAGCACCACACATATTGCCTTAAGTATGGACAAATCGTTGAAACCGATGAACGGGAAATGTCGCTGGAGCCAACGTTTCGACAGGTGGACTTGCCTTCTTCAGAGCATTGAATGTCTCTAGAGCCAACGTTTCGGAAAGTGGACTTGTCTTCGTCAGGGTAATGTCCTGACGAAGACAAGCCGACTTGTCGAAACGTTGGCTCCAGAGACACTCCCCTGTTTTTAATCGTTTTCAAAGATCTGCTCATCAATTCAATTAAGTTTCCATATCCCCTTGAGCTTCCGTTATTTCGTTCGGATTAAGTACGGAGGTGCATCTTTTGTATTTCACCATCGTCGAGATGTGGCGCCAGTCAAAAAAACCTAATGGGTCCAATTGGACAATTTCGACTTGCCACCAATTGGTGTTGGACCAGTTGGATTTTCGCCACCAGTTTGGTGACATACCATTCATGACCGATTGGAAGCACCACTTGGTTCCAACTGGTGTCCCAACTGTATTCAAATGGTGGCCAGTTCGAAACAACTGGTGGCCAATTGGTAAACCATGTAGATCTGATGGGTTGCCCAATTGGATTGCCTTTGCAGACCACTTTGATCCTACTGGATGTTTTATGATCAATCAGGGATTTTTTTTTTTGTGAATTTGGGTCATTAACACAGATAGCACCTATCCCACCGTAGAAATCCCGCAATCTGACTGTGCGAGCAAAACGTTAGAAAAAGCTTCCAGTGGACAAGTGCAAAACGGAGAAACGCTCCACTGATGCTACGTACGCGGATATAATCTTGTCCACCAGGCATATTGTAACCTGCCTAGTAGTGCCACATTTTTCGCAATAGACAGGCAAATTTTTGACAGATCTGTAAATGCAAAGAAAATAAATTCCATGCTCTACTGGCCCGACTAAAGTACAAATATCTTTTATTTAATCAATGTTGTTACAACTGCAAAAATACTTTTATGGGCTATTTTCTTGTTTTAAAGTGTTGCTCATTTCTGTGTATTCCAATTGAAACCAATTGGGCTGTCAGTGAAGACCCATTGAAACCAATTGGTGGAACCAACTCCCGACTAGACATATACAAAATAATGAAAAAAGTGACGCCCACTTAGAACTCCTAGCAGTACCAACTCCTTAATGTCAAATACAAATGGCTTAAACAACCGGACATGGTAATCTTCAAGCATTCCGATGTTCGAAAAGGTCGAATGAACCGGAATTATGCAGCCAGTTGGACAATCAAAATATTCCAATAGGAAAACGGCTGTCCCAACGGGTTCCCCATCGGACCGTGTGCAACCCACAGGTACTCCGATTGGGAGGCCAAATGGAAAATTCTGCGCCAATTGGCATGGCCATTTGGAACTGTCAAGTTCAGTTGGACTGTCCCATTGAAGCTTAGCACTCCAGTTGCATTCCGGTTCATTCCATTTGTGACCACTTTGCTAACAAATTGTATGTCAAGTTGGACCAATTGACCTTTTTTTTTGGCTGGGGCCGCTGGAGTCAAACGCTCGCTTTCGTGCACAGCGCCACCACGAGCCACAACCTGCGCCGCTACGCCGCAAGTGCAATTCTACGCACATTTCGAGAGTGCGATCTAGAAAAGTAGATAATCTGAAAACCTGGGGGCCTGTACTGCACCATGGTACAGCACGGAATATTCCGTGCTGGTCGTCCGCTGATTGGTCAGTTCTGCTTGTCTGTGGAGGACTGACCAACGAGGTATTCGGGATTGGTCACGATGTTGGTCAGTTCTGCCTGCCAAAGCATAATTAACCATCAGGGAGAGAGAAAGAGATAATGGAAGCAAGGAGGTTAACCGGAAGGAAAATATCCAGTTTGCTACCCTGCAAACCATCAGGGAGGACCAACATGGTACGCTATAGGCCCCCTGGAAGAGGGGCTAAGGAGCGTCGCACAGGGACATTGCAACGAAGAGCTCGGTCGTCTTGATAAATAAATAAATAAATAAATAAATAAATAAATAAATAAATAAATAAATAAATAAATAAATAAATAAATAAATGCGATAAAAGCAGCCAAGAATATAAGGACAAGCGGTCCTTTGTAATCTCTCCGCGCAACATAGTTATAAGAGTTAAGGAAACCACAGGAAGGCGTGTATGCATGCGTATGAAGGAACTATGTAGCACTTGTAAAAATATGCAGATTATTAGTGTTTTCGAAAGATCGATGTCATTTGTGATCTTCCAGTTTTATTACTCGTATGAATAGTAATGCTATTGCCCACAACCTCCTTGTCATGAGATTACATATACCCGGAGAGGTACGTCTGTTTTACTTTTTCAGTATCACAGAAATGTTCCGCTTTGTTGTTTGGGTTGCCCTCACCTTGGACATGGACATTTGTCCTCACCTTGGAAATGGACATTGGAGGGTTCAGATAATTCATAATTGTCTCAACACCACTGTAGTGCTTTGTGGCACTCGTTGTGTTAGAGCATACACGGACAGCGCAGTTTAAGTTGACGTAGCGCAGTGATCCGGCGCTTCGCCCTCCGATATTTCAGATCACCCCTCTATCAAATGTCTCTCAGGTTATAGCTCTTTCGAAGTACGAAAGCTCCGGTACCGCGCACAATAGAAAGTTACCTTGCAGACCACCTGCGCGGCACTTATTGTTATGAATTTCGTCAGTGCATAATTTCAGTAAAGGTCTACCAGATGTACAGATTCGCGCCACCGAGACACTTTCAGCTAAAATATTCAAGGCATTTTTTGTCAATCTATATGCACGGCGATGCTTTGTCGCCAGCAAACGTGCCGTATTCGTGCAAAATTTATGAAGGTCACAGCACTGAATCGCGTTGATGAGTCCTTAATACCAGTCCTTAAAACATCGCCTATTCTTTTTCTATTCTGGGCTCTCCACTGTCGCCATTTTCTTTTTCTTTTCGGCGTGTCTTCGACGCCATATCTGCTTTGGAACATTAAAGGGACTGTCTACCGTTCAGAATATTTTTTTGTTGTTGTTGTGGTGAAAATGAGAATATTGTTTCTTAAATTGACTTTATAAGTTGAAGGATAAGTGGTGGAGGCACATTCGAATTGCTGAGCAATCGCCAGTGCTCAGATGCCACAGATTCTGCCACCAACTGCCTGCAAAAACAGAAAAAAGAAGGCACATAATAAACAAAACAGTGCATGCAGACAGAGAAAAAATATTTTTACACATGCAGGCAACGTTTGTAGACGTTTCCTGCACACATAAAAATATTCGTGGAACGGCGCCAACCTGCCAGGGTTTGGCGCACGTTTGGTTGACTGGGGCTAGGTTAAGTTTGGGTGGATTGGCTCGTATCCTCTAGTCCAATGCGGGTATTATAGCCATGCGCGATTTTCTTTCTTTCTTTCTTTCTTTCTTTCTTTCTTTCTTTCTTTCTTTCTTTCTTTCTTTCTTTCTTTCTTTCTTTCTGTCTTCTTTCTTTCTTTCTTTCTTTCTAAATTTGATGTTCTTACATGATTTTATTTTTCCAGATGATTTTTTTCGTAACGACCATCTTGAAGTTAATTGGAGGTGTTGAGCAAGAAACATAATGTCGCTAGGTGCTAGCGTCATTATAAAAAGAAAAGAAAAGGGAACGAGATATATACAACACGCGCATGTGTTTATGTGCGTGTGTGTCGCGTGAAAAGCTCGAAGCTTCACCTTCAGGAGTCCATCCTAACTGGTCTGAGAAGGTGCAGGAAGCCTACTTGAAGTAGTTCCTCCTTCCGCCCTCTGGCCCTTTCCCTTCAAAGAGATTGACTGACTTGTCGGGTTTTACGTCCCAAAACCACGACATGATGAGAGACGCCGTAGTGGAGGGCTCCGGATTGATTGATTTGTAGGGTTTAACGTCCCAAAACCAGCTCTGATTATGAGAGACGCCGTAGTGGAGGTCTCCGGAAATTTCGACCACCTGGGGTTCTTTAATGGGCACTGACATCGCACAGCACACGGGCCTCAACATTTTGCCTCCATCGAAATGTAGCCGCCGCGGCCGGGATTCGATCCCGCGACCTTCGGATCTGCAGCCGAGTGCCATAACCACTAGACACCGTGGCGGGGCACTAGAGGGCTCCGGAAATTTCGACCACCGGGGGTTCCTTAACGTGCATTGAGATAGCAGATCCCTTCAAAGAGAGACAAATAAAGTTTCATTCATTCATTCATTCATTCATTCATTCATTCATTCATTCATTCATTCATTCATTCATTCATTCATTCATTCTCTTCCTCGTTAAAGTTGGCTTATCTGCGGTCACTCAACGCCTACAAGCAAACCATCTGTACGGAGCCGTCTTTCGAGAACAAGTACGTCTTTCGAGAACTACATCTCAAAGCGACCCGTGACACTGCCGCTCAGCTTCTGAACGAACGAGCGACTGACCGACCGACCGACCCATTCAAGAAGCGCAAGACGACCCACGATCTGACAAGGAGACGACTAGCATCATAATCATCATCATCATCATCATCATCATCATAATTATCACGTCTGGCATCGCATCACCTTCTATATACTCTGCAGGACGAAGGTCTCTCCCAAAGATCTCCGTTTACACTGGCCTGTGCGAGCGGATTGCATTAAGTACTCATTCTGGTAATTACCAGACCGACATGAATGCCCTGCGATGGTCCGTAATTTACTACAATATGCTTTACGTATGCTAATCGCGACATATCTCATGGCATGGTATAGGAATTCGAGACTAACCACCGTGTGCAGTGACGCTCGCAGCGTATCCGAGGATCTGACACGCAGAAGGGAAAATCGGACCCACTCTTGCCCTTGACCCACTCGCCACACTGCTACATGATAGTGATTGTGCTAAGGACGGCATAGAAAGAAAGAAAGAAAGAAAGAAAGAAAGAAAGAAAGAAAGAAAGAAAGAAAGAAAGAAAGAAAGAAAGAAAGAAAGAAAGAAAGAAAGAAAGAAAGAAAGAAAGAAATGAGAAGCCTTGGGTTGCATACAGAGGAAAAGTGAATCCGTGCTTGTCCTCAACCCGCTACCCACATCCTTGCCCCCAGCCCAGAGCTACATGGCAGTGGAGAAGCAACTCAAGCGGATCGAACGAGCTCCGCTGTTTAACCAGCCTTCGCGACGTTAAGTTAGTGAAGGTGCTTCAAACCTTTACAGTTTGTACTTATATATTGTTACAGAAGTGTTACAATAGCGCTACACATTATCGTGTACGTAAGTGCAATGTTGTTGTAGGCCTCGGGTGACTGTGGAGGAATGAAGAGGTTCGCCAGCTCTGGTGAAATATCACTACCTGCAGTGGCCAATCCCCCTCGTGGGTAGGTGCCAATTATAGAGGCGACAACGACAACCTCGGTGACCGCTCACGAGCTAAGGCTATGTCGACGTCCTTAAAGCCTCTTGTTAACGTAACAATATACCTACATGTACACGCGAACGAAAACACATGTACGAGCACACATGTGAGGCAGTCTCACCTATACCCTTTAACTAAAGCCCTCGCTGGGCTCATGGCTGAGGCACGCGTTCAAAGGCGGTGTACGCGTGGACAACCTTGATTTAAATGATGAGGCGCCAGAGCTGCCTCTCCGTGCAGGAACACGTGCCGACGCCAGATATATAAGAGTGCCGGTCGAAGCCCCGACCGTCTACAAGTTGTTTACCTTCCGCTCGTGCCAATAATAGCCGAGCCTGACGCGGCGGAGTTCGTACTCTTTTTTTCTGCAGCGTCCAAAAGAGCTCGCCTCTGTGGTGCGAGAGAATGACGTGTCATGGCACATCGCACGGTCGCGCTTCCATGATGTGGCGACTGCGGAGTACGCTTGTCGCGTCAGAATAGAGCTGTTCCGCTAGTGTTCCACACGCTTGCGTCATATACAGGTTCAAAATAGGAAAACCACGGTGGTGTTTCGGGTGCATGGCACGGGTCTTCCACACCCGCTTGCTTGTTTTGTGCGTCGCTCACCCACGAGAACCAACTTAAACTGCGCGCGCAAGCATGCTTTCTTTCGTTTGCAAAACATCGCCAGCCTTGAAAAACACGTTCGCTCTATTCTGCCTCCTTCCCTCGCCATTACCCTTTAACTTTACGACGTTGAGTGCCGCAGCAGTGCTGCAGCTGGCTGCCTGCCACGAGCTGGGATATGCGTTCTTGTCGAGTGGAGTCGCTACCACCATGAGTTTATTGTATTTGCGTTACAGCGGCCTCTTTGGCGTCCTTTTGCGCAACTCCATGCCCTGCCTTATTACGCTGTTATGGTATAAATTCGTTGTTATTATACCTGTACTCAAAGGTGTGCGCAGGCTCACGCATGAGAGAGGGCCATTTGCCATCACAACCCCCCCCCCCCTTCCCGGGGCCATGTGGCTCCTTAGAAAACTACCTCTTCATTGCGCAAAGACATGCAATGCTAATGATGACGGCCCTTACAATAATTAAGTTTCCGAAGTCATAATTATAGCGGTGCGGTTGCGTTTTCCATTAAAAATTGGACGTATGAAGGGCATTGAATAACTTGCACAAAGTCGAAAGCTTATAAGCACATCCGCAGGTCACAGAGATCGATTGTTTAGAGAGTGCGATTCTGAGACAGGCTAGTTTAGGTCCGGTTGGATCATGCCCTGCACGAAGACGCTGTAAGTGACATAACTAAAGCTATTTTGCTATTTCTTTTAATGTCGTAAGAAATTTTGCCCCCTTCCCTGGTAGTGCTTATGCAGGCTGTACTTAAGGAACGTGGGAAATAGGATAAATGGAAAGTAATATGAATGGCTCTAGAAACGAGGAACTGCGGGAAGGTATCTTGGGGACATTCAAGAAATATATACATACTTGGAAAACGCACCGCTAGGTAGGCGTAGTCTCGCGGCAAATTCTCGGTTATTGCGGAGCCTTCAACGCGCAGTAACGCGGGAACGGCGGCCTGCGACTTTCCGAATTAGGCACTTGCTCTAATATAGTATTTGATAAGCTGAATAAATAATATTAATTATAATTATGCAGTTAGGAGCCTTACCAAGAATAAAAATAAAACCGCCACGGTGGTCTAGTGGCTGCGGATCCAAAGGTCGCGGGATCCAATTCCGGCCGCGCGACGGCTGTTGCATCTCGATGGAGGCTAAATGTTGAGGCCCGCGTACTGTCCGATGTCAGTGCACGTTAAAGAACCCCACATAGTCGAAATTTCCGGAGCCCTCCAACACGGCATATCTCATAATCATATCGGGCTTTTGGGGCGTAGAACACCTTCAATTATTATTAGTACAGGAAAGCCAAACTTGCCCCAACCGACTGCAAGCAACATGATAGATATGTTAAATCTTGTATAATTACTTTGTGATAAAGTGTGTATGTCATTCGCTTATGAATATATTTGTACAATTTAGATTGATAACGTGCGTAACCTTCATCTACACGCATGACACAAGTGTATGGCATTGAATGTATATTTTGCACTCGGATGTTCACTATTTATTCGCTTTTACTACGTAATTTATTTACCTGCTACATTGATTAACTATTTTATACCGATATTCTTGTTACCGAGTGCCCCGTTGCAGTCAGACTTTGGGATCCTCGCTTGCTAACTCCTGTAGGTCGAATGAACAATAAAGTGCAGCTTAAAAAGATAATCTGGAAGGGAAGCTGAGACAACTTTAAAATATATAAGTCGTGTGATCTTACCTCCTTTCTTGAATTGACCATTAACAAGTCGCGGATGTAATAACGCGAAGTACAAGCGTCGAGTAAAAACACGAAACTATAGAATTCGCTTTGGAGCTGTGCGTACCACATGCAGATGTTCACCATCACCGGCTCTGTGCTCCTCACGTTGACCTCGGCACAAATGCATGTCCCCAAAGAAGGCATCGCTTAATTCTCAGAATTGCGTCTCGTGACCTTAAGTTCGGAGCGGCGGGCAATGACGCGTCTTCCCAAATAAGCTGCGTGCATATTTCGGCTAGGTAGGCCCGACGGCTAACTGGAGTAAACGACCCTCTCGGAATACGTGCGACATCAGCGGGTGGCTATAAATATACGTATAATGCTAAAAACTAAAGTTCAGCCAACGGAATGGGCTGGCGTCATCAACCGTCTCCTGAGGCACCGGCTACTGTTGACTTGTTGCGTTGCTTGTCTGCGGGTAAAGGACTGAGACAAAATAAGCAACACGGAAAGCAGCGTCAGGGGCGACATTGCACGTATGCATCGGACTGAGCCCTGAAAAAAAAGAAAAGAAGAGGAAACTTTTTTTTTTTTCATACGTTATCATCGTATGATTAACGGGTAACAGCGGCTTTAGTAAACAACCATTTTAAGATCCGCCGAAGTTCTGATAAAAATGATAAAGGGACGCGGATCGCTGTGGTACTCGTGCTGGCGTCTGAAATGCTGCTTTCTCGGTTCGCCGAGTAGACCGAGCAGGACGGTGGCAAGAGGCCATAGTCTACCGGACTATGCGGCCCAACCGCTAAGTCTTAGTTTGCCACTAATACATCTTTCATTCCATCTCTCGCCAAGCAAAGCCTTCTTTACATCCAAATTTGACTCGAATATCCGACTACCAATCTGGGTCATCAATCTTACTTACTTTGATTACGATGTGACATGATGTGATGCTTCGTTTCTTATTACGTTTTTATCAAAAAAGCAATCCCTCTCCCCTTACATCACCCATTACGGACACACCCTTTTATTCACTACATGATAAATGTGTATCTGAGACATGTGTGACGGGAGGAACTCATTGGCGACCGCGAAGCCGAGACGTGTTTGTTACTGTGCTGTGTGTACGCAGTGAAACAAGTGTGTAGACAAGGCGATGACATTCAATCAATGTCTCAGTCAAAATATGTAACTCTAGGGACAAGACACTGTAATACGCCGGAAGATAACGTCACATCGTACCACACAGATACGGCGACCTATATAGTTTCGTTTTATGGAATATTTCGATGGACCACGTGAGTTCTTACATACTCTCTTTCTATAAGAAGGTTGTATGCATGCTATAGCTTCCTATCAATTGCAGTAGCTGCCTACCAGAGTTCTGTTTGCCAGCAGATTCAAGTTGTCTGCAACCCACTCCGCTCGCAATGCCTCCCGGGATTGCATACCGTCACTGCACCGACTTTCCTGGTGAATGTTGGAGAGGCAAAAAAGAAAAAGAGTAATAACGGTTCTGGTATTGGATGCGCCTCGTTTAAACGAGTATTGAAATGTTTATTTGTGAATTTTCATTTTTTTTTTCCTCGTTAAGTGTAGGACCGGGACCTCAGACACACAGAAACGTTACGGCCAAGGCTCCAAGCGCCCAAAATAATTTATTATAATAGTTATTATACAGGGAGTTTCGGTTCTATTTCCCGCTGGTTGTGCTGTGTTAGGCCAGAAAATTTTTCTCACCCGGAACCCGGAACCGCGATCCAGATACGTGTACCTATTTTATGAAACACTGTGAGTGAATGGGACCAAAGTACTACGTCTTCTCTGAAAACGGCGAGAAGTTATAGCTATAACTCAAGTGGAACGTGACTGACACTTAATTCGAGCGACGAAACGTCTCAAACCTAAGCAACGTGTTCTCACCCGAACCAATCTGCGCTGCACGCCCAACCATTCAATCACACAATGGTTTATCTCTTGACAAATCTGGCCACTGAGCGCAGGTGAGGAAGTTTCAAACCAGGTAGACTGAAACTCCTTGTGTATACACTAGACAGAGGTAGGAGAGCAAGGGGAGGAGGCGGGTTAGCGACAACGATGTTTCCTGCCCCGCCATGTTAAGCCGTACACAAAAAGGGGCGGAACGGTGAGGCAATTAGTGCGGTCCCTGCGTCCATGGCGGAGTCTTTAATGCAGCTGCCAAGCCAACCACGCGCAGAACACAGGAGAAAGAAGAAGGAATCAAAACACAGTGGGGACCCTTCGTGGGGAGCCAGAGAGGAGGCTAAGATGCATGTGGCACGCCGAGGCCATGGCACAGTCTTGGTCGTGAAGAAAGAAAAAAAAGGGAAAACAAAATGGCGGCGGCGTGCCTTGCAACGCGCCAAGCCGGACGATTCATCACTCGCTGGTCTCTCCTTCGCAGTTTGCGTTGCCAGTGCTGCGCCCCGTCAGGGCCTGGTGCTTTTTTAGCTCGGCACGCGGATACCTGACCTCCCTACACTGCTGCGCGGTGTTGTGTACCTGAACCCACTTTCCGTCTTCGTGATATCACCGCGTGGTTTCGGCGGTTGAGTCGCGGACACGTTCCTGCCCATTGCCGATTCTTATACTTGGCATCAACACGAACTTAGATGCTCTGCGCGTTTCCCGTCGCCCCAAGCAACACGTGCGACCGCGCTAATTAAACTGTCGTGACCTAAGTTGGACTGGTCCAACGGGTGCCAAGAGAAAGGATAGTTATAACGACCGCTGTATCGTAGATAGTTCCAACGAAGGGCATCATTTCGACACAATGTGGATAAGAAGCTCGTGTGGCGGAAAGTCCACTGGCGGCGGTGTCGCCCAGTGATTACACAAACTTTAGCTGCTTTAGCAGCCAGTCGCTGCCTTTTGCGTTTCACGAAACAGTGCACACAAGCAGAGGTTCTGAGATACAAATAAATCTTTCTTCTGCTCAGTGCTAGCTAATTTCAGTGGAAAATTAATAATTGCGACGAACAGAACGCTTCGAGGCAGACGCGCCTTCGATGCGTCCGCGCTCTACGTGAGCAATGCCAATTCGGTGGTGCTATCCTGGACACTGTCAATTTACGCCACCTTGCCATATTCTGTAATGACGGCATTTTTGAGCCAATCAGGGAACCCACAGCTGCCCTCCGGGCCAACTAGAGCTGCCAATGTGGAGGAGTTTGACGACGTCCAGGTTAGTACCCCGAATGCAACACATCCGACCATTCCTCGCGTACCACACTGCAGCGTCTCAGCGCCAGTGACTGGTCACTGACGCTGAAACTCGATGTTGTGCTCCTCCCCTCAGTTTGTTTATAAGCTGGTGGTATTGAATAAATAAATAAATAAATAAATAAATAAATAAATAAATACTCTTGCTAGCAAGGGTATATACCCCGCGGAGGGCGGAAAAGCCTGCGCGATACTTCTCCACGTTACCCAAAGTAAGCTTTGCCACGACACAAGTAGTGCCGCGGCGAAGAAAGATTGCCGGTGCGGACGTTGAAGACCGCGAGCTTTATCCCTTCCGCCGTATCTTATATAACCTGCTGGAAGATGCAAAATTTTAAGCAACACGTCACCATCAAGTTTACAAATACGCCTCTCACCAATTAAAATGATAGAACAATCCTGTAAAAGGCATCTCCTGGTGGTTGCAGAACAGATGAAATCGGTGTAGTACACGTCCAGAACATATCACTGATTTGCGAGGACGACCGACGTCTGCGAAACGTTTGTAGACTTGACAACAAACTGACGTAAGATGTAAATTCATATTCCAAATTTTCTCACCAAAGGTGCCCCAATGGATGCAGTTCGCATTACTGCAATATCTGTTTAGAGTGAAACATTACAAATTTCCTAATTCCGCGATTATTATTATTCTGACTTCCTGGGCACACTTTGCCAAGAAAAAGCACTATATTGCTTTTTAAAGTCCCTATAATTTCACCCCATGTTCGAAATGGAAATAAATGTCATTCAACTGGACGGAGTGGTTTTCTCACAAAAGCATACGATCCTTTTATTATTATTATTATTATTATTATTATTATTATTATTATTATTATTATTATTATTATTATTATTATTATTATTATTATTATTATTCCAATAGGTGGAATCAGAGTTGATCCCTAGCTAAGGCGTCCTTTCAACAAATCAAGTTTAATGGCGCAGCTTGACTAGCTGTAATGTTAAGCATGCGACATGGACAACGTCGCCTGCTGTACGCTCGGGGCGAAGCGCAAACTCGTAGCTCTTTCGGGCACCTGGAAATGTAACGTATCGACACTTTTCAGCAAGTGCTGGACTAAATCGATTCATTATTGAATAATTGCATATATGTCTATTACTAAATCATTGCATACACGTCTAGGCCGTACTTAACATTATCATTTTTCAACGTGAACTTTATTTTTGCGTTCATAGGAGGTGCACACGAGAGAAGCGCAGCCAGAAAACCCCGCGTTAGGCTTGACTAACTCTACGTTCCTTACAGCACCTCTCTAACATCCCTGAAACGACTGACGGTCCCCAGACAAGCCCTGTCAAACTAAAGACAGCTTCACTTAAGGGCCCTCGCTACGTTAAACGCTGCCAAGTTCACTTCCTCTGTGGCATTCTGCCCGGACAAATATTTTTTGAATGCTCTGTTATTGCGGCAGACCTGAGTTCAACAGCGGAGAGAATAATGGAAGCTAAAAATGTGAGTCCTGATCTGTGTGATGCTTCCTACATGAGTTGACGTACTTGAGATGACATGTAGATAATATAAACAGAAGCAGTAAGAAAGCAAAGAAGCTAACGTAAAAGCAGTAAAAAAAAACAAAAGTAAGGCATGGAGATGAACCAGGTTGCAGCTGCTTTTGACACCCTACATTGGGTTGACTGTGGATAAACAGGTCAGTCCCAGACGAATAACAACACTTCGAACAGCGTCCACAAGAGCGGAGCTGGGCATTTAAGCAACCAGGGCCTTCGTGCCTCAGAGTGCGTCCTCACATATTTTTTAAGAGTCCTTGCGACAGTGGATATATAATGTTTTGTACGTCAGTAGGATCACGGTCGGGACCCTGGTCGGACGTTGAGTCGCAATGACCTTGCGAAGCCTTCACAAACTCTTTTCTCGTCCTCCTCCCTCATATAACCTTCTCTTTCATTCTACTTTATTCTTTCTTACCTTTTCTCCCCCTTCTCACGTTTGGTAACCAAATGGAGATCTCCTGTGCTTAACTCCCCTCTATTCCATTTCAATTTCTCTCTCTCTCTCTCCTTGCAGAACCGCTGTTTAGAATGCGTCCTGGAATATCGTTTGAAAACTGCCACAAACAGCGCTGGGATATGGTGCCGACAGTTACGTTGCACTCGTTTAACATCATGACTAAGCTTACACTTCCAGCAGAATGGTGGACTGGAAAGAGAAAGGAAATAGTTATTTACCCGCTTGTAGCACGAATGTTAAAAAAAAAGAAGTGACGGGGGTTTCTCAGAGTGTCACAGTAGGGGAAAAATTTTCCCCTTAGCGTAACCTTCCTTCTCAATGCGAGCTTTCATGGAAATGTCAGTGGCAAACCGAGTTGCTCTGGTGCATGTTCCTCAGCACCGAGGGAGAATGTTTACTCGAGATTTATGAGCGGCAGCAGCCCTATCATTATGCAGGCAGGGAGGTCAACCATGTTCTCACGATCATGTGTGTCCTTTTCGCAGATAAGTCCTTCCTATATAGTGCCCGTTGCATCTGGACGCACACACTACATATCTCGGTCAGACCCGTATCCAGGAATTTCTTTTGGGGCATAGTAAGGGGAAATTGCTGAAGGGTATGACTATTCGAGAAAGTGCCTATTCTTCAGTAATTATTTGCGGTAAAAACTGAGTATGTAGCGTAGCTTTTTAAATACTATTATATTAACAGATTTATATTTTTAGTTTTGAGATGATTCTTCCTAACTGTATTAGTAATATAAATCAAAATCAATTGGAGGGCTGGTGGGACAACCCTCTCTTTTTTTTTCTCTCTCTCTTCCTGGGGTGCGAACCTGAAGTATAGGTGTTCAAAGTGATGCTCGATAACGTTTTCAGTCCTCCCCGGCGATTTTGCGCAGGCGGTTCCAATGGCCTCGGTCGTACCCTGTGTCTGGAGCTTGCGCGGCGGGGAGCCCGCGTGGTCATCGCGTGTCGCACGCGACTGCGGCGTGACTCGACGGCCTTTTTCCTGCGCGAGAAGACTGGATCTTTCAACTTCCGTGTTATGTACATGGACCTGACCAACCTCGAGTCCATCCGTGAGTTCGCCAAGGAACTAATCGCATCGGAGGAGCGCCTGGACTGCATCGTCAACAATGCCGGTACGTGTATACATATGTTTATGCTTATAACGCACATGCCAAAGTTAGCAGTCAGTTAAACGCTGCGTCTCACATCGGGGTGCAAGCTACATTTGTGGTAATATTGACGTCGGACCAAAATTAACAGTTCCAATGCAACCCACTTCCACCCCGTCAGGCCTTTTTACGAACGAATGACCTGGCGGAGTTGGAACGGTGGTTTATATGCAACAATTTTTGCCAAAATTAGGAGTAATATCTCGCGCCATTTGCATTGGTACTTTTTCGCACTAAAGATAGAGAAAAGTGGAAGGGAGGCTTCAACGGTTATGAAAGAACAAGCGTGTATACAAGACAGCCCACAAGACATATTCTCGCTGCGCATGGGGCATATGCCACTGTTCCTTGCACGCGCCGGCAATGGTGTGAATTGTACGCCGTCGGCGCATGTGCAGATAGATTTCTGCGGAAGCCACTAATTGCAGCGCGTCTTGTATTACGCCATAATCATAGCGATAACCATAACCTTCGTTATATATGACTGTATGCATGTGGTTTATTGTGGAAAAAAAAAAGAAACGCTGTGTGTATACGTTATACATACGAGGCGCTCGGCTAGCTTTGACGGTCTGGTGACATTTAACTTGCATTTAAATGTGTACAAGCACGAATGCATATTTTTTATTTCATATATTTTATTAAATGTTCTTTGTTTGTCTGTCTGTCACCTAAATAAATATGACGTCCCCTAGACGGGGTGTCAAAAACGCAACCTCGTTCTGAGCAGCTGAAGGCCATCGCCTGTGGCGGGCCGTTCTCATCAAGTCCACTTGCTGGACGAACGCCTGGCGGGGAGCACGTGGAGCCCGTTAAAACATGCAGGACATACTACCGCTAAAAAAATACGAGGAGACTGAAATAAAAAGACGAACACAGATGGTTTTGGCCCCCACTAGATTTTTTTATTGTGGTAAATGTGGCCTATACGCAGTAAATACGAAATAGGTCGAATTCAAGTTCTTCCGTCAAGCATGTTGAACAACAATAGGTCTCAGCTTCTACTAATAGTCTTGGTGACGCCAGATATTGCTGAAATAAACGTACGCCGGGCAGGAAGCACATCGTTAAAGTATGGATATGCGTTCAAGAAAGCTGTGTCTATTTTGTAAACTGCAGTCATGTGTCCGTAAAATCAATCAATCAATCAATATTTGTCCTTGTTCTTGAGGCTCCTTTTTGAAAGTTAGCTTCGATGGTTACATGGCTGTACTTTCGGCCTTGGTTCCGAGAGAAAAGGCAGAAGTTGATCGGCACATCTGCACGTGCGCAGCGATCATGACGGGACGCGACTTCACGGCGGACGGCATCGACCTGATGATGGGCGTCAACTACGTGGGCCACTTCTTCCTCACCACGCTGCTGATCGACAAGCTGCGCTCGACTCCCGGAGGCATCGCTCGCGTCATCAATGTGGTGTGCGGCGGATTCCGCAACGGCCACATGGCCGACCTCGAGGACATGGAGGACAAGCGCGTGCGCCACGAGTACGACTACCGCACCGTCTACCGGAGCTCCAAGCTGGGACTGTTCCTCTTCAACAAGGAGCTGGCCAGGAGGTGCGTACGCTCATGCACATTTACTACAATAGCTCAACGGTGTTATTTATAGGTGCACTAACGTAGAAAGCTGGCCGTTCTGAAACGGATGCATACTTAGCGAGCCCGAAAGATGTGGGTTCAAACCCGGCCGCGGCGACAGCACTTCGATTTGAGCGAAATGCTAGAGGCCCGTGTGCCGTGCGATGTTGGTGCACGTTATAGAACCCCAGGAGGTCCAAATTTCCGGATTCCCCCACTATGGCGTTCTTCACCTTTCCACCCTATCATCCCCCTTTTCCCGCAATGGACGCTGGGCCGTGTTCTCTGCAAGCGCTGCAAAAAATAGCGTCCGTTTACAAGATCACAGAACAAACTCCTTGAAGCAGAGCATCCTGTGCGTGCTGTCGCGTAATCATGATCTGCGAACTCGGCGAATATTATAAGGCGTCTTTGTTTTACTATGATGTGGCCCAAAATAAACTATATGGCGCAGACCCGTCCGAAGTTGCAGGCTGTTCCCTCTCGAGCAGCTTGTCTCGTCGGTTGGCATACATGACTTTTTGACGTCGCCCTGCTGTCGCTGTCTCGAACCCCTCGGCGATCGCGTGAGCGAGCCGCTACTCCTGAATGAAGCAAGTCCTCAGGGTCGAAGCTCGGGGAGTGCAGCAGGCGCGGCGACAGCCGAATACCCCTCCCTTCCGGTAAACATTCGTGTTTTACCAACGAGAATAGCGGTTTGCCAAGGTCTGTTGAGCAACGCTTGAGCGACCGGAACGGTGGCCTCCACAACGAGGTGTGTCATGAAGGTAGCCGGCTCCAGCGCTCCACTAGAACAATTTCGTCACGTAACAGCTCATTTGTCTTCTTTTGTTGTGTGTATTAGTATGTGTGCTCATGTCGAAGGCGCTGACTTCACTAACTCCTGTGATGTGGAACGATATCTTAAAACTGGCAAGATCCCAGGCTCATTTCCAGAAACGTGGTACCTTGATAGCACTCACCATAAGCGTGCGCACGGGGGGAGGCCGTGCACACGCCACCCCCCAATCCTCTAAAAGGAGCGCCAAGTCTGCCCCTACTTTCCGCTTCGTTCTGACCGTAAAGGCATGTGTGAGAAGGGGACGAAAAGTAGAGGGAGGGGGGGGGGGGGCAGCGCCGTGGCGAAACTTTAGTTAATAGAGAACCTTGAGCGTGCGCCTATGGTACTCACTACGTGCGTCCTACTCCCGCCGCAGGTACCGCCCGTTCGACGTGGCTGCTTTCTGTGTGGACCCGGGTCTGATAGCCACCAGCCTGTACAAGAACCTGCCAGGATTCCAGGGCCGCTTCATGCACACTTTCGCTCGCATGATGTTCCGCACCACCGAGGAGGCCGTCCAGTCTGTCCTCTACGCCATCATGGCCCGCAAGATCGAGTCGGACTCCGGAAAGGTACGAGCGCTTCACCGATGTGCAGTGCCGCTGTTTCGGTTGCGTTGATGTAGAGCTTCCAGATGGGTGCTGGCTCCCGAAGTCATCGGCTTCACTGAAGAACAAATCAGCCGCAGATGCACGCGGTACTCTAAGCTGCAAAGCTCACTTCATCACGATGCACTATTTCTTGACTCGTACTTGCTTTCCCGCGAGCCAGTCAGCTGGACATCTTTGTGTTTGCTACTAGAAGGTTTTTCCATCTCTTTTCGAGGGCGAAAGTGTTGGAATAATATACAGATAGTGTGGGTTCCCAAATTGTCGTGTTAGTTCAAATTTGAATGCCACACGTATAGTATTGTATAACCAGTGTTGCGCATTTGTTCGCGTTCGGTTACTCTGTGTAGGAACCAGAGCCTCACGTACGTAGTAATGGAGGTGCTTTAGCAACGACTCTCGGACGACTCGACGCGGAAGCCACGGACGCTGCGCGTCGTTATGATCGCATAGAGGCCAACAAAATGCTAGTTCGAAACTTGATTACTTAAATGCTGGCAACAGTAGCGCACCCAGGATTTTTGTCAGGGGGGGGGTTCAAATTTTCACGAATGGCATGCGACTTGCGCACCTTGCGCAATACGTCATTTCCTTGCTTCAGCAGGAGGAATCGTAAAGCAAATAAAATGCCAAATAATAGTAACATGAATGATGATTATTATATTTATTATTGTTTTCGGCGTTTTGCAGTGACATTAGCACCACATTCTTCTAGGACATAGGAGCAGTCACAGAGGGGGATGGGGTTACAACACCCGACCCCCCCCCCCGTCGGTGCGCCACTGGCTGGCAATATAGTATCGCTTAAGCCACGCTGCAGGAATTGCCAACATGCTGGCAAACGTATCACGAGACGTAGTTCTGAACACGTTCCCGCAAGAAGCAGTCTTGTGGCTTGTGCGTCCAAGCTGCTACGTCGCAGTAAAAGTTGAGCGCCAGAGCATGCCATTCTGGAATACCACACAGGGCATCGCAGCTGAAGGCGACGACGGCGATGCTGAAATTCTTGAAAACGACAGACTTGCACAGGTGGCTGTGACAGTGGCGTCGCATACCATACAAGAGTGACTGACTGTGACATTGTGTTATGCGCTTCCTTTCACCCTCTCTCTCTTCTCTCTAAATTTCAGTCTCTCTCATCCCTTTCCCATTGTGCAGGATAGCATACCGGTTGTCCTGTACTGGTCAACCTCCCTGTGTACAGCTATTTCTTTCCATCCTTGCGATAAGTACCACACCGCCACGGTTCTGAACACGAACTCTTCTTGCAGGTGATCAAGGACCTGCACGCTTACGACGCCCGCAGCTCGGAATGGAACGATGAAGCGACCCGCAGCCTTTGGGAGCGCACCGAGGAGCTGATCCGTTCCAAGGGCATTCCCTTCTCGCTGTCTCAGGAGGCCGAGGAAGAGGACCTGGGTGGTGGCGTCGAGGCGGCCAAGATCAACCTGGAGGCATTCGCCCAACGGATGCAGCAGGGCATCCAGCAGGTGCGCCCCGCTGAAGAAGAGGAAGAGGAGGAGGAGGAGGAGGAAGAAGAAGAAGAGGAAGAGGCCTAGGGAACGCGTGCGCTCCCTTCACTGCAGGGCTCGCTACAGCCGCGCGAACCACCGCGATGCACATAGCGTGGGCTTCGTTCGTGGCAGTTATACAGATCCCACTTATAAAGGTCCCATCAATGTTAAGCATCACGTCGCGCATCGCGTATAATTAGGCAGGGTCGTTCGCTCCGCACGTCATGAGCGTGTCTTTCAGTTTCAGCTGTGTGGCAGTGAAGCTTGCTGTTGACCGTTGTCCTCGGCTTACGCCGGTGATTACGCAATGTCGCGAAGTCTACTCGGCGCACTTAAGTGGCCCTTTGTTTTTAGTGAGACTTCTGCCATTCGCTGCAACGCTAGCGGCGCTTTAGATAAGTCTCCGTCATGCTTTGTAATGGAGACACTGCGACGTTAGAAGAAAGACGTCAGGTATAATACCCCAGGCCGTTGACCAAATTCCCAACATGTGGCGCTCTCTTCATTGCCTTTCTTAAACGGTCTTTCTTTGCAAAAACACCTCATGTGGCCGGGCAAGTATGCCTTAAAGATTGACGTAACGGTGTGCGCCATTACAAATTTTAGCGCAATGTCGCGCGATTTTTATTAGCGTCTACTGTGACGTCCTTAACTATCTACACGTCCAGGAATCGGGGCTCTACCGCTAAAGACCACAGGCAAATTTCTTCAGCTATAAAAATTTCGTGCGAACTTCAAGTAATTATGGCTCAGAGTCTGCCGAGCCTATTAAGCAGAGTACAGATGAAGCAAGATAACAGATACGATCCATAACGTAAAACAAGGATGTGGTTCGTCAATAACTTCAGCGTGGTCCAACAGGAGTCGCAGTACGTTGAAAGCGACGGACGATGGCATTCGTCATTACCTCTTCCGAAAATGGTTATTTAAGATGCGTAGCTCGGCGGAAAGTGCCGTGAAACGACATATTACAATTAACGAGCCGTGGCAAGTCGCTGTAGCGAGCCCTACCTTGGAGGCAAGAGCCCTTACATAGGTTTTCTAAGATTTTTACATGCCAGAAGACCAGAACGCATGAGTTAATCCTAAGAAACGACCGTGTTTTCGAGATGATCATTTCCAGAGTGTTCTTGTCAAATCCATGACGCCGTAAGGTTTCTTAGAAAAAAAAAAAAGAAAACCCAAGCAGCGTAAGTCACGTCGTGTTTTACCGTGAGTTCCAGAACCAGGACAGGAATAAGCGCTATACCCAAGAAAAACAATGTTAAAGGGTAAAAAGCCTCTTCTACTACAAAGGCGGGAGTGAACTATGGTATTTTCGTGAAAGCGTTATGTCACGCTCTATTGCTTTCGATGTCATCAGAATGTACAGCCGGCGCCACGCTCGAACCCCCTTTTGTCATTAATCGACATAAATTACATCACCATTATCCCAATCGAGAACCGCGTTCTGTCCACTTCCAGGACGAAGGCCTCTCCCTCTTCTCTTCACGTGTTTTTGTTCAACTCATCCATTCCTCACTCCATCCTCTCGTTGTCAATCTTCCTCTGGTAAATTTCGATTCAAACATTGCGGAATATTCTTGCTCGAGGTGCGTGGCCATATTCCGCGGAGGGAAAAAAAAAGCGCTTTAGCAATTGATAGCGCATACGAATGCACAGTTAGTACGAACACGAACACTTGAGCGCGCAAATTAAGAGAAAAATTCTCTAAAACGCAAGAGAGCGCCCGGAGCATATACATTGTTCCTGTTACAAAACGCGCGATCTTACGACTGTATGCGCTCTTGTATCGGTGGTCACATCGTTCTCCAAACCAAAGTGATAGCTGGCACGCACGACGTTCCGGGCACAGCTAATGCACTGGTACTATACAACAAGGTGGTTATGATGACGTCAATGCCGCGTATTCACTGCGGCAATTTATCTTTTTCAACGCGATAAAAATGTGATCTGGTAATCATCGGTTTCAGGGCCTGAACAACGACAGAACCTGCAGGACACTTTCTGATAACATCGACGTGATGTCACGAACCTCGCTTCCCACCGTTCTGGTGCGACGAAATGGCGGCTTCCATGATGCCAGAGCCAATTAAGACGTATATAACATAAGCTCGCGAGAATGTTCCGCACTGTAGTATACCTGTATGTACGGCAACTTCCCAGTAGGGCCTATCTGCCTCTTTCCTCTGCCACCTTTTGTTCCTCAGTTCACTCGCAATTTAACTTGCCAGTCTTTCTTCTGCTTTGCGCACTGCAAATCGTGCACAGACCTGCTTCTATAGCCCTAACACAAGCCTCGTGTGTATCACAGCGGGTATTCTGTGTGCCTATGTGTTGAAGACTTCCTGCTTCTGCAAATGTCTTGTGTCGGCCTTCTATGAAGTATACACTACCAAAAGCCAACGAGCACTGAGACTTCTTACGATACGACGGTGCAAGCTTACATTTGCAAAGGACTTAACTCGCATCAAGAGGTGTGGCGCGGGCTGTACATTCTGTCTCTGAGGAAATCAAATTCTTCGCTGCTGAATTATATATATATATATATATATATATATATATATATATATATATATATATATATATATATATATATATATATATATATATATATATATATATATATATATATATAAAGTTTGCCAGCGGAGTTTCTTTATTGATCAATTTGTCAGTTTGCGTGAACAAAGCGCTTAAAGCTTGTCAGCGGATGGAAGCAATGACCTCCGTCTTTTTCCAGGTTGACGACTGACCTGGCGCTGGAGTTCACGGTGAAGACGCTGACTCATGCGCACGAGCGTCCTTCGTTGTTATCTCATTTTTTTGTCCCCCACCTTTTCTCTCCTTTCCCTTCATGTGTACAGATCGCTGTGACTATCTGTGTGAACGTGTTGTCTCTGTCCTATACCTTATCCGCCTTTTTTTTTTTTCTATACCCTTTACGAAGTATTTATTTTGTCTGTTGCCAAACGGCGTGCAATGCGGATTGCTACGCCCCTTCTTCGCTTGCTACAAAGTCTAAAGGCCCGCGATCTTCAGTCGTGTCTGTAGGTACCATCGACGATACTGCCCTTTTTGTTCAGAGATCCTTGCAGGCGAAAGCTGAGACACTCCGGTAAGGCGATGAATCAATCAACTGCACAAACTGAACTTGATTGGCACTGCGAGTGAAGGACGAACGTTGGTGATCGCGTAGTGCGTATAATTGGCGCCAGTTCTACATAGGGCTCGTGGAATGTGTCACGTTCAACTTCTACGTTTTCAAGCGTTCGTAGAGTCAGAATTACGATAATTGGATTTCATGTAGTCGCTCATCGGTTGTCAGCCGCGAGTTGAGGCAGTCGGGGCAAGGCTACCTTCAACGATGGGGATTGCGCGTGGTTCGGCATTTAGCTGTAGCCTTATTTAAAAGCGGAGAGGGGACGGCTTGCAGTGGTGACTGCTCTGGGCTCAGTGAGCATTCAAGCTAATGTCAGACAGTAATGTGACATGGTGATCCAGCTTTGACAGATATACAGACAATATGCGTTCGTTATGGATCCTGAGGCCGAAATCAAGGTATATTCACCAACAGAAATTCGTATTCCTACTGAAGACAGATGTGTTTTCTTTTAGATTGTGATTACGCAGGCATTGCAATGAAGGCAGTGTAGAAGGAAATGGTTTGTAGAGCCAAATGCGTATTCAGGCAATCCGGTTCACAAGACATTTGAGCGATTCATTCTGGCAGGTTCGAAAATTCTGGCAGGTTTGATATGTGACCTTGTCGATGGACTTCGTCTGACAAAATTTAGCCGTGCTTAATCGCCGACGAATCGATTTGTCAGCTTTGGAACGTTGCAGCAATGCCCGAGAGTTTAGTATAGCGAAATAAAACAAAAATAAGCGCAGTTCCGTTGTAACATTACCAAATATAACTAACACTTTCCGCCCTCGCTTTTCAATGACGTGGCCTACACAAACTGAGATCCAATTCAGCGAGTCGCAAGTTATGCAAGGCATCGACGGAATAACGTCATGTTTTGTAGATGTATGTGTCCTATCCAGAGTGTTCCTCCTGAGTGTGAACTCGACGGGAGTGTAATTGTCAACGTTCCTGTTGGTGTGTTTCCGATATTCCATCATAGTCTATTCCTTTCTTTGTTTTCTTGTTTACGTTTTGATAAACGAGTGATAAATATCAACTTAATGACTTTTGAACCTCCGGGCTGTAGTCTCGGACCCTAGCAGCATTCACAAGTTAGACTAAGCTTTCTTTTCTTTTTTTTTTTAAATAGGAAATCTACACAGTTGTCATGCACGTAAAATGACTGCTGAGAGAAGGCGAGGAAAATAACATATCTACTGAAACATGCTACGTCCATAATGAACGATTGTTTAAAGAAAGGACAGCAAAAGATGTATAGAGAGCGATGGTTTCGTGCCACGAAGAACAGGCATCAAATGAAAATGTTTCTCATGTCTCAATGAAGAAAATAAACGAACAGAACGTCCATCTGCCTGGCTACACCATGCGTCGTTTTGTCTCCGAGTCACTCGTTTAATTTATCCACCTATAATGGCGGCCACGGAAGGTCGTCAACGTCACAACTGTGTTGAGGCCCGTGTACTGTGCGATGTCAGTGCACGTTAAAGAACCCCAGGTGGTCGAAATTTCCGGAGCCCTCCACTATAACATCGATTTTTGGGGGGCGTAAAACTCCAGTATTAAATCAATCAACGTCACAAGAGGCAATTGGAAGGATGATCATATTGTGCATGCGCTGTACACATCGACGCGGTAGCACACTGTGTACATTAACGGTGAGACGCACGCAACATAATTCACGCTATACATTTGTTTCCTGCACAGTCAATTGCGAACACAATACTGTCATGCACGGTGAACACGGGAAGGCTGGAAAGTACTGAATACGAGCGGCGGTATATATAATGACCAAATTTTGCACGGCCAGTAGCACGTATGCGGTGCACAATGGCTGTAACGCACATTGCACTCAGGCGCGTGAGGAACCGGCCGAATGCACGTCAGTCCTTACAAAAATTCTATAAATGGTCATGTCACGCATTGGGCATATCCGGCTATACGTGTATGTGGAACGTGTTTGTATCCGGCCACGTTTGCCCGATTCGAGATAGAGACATTTCGCAGCACCTCTACCGCTTATAAGGGACCGTTTAATCTTGCCGATCACGAGCTGCGACGACAAAGATCGAGCCGAAGTACAGAAGATTATGATATCCAGAGATGAAGAGTCAGTCGTAAGTCCCGCTCACACTAAAAACAAAATGACGTATTACACGAAGAATTTCCATATATCGCTCTATCACGAATTGGACAAATATGGCCATATACGCACACGTGCCGTATGCACGCCGATGTGTACATATGGCCATATCAGGAATTCGGGGTTTGGGCTATATAAGGCACGTATTCGCGCGTGTCTGTATTTTCCCAATACGGCAAAGGAAGACCTATATACAAGAATCGCCATATATGGCTCCGTCACGGATTAAATATGACCACTCATGCGTGCCAGATAGATCCACGGAAGCGCAAAATTCCTGATGTGACGATATATGGCATTTTGTAGGATAATGTACGTCTGCCTTTTCTTTTTCTTCGCTTTACACAGTTTCTTTATCACTTTTTTTTTCTTTTTCTCTCGCGCGGTTGCATCTTTACGGACAGAAAGTTGAGCGAGTTGGTAAGTGTCCATAGTCAGAAGAAGAGGCGTGCAAGACACGGACACAAGGGGAAGAAGTGAACAATACGAACGCCGACTATCAACTGAAGCGGAAAAGAAGGAAGACACACAATTTATCTGCGCATGCTCAGGAACGGTAGCGCCACCTGTCAAGCGGCTACACGTGCCGGTCTAAGCGATAGACAACTGCTAAGGCATTCTATCTCTTCTCTGTTTAATCTAATCGACGGCTGACTCATACACGCACTCCCAATAATACTGGTATGCCAGGCCTCGACCATTAAACGCGTTTCTTCATTTTTGTGTCTGTAGTAGGGTCTCGCTTTCGTCTAACACGGGCGTGCAGTTACATACCTGGAAGTGCAAAGATAGATTAGACGGCGTTCCACCTGATAGCGACCTTCTATGTTCAATTAACCTTTGATTAATACAACGCGCAGTTTGCCCTACATAAAAACGTCCGCAGCTAAAAGGTATCTTATAAACTGCACCCATGCGACTGTCGGTAAAATTATTTTTGGCTGTGTGCTTTACCTGACAGATATCTGTTCGCTTCTTTCCTTCTATCAGCTCATTTCTTCTATGCACGGCAGCACAAACCCTATATACCTAACTTATTGGGAGCCGTAAACACAGCATTAACTCCATATCTACTTCCCACTTTCTTAAGCCTGTGCGAAATTGCGTGGATATACGGAATACTCACGACTATGTTACCCGCTGCTACAGCAATATTTCCGGTCGAAATAGACTTCTTCTGACGCTCAGCTACTGTGGCTATGGCTAGTCTAGGGTAGCCTGCTTCTAAAAGGCGCTCGATCTGCGCATTGAAGCTAATGGTCAAACGGTGCACGCACGACTTCGATAGGGCTGACTTTAAACAAGACAAGGCCATTCCGTTTTTTACTACTTTCGAATGCTTGGAGTGAAAGTTTAACAACGGCTTAGATGATCTAGGGGAATACTGCCAACACACGTGATTCCGCTCAAATGACAAGGATACATCTACAAATTGTATTACGTTTCTCTCAGGCAGTTCTTTCGTAAATCTTAGACTATCTCCATTAAGATTAAATTGATCGCTTACACAGGTGACGACGGATTCAAAATCATCCTTGCAAAAGATCAAGTAAAAATCAGCATACCGAAATGCCCTGGTGATGTGGTCACCTAAGGCCCCTTTTAAGCGGCTGTCAAACTTGCTCAAGTAACGATCACTTAAAATAGGGGCGACCTTTGAACCTATACAAATCCCCGATTTCTGCGCAAACACGCCTTCTCTATATCCAACCAACGTTGACGTTAAGTGTATGGAAAGAATTTCTAGAAATGCAGCTGTGGAAACTCCGCACCTATCTATAGAACCAGACTCTTGTAAAGCCCTGATACTCTTGCCCTTGTTCTTCAAAACATTCTTGCACACAATTTAACAAACGTTCATGCGGCAACGAGTAATACAGATCATCTACATCCATGCTAAACGCTGTGCAGTCGCCAAGATTTTTCTCTGTTAAGAAATGAACGTTACGTACGCCTGAGAATTACGTACGCGGAAGCGGTCAGAAAAACTTAGAAATATTAAGCACTTCTGCAGGTAGCTAGCTACACAAACTTGCCAAGTCCCTGACTCTGAAACAATCGAGCGAAACGGAATTTCTGGCTTATGGGTTTTCGCCGAGAAAAATAATTCTAAAGTGAGCGATTTTGCCTTTTTGACACTAGAAGCTACCCTATCAAGATTATGTTTCAACAAGAGATCGACGGGTCGTTGTCTTATTGCAGAAGGTTTCAATTTAACAGGTCTAAAATTCTTTTCAAGAGCTGCTGGTTTGTGCTGCCGTGCGTAGAAGAAATGAGCTGATAGAAGGAAAGAAGCGAACAGATATCTGTTCAGGTAAAGCACACAAATAATTTTGTGTGCTTAAATAATTTTACCGACAGTCGCATGGGTGCAGTTTATAAGATTCCTTTTAGCTGAGGACGTTTTTATGTAGGGCAAACTGCGCGTTGTATTAATCAAAGATTAATTGAACATCGAAGATCGCTATCAGGTGGAACGCCGTCTAATCTATCTTTGCACTTTCAGGTATGTAACTGCACGCCCGTGTTAGACGAAAGCGAGACCCTGTACTACAGACATAAGAATGAAGAAACGCGTTTAATGGTCGAGGCCTGGCATATACCAGTATTATTGGAAGTGCGTGTGTGAGTCAGCCGTCGATTAGATTAAACAGAGAAGAGACAGAATGCCTTAGCAGTTGTCTATCGCTTAGACTGGCACGTGTAGCCGCTTGACAGGTGGCGCTACGGTTCCCGAGCGTGCGCAGATAAATTGTGTGTCTTCTTTCTTTTTCGCTTCTGTTTTTCGCTTCAGTTGATAGTCGGCGTTCGTATTGTTCACTTCTTCCCCTTGTGTCCGTGTCTTGCATGCCTCTTCTTCTGACTATGGCATCTTTACGTCCTCGGAATTCGGAGACGCCCTCAGAGGAAGTCAAGAGTCGAAAGGTAGGTCTACGCGACATCATCATAGTGAAGATGTCGAGATATCTTGAAGAAAGGTGCACGGCAGCACTATTCACATAAGATTTAATAGGCAGGCGCAACTACTTAATCAAGGATATCAAACACCCAGTCTGAACCACGTTGTATGTTCATGCGCGACAAAGCTTATTTATTTGGAAGAGGTGACAGCTGGTAGTGGACTCTCAACTTAAAACTTATGGCGCGAGCCATAAGTGTGTCGTCGTAAAGTTGAACTCGCGTACGTGGTCCCCAGATGAAACCCCCTGAAAAATCGGAAAATCCAGTGTCTGAAGCGAGAGCTGCCCGCTTGGAATCTTTAAGCTCTTCGTCGCGCATTGCGCGGGGCGTTAGCCCCAAACTGACGCTTGTATTTGCTTTAGATTTGTGTCCGAAAGCTTCGCCAGCAACGTATTCATGACGATTCGGCACCGTTTCCGAGAACCGTACTAGTTTTGTCAAAGCTGTAGGCTTAGCGAGTGCCTGTATTGGCAGAACATGAGCTCGGTGATCTACGGTAGCCCGAGGGCAACCAAATCTCAGAGGCCATAATAGTGTACGAATGTTTGCTTGTTTCTTTTCTCTATAGATGGCGCGAACAGTATGAAAGTCGATAACATATTCATTGTTAGCAAATGTATCGGAGGATTTTATGTTTTCGTCTTTGTGGCAAAGTTATTTTAAAGGAGTACTGACACGAATTTTTGACATTCTCGTATTGTTGCTGTAAATGAAAGCACTGGTGTGGATAACCCTAAAAACAGTGTCATGGTGCCCCGCAACGCAATGGATATATTTTTATTACGGCTCCCTTAAAAGCTGACTTTCGGTTTCGATTTCGAGGGGGCGGTTTCCTAGTGACGTATCAACATAGTCGGACGACGTCTGAGTCACGTAGGGACAGAAATTCTTCATAGCGTCGCTGCAACTCTGTCGTCTTTGGTCAATTACACCTGAGGCACGCAAACAACGGCAATTTCACGGTCGTACAGTGACTCGGACAGCGATTTCGGCGATTTTTAAGAGGCTGTGTTAATACGTCATCGTAGTGTCCATTGCGCTGGGGCTGGCTTGCAGTGCTGGGCGACGAAAACTTTAAAACCAAACTAAAATATTTTGTACGTGTTTCCTGGCTTCCGTGTGCGGAGGGCGTTAAAAATACTTGGCTAGGAAACGAAAAATGTATATTTTGCGCCGCCCCAAAATCGTGTCAGTACTCCTTTAAGTTCAAACCAAACGAGAAAAATAAAGCAGTGCTTGTTGCCAGACCTACAATGACACTCTCGGCTAAATCTGCTGTGTTAGTCCGCGCGAATCCCAATGCGAAAAAGAGCTTGGCATTTTCCGTCCGCGAGGTCCGCGGCCGCGGCACGGACGGCACAAAACCGTGACGTCGGGTCACGTGATGCGCCGCCCGCCGCGGAAAAGACGGATTTAGTCCGTCGTGTGGATACACTAGCGTGTATCCACACGACGGACAGCTCCGCGGATATCTCTTCCGCGGACGATCGTTCCGCCGCCCGTCCGGCTGCGAAGCGCATCCACACGGCGGACGAAGCGAGTAGACGGACGAGCCGGAGAAAAATCTACATGGCGGCATTGTCTGAAGCGAGAGCAGCCCGCTTCGAATCTTTAAGCTCTTTGTCGCGCACTGCGCGTGGTGTTAGTCCCAAACTAACGCTTGTATTTGCTTTAGGTTTGTGTCCAAAAGCTTCGCCGGCAACGTATTCATGACGATTTGGCACCGTTTCCGAGAACCGCACTAATTTTGTCAAAGCTGTAGGCCTAGCGAGTGTCTCTATTGACAGAACAAGAGCTCGGTGATCTACGGTAGCCCGAGTGCAACCAAATCTCAGAGGCCATAATAGTGTACGAATGTTTGCTTGTTTCTTTTCTCTATAGATGGCGCGAACAGTATCAAAGTCGATAACATATTCATTGTTAGCAAAGGTATCGGAGGATTTTATGTTTTCGTCTTTGGTCGCAGAGTTAGTTTTAAGTTGAAACCAAACGAGAAAAAGAAAGCAGCGCTTGTTGCCAGACCTACAATGGCTCTCTCGGCTAAATCTGCTATGTTAGTCCGCGCGAATCCCAATGCGAAAAAGAGCTTGGCATTTTCCGTCCGCGAGGTCCGCGGCGCGGCACGGACGGCACAAAACCGTGACGTGGGGTCACGCGATGCGCCGTCCGCCGCGGAAAAGACGGATTTAGTCCGTCGTGTGGATACACCCTTAACGTGCACTGACTGTGCGATGTCAGTGCACGTTAAAGAACCCCAGGTGGTCCAAATTTCCGGAGCCCTCCACTACGGCGTCTCTCATAATCAGAACTTGTTTTGGGACGTAAAACCCCAGAAATCAAATCAATCAAATCAAATCATAACAGGAAGGACCCCCTCAAATTGAAAAATATCCAGGAAAAATTACAAATCTGTCTTATCTTTCGATTGAAATATGCCAAAAATTAGCAAGTAAGGTTAAAAATGTATGACTAACATCACTGACAGGTCAAGATGTCAATAACATGTCATGCTACCCATTTACGTAAGGATTAGATAAGCGAAATTCCTCAAAAATTCGACTAAGTCGAGGAAATAATTCGGAAATTCACGCATCTTTCGATTAGTATGTACCAGAATAGGCACGGAAGTCATTGAATGCATGATTAACGCTTACAACAGCTCACGACGTTAGTACGCGTGATGCTAGCCAGTTACGTCATGATTAAGGAAATAAAACGCCCCGAAAAATCGGTAAAGTCCGCGGTAGAATTTGGAAGCTCGCGCATCTCTTGATATGATCCAAAAGGAGTATGGGAGAGATTACTAATGCATAGCAAACATGCCTGACCGGTCATCATGACATCAATAACATATTTTCGTGAGTTACGTCGCGAGTGATACAAAACGAGCCCCCCCCCCCCCTCGAAAGCTCGGGAATATCGAGTAACACTTACAAAAACCCGCGTATCCTTCCCTTGGTATATAACAAAAGCTGGCATGAAAGGAATCGAATTTGTGACTAAAATAACATTGATACAAAATAAATTGGTACAAAAATGTACAAAAATATGGTCTGGAGAGAATCGAATGTATATATAACATGCCTGACAGGTCACGGCATCCATATCATGATGCTCGTCAGTTACATCGCCATTAATAAAACTAAACGCCCTGAAGAGTCGGAGAGGTCGAGAAAAATACACGAAAACTTGTGTACTTTTTACTTGCGTACCAAAATTAGCATGGGAGATTACTGATGCATGACCGACCTGATGGGTAGGGGATGATGATATATCAATAACATACCGTGCTCGCCAGTTACGTCACAATTGTTATTGAGGCGACAAGCCCGAGAATTTGGAAAGGTCGAGGAATAAATTCGGAAACTAGCTGGTATGCGCAAAAATTGGCATGGAAGAAATCGAATATATGGCTAACGTGCCTGATAGGCCATCACGTCAGTAGCGTGACAGGTCATCAGTTACACTACGATTAATGAAACGCCCGTATTTCCGGAAAAGTCGAGGAAACAAAAGGAAAATTCGTCTGAAATATGCGAACAAAGCGCTTGATACAAGCCACCGTCGTGGGTCGGTGGCGTGATATGTGACGCACCAGATGACGCTTGTAGAGCCCATGCTCTACAAAAAGAAAGTTAAAAAAAAACTCTCTGTGCCTGTGCAGATCTGCTCACGATGATCAATGCAACGCATCTCTGACTCTCGATCACCACATGATTGTACATTGTGTGTTCACAGCCACAGCTCTGATATGGTAGGAGTGAGGAATTTAGGTCACTAAATGTTGCCGTCTCTAGTTCATCTCTCGTTTTAAACTAGAGGTGAAAACAAGGATCACGGAGCGCGCAATGGAAAGAAAAATTATAGGTCTAACGCTAAGAGATAAAAAACGAGCGGAGTGGATCAGAGAACCGACAAGAGTATCTGCTACTAGTTACATCAATAAAGAAAAAAAAAAAAAGGTGGACCTGGGCAGGGCATACTATCCGGAGGACAGATAACAGATGGACAGTATAAGAGCGAAGGAATGGATACCGAGATGGAAAACGCGACAGAGGCAGGCAAAAGGTTAGATATGGAGCGACGAAATTAAGAAGTTCGCGAGAACCAACTCGCTAAGGAAATCATTGGAGGCCTTCGTCCTGCAGTGGACTTAAAATATTATTATTATTACGTATTATTATTAAATGTTGTCGACCTTTAGACACACAGAGCGTTAGGACATAGATTTACACATACTCTCGGGTTGCGTGTACAAGAAGAGAACGTAGATACGTAGCATAAGTGCGGTCGCAATATACTAGTATCAAGCCAGCAACAGCGCGCACTGGCGTTTATAACATCTGGAGAATAAGATAGCAATTTAAAACAAAGATGCAAAGGCAAACGCCACACTTCGCCCCTCGTTCACGCTGACCTACAGGATGTGGTGACGTATACGCCGATGGGAGCCCAGTCGCGGGCGCTCTTTCGGGCAAACAAACAACGCATCTTTCAATGGATAACTGCGCGCATATACACACAAGCACACACATGCGCGATGATGAACCACGCCGGATCGCGGCGCGTTATATTTCTGTCGTGGCCCGACGCGGGGCCAAAGACGAAGACCGCGCCGTACGCGTCCTGCCAGGAGAGCTTGCGCGCGCGTGCGGGCCATCTGGACAAGCCGTGGTACCGTCGAGAAAGAGACTCCGCACAGTACGGTACGTGTGCGTCTTGCATGCGCGGCACGGGAGAGGAACGCCGCGCGCTCGTTTCCCAAATGGGATCGGCCGGAGCGGATTCTTTTTTTGGAACAGCTCCGAGTGGGCCGCCGCTGCTGCTGTTGCTCTCATCGCGTTCGTCTAAACTCCGCGTGAGCCGCAGACGCTGCTAACGCCGCACGCACCAGCGGGCTCGGGCTCTCGGCGGCGCGGTTGTCGAGGAGGGGGGGCCATGCTGTCACGGAGTTCGCTGCCGCCGTGAGCGCCAGGACGCCTGTCGACTCTCGGCTGACCTTCGATTGTAGGTAAGTGCAGTACCACCATAGCGCGTATAATTATAGTGTAGCGGGCATTGGTGCAGTGGTTACGGTACTCGGCTGCCACCCAAAATACGCGGGTTCGATCCCGGCCGCGGCGGTCGCATTTTCGATGGAGGCGAAAATGCCAGAGGCCCGTGTACTGTGCGTTTCAGTGCACGTTGAAGAACCCCAGGTGGTCTAAATTTCCGGAGCCCTCCACTACGGCCTTTCTTCCCTCTCTTTCACTCCCTTTCCCCTACCTCCACGGACGCTTAGCCGTGCTCCCTACATGGGCTGCAGAAATTAGCGTCCTTTCCTAACCGAACCACAATCATCATCATCATCATGCCGGATCGTGATAATTTTCATTTGTGTGCGCATATCAATTCGTACGCCAGCGGCGCACGGCGCATACACTGCCTACATGCCTTACGTTATCTCCGGCGCGCCGCGGGAGATACGCAGCCAACACGCCCCTTTGTGTTATCGTTTTCGAAGCCTGTCTTTCTTGGCAAATGAACTAGTTCTTGTCCCAAAGTTCAAGGAGTGTAGTCGTCTTCCTTTCGCTCCCGCTTGGGGCGAGTATGCTACAATAGTACATGTATTCTAGGCACTATACAGTACATGAATCCGCCGTATAGTCAAGGAGTGCCCGTTACTTCTTCGCGTCCATAGACGTGATTGCGTGAGGTCCAGGAATAAATTTGAACGTCGATGCATGATATCGTGTTCATCCATACTTCAGCGTACATGTTGCATATGTGTGCGTCGGCTCGGTCGAAAATGGCCACGCGTGCGCTGTGCCAAAAAACATACTCTCTACAGCTCTCGCTGTGCCCTTTATACGCTCATCGTGCATGCCGATGGGGTTAGTCGCTCTCGGAAGCCAACATTGATTTTCAGCAGCAGGTGACACCGGCAACGATTTGTAGCGCAAGAAAAAAAGACATGTGGCACACACACGAGCGCACACAAGAATGAGACGCACAATGAGTGTGCCATCATGACTTCTTACGCGTCTGTTTCTTGCGCTACAAATTGTTTCCATTGTACAACAGGCCAAACTTGCCATGAGTCATATGTGACGCATATTTGTTAATGTACAATAGCCGCATGCTCTACACCTTTCAAATATTTCGCTATATCGAAACCCGGTGCCTACACTTTCGCTATTATTCGCCACATGTTCCTACACGCTGTGCCAGCTAGACGATGCTGGCCTCTGGGTGCGCGTTCTGGACTGGTGGTGTATAGGGCCAATTTGCTCCGTTGTTAGCCAATCACTGACGCTGGAGACACGACCGCCGACCGTGTCCGTCCCAGGGCCGTCCATGGTCCACCCAGTCATGGACGGTCTAGAATCCCCCCTCTTTGCAATTCTCCTCGCCTTTACTTAACGAATACATACCGCCATGACGAATAAGACTCATCACGTCCTCCCAAAAAGTTGATTCTCCACAGCCGAAAACATCCGAACCCTGCAGCGTCCATCCACCTGGCTGCGCGCGCCGCTTTGTTCCCTATCCATACGCCGCGTGCTCAAGGATGGCCACGTGGTTTTCGTACCAATCTGGGAGTCGACGAGTTTTTTAAAGTCATTGCCCCGCGAGATGCTTGAGGCCCTTTCTTTTAATACAGAGTTAAAGCGACACGCATGCGCACCGAGCTGCTTTATGCTTTGTATAGTTACCCAGGCGGACATGCAGAGGCAGAGCCCTTAACGCCTTGCATATACTTCCCATTTCAGATGACAGTGCAGTAATCGCACAACAGACTACCAGCATGGCAATCCGACGCAAGAAACCGAGCCAGCCGGCTCGTTTATCTGACCAGCCCGGCGCAGTCCACCAGTACACCAAGGCGCATCGCGTCAGCAAAGTCAACAGCAGCAATCACGCCGTGAGGAACGTGATCTCCGCTTCGACGACGACGAGACACCCACAGCAGCCGCAGGGCCGCATAAACGACAGTGTCGAGCCGACGAGCAGCAAATGCTCGGGACGCCCGACTTCGACCAGCAGCAGTTCGAGACTGTCAGCTAGCACGGTGACGCCACACGGCGGTGACGAGAACCGTTCCGACAATGCGGTACTGCAGCATTGCAAGGACGGTAACTGCAGGACTGGCATGGGCGCAAAAAGTGACGACGGCAGTGTACAGCAGGATGACGGTGTGTGCAAGCTGCAAAACAGGTTGCGTGACAACTGGTCCAAGCTGGTCACGGACAGGATCACCATGATGGCGTTTGCGCGGTCCCTCAAGGGACACAAGTGTCCCGCGTACCTCTACTGTCAAAGTTAACTCTGGCTAACATATAAGTAGGCGCGCTCTTCTTTTCTTTCCTTTCGTGTGTGCGTGCGTAGCTGCATTGCACGCTGACGTAAGGGTAATGTAACCGAAAGACAAAGCAAGCTAACTACTGGTTTACTCTTGAAGCTCCAGCTAAATGTCGACGGTTTTATTTTCAATACACTGTCACCGGTCACCGTTACATTTAAGTTAATCGCTAGCGTGAAACGCATACCGTGACAGTGAGAGTAAAAACGTCAACCATGCATTCGTTCTAAAAAAAAAATTGGTTGTCACTCACTTTTTACCACGAACCAAGTCGAAGTGTTGAACAGTGTCACAATAACATTTATGGTACAAAAAGCAATAGTTGCTTGCTAAATGTGTATCTTCTTGCTTCCAGATTCTGGCTGACCAAAGCCATGAAAACTATGATAGCGTAGAAAAAGATGTTTTCAATGGCCACTGCACAGTGTGCTCTAGCGCATGACTGCCAGATTTGTGTGACTGTGCTTCAATGCTTACATTTTGGCTGGTGTTGATTTTTGTTGGCAGCGAAAAGTGCCATCTGAGGAGTACTAGTCAACTAGGAGTCTATCTAGTTTATAGACTATCATATAGTTTCGATGTTCTTTTGTATCGTCCCTTTGATGAAAGCAAAGAGAAAGAAGTAAAAGCCAAAGTATTTTTATTACAATGAAACTGAGTATGCACTCTCTGTGTCCTTGGTTCCACACATGCTAACATCTCTTTTCTGAAACAATAAATCACACACATAGGCTGCAGAAGCAATCCAGACTCTAGCCACTGACGTTGCACACCAGAAACAGACACTATACAAGGAACCAGTTCACCATACAGTAAGTGCCACATCTACAGCAGCCAAAGTTCCCTGGCATGTTTTTACCCATGCATTCAGGTGCCTTCTATGGGTGCAATAGAAAAATAATGGCACACGTCACATTGTGAGGCAATCAACCTGAAAGCACCATTCTCACAGAACAGGACACCATCAACACTATGCCAGATGTCTGCGAGGACAACAGCATAACAATGACCATATATCTAACCTGCTGCTACAAACGCAGAAGCGATACTGGCCAGTGTTTATTGCACTCGACAAAGACACTTCATAAAGTGAGCATCTTCTGAGAAATCCTAATGCAGTTGCAACGTTAGCTATTAAAAAAATTCATCTTATATAGTGCACTCAACTGTCTAGTTTGTCCTAGTAGCAGTTATTTTGTTGTCTTGCCATGAAGGCTTTTGCACTCTAAGAGGCACACAGATCTGTCAAATGCATTCAGCCAAACATACTGCTAAATAGCAGTGCTGCCCAGAGAGAGAGGAATGTATCAGATCGGACTGAATGGTTGAAAAAACATAAACATCAGAAATACTTGGACCTGCAGAAAAGGCTGCAGTAAGGTGTTACTCATATTAGGTCCACGTACAGTAGCATTGCACAGAATTGCCTGAATGAATGAGTAGTAGGACATGTTAAGAATAGATATGCACTGCAAATTTTGAAGAACAATGTGCAGTACTGAGCATATTTGCTACGTGACATTAGATAATGCCCTGTTAATATGCTTACATCAAGACAACAAAAGAATGCATCTGTGTCACATATATTAGCTGCTTGTTCTAACAAAATAATGTTGTAATATAGTCAGGATAAGCAACTTACCTTTCTGTTTCAATTAGCACAATATTCAAAGCCAGAATAGCATCTATAAACAAAAAGGTATCGAGATGTTCACAATGTCATTGGTCATAAGCTCCATATGACCAATGCCTGAAACCTGAGCATATCAAGCTACCCAAATCGATCAGCATAAAGGGCAATATGAAATCAAGGTATAACAGACAAGAACGCTGAAACATAGAAGCTGTCCCAGTGGTGAATACAATTCACACACAAATAAAGTGATAGTGTTAAAAAGTGTGCAAAATTCAGCAACTCATTTAGTATAAACACATTCACACAAAGGCATAAAAGTCTTTTGACAATGTAACTGTACAAGAAACCACCAAGTGGCCATCGAAGAATTGCTTCACAATGTGTGCATGAAAAATAAATTATTATATAAATGGCACTGGGTTATGCAACAAAAGCTACCCCTAAACAGATTTCTATACAAGGGTAGGCCTTAAAATTATGATGCACATGTGTGAAGCACAACAGAGTGGAACAAAAAAATTACTTTAGCTTGACAGAAGCTATAATAACGACAGTTGCAAAAGCAGATATGGTAGCAGTGGAAATTAATCTCACTCAAGACACCACAGTTTGCAACTGCTTAAGCTGACCAGGTCTGAACATGAGTAGTTCAAAACACAAATAAATTAGTCATCCTCTAAAGAAGGAGTCAACTACTGCATGCAGCATGTCAGACAGCAGTTTTATGAAAACTGTAGTCACGATATCACCTTTGTTCTATGTATACCATAAAGCAATGAGCACAGGAACCTTCTACATGAGCTGAGACTGCCACAATTTCAAACATGGCAGATTTTTCAACATTGCATGCATGTAAATACTAAAAAATTCTAGAAAACAAATTTGTCTTTGCTACTCAAATCTTAATAGACTTGAGAATACAGAATTCATGGTTGATGAATTCGTTCTATTTTTAATATTGGAAACACACACAAGGAAGAAAAACAATGGGTATGGGAACTGTTTCAGATTGTTCCACTGTACTGAAAAAATGTGTTTGCTGAAGAAAAAAAAAATCCCCTTCTGATGTTCCACTATTTTATCATTAACATTGCCATGGTCTTATAAGTAAATGAAATAAGCTGCTACTCATTTACAAGCACTTCAGTTGTCCAAACATACAACGGAATATATTATGTGTACGTGTACCAAATGAATGTACATAAGCCTAACAACCAAGTGAAAGCTTCAATGTTTAGTTATTTGAAAGTGAACAAAGACATTTCATATTAAATAAAATACTCAATGTCCTCATCTTAAAACATTGATACTCAATTAAATTCCAAAATTTAACTGTGTTACAAGCTCTATTTCCATGGTTATGCATCTACACTTTTCTTGTAAGTTTGAACACGTGAAAACGCACCAAAGACTGTCCAGTTTGCGTTCTGCTGGAAGTCAGTTTGTGTAGCCTACTTTGTGTATATAAAATTAAAATCAAGTCAAAGGAGGTCCTGCTAACCAACAGCAATAAATAGAAAGCAGTGTCCATGACACCAAAGTATATGAACTGGAATGCAACTATGAAATATTGATGCCTATAAATGGAGTAAGTTTGATGGCATTGGTGCGCGAAAAAGTGCCAGGAAAATGAGATAAAATTCCACTACAGTCATTCAAATGCCTCACCTCAATGAGAAGTTTCTCCCAAGAAATGCATTTTTGAAATGCTCAAGCTTCACCTGCTACACTGACAATGAAAAGAACTAGATAAACAATGAATGTTCAGTCATAATAACTTGAGTAAAGTAACAACAAACAGTCTACAGGAACAGGCTGCTCCTCTATTGGCTATGCTCCCTCTCACACAAAATATAAGCAAGAGAGTTTAGCTTTAGGTAATGCTAGTGAGTCCACTGATCAAGGAAGGATAATTTAAAATGGATCACTTGAAATAAATATACCAGTAAAAATTTTTTCACAGAAATGATGCATGATTTAACCTGCCTGATGAATGATAGTCAAGTTACTTTTCAGAGTCTCTATAGCTTGACAAACTTAGGAATGAAAATCCTAACAGAACAAAGCATAAAACTGCGCACATTTTCCCACAAACCATAACTGAATGTACTGTCCAAAAAATTAAACAAGCTTGTTTATAGCAAATAATATGCTGATGAGTTTGAGGTATGCTTCCTGCCACAGGAAAAGCAACATAACATAGCTGGATTGATGTAAGGCCATATATTTGGAATATTTATGAAATTAACCTCTTTTCTCCTCGTGCAAGAATTCAAAGTCCTGAGTACTGAGAATCTCATAAATGAAGTTACCATGCAAGTGCATCAATTATCGAGGGTATCACACTAAATGCACTGCAACAAAGATTCACTGCTATGCACCCTGTCCAATTACAGTTCATACCTCTGGCAGCGAGAGCAATCTAAATTTCTAACATTCAAGGCACTATAAAAGTGACCTAAAATTCACATGAAAGTACTTCATGAATGTAGAGACCAGTTTTCTGTATCATGCGGTTACTCCTGTCAAACATTCTCTACTGTTTTCCACAACTGGCACCTTTTCTATAAGAAACTTGTTTGGCAACTACAATTACCCTAAGGACCGAACGCACACTTAAAGCCACGTTTACATATGCAGTGTTGACACTATTTGTACGCAAACTGTAGTGACCATACGCACTGAGCACAGCCCTGCTCCTGCTCCGAATGCCATAAAAGTCGTGTCAATACTGTGACCTCTGAGGAACCTTAAAGCGTCCAGACATCCCTCACAGTATGGTGACTAACATTACTGAGCCAAACATGCACGTGAACTTGAAAGTTGCAAGAACACACACTTCCTCGCACAACCAATTTGTGGGCTGGGAGGAAATTAAGCTCACAACAAGCACCGTACACTTTGGCTGTGACAGCTACTTCCACGGTGAATGTCATTGGGAGTGGACATTTGTAACCTTCGTGTGAGCGCTTAAAACATTTTTTGTGTGTTTGAACTTTAAGGAGGTCGTGATGCGTGGCCAGTGTCGTCACCAGTGCCTATGTGGTTGCTGCCGCTGAGACTATGTTTTACTCATTACGGTTTTGCCAAGTCTATGTTCCTACAGCTACCGAAGCATGACGGCTGCCTTAGTGCCTCCAATAAACTGTCATACAGGCTACCTGAGCGGTTCCAAGAAAGCCTTGGTGAAAAAATTGGTGAAAAAGTTAATCCCTCAGTGGAGCAGAGATTCAGGCAGAATGACAGGCAGCTTAACACTGTTGCACTTATGCACATAGAGTGAAACTATCATTCACAGCAAAAGCGTTAAAACCAGGCAGACATAAACTCACAGTATGCATCCCTTGCAATTTGGAATGAACAGACGCTCAAATGGGGGAGTGGGAGACAGCCACTGAGTACAAAGAAAGTTGACCACAAATGGTTATTGCACCACACCAGATCCACCAGCTGAATTCAGCTTTAGGTCATGTTACTCTAACATCATGAATAGTGGCCGGGATGCACAATGTCAGGGTACACTGCACAATGTCATGGCAAAACACCTGCTATACAGAGTGTCCACCTTGCACTACGTTATGTTGCTCAATGCATCGCTTGGATGCAAGGTGTTCTCATAGCTGACGATAGGAGGCTTTAAGTGACAACTGTGCTGTTTCACGTCTCCGAGGACTGAGAAAGCAAAGAACATTAACAGTTGGAAAAAAATTTAAAAATTTACCCCGAGTTTTAATACCATCAGCAATTAAGACATTTGTTTTCTTGCATTCTGGACGCTTTGCTGATGCTCCCTTTGAGAAAAAAAAATGAAATAAAAAGAAAATTTCTTTCGATAGTACAGGTATTGAAAGAGTTTGATAGCGCTCTTGTATGCTTCATTGCTGAACCGAAACCAAAGCTGCACGAACATTCTTGACCGCACAGGCACAAAACAACTACAAAAGTTTCGAAGTTCATTATCGTGGTTAGCCGAGCTTGCTGGTACGGAAGCATACTAATGGCAGAGAGGGGCAGAGCATACTAATGGCATACTAATGGCACACTAATGGCAGAGAGGGGCAGAGACACATACAGCAGATAGAATTGTCTTCTCAACGTTTTTCCTATTTTTCCTCCCTGTTTTCGTTTCCCTGGTTTCATTTTTACACAACAGTATAACTAGCAAAGGCTGAGAGTTTTGTACAAAATCACCACAGTACAGTCTGGTGCTACGCTCTTCAACTGCAGTGAAATTGATGGAACATTGATTTTTTTGCCATCTACAAGCACTTTTCCCAAGTGGCTCTGTTGTCCGCTTGCACTGTGGCATTCCACCGACTGCCAAGACATTTTGCGTGTGAGAACTTCACGTTTGACAGAGGGAGCTAATCAGACTTTTAAGAGAATTCTGGCACAAGAAATAGAAGATGGTCATTACTAAATTAAGGCCAAGTTCATAAGAGGCAATGACTCCAATGTCACACTTTTCTTTTTGTACAATACAGTGTTCTCACCTTAAGCAAGTACCGACACAAATTTTAGACATTTCTGTATTGTTGCTGTAAACAGAAGCACTGGAGTAGAAGTCCTTGAAAGAGTATAGTGGTGCCTCAGAACGCAATGCATTTGTTTTTAATGCAGGTACCTGAAACACCCACTCTCAGTTTCGATTTTGAGGGGGCGGTACTATAGTGGTGTCAACACAGTCGGACGTAGGTCTAGGTCATGTGGGGTTGGCAACACGTGACACAGTCGCGGCACCTCAGTTGGTTGCTGTCAGTTGCTCATGTTGCGTGAAAACGACGTTGATTTCATTGTTGTACAGTGACTCCGACAGAAATTTTGGCGACTTTGAGGCAATTGTGTTCACATGCCACGACAATGTCCATTACAGTCGGGCTGGCTTGCATATGTTGGTGACAGAAACTTAAAAATCAAATTGAAGTACTTTATGCATGCCTCCTGGCTCCAGTGTCTGGAGAGCATCGAAAACCCATTCCTAGAACATGAAAAATGTTCCTTTTGCGCTGCCATAACATTGTGTCAGTATTAAGGGGCTCCCCAACAGGTCTCGCCACTCAGAGCTGACAAGTGGAGTGCATATGTTGCATTGACACAATCGTGCCTGCCAAGAATAACGTCGCTACGCTCGGCAGAAAGAGCTTGAATTTCCAACAGAACACTGTTCGCTCTTCTGCTCGAAAGCACCTCATTCCAAGATTGGGGGAATGATGTTCAACACCGAGACAGTCCATGTATGACACCACTCACAGTGACACGCGGCACCTGTCATGCACACAATGACCTGCCCAACCCAATCAGGAGGCACCACTTCCAGTGGCTGCCTCCTCGGACGGGGTGAGCTGCTGCGAGCACAATAGTGCACACTTTACACTGCATCACCAGCAAGTGGTAACAGTGTCATATTTGCAGTTACTCTCGCTCCCTGAAATCACAGTTCCATGTCACTTCAAGAATTTTTATCTTTCCTAATAATGTACCAGTTATTATTATGGCACAAATGCTCCCTATTGGGAACTTAAACAACATCCAGGCCATAACTGAAGTTTGCCACGTGACCTTGTGAGGAGCACTTTGAAAACATCATTAGAAATTCCGCTTAGCAATGTTCATTGAGTGAACGTACCACTACACTAAAATGTGTTCCCAAACCACATAATTATTTAGGACGTGGAATTCTCAACATCAAATTTTTGTTAGTGTGAATGAATGCCCCAGCCTTCCACCCTTTCCCCTCACCCCGAGCTATGGAATAACTAAAGGTAAGTGTCAGGGCATCTCTCAACAATTTGCTAAAGTGCCGCTTAGCTGACAGATCCAGTTTTTAGATAGAAGGCATTTACACAGCAAATTTAAAACACACATGCTGCTCTATTCGTTCCTGGTATCTCCATGGCTGCCATACAAAAAGGCAGCCTAAATGAAATGCATGCAGCATTCGTGCCTGACTATCTTACAAGCAATGTCACCATGCCTAACTTTATTCCTTCATGCCACTGGCTTCTGCCGCATAAACTAAACCCTAATTGTGGCTGTCAAACGTCGGAATTCGCGATTACAGTTTGGAACTACTAGCAAGGCAGCTCAACCCCTATCTCCTTACTCACACCAGACATCTGTAAAGAATTCATTCAACATTATTTTCCAGCTGATGCTTTTTCCCAATCTTTCACTTATTCTCAATAAATTATAATTAACTCTTGTATTTTATTTAATTGATTTGTAGGACCATTCAGAACCAAAAAGCCATACTTGGACAGCAGTAAATATCTATTTTTGTCATGCCATACTGCATATTCATGTATTTCAACAGTAGTGACTTCATCGATTTCCGCTATATGTTTCTGTTTCAAATACTTTCCATTTAAATTATTTTCCATGCTACTGCAATTGCTGGGGATCTTTAAACAACTTTGTTGTTGGGCCCTGGAGAGTGTATAAAGTGCACTGTACATTCAAAAAGTATATAATAAACTTTCAACTTGCATGTCGATGAATATTGTGACATACCACAACGTCATGACGATGTCAAATGCGCCATGCCTGGCATTTAAGGACTGATTTTGGTATCAAACTGCAACTTGCTGCACCCCATACTTTGTTCTGTCCGAGTGAGATCTTTTACGTGTCATAAGCACACGGCAGAGTTTCTATATCTTCAAAATACTTCTTGGGGTTGCTTCAGCATTGGTTGTGAAATGTTTTTCAAGAACAGTGCCTTCTCTATAAAAATTCACCACGGCAGCTAGAAGCAGGCCTTCCTTTGACAAGTCAATAGAAGTCACTTCTTTTTTTTTTGGCTACTGTGACACCTATGAATTCAATGACACAAGCAGATATCATCGTACTTGTACTGGTTGCTTTGTCTGGCTGAGATACCCCGCAAGTATACAAATACCAGATTCCAGGCCACTGAATGACATTACAGGACATCACAAACGAAAAGGATGGCAATCATTGACTACACTACAAAACTCTTCAGTGCATAATGTCATGGTGAAAGCACAGTGAAAGTTGTGCCGGCTTTCATGAAAAGGAAGGGAACAAAGTGGCCACAGCTTACCAGGCCAAGGTAGTGAAGCCTCAAGTGAAGGATGCTGAGTTATGCTGCAGGCTCCCTAATCCACATGATTTCACGGGCTGCGAACGGCCATCTCCAAGTGTTCTAGGAAATCTGTGCGTTGAACAGAACTGCTCTTTTATGATGTCGGCACATATCAGTATGTCTCCAAGCTACATCGGTAAACAATGTTGATTCTGAGTCTCTTGAGTTACAAGGGAAGCAAAACAATACAGTAAACATAAAAAAGCTTTGGTGAGGGCAAAGCTTTCGTGAATTTGGCAAAACTATGTCCTTTTAGCAAATAAGTCACAGTAAACACCGCAGCAAAGGAAGAAAGACTCCTGACCACTGCAGCAGGAAATAGGCAGCTTTCGGCACATCACTCTTCTGTTCATGTGTGCAGCAAACAATTCCAGGAACACTGTACTCTTCGTACTCCTGTCCGTTCATTGCCTTCACTGAAAAGCACGGAAAGAGGTGCTGTACTAGAAGCTGGCTGGTCACTCCGGGCAGTTGATGGAAAAAGTCTGCCACATGTACATAAATAATACACTAGACAAACTAGGGCAACAAAACAATGGGGCAAGCAGTCTGGCAGCCATGACCCACACTGTTTGAATGTTCATAGGCTTTCCTGGCTGCAGCGCTTCGCAGGTCACCGCTGTTCTCGCTAGGCTTGATGCACCGGGTCGGCACTGTTGATTTGGTTACACATGTGACGGGCGCACCACCGAGTTGTTGTTGGTTCTGACTGCACGCTCGTTATTGTCATTGCAGTCAGGGCGATCGAGAAGAAAGCTCTCCTCCAAGTCGACCTCAAAACCGGGGTTGGCAACAATGTGCGGCACAGCCGACGATTCTTCTTCTTCTTCCACTTCGTCTTGAAACTCCTCTGCAGGGATGGATACAGTGCAATATCAGTCAGGTGGTCATGCCCAGAATTACTAACAAAAATGTTCCTATTCATCACTTTTCAAAATTTCTCTCGGTTATCAACCAAGCCCTCAACAATGAACTGCCACTTTATGAATGTATATCACGTACATTTGACTATGTGCTTCAGTGTAGTGAATCGGGCAAGTCTGCACTGAGCGATGAAAAGCTAACCACTAAAACCAGACCCATGGGCTTTCAGATGCAAACAGTCTGAGAGAAACAGTGTATCGTATTTACTCGAATCTAACGCGCACCTTCTTTCCGATAAAATTGGTCCGAAAAATTGGCAGATCCCCCGTGCAGTGGGAATCAAGGAAATGCGAAGCACGCATCAGGAACGTAAAATGGATTTGCATTGTTGTCTCGCTATACCGAGTTTGGTACATATGAACTTAACGAAACGGCCGCAAGAGCACCATGATTGTCCCTTTTTTCCGATAAAACGGGTCCAAAATATCGGCAGATCCCCCGTGCAATGGGAATCAAGGAAATGCGAAGCACGCATCAGGAACGTAAAATGGATTTGCATTGTTGTCTCGCTATACTGAGTTTGGTACATATGAACTTAACGAAATGGCCGCAAGAGCACCATGACTGTGAGATGTAAACCATGCCGTTCATATACGCATGTCATGATTCTAACGTTATGACCTGTCATTTACATTCGTCATGCAGTCGTGTTGTGCCACAGCAATTTTGGTATACATCCCATTAACGAAACGAGTGCCATGTAGATCATGCCGCTCATGACATGCATGTCACGATTTTCATGTTATGACCTGTCATTTATGTTCGTCATGCTGTCATGGTGTTGCATACCAATTTTTTTATACATCCCACTTACGAAACAGTCAAGATGCCCTGCCACGGTGGTCTGGTGGCTATGGTGCTCGGCTGCTGATCCGAGGGTCGCGGGATCGAATCCCGGCTGCGGCGGCTGCATTTCGATGGAGCGAAATGTTGAGGCCCGTGTGCTGTGCAATGTCAGTGCACGTTAAAGAACCCCAGGTGGTCGAAATTTCCGGAGCCCTCCACTATGGCGTCTCTCATAATCAGAGCTGGTTTTGGGACATTAAATCCCACATAACAATACGAAACGGTCAAGGGAACACCAAGACCGTGGCATGTAAATCATGTCGCTCATGACATGCATGTCATGATTTTCATGTTATGACCTGCCATTTATGTCCGTCAGACTGTCATGTGTGCCATACCAATTTTCGCATACATCCCATTAGCGAAACGGCCAGGAGAGCACCAAGACCGTGTCATGTAAATCATGCCACTCATGACATGCATATCATGATTTTCATGTTATGACCTGCCATTTATGTCCGTCAGGCTGTCATGTTGTGCCATACCAATTTTCGCATACATCCCATTAGCGAAACGGCCAGGAGAGCACCAAGACCGTGGCATGTAAATCATGCCGCTCATGACATGCATGTCATGATTTTCATGCTATGACCTGTCATTTATGTTCGTCATGTAGTCATGTTGTGGCATACCAATTTTCGTAAACATCCCATTAGCGAAACGGCCAGGAGACCACAAAATCATAGGCGGCTAGATAGACAGATAGATACGCTCAAACTCGCCGAAGTTCGCTAAGAAATGCTTCGCATTTAAAATCGTATGCGCGTTAGAATCGAGTGCGAACGAACGACACCGTTACCATATCGCTGTCGGCATAAAAATGGCCGCCTCCTATGAGGTTCGGGCATTGCCTAACGGTCACCGGCAAAACAACGAACTAGCGGCGCGGCGGTCTTTGGCACGCATAGTTTCTGTTGTTTCTATGTCGCCGCCGGTACTGCGCTGAACGACGCCATGATGCGTACGATGCTTAGACCGACGATACTCGCCGCGCCAGTTTGGCTCCACAGACGCTACGCCACCGATTCAATCTCTTAGGCACCCAGCTGCACCAGCTTTCGGTAGCGTTTGCGGGTAGCCATAAGGGAGATGTTTCCCATCACCGCACACAAAACGGCTCGTACATCGCATTTTCCCCTCAAATCTGTGCTGAGCCTGAGCCAGCTGAGCCTCTCAGTCGTGCGCGCAGCATGACGTCCGAGATTGCATCGCGGCAATCTCTGGGACCACGCCCCGACCATGCTTGGGCTTATCTGCGCCAGTCTGCGCAGCACGCATGGCAGCATGCGGCAGCGGGCATGAGAGAACTGCGACAGCACAGAGGAACGCAGCACTGCAAGCAAATGATGTCATCGCCACTTGCACGCGGCTACGCCCAGCAACGTGTGGCAGTTTTATCAGGACGCAGGTGTTATGAATCGGCACGCCGAACTTGTTCGAGACGCTGCGGGTCGAGTGAAGTGGGAAAGCCACAGCGCGGCCGTTCGAGGGACTGCGGGGGTTCAAAGTTGGCGGTGAGTTTATTATGCGAGTGCATTCATTACGCGAGCACGGCATTTGTTTTTATGAATGCGATAAGGTTGATTTCTAAGGACTTTTTTTTCCGCGTCACGAAAAATGGGAGCGCGTTACAATCAATGTTTCAACTTTTTTTTTTGGGGGGGGGGGGGGGGGAAGAGGGAGGCGCGTGGAACGGGTGCGTGTTAGAATCGAGTAAATACAGTAATACTATTGTAACGTCCCTGTAAGTCTGACGTTTATTATATCTTTAAGGCATGGCAAACCGGCCACGCCCAAAGTACACCTCGCAATCAACAATCAGCCCCACAAGCGACGATAAAGAAGAACCCTATGTGCACCCGACATGACTATAATCGTTTACAGATGACAAAGAAGATCCTAATAAATGCCCACACTATCCAGTAGCAATGACACCTACATTCAGACTAATAAGAAGGAAGTTGTTCGGTAACAACCAAACTGAGGACAAGAACCATGCTATATTTGCAACTACGCAAGTGCTATAAGTTAGGTTTCTCCCTCACTTTACCCTGGTATGAAGTGTGAAGAGTAAACTGTTAAATGTCAACATTAATACCCTACACACTATATTATGCAAGTAAATTTCCTCACATACCTTGCTGCAAGGTGGTACAGCACAGTAGAATGGCAGTAGCAGAACACGGCTAACTTGAAAAATATGTATTTGCGGCAACGCTGTCACACCCTTAAGCCTTGTTTAGTCAATTTAGGGTAGGTTACGAACACATAACTTTAGTTGGTTTACTTAGGTTTTGGAAAGTCTATAGTGAGTTATATTTATGCTCATGAATCTGATAAGTGAAGTACCATTTATACTGACAGATCATTCTCTGGGAACCCTATTGCAATTGATTTTGCCAACATGGGTTCAACATTAGAAGAGAAAATGAATGTTGAAGCTGCATTTCTTCAATTTTATGCTGAAGCTTCTGCACCTCAACGCAAGCATTTGCCACGAATTTCATTCTTCTTTTCATATTTTGGCCACACTGGCTCAATGGAATTTGATGAAACTTGCTATGTTAAATCTCTGGCCATCTCAGAACACAATGCAATTAATTTTTTACCAGCACATAATCATGTAGGCCCTAACAGGTGCTTCCAAAATATGCGATATCACAGCAAGTTGGTACTAGAACTTCAAAGCTGCAGTGCCACCTGTATTTTCTTTGTGCCCATTTTATCACTCCCTAAGTGCCTTCCTGCAGCAAGGGTGGCGCTTGTGAAAGAGTGATTCTACTGGTAAGAAAAACATCCTCTTTGTTCTTAAGTGTCCCTTTAGCCTTATCCCTACTGTAGATGAGGTGGGCTCATCCACATTCAAACATGCGCTCCCGCAGTGCTGTTATTCTTTATGTATCATTCTTTCACAACATCAATGCATGGTGCGGCAAAAAATAAAAAGAGAGGGAAATAACCTGCTCGAAGGGCAACTGTTGCTCACAAATTGTTCGAGTGCTGTCAAATGGCATTTCAAAATGACGTCCTTCTCAATGCACACGTGTTACAGGAATGGCTACATGGAGAAGAAAGCATACGTTCTTGGAAGGTGTGCCAGTGTGCCCCTTTAGCCTCATCTCTGTATCTCTAAGATTCCGACACTGACAAACAAGTGGCATTCTTCAAGACCAGGGCAGCTACTCCCCATGGAACCACCAGATTCAGACGAAGACAGCACACTTATGCACTTATGAGCGCAGAGAAACGTGGCCCCTCCGTATCCTCATTTTCCGTTCCCCTTCCCCATTTCAACCAGCACCTCCAAGATTTGTTTTCATGGTTGTGCACAACATAAAGGTAACCACACAAGGTGTTCATTCCCACTTCTACGGAACAATTGTTTACAGTCAGCACTGCAGCCATTCACAAATTCTCCACTAGCAGTGCTGCGAAATTTTTCTTTGAGTCCCAATTTCGAAAAAATATTCTGTGCCATGGTTACAAATAAAACGTCTTTATGAAACCTTTCTGTTTTAAAGGCACGCAAAATACAAGATTCAAACTAAAAAATACAGTACTTTTAGATAAGTTATTGCCAAAAATCTTAATAGGGAAGGACTACACCTCTGCTTTTTCTTCTTTTTAAAGTTGATTATGCACCTAAACTACATCCATTAGCATACCTAGTAAGTGTATCCTTTTAAGAATGAACTTTACTGCCCATAGAAACATTGTAATTAAATGGTACAAGAAAGCAATGAATTTCTGTAATGTGACTATGTACAAAGTACATCAAAACAACAAGAAAAAGAGAAAATTGTTGAGATAACTTCTGTAGACTGCTGGGTTTGCCAATGATAAAAACTGCTACATGGTTGTTTGCAGCTTCATGCCACAATAATGGTGCCTTTGAGAAACCTTAAAAAGCAAACCATACAGTAGCACAAGAATTATGTGTTGGTTTGGCTATCTGACTTAATGATAGCTGCCTTGCCAGGACAGTTACGCTACCACAAAGGTTAGTTGGAAAAGTAGCAGGTGGCAGTGTGGGGTCAAATTACTTTATAGCAGCAGGCCATGCTAGAATTTTGCAACAGATTAATGCAGTGCTATCCCGCTCTCATACAATTTGGTGAATATAGTGAAATCCTCACAATGGCAATTCTTCTCAACACAGAGTGAGAATATTTGTTTTAAAGCTCAGAGTGGTGACTCAAACTCTAGCCAACTGAATCTGGTTACCTCTATGAACATAAAACCAAGGCACATCACTGGCAAGACTGTGCACCTGAAAGAGGCCCTGCAACACCTTTGGAACACAGAAAATTCTGCCAATCTGTAGGAAAAGCTCCTGTGAAAATGTGAGCCAATACTATTTTACTGCAAGTAGCAGAGACTTCACAATTCCATGTCAAAGCCAAAAATTGCTGGCTCTCTCCTTGGAAATTTTGCCGTTGACTATGCGACAGGCAGGAGCGAGCAGGCACGACAAGTACTGGCTGATTTCATGAATGCCGTGCCAGCAGGTAATGTTGCAGGCCATATGTGCTGCATTGCATAGGTAGGCATAATGGCCACCTACAGCCAGAAGTAGTGACTGATGCAGTCAAAGAAAGAATAGAATACTCTCAATGGCATAACACATGGCAATGTGTCCTCTTGGAAGCAAACCACCACCACTGTAACCAGGACAATGCTGACAAAGAAAAAAGGAAAGGAACTGTTCGTGTTGTGCAAAAAGCCAGCATGTTTTCAGCAAGTTCGAAAAATTATTGCAGCGGCCAATTTACAAAGTAACTGAGCAATGGTGAGACCATTGTGAGCTAATTTTGAAAAATAACCCAGGACCCTTTTAAGAATCAAAAGTGGTTATGGGGAAACATACCATGCCGGCCTTCTTTGTAAATTAGTAGGCAGCTGAGGCAAGACAGGATCAGGATGGTACCCATGACCATTGAGACAGCAACCATCCATGCCGCTGTGCTGAAGTCGTCCCCGCCGGCAAACATCTTCTGTACAACTTCTGCACCACAAGAGAAAAACAAGAAGCAAAGGCATTCTATGAAGATCAGGCATACCACTTCTATGTTGCTTCACTCATAGCGTGATAACATTGTTATCATTAGTATAACATTTTTACACTGACACACTACTGCTTTCAGGCTGTTATTGGTCAACAGTTTATCAGAGGTCATCAGAGGTCACGAAGTTTACATCAGAGGTCACGAAGTACAAAAGCCGTTCGTCACGGGTCAAGCTGGCACGTCCGGTACTCTTGGATGAAAGCTTCACTTTCTTTGCTGGGGCTGCATCCATCTTGCCTCTCGGCTCCTTCCGTTTTTGGTGATCGCGCTGGACTTCATCCCGCACATCTGCCAAAGCTGCAGCTGTCTTGGTGATCTGGTACAGCTGAGACTACTTATAATATAACCACTTACAGTGCAGGACCGGCTATAATGTGGTTTTTTATGACCACAGTTTACCCTCCCATAGAACTTAATGTATACGCATACCGCTTATTGTGCAGCTCTGTGCGACGAAAGACTGGTTATAATGCGGCTGCCGGGAAATCGGCAGATAACTGAGGTAGCGAGCAGGCTTCACAATGGAAGTGCGCCGCCCCAGATGAACGCAGCAAATCGCGATGAAGGAGGAAAAAGTGCAGAACGAATGAACAAGGAGCGGAGGGAAGAAAAAAAAACGGCTGCAGCAGCAGCGCGTCGCGGGCACGCTGTGTGAGGATAAGATTGATAAGATTGCCAAGGCGATGGAGAATGCTGCCATGGCTATTTGTCAGCTCCGAATGTGCGCTCCGCATGGAATGTGCGTCCGCAATCGCATGGTGTCTGCGTTACCGCTTTTTGTCTCCAGTTCTTTTTTTTATAATCATTTCACGCGCACTGCCCTTGAATCACCCCGCGAGCGCGATTTCTTGTGCACCCAATCAAGGGCAAGCTTCCCGTAAAGCGCGCTGCCCGCGACCTCACAAACTAGGCCTAACGAGTGCTACTTTTTTGGTGCCTGCTGGAGATAGGGTGCTGCGGGCAACTGTGGTTCGTGGCGACCGCATTTAAAACGCAACGAATCACTTCAACAACGGATGCGGGCGCATGGATGGCAGGTGCACCACTCGAATGGTGGTTTGCGGTGGCTACGTTTTTGAAACTGCGCACGTGTCAAAGAAAACGAAGGATAGGGTGTGCAGTAATCGGTTCCTGTTTCTGCGCGTCTGGTTCCGCGGGAAGTCCGCATAAACGCCGACGTCGCTATAGCGCCTTTTATTTTTTGTTTTTTGTACAGCGTGGCTGCGGACTTAAATCTTTGAACTATCCAGATTTTCTTTCTTTCTTTCTTTTTTTTTTTTAAGCAGGTGAAAGCAGCCCGATCGCACGCTTTGAATGTCTAACACGCGCCGCTACCTGCTCAACGGTTTTGATACACGTGTAGACTTTGAAAAATGTTTTGGTTATAGTGCGGTACCGCTTATAGTGCGGGTATTTGCGATTCCGGCGACTTACGTTATAAGCGGTCTATGCTGTATGACCCCAGTAAGTTTGGGAGCTGTTGGTTTTTCGGCTTAGTCTCATTCAAAAAGAAGCTGACCAAGGGCTGCCATTGCTCCAGCAATCTGGTCAGACACTTTCCCAGCGATAGCCACCACATTGGCATGTGTTTCAAAATCTTCTACACCTCTGTGTAGTGTATCCCTTGAAATTCAGCAAACCTATCTTTTCACTTGGCGCTCTTCTCACCTTCTCGAGGTAGTAAAAGATGTCCACGAGCACCTCGTTGAATTTTGCAGGTAAGCATGCGGGCTCCTTTCTCGGCCGCAAGATTTATGAGGTGGCATGGGCAGCCAACGACTATCAAATTTTCTTGGGCTTCTTTTAGCACAGCTGCCACGCCGTTCCTTTTGCCCACCATAACATTGGTATTGTTGGCAGAAATGCGATGCAATTCTCAACCAGTATACCATGCGATTTGAGTGCATCCAGAACGAGGCTTCCAATCTTTTGGCTGGTGGCCTCACCATGGAGTTCCTGCAGACATGAAGTTCCTCCATGGAGTTCCTCGACGTAGTACGTCGAGGAATCGTGAAACACGTCGCATTAATCAAACACTCCAGAAGAACTCGTATCAACGCTTCCTGCCAAAGCTATGCGTGGAACAGGGGCCAAGACAGACGCGCTCTTTCTTTTGGTACGATGGCGAGCGCGTCTCGCGGCCGGCCTTCGCCCAAATGCGCGGTACTATAGTGCCTAGAATATACTTAGCGGTGCTCTACGGTATGGTTAGAAAAAGCTAGAAGTGTAGTGACGAGTGCTTTTCCGCAGCACTGCAACTGTCACAGCAGGAAAGGCTGACGAACACGTGTGACTTAAAAAAAAAAGCAAAAACAAAAAAGCACCTCTGCTGTGGTGGCCACTTTTCGGGAGATTCGAGATAGCATTCGTACAATCAGGAGATTAGGTCAAAATTCGGGAGTCTCCCGGACAATTTGGGAGAGTTGGCAGGTACGCATCCGTGTACTGCAGCAACACTAACAGTTGTGTACTGCGGTGCTGAAGTGAACGCCTGCATACGACAGCAAAGCAAACACTCATGCACTGTGGGGAAACTTACGCACTCTGGCAAAGCTAACACTCCCATGCTGTGGTAAAACTAACTCTCACGAACTACAGCGAAGCTAACAGTCCTGTATTACGGTGAAGTTAACTCGCGCACATGCAAAGTTCTTTGTTGCAGCGTTGTTCAGGATTTTAGTGCTCTCTCTAGGGATCAATTACATTGTGGGAGTACAGTAGCTGTGCAATCAATTTTCTATTTTTTTTTTTGATGTTTAGGAGTACATTTCTCTATAATTAACATGGTATTATTTAAAAAAATATTTTAGCATTACTCGAAAAAGATTCGATCGAATTTTCACTCAAACATTAACATTCGAATTCAGTTCGCCCTCAAAAGCTATTCACACAGCTCTGTAGGAAGTTTGCCACATTTTCTTTTTCAAGAGTTATGTTACCCTATTTGCACATAAATAACGCGACCGCGAATATAACGCGAGGGGGGTACTATCGGTCTCAACGAAAAAAAAAAAGTATATTACGATTATAGCGCGAAGTGATGCAACTGTAAACAGCAATCAAAAGGCGGTTACCCGCAAAGCTTTATTGACCTTTGCAGCCGTCGGAAAACGCCCGATTACTCTTCCTCGCTGCTCGAGTCCTCGTCGCTGTCGGCAAAAACTGCGCCGTCGTCCGTGCCGTCCATGCTGTTTGAGAGGCAGCACCTCAGGAATGCCCGCGACACTATTGCCGACGGCAAAGCCTCCCAGGCATTGTTTATCCACCGTGCCACATCGCTCACTGATGGTCGCTTCATGCGACCAGATGGCGTCAGTGGGCGATTGCTAGCCTCCAGCCACTGCTCGTATTCCCGTCGTACGAGGTCCGTGAAGGGCTTATTGATGCAGACATCCAGTGGCTGGAGATGCGACGTCATTCCTCCGGGAATGACAAGGTCAGTGTTGCACTTGGCGAGCGCTTCCTTGACCTCATCGGTCAAGAGGCCTTTAAAGGCGTCTAACACGAGCATAGCTCGAGTGTTGAGGAGCGCACCGGGACGTCTTCCCCACACGACACGGATCTACTCCTTCATCACGCTGCTGTCCATCCAGCCATTGTCGTTGCACCTGATGAACATTCGGGGTGGGAATGTCTCCTTTTTAGGGAGCGTCTTTCTTTTAAATATAAGAAAAGGGGGCAGCTTATGCCCGTCCGCCGTGCACGCCAATATCACCGTGACCCTGGTCTTCTCATTACCCGTTGTGCGAACACGTACCTCCTTGGTGCCGAGTTCGTCAATCACGTAGCCTGCCGGAATGTCCAAAAAGATCGGAGTCTCGTCCGCATTTCCGATCTGGCCTACAGGGTACTGCCTTTCTCTTCTCATCTTCATCACATAGCGCTGGAACTCGATGAGCTTCTCCTCGTACTCGGCCGAGAGCTTTTGGCAAATCAAAGTTCTTCGGCGAAGCGAGAATCCAGCGCGACGCATAAACTTCTGCACCCACGAGCAACTGGCCTTAAAGCTGTCACGAGGCACGCCGGCCTCACGTGCAAACTCCCTTGCCTTTATCTGAACGAGTTCGGCATCAACAGGGAGAAACTGGCCGCGACGTTGGCGGACGAACTCTGCCAGGTCCTCCTCGGTTTTCGGGAAACGGCCCATCTTGGGCCCACGGAATGCCTTACGAGTCAGTGCGGCTTGAAAAATGCGGTCACGGCACTTCCTCCAGCCTCGAACGGTTGACTCGGTCAGTCCGAGATGACATGCCGCACTTGAAAAAACGGGCGATCAGCCAGCAAGATCGCCCGTTTTTTAAACACGGCAGTATATTGATTACGCCTGTTCATTTTGACAGCCAATGCTGAAGCAAGCGCGAACACAGCACAACACGGAGTGATGGAGCCTGACCGAGCGACTAGCGAAGCCTATTCAGCAATGGTTGTTATCCACGTTATGTGACAGTAGCCACCATGGCGCTAGCAGCGCTAGCGGCACGATGCGATGGACGCAGCATATCCTAGCGGCGCGTGCGTCGACTGCGACACGCACGAGCGTTTCCATACTGGCGGTTGGTGGGGCTCAGAGACGCCCGGCAGGCGTCAGCACCGCGGTGCCTTCCCATGCCCGTTTACTGGAAGCGCAAGTCGGAATAAAATGTGCTACATGGCGCGACGAACGTGCGACGCGTGTTTCAAGGACGAAAATTTTTAAAGGGAAAAGAAAGTGGGTTAGAAGTTCGCGCTATATTTGTGTGACGAACCCGAATATAACGCGAGGCGCCTTTCTAACTTGCAAATTATCGGAAAAGAATTCATGTTACATTCGTGCAAATACGGTACTTAGACCAAACAATGAACCATACCTGCAGGGTCGAGCGGCTTGGAAGTGGAGGCATACACTGTCGTGGCCTCTCCTGGACCTAGGCGGTTAGAAGCCCACATACGGAACATGTACGGGGTGCCCGGCTCCAGATGGTATACAAAGAACTGCCTCTGCGCAGGTGACCATGGATAAAAAGCATATTATTAGTGACAGGAACATTGCAGTTAGAGTGAAATCTGCCAGGCACAACAAGGGAAGAGCCCTGGTAACTGTTTTGTTCCTATGTTGTACCCCATACACCACAAAACCCTTCAAGATCTTTTCTCAGAGCATGTATCACACTGAGACAACCAGGTGACAACCGCTGTGCTTTGTGCGAATCATCAAAGTTGTGTTTCTGTTTTTCCTTGTACCGGTGATGTTCAGACATGCAAGTTGAGCACTGAGGATGCAGCTGTCAATCCAAAGCATGCCCTTGCAGAAGCACCTTAGTAAGGGTCTTGCTTATACCTGGTGCTCAACATGAGCCGAAACCCACAATCATAAGATTAGAAGTCGCATTCTCTAGCAAGTAAGCAAGGCAGACTGTACTGATTTCAGCAGTCCTACACTGCTCTCTTGCAGTAACAGCCCATAGCTGCGAATGGTTTGAAAGAGGGCAACGTTGCCGATGGGAAAGCCATCCGTGTCCCCATATAGAAATAGCAGTGGAAGGTATCTGCTGCTCTCCTAGCTCCCATGACATTTGCAGACATGCCATAGGAGCCTAGTACAGTGAAATCTTGTTGATACGATCTTCAACGGAGCCGGAAAATAAAATTTATAATCTGAAATTAATATCAACCGTTTGAAGATGCATTAAGCCTATGGGGAGTCGGCACGAAAAAAAGAAAATAAAGAAAGAAAATGAACTATCCTGAAAAACATATTAAACTGTCTACCGTCCTTCATCACTATACCATTTTTTTTGGCTCAATAGAAAGCGTACCTTTCGAAGTGTGCCAGCGTGCAGTGGTTTCTCCAGAAACTGAGTAGAAATTATTAAAACAGAACCTTTTTATCTACAAAGGTCACTCCTTTCCTATGCGTACAGATGGCGACAACAATGGTTTACTCAGCATGATACGTCATCTCCTCTGGCAACCCTTTTGGGCGCGGGAGGCTTCTTCTCAACAGGATGCAGTTCCAAGAACGACATTCCAGAAGTGATGAGGAGGAGAGGCGAAGGAAGGTCAGCGCGCTGGGGTGCGCCTCGGACATGCAGCGCCGCACACATGACAAGCACAGTACTATGCGCCAGTACAGGCAGACGAATTCAAAGGCAGCACCACTTGCACCACACCGAAAAGCAGCATAAAGAAGAACGAATCGTTCTTGCATGCTATAAAATGGTGTCTCATAGAGTGAAGTAGAGATGTCAAACATACATACATACATTCTTCCTTTTAAATGCGAAGCATTTCTTAGCGAACTTCGGAGACTTTGAGCGTATATATCTATCTAGCCGCCTCGGATTTTGTGCTCTCCTGGCCGTTTCGCTAATGGGATGTTTATGAAAATTGGTATGCCACAACATGACTGCATGACGAACATAAATGACAGGTCATAACATGAAAATCATGACATGCATGTCATGAGCAGCATGATTTACATCTCACGGTCTTGGTGCTCTCCTGGTCGTTTCGTTAACGGGATGTATACAGAAATTGGTATGCCACAATGTGACTGCATAACGAACATAAGCGACAAATCATAACAAGAAAAGCATGACATGCATGTCATGAGCGGCATGATTTACACGCAACGATCTTGGTGCTCTAATGGCCGTTTCGTTAATGCGATGTTTACGAAAATTGGTATGCCACAACATGACTGCATAACGAACATAAATGACAGGTCATAACATGAAAATCATGACATGCATGTCATGAGCGACATGATTTACATGCCACACGTTTCGTTAACCGGATGTATACGAAAATTGAACGTAAATGACAGGTCATAACATGAAAATCATGACATGCATGTCATGAGCGACATGATTTACATGCCACGGTCTTGGTGCTCTCTTGGCCATTTCGTTAAATGGATGTATACGAAAGTTGGTATGCAAGAACATGACTGCAAGACGAACACAACTGACAGATCATAACATAAAAAGCATGACATGCATGTTATGAGTGGCATGATTTACATGCCATGGTATTAGTGCTCTCCTGCCGTTTCGTTAACGGGATGTGTACAAAAATTGTCATGCCACAACATGACTGCATGACGAGCATAAATGACAGGCCATAACATGAAAAGCATGACATGCGTGTCATGAGCGACATGATTTACATGCCACACGTTTCGTTAACCGTATGTATACGAAAATTGGTATGGCACAACACGACTGCATGTCGAACGTAAAGGACAGGTCATAACATTAGAATCATGACATGCATGTCATGAGTGGCATAGTTTACATGCCACAGTCATGGTGCTCTTGCGGCCGTTTCGTTAAAGGGTCCCTGAAACTCTTTTTTGACACTGCGTCACTGATTAGGCAACACAATCATTCACGCCATAAATAAAGCGAAGCACCATGCGCTAAGGCAGCTATGAGCTTATTTCTGTCGCCTTCCTCCTTACCACTGCTGTTCCTCCTCAACTCAATCAGCTGCGGAGTGCGCGCTAGCGACGACTGCGCCTCCCTCGTCAGCCGCCCTGCGGAGCACAGCGACATAGCGCCCCGATATCTTTACTGAGCTCTTTGGCCTTGGCAGTGCTAGCCTCTGTAATAGAGCGCCGGCGACTCGTGTATACACCGCCAGATGCCACGGTGATACCGTTGGCTGAAACGAAGGAGCACATTGTAGGAGCACGTTTTTGCAGTTAGATTGCTTGTTAGGGGGCCAATCAGCGGCCTCCCATTCCATTGTTCAATAGGCGGGGCCATTTGAAAACGCATTTCTACGAGCCGCTGTGATCTTTCGCGATGTGCGTGTTCAAAGCCTTATTGTAAATTACACGCTTTACGCAGAACGCTGAAATCTGTCCTCTAATGATCCTGATGACTCGCTCTACCGGATCACCATGTTTTCACAAAATCGTCAGAACCGTTTCAGGGTCCCTTTAACTTCATGTGTACCAAACTAGGTATAGCGAGACAACCAGAGTGTCGGAACGGAACGAAAAACGAAAACGAAAAAAACGATATTTTTGACCGGAACGAAAACGTAACCGGAACGTTATTTATTATTTCGTTCCGGAGCAAAAACGAAATATTTTTTATCGTTTTTCGGTTCACGGGAAGACTTTACGATCCGGAACAACCGAGGTCATGCAACGTGAGCAATGATGCATAACTCTGGGTTCAACGTCAGCACGCATCTCGGGCAGGTGTTTCAAAGGAAAGATGCGTTGAAATAATGCAGGAAACCAAGAAAGGGGCAACCATAGCTGTTTGTATTAAATTCAAGCGGAGTTTCGCGTGCCTCTCACACAGGCCGTCGTGGAGAGGGCGTTGTCGTCGCTTATGTGTTGAAATTTTGAGACGAGCGCAACGAGCGGCAACCGGAGCTGTACATGTTAGCGCAAGTGGCCCTTGGTGTGCCAGCCACACAAGTCAGCGTTGAGAGGGCATTTTCGGCGCTCACTTTCGTTTTGTCAGAGCAGCTGCCTCGCTTATCGGCGAGTACACTTGATGATCTGCTGCTTCTCAAAATCGTGTGCCCCCTTTGACGAAAATTCGGGATTCAAACTTGAGGAAAAATGAATACCAAGTTTTTGTTGTGTCCTTGCTTCGAAACTTTTTGCGACTTCCCTCATAGTCACACCGTGCCTTATGACGTAAAATCCCAACAATTATTATCGCATTTTTATGTATTAGTTCAGTAACTTTTGCTGTTTTTAAAAGGTACTTTTAATATTAAGTATTTTGTTCGTTCTTATTATTGAAAAAAATAACGTTATGAACCGTTACGGAACGTTTATTTTTCGTTCCGGAACGAAAACGGAACAGAACATTTTTCTGCGGAACGAAACGAAAACCGGAACGAAAAACATTTCGTTCCGACACCCTGGAGACAACAATGCAAATCCATTTTACGTTCCTGATGCGTGCTTCGCATTTCCTTGATTCCCACTGCACGTGGGATCTGCCAATTTTTTTTGTCTTTTCACTTGAAATGAAAATACTATTTTTGTTTAATTTCTGCAATGAACGAAGCAGAACTAATGAATGAGCAAATGGTCAGCAATTAATAGACACTGTAATCAAAGAAGCTAGAGCTTCTCCATCTTCGACCTTTGGGAGTTTTATATGAATATTCCTTTTTTTTTTGGCACATACAGTTAAACCTGCTTATAACGAACCTCCATACTCCATAGAAGCACATGTATTTGAGACCTCTATGTAACGAAGTGCCAGTGGGAGACCCCCTCTAAATAACGAATTTTCTCCGCCTACGACCTAGAGATTTTGCCCCAAATTTTGTCACTTTTGCGCGAGCAACAACCGGAAGCACCTTCTCCTCCGTGACGGAATGTGAAGCAACGGCGTCGCGCTCGAAGGCACGGCGGCTGCGAAGCGAGAGCGAGCACACATGTGCGTGCGTGCGAGCGTGTGCAAGGCGGGCCTGCTGCATCCCTCGACTCTGTCACCGCCGCGGGCGTGTCTTTTCCCCCTCACTTCAAACCTGACCCAGGCGCTTGCTGCAGCTCGCCTAGCGCGCGAAGCCGGCACCCTCCTTTTCAAGTTGAAGTTGCCAAGCCGCGCCAGCTTAAGAGAGAAAGGGAAAAAACGAGTTTTTTTTTTTTTTTTTTTTCAGCGTGCTGGCAGCACCGCTCTTTGGTCACTGCCACTTCGCTAACCTGACACTCCGTGACAGCGCTTGTTAGGCCTAGCTCGCGTGGTCGCGGGCGGTGCGCCTCACGGGAAGCTTGCCCTTTTTATTTATTATTTTTATTTATTAATACCTCAAATACCCCAGCTTGGGGTTTTACATGAGGGATGGGCTGTTATGTAGTGACAATGATTCGATGAACGACTTGAAGGCTTGCGGGTTGGATTGCAGCACAGCATCTCTGGGTAGTGCGTTCCAGTCTCTTGCTGTGCTTACAAAGAAGGAGCGTAGGTGTGCAGTGGTCTGTGCCGGTGGTGGGTAGACCGCTTTGGTGTGACTCGTGCGGCAGGACGGACGATGAGCAGGCAAGATTAATGAAGTGCTAGAAGAGGAATGGAAAAACTTGTGAAAAAGGCACAACCTAGATCTAAAGCGTCTTAGTTCCAAGTTATCAAGATGTGCTTCGGATTTTAGTTTTCTAACACTACTGTGGAAAGAATAATCTGAATAGATATAGCGAGCTGCGCGGTTTTGTACTGCTTCAAGTGCTTTAGTAAGGTTAGTTTGATGTGGGTCCCAAGCAGAGCATGCGTATTCTAACTTGGGCCGGACGCATGTTTGATAAGCTAACAGTTTGACCAATGGGGGAGCAAGGCGCAAGTGCCTTCGAAAGTATCCTAATGTACGGTTAGTTTCGTTAATGATGCTTCTGATATGAGAGGACCAGGAAAGATCGCTGGAGATAGTGACGCCGAGGTACTTGCATGAACTGACAGGAGAAATCGCAGCGTTGCACAGGACGTACTGTGGTGGAGGGAGATTCCTTCTGCGGGTAAAAGAAACTAGCAGTGTTTTAGTAGTGTTTAGAGTCATGAGCCATTTACTACACCAATCAGTGATCTTGTCCAGGTCCTCTTGAAGTGATCGGGTGTCATGACCGCTATGAATAGGGCGATAAACGACGCAATCGTCTGCAAACAGACGTATGTTAGATGAAATGTTGGCGGGGAGATCATTAATATATATTAGAAAAAGGAGTGGGCCCAAGACGGTTCCTTGAGGCACTCCAGACCGAACAGGGCTTCTGCTTGAAGAATGATTGTTAGCATGAACAAACTGCTCCCGATTAGTCAAAAAAGCACGAATCCAGTCCAAAACAAAAGGATGAAGGTTTAAGCGAGAAAGTTTCAACAGTAGTCGCCGATGTGGCACCTTGTCAAACGCCTTTTCAAAATCTAGAAACAGAGCGTCAACTGGGACGTTTAAATCAAGGTTAGAGCTAATGTCATTAACAAACAAAGTTAGTTGTGTGTCACAAGAAAAACCTCTGCGAAATCCATGTTGATTAGGAGTGAAAAAGTTGACCGATAGCAAAAACTTAACTGTATGTGAGTATATTATGTGCTCCATTATTATAGAACAAACACTGGTTAGTGAGATAGGGCGGTAACTGCGGCATGAAGACGGTGGACCTTTTTTCGGGACTGGGACAATCTTGCCCACTTTCCAGTCATCCGGTACCTCACCTAATGATAATGACTGCTGAAAGATGTGGCATAACATTTCGCTGATGGCGTGTTTAGTTCTTTTTAGGATTTTTGAGTTGATGCCATCAACGCCTGCCGAAGACGTAAGCTTTATAGAGTCAATTACATTTGCGATGCCGGCCGCATTAAAGGTGATATCAGCCATAGTGTTATGAGCACAAGGCGGAAAATCGGGTAAGTTATCAATAGGTTCCTGAGTAAAAGTGGAAGAAAATGTGCGGTTTAGTGCTTCCGCAGTGTCACAATCAGGAATGGGCTGGTTTTGGTCATCGTGCAGGGACAGTGGTTGCGAGTGATTAGGATTGAGAATCTTCCAGAACTGTTTCGGGTTATCGTGAAGCATGTTCGGCAGTGTGGACGAGAAAAAGTCACGTTTGCTTCTGCTAGAGAGCGATTCGAATGCTTTTTCTGCATTGCGATACTTCTGCCATGCGCAGTCTGTATTCGAACACTTAGCAGCACGGAATAACCTTTTCTTTTTGTTATTCAAGCGTTTTAGTGTCGAGTTGAACCAAGGTGATGACTTCTTTTCTGTTACTGTTATTGTAGGCACATGTGTATTTATCAAGTCATGCATTTTGTTTCTAAACTGGAGCCAGTTTGCGTTGACAGAGCGTTCTGAAAAGCCAGAAAAAAAACTCGTGGAAAAATTTTCTAGTTCGATGTTCATAGCTGCGTAGTTTCCTTTATCGTAAAGAGTTATAGTTTTTCTTTTTTTCGGGGGTGCCGCAGTTTTAAGATTAATTGAAGCATGAAGTACAGAGTGATCACTAAGACCGGACATGTAAGTCACTGATGAAAATTTGTCAGGGTGAGACGTAAGCACGAGGTCAAGTATGTTAGATGAATTTAGGCTTTCACGTGTTGGCCTGTTGACAAGTTGTGTCAGTCCGAACATGAGACAGGTGTTGATGAAGCCACTTTCGACCGTGTTCACTGATATGGGCGCATCGGGGTTAGACCAATCTATGGAGGGAAAATTGAAGTCGCCGAACATAATGATAGGTGACTGGCGATGCCGTGTTATGACAGAATGGAGCGCCTCATGAAAATCAGCCACAAACGTCATGTCAGCATCAGGCGGGCGGTAGCAACCACCAATTATGACTGGCGGGTAGAAGGGATTACTTGCAACAAACACAATTTCTAAAGGTGTGCCTACTTCGATTTGGACACATTGAAGGCATTCATGAGCGCCTATTAGAACCCCACCGCCTTTTCTGTTAGGTCGATCAAGTCGAAAAATGCTAATATTAGGAAATACCGACAAAATCTCAGAGTTGTTAATCGACGGGTTAAGCCATGTTTCAGTTAGAACAATAAGGTTTGAATCTGCAGTGTTGTACAAGTTACCGAGTGCATCAAGTTTCGGTAAGATGCTTCTGATGTTAGTGTAGAGAAACGAAATGTGCCAGTTATGGCTAATACTGGATCGGTCTGTATGCTAGGAGGATGGAGGAGAGACCACAGTTTCCGTGTTTCTGTCAAATGTGTGAAGCCGGTTACCGATGTATAACTTATCGTGCCGAAGTCTGTATGGCTCCTGTTGAGACTTGACGAATTGAATAAGATGCCTTCTAGCCTTAAGTGTATTGGGGGAGTAGTCTTCAGAGATTCTGAAATTGGTGTCCTTCAGCATTTTAGCACTCGAGAGGATTCGTTGCCGTACTTTGAAGTGCGCGAACTTCACTATGATGGGTCTGTTCTTTCCAGGTTTAAATCGGCCCAGTCTGTGAGCCCTTTCTACATCCATGGGCTCCATGACAGCGTTAAGTTTTGCGCTGCAATGTTCCATTATTAAGGCTTCGGATTGAGCCCACGTTTCAGTTTCAGCATCTCTAAGGCCAAAAAACACCAAGTTTGATCTTCGTGCCCGGTCTTCCGAATCATCCAGTCTAGATTCAATGGATGCAATGTTGTCTGCAGTTTGTTTGGCAAGTGTGCGAATATCATCGACTTCTTTTTGCACAGCAGCAATGGACGAGCAGTCTTTTTCTATTTTGGTCAAGCGCTTCCTCATATCCTCAATAGTTTTGTCGCTCTGTGTTAACTTCTGGCGAATCGACTTAACTTCGCTTAGTAGTGACGCCTGCCCGGAGCGTATTTCGTTTTCTTGACAACACAGCGATCGGGTGCAAAGGAAATCGCGGTCACGGGGTGATTCAAGGGCAGCACGCGTGAAATGTTAAAAAAAAAGGAACTGGAGACAAACAGCGGTAAAGTGGAGGTCACGGGTGCGCGTTCCGTGCGACACGCGGCCCGTAGCAGCATTCCCCGTCGCCTTGGAAATCCTATCCTCAGAGGGAGCGCGCGCGACGCGCTGCTGCCGCGGCCTTTTTTTTTTTTTTTCTTCCCTCCGCTCATTGTTCCTTCCTCCTCCACGGCGATTCGCTGCGCTAGCAGTGCACTTCCTTTCTGAAGCCTGCTCGCTACCTCGATTGTCCGCGGGATTTCCTGGCAGCGGACCCCTCGGGAGGGGGGGGTCCGCTGCCAGGAAATCCCGCTCATTGTGTGAACCCTCCGGGAGGGGGGGGGGTCCGCACAATGAGCGGGATGGAAGGGCAAACGGGGGTCAGAAAAAAACCGCGTTATAGCCGGCCCTTCACTATAAGCTGTCACATAAGTGGTCTCAACAGTAAATGTTTTCTCACCCAAAATAAATGTTTTCGGTGAGCTCTGCAGTCTGTTACCTTTCTGCTTACTTAAGCATTTCTTTTTCAAATTTTCGCGCCGAACCTTCATATAACGAAATCCTCTTTTTACGAAGTTTTCCGGGAATTCGTCAATTTTGTTTATATCCAGGTTTAACTGTATAAAAAAATGCTTGCTCTTTAGATATGGCTGTATTCTTTTGCCATCAATAATTTAGAAGACCTACATGAAAAGTTAATATCAATTTCACCTTTCCAACCACTGATTCATAGTGTGGCATTTAAAAGGTTAAACTACTACCAAGAGAAATTGAGCTCTTGCTCTTTAAGCAGTATACAGTGTAAGAGCAATACAGAGGAGACCTCTCCAAGACAGTGTGAACTACATGCATGTTCTCCTTCATCTAAGGACAGATGAGGAAGCTGCCCAAACTTTGGCTCATGTGTACTGCAAATGCTTGCTTTGCCTTGTTTCTTTTCAAACACTAAGCTAAAAAGCACTTCCTGGAGCTCATGCATGGTTCTCGATCACGCCATATTTTTCAGAGAACACTCGCTGAAATTGCATTAGCGCTCACTTCACTACATTTCATGGACAATGTCCTTTATGAGCTAAGTATGCACTCGTAGCAGTGTGCCAGTATTTGTGGAATAATGGACAGTTAGAACGACGGAATGGATACCAAGAGAGGGTAAGCGCAGCCGTGGGCGGCAGAGAGTAAGATGGGGGGACGAAATCAAGAAATTCGCAGGCATCAAATGGAATCAGCTCGCGCAGGACAGGCAAGGATGGCGAGGATTGGGAGAGGCCTTCGTCCTGCAGTGGACATAAAATTGGCTGATGATGATGATGATGATGATGAGATGACCCACACCCATGACTCACTAAACACTGGGCCAAGTCAAGCGGAATCTATATAAACAAGTTTGACTGTACAACCATTCACATAGTCGATATGTCTCCAAGAAGTGTAAAACGAAGTTCAAGTGCCTCTATGCAGGAGTCGGTTCATACCGGAGTCCATGATGCAGCATTTCCCCGGAAAAGGTTCCTTATTGTGCCATAGACACAGACGTGCCAAGCATGTCTCTCAGCTCTTCGAACGCGATATAACCTGGCTTTTCTGATGACCTTTGTGCATAGCGTTGAAAGTACAGTAATTTTGTGCTTTCAGTACTCACGGCAGCAGGGCTGATGTGTACAGGCAGGTAGTGATGGGTTGCTGCTGAGCTATTGGCTGGTGGCTGCTGTGTAGGCTGGTAGGCCAAGGTGAAATGGGAGATGGGGCAGCCTCCGTCACTGGTGATGTGCCACCTTACGGTGGCTACCACTGTTGACGGATGGACTGTTACGTTTGACAGGCGCCCTGGGGGTGCTAGGAAGAAAACATAAAGGGCTAGCATGACTGTGTTAAATGGGCAACAGCTTGGCCATACAATAAGTACAAAATGTATGGCACTAGTTAAACACACTATGCATACTTGCCAATATACATGAGATCATTACATATTACATAATACTTGCACTGTATAGCGGCGCAGTAAAATTTACACATATTAAGCAATATGAGAGATGGCACAGCTCGTCAGTAGATCTGGCATCCTACAGCAGGCTGGTCTACCAAGGCAAAGCAACGATGCAATGTAAGCTCATACAGACACACACACACACATCCAAACCATGAGATGGAAATGTGCTGGACACTTAGTGGATGTCTTGTTGGTAGAAGCGGTTGTATAATGAACTACATATCTTTGGCACATGTTTATAAGACTGCAATCAGCCGTGACATCTTTTTGCTGTAACTGGTGGTGCACATGCAGGGCAGAGGTAAACAAAACCAGGTTTTGTATATAAACATTGTTTCCTTTCCAATAGTCAGCTTAGCATGTATTTAGTGTCATCTAGAATGGTATTCTCCCACAATAACTTTTCAAGAATACCATAACACTGGTGAGAATTTAACCCTATATGTGTTGAAGTAGACTGCGCTGACAGCGCTCCTGGCACTATGAACAAATAGTTAATCGCTTTTCATGTACATATACGTGGTTCCGGGCCACGTAAAGTCTCACAAGTTTGACCACATCTTTGGAAGAAGCAATGACTCGGGAGTACTCTCCCAAGACGCACCTTGCATGTTGACTTTAGCCAAAGAAGTGAGCAATGCCAGAATTATTGAAAGTGAAAAAGAAAAAATGAGCCAGGCCTGCATGGAACCGCAGGACAGTGACAGTGTAAGCTGGAGGAGCAACCTTCTTAGAGGCCATTTTAAACGCTTGAGGAAACTAGTGCAAGTAGAGGTGATAGGTATCCCTTGGGCCATAACTATTATCATTTCGCCAAGTAGGGAAGTACCCACTAGGCAATAATTACTGCGGTATTGTAACATGCAAATCTGTATAACTGCACATCTTAGCAAGTCTCTTGGCATCGTTTTCTCAACGATTCTAACTCTCGGCCCGGCGTCGACGGCGAGCTGTGGTTTGGGCTTCTCTCTGCACAGCTGTCTGTTGTGCCTGACGCTGCCTTGCTGGAGCCGCGCGCGTAGCTCTGTGATTCACTTCTTCAGCAGCGGTCCGCACCTTGCGAGAAGGTGCCATAAGGTATATCGAAGAGTCAAGTCAGGTTGCTGACTTGGCTCTTTCACCTTGGCCTACCATCACGCGGCTGCGTACGTTGCCTGCCGCGTGATGCATGGCACGATACAACAAAACTGCTTCAAAAGGTAACGCTTCGTAATAATGATGACGGAAATGTTGAAGAAGATTGTTTCATAATGATGATGTTGATGATGACTCTGTAATGGGTTCAGAGCTACAAACCATGCAGCCCTGTGTTCTTTCAAATGATTCCTCGAACTCGTTTTGCAATCCACTTTCCCCGACGTGTAGTGGCGTATTATTATCCTGCCACGTAACATTACATTTGTTAATGCGATTCCTCGGCAGACGTTATAGCTGTTTAGGTCTTTCTTTAGCGAAGATTTCTCAAGCACAGGTGTAGCTCAGTGGTAGAATGCTCAACTGCCACGCAGAGGATGTGGGTTCGAATCCACGTAGAGGTCGTGGTTTGAATCCTTCTCGGTCCTGGTTATATTTTCTAAAATTTGCGCGATAGCGGTTACGGACACCGGCGGCGGCGGCGGACAACTACGGTGAAAAAAATGGCCCTTGTTGTGATCTCATAACAGCTTATGCTGTAAAAGGAACAGCATAAGTGTCAGCTGTACCTCTGCTCTTCTTTCACTTAGTTTAGCATCATATTATTTTTCTCGCAATGGTAAACATAAACTGACCAAATGGACTGTTGCAGTCCTTCAAAAGTACCAGTTTCAGCTGACTAAAAGGTCTGTGGAGTGAAAGATTTGAAAACATCTCTGCGATCTTTATGGACAGCACTTGCGAGGTAAATGGTTGAGGGACTTTGTGCGCACTTACTACGAACAATAAGCTGAGCAGTGCTGTGTGGATGTGGCGTATCGAGGTAGCAAGAGTAATTTCCGGCGTCACTCAACAGGAGTCCTGAAGACACCAGGTCACCACGGTACTCGTACACCGTCCAACTGAGCTCAGGGCCCAGGCCGCGACCGTCCTTCAGCCAGACGAAACGCTGTGCTTCGTCTTGGCGGTGCGTCCTGCTGATATTGCACTGGAGTGTGAGACGCGAGCCTATGTCCCCTTCAACGACACTTGAAGATCCAGTGGCAGCGTGGTGGTGCAAAGCTGTCGGAAGACGAGAGAGATGGAGTGAGAAATGATGGGCAGTGAATAGTAACAATGCTAAAGGAGTTTCCCACCAGTGTTCTTAAGTGTTACTCTGCACTATGCCTCAACTCCAAAAAATTAGGCATGGCTTTGCTATCGCAGACACCAATGGGCAGTGAAGCTGTGGTGGCTTAGCAAAGCGCTGCTAAGTTAAGCAAAGGGGAAGCGACCTTTTGGTAGAACCGTACCTAACTGTCTTTGCGCTATATAAGCCCTCTCTCTCTTTCCCTTTTCCTTTCTCTCTGTCTTTGTATCACTTTCTTTCTCTCTCTCTCTCTCTACACACACACACACACACACACACACACACACACACACACACACACACACACACACACACACATATATATATATATATATATATCAAAAAGTTTTTCCTGGCTATCAGGATAAATATACGATCAGAAAGTCACAGTGACAAACATATTATTTAGGATTTCTTCTGACGTTTCGGCTAGCCTTTTTCAAAGGTCTTCAAAGGTCTTTGATTTATTCTGACGTTTTGGCTGGAGACCAACCTTTGAAAAAGGCTGGTCTCCAGCCGAAACGTCAGAATAAATCCTAAATAATATGTTTGTCACTGTGACTTTCTGATCGTGTGTGTGTGTATATATATATATATATAATGTTTCTTTTTCTTTCACAGATAGCAAGTTGTGCTAGAGTTGTCTGTATAAAACCATATGGTTCCCATAAATGCAAGTTCTGCAAGCATAGGTGTTTAGCCTAGTTGCCATGATGCTCGCTTTCGGACCACGAGTACCCAGGTTCAAATCCTGTTTCACCAAGAAATTTTATTTTATTTCTTTCTTTCTTGTAGTGGATTGAGAGCAAGCATAGGTCCGCTTTTCCTTTCTACGAAACCCAAGGGTTTTCTTTCTTTCTGGTATTAGGTTGAAAGCATTGTTAGCAAATGCCACGTCACTTATTTTTCGACCGCAACGAAGAGGACCGGCGAAGCGAGTGAGCTCTCTTTCCCTCCTTCAGCTCTGAGAAGCTGTGCAGGCTGTGATTATTCTAGGGAAGTTCTAACAGCTTCGCTTTACAACTAGAGGGCGGACCGCCAGTTGGCTGATGCAATTTCACTTCAACCACAGAGTTTCCTGATGTCCTCACTAGAGCGAAATAAGGCACTAGCAAGTATTGGAGCTGCAAATATGGTGTTCCAGCCAGCACATAATAAATGGGCAGCACATGGAGTCCGGCGTTCTATCCAAGGGCAGTGGAGGCAAGCGCCTCTTAGGTTCTACTACAGGAGAGAAACATTGGCTCTCCAGCATTAACAGCCAACTAAACAACACTTAAAGTGAATAATTAGACCTAAAACAAAAAAAGTGGCAAGGTCTCCATCCAGCACCCTGTTATTGTTCCTTCTACTTTCTTTCCTTGTTTGTCTCAGCTCTTTAGTTGCTTCTGTTAGTCCTGTCCCACATACTGTCCCTCTCTTTAACAAAAAGACAGTTCATGTAGCCAAAATTAACCATGAGCACTGCTTCCCTACTCGCAGTACTTTCAGATTCCCTCCTCCTAGTCTCAAACGATTTTGAATCTGCACATCGTTAATTTTCAACAAAGTGGCACAGTGTGAACGCAATAATCTTCAATAATGACAAATGTTCAAAGTCTCTGTCCAGCAGACATTAGGAAAATAAAATTGCTCGAATAGTCAGAAAGCTGAAGCACAATAAGTGATGTTGCAGAACATACCTCAAGCCAGAAGTATTAGGATTACACAAATCTATGTGCTAGCCATCATCCCCTTACTGGCTGAATGAATGCAGCACCAGGATTCTTTGTCATAGTTCTTACAAGAACTCTATGACATCAATTACAGATTTCAGCGATTCTTGAGCCAGAACTTTGCTACTAAGCATAGTCAGTGTCCACTCAGTCATGTCCCATATAGTACCATAAGTATTCTCAATGGAACAAAGCGCTGGATCAAGGTAACAATACTATTATGATTCCTCTCCTTTATGGCACTACAACAGTCTTTCAGGGGGAACAACACCCTTATTACCTACAAAACTGATGAGCCATGAATGATAAATAACAAGAAACTAGAATCAAGCAGAAGCAACCTTTGCATAACACTGGCCTTCATTGAAGGAATGTTTAAGTAATGGTGCACTTTCTATAGTCAACAAGCGGTGCTGTCCAGAATATGGAAATGCTGGCTGAGGCTTCAAAGTTGAGGCCTGCTGAGGCATGCAGTGATGAGGTGTTCTTCTAAAGCCAATAAATAAGGCCAGGGAAAGCAGACAAGAAAAATAAATAGCTTTGGATATTTTAATGAATAAATGATAGGAAAGAGGGGGGCAAACACAAGTGGACAAGGAAAGCAACTGTTCATGCCATAGAATCTAAGCCACAGTGTGGTATACCGCATGCAAAGGAAAAAAAGAAAGGCAGAGAAGCCTGTTGGCACAGAAATTGTGGGTATGAATAGTTGCACGGTTGAGGTATGGGTATGCACAACGTACCCCTGTGGAAAGAAAGGTGCAAATTTCATTAAAGCAGAGTGAAATTTGATCCATGTCCAGTGCTATATTTACGAAGCATGTATGTGTCCGAAGCTGCCGTTTGCATGGGTGAGTCAGGATAATCCAGAATCATTGTCATGACGGGCCTTCCGAGGCCTGTCCTCAATCTGAATTTTATTGTGCAAGACAAGGTGAGTAAACATGCGTTTGCCCGCATACTTGCACAGATTGTAGCCGAAAAATGTGCCCAGTATGTGAGAACTCAATGCACTGTTCTAAGCCACAGTTCATATTAGATTTGACACAGCAGCCTTCTGTCATGCATGCAGTGCTCCAAAGAGTAACTTTAAAGGTAAAAATGTAAAAACTTCAAGTTATTCGTTTCTTAAATACGCGGGGGACTGGCAGCTGCGACCAGTGTCGCGCATGTGAACACCATAAAAAAAATTTACTCCTACAGTAGAACGCATTAACAAAATCCTAAACTCTGCGCAGTTTTCCAACGCAAGTTCGTTCAAATGCATACATATCCATGGAGTCAACGTTCAAAGGAATGATCCTAGGATAGGCGGGTGAGAATCCGCGTTCGCTCTCCAACAATGCTGTCTTTTTATCCCTTGAAAACAAATAGAATTCAATGACATCTTCGGGAATGAGCTCACTGCTCGATTATTTTAACATCATAATTGGCGCCAGTGATGCAAAATAAACACTTAGCAAACCCCAAGGCTCATCAGCGTGGCGCGAAGTCTCGGAGAAAAACATCCAAATGGTCGCACCACTAAAGGCTGCAGTTATGCAATCAGTGGATCGCGATGCTTTCAGCGACCGATACAAACCACGCACGGACGTAATGGTTCCTGGCACGAACACAGAACAAGTCTGGTCTAACAAGCCGTTTTAGGGGCACAATAAATTATAGGCGGCGTTTTAATTCGCACGCATCTTTACGGACGAACAAAACAGGGACAGCAGCATCTCCGACTTACCTCAAGAATCCTTTCGCATCCTCGCCTAAATGAGTTAGGTGCCGCGGCGTATTTATGAGGCGTCGTTAGAGCGCAGCCATTTATTGCGACAGTTTGGTAGTACACAACGGTGCGGCATCACAGTGTCGCTCTGCTTTCGCGAATACAACGCAAAATTACGCGTTTGATGTCAAAAACCTGGAAACACTGCTCTGATATTTGACAGGTCGCCGAGCGGAAAGTGGATCCCGCATTCAATTGATTCACTTCGCCCGTCAGTAGGTGCTCGAAACGAAGGCGAATTTGTGAGAAGAGCTCTCTGTACGTACCTTCCGCGAACACATCATTCAAGGGTAAGATCAGTAAGAAGGAATAATGAATTATTTTTCCGAACATCATAAGATGCTAAGAGTCCATTTCGGCCATGTTGAACATCCGCGCAGTGATCCCTAATCCGTTCGCACCTACCGTGCATCAACTCAGACAACATAAGTTACCAAAACTAACTTCAAACATTTTTGTTTTCTTGCTGTTTATCTGCGGGATACCATTGTAGAGTTTTGAATGAAGATATTGTCATTCCGCCGCAGCTTTCTTTGCGTAATAGTTTCGATGATACAGAACTCGTTTCGGGAGCGCACACGCACGGACAGGGTGCTGGCCGTACCGTAAACGCCGTAACCGAGTGTGGCAAAGCCATGTGCGTGCATGAACGCTTGTTTCGTTGCCCCAAATGCCGCTGAACGTCTAAGCTGTGCAAAGGAAATTTGGTGGGACTAACGGGACTTGACTTTACTTAGCACCCGTCTCAAATGTGGCAGTGTGAAGGGGAGATCGTTTAGTCCGAGCGGCCCAACGAAAGCTCGCGGTGCGGTTGAACGCCTTTGGCGCGCAGCCGTCACCCACTCGTCGGTTCACGAGAAGAGGTAAGAACTAAGATGCCTGAGAGCTGAGGCTTGGTACATGCTTCAACGGGATGTACCGATCCGAGCGATTACGCTCCGGCGCGCCTTATCAGTCACAGTAGTTTCGTTTCATCTTTTTTCCCCGCTGACCTAGCAAACGCAACTGCGTTTCGACTGGGGACATGGTGCCCGTCGGGACGCGTTACCAGCAAAGGGATGTCCACCGTTTTCGTGCAAGGAATACGACGAATGCATGTCAATGCGAGGGACACTCAACTGCAAAAGGATTGGAGAAAGGACACAGCGTTCGCATTGGCAGTAAGTACCAGGCCCGGGTACCTCTTACTGTGCCTTCGGGCCTGCCGCCCGCGGACTCCACTCCTGACAAGGCAGTTCAGGTATGGTCGCCCAGCAGTGCCATCTCGGACAGCGCGCTGGACCGGTACACTAGCTTCGCAGCCGAAAAGTACGGCTACAACGAAGAGCAAGCCCTGGGATTGCTTCAGTGGCACGGTCACGACCTGGCTAAAGCGTTTGCCGAGCTCGGAAACTTTGTACCTGTCGCGGACGAGTGGACTGCGGAGGACGATGCGCGGTTCGCGAACGCGTTGATTGTTCACAGCAAGAACTTTCGTGTCATACAGAGCATGTTTCCGAAAAAAACCATTCCAAACCTAGTGAACCACTACTACCTCAGGAAGCGGACTCGAACGCACACGAGCCTGCTGCAGTATCGAGTACAGCGTCCGACGTCAGCACCGCGTGGTAGATTGCTCTCCGAAAACGGTAAAGCTCAGTGTGGTCGCACTGCCGTAAGAAAACGTAGTTTTCGCTGCTGTGGCCTCTTGGAGTATGTTGGCGCCTCTGAGAAGATTGACGGTGTGCAGCGTGAGCCTGAAAAAATAAACACGACCGTGAAAAAGGATCGGTATCGGCAACGCTACTTCTCCCTCAAGCGTGAAGATCTTGAGCAGTTGACTAGTGGATGGCAATGCGATTTTGACACCACCATGCAGGCAATGGACCGCGAAATTGCAAGCATGCGAAAACAAGTACAAAAGAACAAACAGGACCTAAGCCGTTTGAAACATCTGTACTTCAGAAGCGCCGGTGTGGCCCTTCCCTCTCGCTACAGTGGACGTGTGTGAGCTTGTGGCATGCCACAGGCTCACTGCCACCACTGCTTCCCTGGCGTAAACAAGAAACTGCAAGAACTGATTCACCGCATAACATGCATAACGCGTCATTTGTGCAGAGTGGTATCAAATGTCATGTGCAATGTTTTTACTAGTCATTAGCCATTTACTGTTATGGACGACAACAATTTTGATACATTCAGAATGTCTTCATGCACTGTTGTGGTAGCCAATGGGGTGCAAGATGTGTACAGCTTTCCCAATACTCTGCTCTCTCCGGGCACATGTTGTTTTAGATTCCTTGTTTATCAGGTCACTACTCAATCACTACCCTATCTAGTCAGTTAGTCTCCCCCTTTTTAAGATTATTGTTACCATTTCAGTGATTTCACATTGTGCACAAGGAAACCTGTGTATCATGCATAAATATTGTATTTGTGCTCCTAAAACAATGACATCCTACACGATTCTGAGCCTGTGATGAAACTGCCTGATGCTTACACTGCCATTAGCATACCTTTGTGTAGCTGCTCAGTTCACTTGTTCTGTTTCATTGCTGCACACAAAGAGCATTGAGAGGAATGCATGCATGTCTGAGGCTAGGTGAAACACATCTAGACTTTGCAGGTGATAGTGATTGAGCTCTCTACATCTCCGTTTTTGTTTCAGAACAGATCCTCATCAGTTTCTCCTTAGTCCCTTCCTAACTTGCTGCAACTCGGTAGGCAGCATGGAAGGGGGTTTGCCGAGCGTTGCTGGTGACTTTGTTGGAGATTACTTGGAGCACACATGGCGAAGACGGGCTCAGCGCTACAGGCGACGGCTGAGAGAGTTGTTCATGCCATCTGGACTGCATGGCACATTTCGGAACATAAATGCACTAGCTGATGGGAGTTCTCCCACCTCCGAAGATTTAGAAAATGAAGACAGGCGCAGTTGCTGCCGAAAGTTTATGGACTTTGTTGTGACACTGCGGCTTGAGGCATTCTTTTTTCTCTTCACCCTTGCCTACACCATGCAATATGCCACAACAGCCAATCTGCTTGAGCTGAAGGCTTGCTACCAGGTGCTTAATGAGACCAAAGAAATCTGTGGAAACCTGACCGAGAATTCAAAGGAACATGTAAAGGTTCGAAATGTTGCTACTTTGTACATTATATATCAGTCTCTTGTTGGGTTTTTGCCTGGAGCGTTGATTACTCTTGTTGTTGCAAGTTGGTGCGATGAGTCGGGTAGGTTCAAGACACCACTGTATGTTTCTCTGATTGGCAGCATGCTCAAGATTTCTGGGGAACTGGTAACAGCGGTCTTTGAAAATGCGTCTATCTACTTCAACTTGATCTCTGCAATTCCTGAAGGCCTTTCTGGTGGCCTTCCAGCTGTTCTCATGTCATCTTACACAATTACAGCATTGTCATCTTCAAGGAAACAGAGAACCATGCGGTTTTTCACATTGCAGATCGCCTTTGTTATTGCACTGCCAGTTGGTCAGCTAATCACTGCCCTCGCATTTGTCAAGTCAGGTAGGTTTGTTCCTCTTATGGGTTCCTCGCTTGGCGTGCTTGCTCTGTCATTCCTGTGCGCAATGTTCCTGGTCAGGGATACGGCTCCCCTAATTGCAGAAGATCCAGGAAATGTTACATCGCCTGGAGAGTCTTCGTCCAGAGCTCCAACCTCTAATTCAAGACCTTATAAGCTAGTCAAGCATCTGTTCAGCACAAGACACCTTGTTGGCAGCATCCGCACAGTCCTTGGCCGTAGTTACGACGTAGACCGTTTTAGGATTCCTTTGCTTGTTCTCTCGGTATTTCTGCTTGTACTGAACAGCCAGACATCCTTCATGGGTTACTTCTACGCTAAGAAACAGTTTAACTGGACCTTCTCGCAGTACCTGGTAATCACGTCCGCATTCTCTCTAGCTAGCGTGCTTGTTTTGATCCCTCTTCTAGTGATGTTCCTTCGCTGGCTTCCAGACCAGGAGTATGGTCTTGCTGTGGTTGGCATCATGGGTGTTGGTGTCAAGAACATACTCCATGCGTCTTCTGGGGCTGCTGGCAGCCCTCTTTTCTTTTTAGGCTACGGCTTCGGAATGCTGAGCAATATTGCCCCAGCTTGTATACGCTCTCACATTTCGAGGCTTCTTCCAGATGCTGAATATGGGAGGCTGTTTTCAGTGATGGCAACCTGCGAAGCCCTTGCACCTCTTCTTGGGCGTGTGATGTTTGAGCGGTTGTTTGGTTTGTCGAAAGGCTTTTTTGCAGGACTTTCATTTATAGTTGGACTCCTGTTTCTGGTCCTGCCGCTAGCCGTAGTAATATATTTTTGGCGCAAGCGTCAGAATGAGTATGCTGTAATGGCAGAGGACCCAGCAGCAGAAAACACAAATCCTAGAGCTTAGTTTTATTCTGAGTTTGCTTGGGCTTACTTTATTGGGGCTGCATCGTCAAGTTTTACCAGGGTAGTTCAAGCTACTTTTGCTGTTATTTTCTTCATTTAATGATGTCAAGCTGTTTTCTTCACCATGTCCTGCTTCTTTTTGAGGGGTTACAGTGTTGGTGTTTCCTTGTCTGTGCTAAAGTATGACAAGAGTGCCTTTACAGTTAATCACATTCTACCCTGTCCTGTTAGTGAAGCATTAAGTCTAAATCTAGTAACTCTATTGTTCCCATGTCTGTGATACCCAACAAAGTGCCTTCTTAAGGAATAAAGAATTTCATTTCTTTTAGAGTGGGCAATACGATACGTGTGGGTAGTGTGAGGTTATCTTTTCACTGTTCTTGTTAACATTTCTTAATCATTGTACCTGTCACATGTGGTTTCTTGCAGTTCATTTGCGACAAGTTGCCGATTAGCATGTGTTATTGTGTTAACATGTTCATACTCGAAAAAGGGGCATATTGATAAATCACTGTTCATTCTCAGGTGTCTTATTTTTGCCGTTCTGCTTTATGTTTGTATAGGTATCTTTTACGCAGAATGCAAGGACCCTACTAGAATTTCAGCGTATGATTAGGTGAACAAGTTAACCAAGGTTTAAGCAATTAAAAGTAGGATCAACACATAGCGCTCAAAACTAAGCTGAAAATTTCAGTGTGTTAGTCTTACCAAGTGAGAGAGATAGCCAGAGAGTGTTCATATTTGAATGGTAGCAGCAGTCCCATGTTCAATGCACATCTGATTGTTTCTAATTGCCCTTGTGAATTATGTTAGTTTCATGTGCATGTTCATTATCTGCTCACCCTCTCTGCTTTTGCAATGTTTGTTATGGCCAGAACTATGTTAGTGACGCGTGTATGCTCTGTTAGAGTTAAGCATGTTATCTGTAGCATCAGGCAGATGCAAAAATTTTTTAGCCATGATATCATTCTTCTTTTTCTTTCTTTCTTGTCCTCTATATTCAGACGTGTGAATATTTTTATGATGGCTTGCAACCCGTCAAACCTAGCCAAAGTTTTACACAATGAGTCATTCTTGTTGGGTTTTGTCATTCCATAAGTTTTATTACTATTAAACGAAGTTGTGTATTTTGCCATTTCATTGAGACTTTACTGATGTTTTGCATCATTGTGGTGCCCCTACTATGCTGCTTAAGTGTCTAAGCATTGCTTAATTTGCAGTACCACTTTTAAGAAAGTTTAATGTAGGTTATAATCCCTGTTAAGGTTGTTACCTTTGTCACAAAAATGGTTGTTTGTCCATGGCATCTTCATGGTGGCGTTTTCAGTTTGTGCCAGCAACATTAGTTTGCTATGGGCAACTCAACTGTCCCGCTGTGTAGGACTTTGCATTTGCAGTAATGTGTGGTTGTGTTAGGTTGTGACAAAATTGTGTTATTTAATTGCTGAGGCATAAAAACTCTTGTTCTTTTCTTTTGCCACATGTTTTAGGCACAGGAGCATGTGCTGTTGTGATCAACTGTTAAGATGCTATTTTTCCTGTGTTGCCATATTGAAGACATACTGTCATGGTTCAAAAACATCACATGCTTTTGCAAAAGTGCATTAGCCACATTTCTTGCATTTTATGTCATTTCTGTTGGAAAATAAAAAGAAGTCAGTTTTGCCAGAAGGGTGAAGCAATGAATGCGATAGCAATGCATGCCATAATATACGAAAACTAGCAGCTTTAGGTGCAGTCTGAATTGTAGTGAACTTTGACTTATTAAGTAATGCAGTTGTGCTTAGGCCTGACCGGAGTCGCGCGTACGAAGGAAATAAATGACCACGACATGCCACTCGTAGAAGAGCACTGATGAGAAGCGGCGCCCGTGGTCAGGCCGTCAAAGGTTGTTTACGTTCAATGTTGCTGCTATACGGTCAGAATTGCGCGTGTACCATGCTGTGCAAATTGAGCGGAGGAGAAAGCGTTCACTTTACGGCACGAGGCAAGATAGCTTAACACAGGCAGCGACCTCGGCTCGCTGTTGACCTCGTATGGCCACGATGCGAGCCAGGTAGAACGGGCTGCACGCAACTATGGACGCACAGCCCGAAGCACATTTGCGAGCAGTTGCGGGCGCGAGCTCGAATGTGTTTTCAGTGACAGTGTTGCAATGATTACGCGAGAACTAAAGCGCGCCTTGCGTCAGCGCGAGTGGCATTCTGCTGGAGCTCCTCGGCAAGCGTTCTGATGAGACGCAGTGGCATGATGGCGTAAAGTGCCATGTCATGGTCGAGCGGCAGAGACAACGGCTCAGCAGAGCTGCGGGCTAAGTCATGTTTTAATTTCTTGTGGCACGCGCTTCACACCGTGCTTAGAAGCGTGAACTTTGCCCACTATGCACCGTCAAAAAACTTCGCCCAGCACACCGAGCGCATTATAAGTGTTCTGTGGCATCGCTACTATATGCGAGGCACCTGGTACAAAGCACGTGTCAAGAGAAATGGCAGAAACACTGTCGCCGACCCTCGCGATGTAGTCGGCTACGCGGAGAGAGTACCACGCCCTCTCCGGCGAACCTACGTGTAAGCACGGGCCCCTTTGTCGGAAGGCAGTCGCGGTGGTGTTCGAAATACGCGGGTTCGATCCCGGCCGCGGCGATCGCATTTTCGATGGAGGCGAAAATGCCAGAGACCCGTGTACTGTGCGTTGTCGGTGCACGTTAAAGAACCCCAGGTGGTCTAAATTTTCAGAGCCCTCCACTACGGCCTTTCCTGTCTATCTCTTTAACTCCCTTCCCCCAACCCCACGGACGCTTAGCCGTGCTCCCTATATGGGCTGCAGAAATTAGCGTCCTTTCCTAACCGAACCACGATCATCATCATCGGAAGGCAGCCCTAGGACCCGTGTCTGTATCAAGAAAGTGCCGCGCGGCGACCCCAAGGAGGTTATATATTATTTTTCTGGAGTGGAAGCGTGCCGCCGAAAGTGAAGCCGTCGCCGCCATCTTGCTCAAGGAAACAGTAGCAGACGACCACGCCGACGGCGGAGTGCGTAGACAACGCGGCGCTGTTTCGTGGTGTTTAAACACTGTGTCCTGTTTTTCCTAAGCATCTGAATATCTGAGAAGGCAACGGTGACTTCGCGCGCCTCTTTCGGCTGCACAAATCGCGTTGAGAAGAAGCCTGGAAGGACGTTTCACGTGTAAGTTTTTCTCACTTTCTTCACGTACGGCTGCACGTTTTCAGTGCATTTTGCTAAATAGAGGGCAATTTTAAACGTCCCCATCCATATATTACCTCCCTACGCATGTATGAAAGATAACTGTAAGCTTTAAATACTTGCTAGTGCTTCGTTTTCAGATGCGTGCATACAGGATTTGCTACGGGCTGGAGTTCTGCTAAAATACACGTCTGATGCACATATTGGATAGTCACTGCAGTGTTTGTATGCGAACTTTAGAGAAAGGGCATCTTTCCGGAGCATAGACGCAGATTTGTTACGCGTACGTGTTGACGAATGCGCGAATGCAGCGAGCACGTATGGCGTGTTTCTCCGTGCTACTGCATGGTTTCGAAAATGAAGGAAAAAAAAATACTGTGCGTAGCCTTCTGACTGCATGAGAACATGTGGTGTTCGGAGGGGTGGATAAAAAGCTTAAAACAGCCACTCGATCACCTCTGCTCTAGTACGTGATAGCGAACAACCCAACCTCTGTCTTCAAGTGCATGCTTTTCGGCGTGTGTCCCCCGTGTAGAAATCTCCTATATATACGTTTACAGTCAGAACTAAATAAAGTTTTCCGAACACACCCAACGGGTCTTGATAGACGCGGGTCTGAGAAGACTTCGCAAACGCTGAGAGCAACGAACCATTCGGAAAAATGTACGTGAAATACGAAAAAAAAAAAAAATAGAGCGTGCGCGGTTAGTTAAGGCAACATGCAGAAAACATGCGCTGTACTGAATCGGTTGGATACGTGCTTAAATAAATGGGCACGAATGCATTTCACGTCAGCTGGCAGTCGCACAGTGCCGCATATTTGAGCTATATCGCATCACCGCATCACAAAAACCTAGTTTCTACTAACAGACAGAGTAAGCCAGCAAGTACGATTTGCATAGAACCTCTCAGCCAGCGGTGTTTTTTTTTTTTTTTTGTTTTCCTCGACGCCTGCAGCTGAGTACGGACGCGGGAAAATTTTTTTCTCAACTAGAAAACACCGTTGGTAATTGGCATAAGCATAAAGTTGGTTTCTGTCTCAATGTTTCATCGTGAGGTTGCAAAACAAGTCGAGCGCCTATCTTAATACATTGCCGTCTATGGCGCGCCCGCGTACTTTTTGCTCTAGCAACATGGCCGCCGCCGGCTTCACTTGGCCCCGTAGGCAGCTGCAGGGACTTCCACTCCGGAAGTTTAATGGAACCTCCTTAGGCGACCCACGCGAGCAACTCGACAACTTGCAAACATGGGCCTCCTCGGCGGAAGCCAGCTCAAGATGTCACGTGACATTGCATCACGCGATCTTGGTGGCATCACGTCACGTGATATTGCATAACGTGATGCTGCCGGAAACATTCACGTGACACTGCGTTACGTCATTTGGACGATCATGTGACATGTTCGCGCCAAAACTACATATGTCAGGTGAAATGCTTCTGCCAAAATCACGGAACGCTATGTCTCGTGACATGTTCCCCTTAAAATCATGTAACGCAACGTCACGTGACACTTCCGCCAAAATCACGTAACGCAATTTCACGTGACACGTTCCCCTAAACCAGGTAACTCAGTGTCACGTGACACGCTTCCGCCAAAATCACGTAACTCAATGTCAAGTAACACGCTTCCGCCAAAGCCACGTGACGTTTCCGCCAAAAACGCGTAACGCAATGTCACGTGACATGTTCCGCCAAATTCACTTTACACAATGTCACATGACACGTTTCTGCCAACAGCACGTAACGCAGTCTAGCGTTCCATGTTTCCGCCAACATCACCAACTCAGCGTCACTTGTTCCGCCTAAGGTCCCTTAGTTCCGCCAAGATCATGTAACGCAGTGTCACGTGACATGCTCCCACAAAGTCACGTAACGCAGCGTCACGTGACATGTTTCCGTCAACGTCACAACGCAATGTCCATTGACTTGTTTCCTCCAAACCACGTAACTCAATGTCACGTGTCATGTTTCCACTGAAATAACGTAACGCAGTCACATGAACTTTCTTTAGAGATTTCGATTTATATGTGCATACTTATATACATACGGCACATGACGGCGAAAGCCCCGTTCAAGTGTCCAATTGCGGTTAGTGTTCTTTTCCTTTTTTTATTACATGAGCAGTATTTTTGCATTTTCCTGTCGTTTGACTGCAACTACTGCTTCAGAGGAGTGCACAAGGTTGTGCTAGCCATGGCTAGAGAAGCCAGCTCAAGCCGTAATGTCTGAAATTACACGGACACACCATTAGACGCTGTAGACGCACTGCTGTCACCGAGGAGAGCGGACGCGCCCACGTCGGCTTCGTTCTTCCAAATGTTTTCGCAGCGTTTTCTACAAATTCTCGACGGAACGCCGGTACCACCAGTTCCGCGACCTTGCAAAGATACGAAGGACACCCACTCGACGACCCCTCGTGGCAGGCACAAGGTCCGGTCGGCTAAGGCCTCTGCAGGACACAGAATAAAGTTTGCACCAGCCAAACAACCATTAGACGCTTTTAGCTAGTGCGTCCGGTACTCTGCGGTCATATGCACATACTACAGTAGTCAGAGGCATGTGTGGCCCTTGGCATTTGTAACAAATTAAAGGAGCTCACTTGCACGAACTGCACGATTTATTCGCAGTTCATGAAACGTGTGTAGATTTCCAGCTTACACTTTTTACCGCAGTTCTGATGACGTACACAACAACCACAGCGAGGTGTTTTTAAATGCGGAGCATTTCTTAGTCGCACGATGTCGCGCTTCGGCGTCGGCGGCCGGCGGCGCCGTCAACACCCCCACTGCGCATGCTCGGCTCGTCTCGTGCCGGCCCAGGAAGATAACGTTGCAGGAAGACACCCGCAAAATTGTCGCTCCAGGCGGGCGTTCAGCAAGCCGAGCATGCGCAGTGGGGGTGCGGACCTCTCCCCCGTACTCCTCTCCCTCGAACGCGGGCGGTGTGGCGGAGCGCGCGTTCGGAATTCAGTCAAGGGCGTCTTTACTTGGCTTTCGCTTGACTTGACGCTTTGCTCAAGAATAATAAAGACGAAATAACAATTAAGCATTCCCAAACCATACCCAATTACGCAACATTCACGCGATACCCCCACCACTCTGCGACACATTTACTCGAGTTCCCCCCGTGGAAAGATGCGGGCGTCCATTTCTTTAAAGCTATGTCCGTGCACTTGGACACACAGTTAGCGAGTTATATGAAGGACAGCGAGCACGGATTTCATTCATGAATATCCAATTTGTTTGTTTATTTTTGATGCCAACCTACTATGTTCAACGGCAAGCTTTAGAGAGAGAGAAAAAGAAAAGCGAGCGCGTACACTTCTAGCTTGTGGTACTATTTTCCGCATTTCGTGGTTTTGATTTTCAGAGCTCTTCATTATCATTTCATTTAAGATACGAGTGATTTCATTTGCTGCTTACAAAATAATAAATATTGGAAGATTGACTTGGAAAACTTGCTATAAAAAAGAACACAGGGCGCAATACGATGACTCCTTTTTTTTTTTTTTTTTCAGATCTCTCCTTACTCCTTCATCTAGGTTGGGAGAGAGGCGATGGCCTCAGCTCCATCCATAAAAGTGCCATCCTGGCACTAGATGTAAAAGGTGCATTCGACAACGTTTCCCATGAAGCCGTGCTAAAGAGCTTACAAGACACCAACTGTGGACGTAGAATGTATGACTATGTCCGGGACTTTCTAACTGCTCGAACGGCCACCATAGGCCTGGGGAACCTCCGGACAGGTGTGATCAAATTGCCGCAAAGAGGAACCCCTCAGGGATCGGTTATATAGCCGTTGCTCTTCAATGTAGCGATGAGGGGACTACCTAACATTTTGAATACCATCAGGGGTATCCGACATGCAATATACGCAGACGATCTGACCTTGTGGACTTGTACAGGATCTGCGGGTGCACAACAAGATGCTTTGCAAGAAGCCATTGACAAGACTGAGGACTACTTACACAGCTGTGGTCTCTCATGTGCCCCAGAAAAGTCCGAACATTTAATACTGAAAGGAAGGACTGGAGGACGACCTTCCCAAGAGACACCAGATCCGATTTTAACGTTAAATGGAGTTGTTATACCCAAGGTGAATGCACTCCGTATCCTCGGAGTCATTTTTCAGAAAGACGGTGCCGGTCTTGCTACTGTTCAAAAGCTCCAGCAGACAGTGACTCAAGTCACACATCTGGTGCGGAGGGTAACAAACAGGAAGCATGGCTTGAAGGAGCAAGACACGCTCAGCCTAATTCAAGCCCTGATAATAAGCAGAATTACCTACGGCACACCATACCTAGGCCTCAAGAACAGCGAAAGGGGCAAACTCAACACGCTCATCAGGAAAACCTATAAGCTTGCACTGGGACTTCCCCCTACGACGTCCACGGAAAAGCTACTGCAGCTCGGCATTCACAATACATGGGAGGAATTAGTCGAGGCCCACAAAACAAGTCAGCTAGAGCGACTCAAGCTTACAAGTACGGGCAGAGACACGCTGCGAAGATTAGGATACCCAGTCGAAGAAGAATGCAGCAGCAAACAACGGATCCCTCTGCTCTTAAGGGAGAAAATCATGGTAGCCAAAATACCAAGAAACATGCACCCCGAGCACAACAAAGAAAGAAGGCAAGCGAGGGTAAGGGCTTTGCGCAAAGACTACGAAGGCCAAGGAAAAGGTGAAGTTCGCTACACCGACGCGGCGAAGTACTAGAATGCAACGGCCTACGCTGTCAGTGTGGTAAATGCCCAGGGAGAAGAGATTGCGGCGGCCTCATTAAAAACAACAGACACTGACTCCGCTGAAGAAACGGCGATAGCTCTGGCAGCCACAACAGGCAAAGGCAATGATGATTGTATCACCATTATTACGGACTCACAAACAGCATGCCGAAACTACCAAATGGGTCGCATTTCAAAACAAGCATTAGATATTCTGAAAAAGCACGCAACAATTCAAGATATGCACATTGTCTGGGCACCTGGACACGAATCTTTGGCGGGTAATTTAGCGGCTCATGCCGCTGCCCGAGCTCACATTCTCCGGGCTATCCCACCAGATTTTCATTCCCTTGTCGACCCTGGTGCAAGCATCCCCAAAAGATACGCAAACATCCTAAGCCACTACTAATTGGGCAGAAGGACTTACCCAACCCCGCACCCCAAACTCACAAGAGAGGAGACGGTGTTGTTCCGGAAACTCCAGACCAGCACATTCCCTCACGGAACACTTCTGCACTCCATGTATCCCTCGAGCTACCGACGTAACTGTACCTTCTGCTCTGCAGCAAATACTCTATACCATATGGTGTGGGAATGTCCAGCAAACCCGTCGATGCCACCTATCACTGCACCAAACGTCGAGCAGTGGGAAGCCCAAGGCTCCAAGACCAGCGAAGACTGGTGAGCAGGGCCAAGCTATCAGCCCAGGCTCACGGCGTCCTGGACTAGGGACGCCGCCCACCTTGGACGAGTCGGCTCTTTTATTCAAATAAAGTTTATTCCTCCTCCTCTCCTTACTCCTACCCGTAGTACGACGCGCATACGGCTGTCACGTTGAGAGTGTTTCCCATAGAGTTAATATACTGACTAATCAGTGTGTTAACTCTATGGTGTTTCCTACAAATATTCGCGTGGCCGCCTGCTTCGTGTGCTGATCGTAACAATAACTGGATGTCTAATTGCACATATGCTAAAATTATGATTATCGTATCACTGAGCAGGCGCGATGAGAGAACACAAAGTGATATGAGATTTGTATTCAGTGCATTCATGTACATACACCGAAGGTTTGCTTCGCAGCATATAGGAAACGTCTTAGCACGGCACCTCTTTTTCCCTACTTTCTGGCTCCCTGCGAGATTTCTTTAGGTCCTGTGTTGGTTTCACGAGCCTGTCATGTCACGGCCTACCGGGAATGATGATGTAATGGAGCTTATTCTGCGAAGGCCAGAAAAGAGAGAGAGAGAGAGAAGCTGTACATAATTCATGCGGTCAACTATACTTATGCAGATGTTCGCCCAGCCTTACCACCCGATGTATATGTTACACTGGAAACAAATTATAGTGCTGGTGGACTTACACAGAGCCGAAGCGTCGCTTCCAGGCATGACCATTTATGAAAGCAGTGCCGCCCGTGTGTGTGTGTGTGTGTGTGTGTGTGTGTGTGTGTGTGTGTGTGTGTGTGTGTGTGTGTGTGTGTGTGTGTGTGTGTGTGTGTGCGTGCGCGCGTGCGGGAGCCATATAGATTAACCCTAGTTGCCATATCATCCGAGGTGGACAAGTGACGTCATTCTGGGCTACCACCTCCAACTCGTAACGATGTCCGCCCCGTACACCCGCGGTGTTCGCTTAGCAGGTACGATGTTTCATTGCTAAATTCGAGGGCAGTTGCTCTCTCACCGACTACCAATCGAAAAATAAAATACTTATATAGAATATCTATCATTTTATTCATTTTTATGAGAACTCGGAGAGCACGACATTACCCTACCTCCAAGGTCATTCGAAATACACACAAATTCCCGCGTTATGTAGTATATTGTTACTACATATACTATACTGTATTGTTATATATGTGAAATACTATATTGTTATAGTAACAAATATGTTACTATATTCTGTGACTATAATGCGATGCAGTAGCAGATGGACAGCAATAGCGACGGAATGGATACCAATAGAAGGGAAACGCATCACAGGTAGGCAAAATGTTAGATGGAGAGGTGAAATTAAGAAATTCGCGGGCATAAAGTGGAACCAACTCGCTCAGTATAGAGCGAATTAGAAATAGTTTGGAGAGGCCTTCGTCCTGCAGTGGACTTAAAATAGGCTGATGGTGAGGATATTTTGCGAGCGCAATATAGTAACATCACACCAAACCCAAATTCTTTGGGCGAACCCCGCCTGGCCAGCTGGGAGGCGCCGTACATCTTCGCAATTAAGTTGTTTCTCATGCTGACAGGTACTCCCTTTGCGAACGTGCTGCGCAGCAACCGCATTAAGAGCTGGGATATATAGTAACCGCGGGGCTTGGCGAGACCCTACCCGGAGCGGTGCCGATTCCTTGGCGGCGCGCCTCAGCTAATTAGGCAGCAGTTCTCGGGAATTAATTACTACACCGCTAGCTCGGGCGTCTCCAGAAAGTGGCCGGCAAATCAGTCGCACGCGGCACGTTCGCCTTTATGCACGGCACGCTGTACGCTTCAAGTGCCAGAAAAAGACCGATTGAAAAAAAAAAAAGGCACAAGTTAATCATATTATTGAGATTCAATGCGGAGGCTGCTGCTGTTACAACAGCGGATAACTTACATCAGCCTATATTTGCCATTAGCCAGCGCTCGACTACGTGCGAGTAGTTTCGACTAATTGAATTCCCTCAGCACTTTGTTACCGGATGTCATTCTTTCCCCGTTTAAAAGGGCCCAGGAAGATATCCTTAAAGATTTAGAGCCTTTGGCATCGCCTTTCAGGGACACTTTTGCAAATCAGCTGTCGAACTCCACATCACGTATGGGGCGTGCCCGCACGAAGCGAGGACTTTAATGTGACCACTTAATACATAATTAATTGTTAATCGCGTCTTATAGATGATTATCCACGCTATTGCGTGCTTATGGGCTTCCTATGGTAATGCGACATTTTTTGACATCCGCAGTGACGCCAAGTTTTCGACAAGGTCATTGCGAACTCTTACAAGGTCAACCTCGCATGATACGCATAAAGCTTTCGCCTTAAGAGCGATATCCGATTAAAGGGGAGGGGGCATTTCGTTGCCACATATAAGTGCACCAAAGTTGCAGGAAAATGTGTACGAAACGTTGACAGCATGCAGTGTTTACAGATAAAATCGTTCGGATTCGCCGCAGAGGTAAAGTGTGGTGGCAAGTGAAATACGCTGATATGTAGCACATTTGCGGCCTTGGTGAGCAGTCGTTAAGTGCGGCCCTGTGCTACAGCACTTTAATCAAGTTCCGTGCAATAAATGTGAAGGAGATAGGAATTAAACGGTCATTGGCCACCACTCGTCCCATCGTCTCTTGTGGTACTTCGAGGTTTTACCTTAGCAGGCGAGCAGCCTGCATTTGTATACTCAGAGTACGGTCCGCGCGGCACTTCACAATTACGATATGCAGCGCGTGTTCGAAAGCTGCATAGGCGCAAGACCTCGATCGCCTATCGTAACGACGCGTCGTCGTGGAGGCGCACTGAATGCATACAGACGCGCGCGCGCGCGTGTGTGTGTGTGTGTGTGCGCGTGTGCGTGATGAGGCATCTACCCTTTCCTTCCTCCATTTCCGCCAATTCAACCTTCTCTACAGACAGCTTTAAACCACCACTAGGTATCTGAACAATACGTAAGTCTATGTTAGCAATACCCTAATCCTTCATCCACCCAATACTGGCCCGTAACTCGCCTGTAAATGTCACTTTCCCTCTAGCACCAGTGCTCTTCAAAGAAGCCACACACTGTGCGCAGGCTGGGCGTGCGTATGGCGACGACGACGATGAGAGAACGTAATCAAGTAGAAGTTCATGCGAACCACGGCGAGCATACTTTTCAGTGTGTAGACCAGTGTTAAATGCTAAGGATTTCTTAGCGTACCAAAGGCACTTTGAATCTATCTATCTATCTATCTATCTATCTATCTATCTATCTATCTATCTATCTATCTATCTATCTATCTATCTATCTATCTATCTATCTATCTATCTATCTATCTATCTATCTATCTATCTATCTTGTTGATACCGTACGTGCACCTATCTTTCGCTGGGGTGATTCGATTTCACCATTCGTTTTGATAAGGCGACTTGAGCTAAAACTTTCTTGGGACAAAACACCAGCTGGGCTTGCAAATCAACACGCTATGGGCCAAAGTGACTGACGAGCGGCACAGAGCGCCTGAAGCGATGCTAAAGTGCAAAACTAAATACGTTTAGACTCATAAATTGTGTTTTGAGAATTTCGTTGTCGTTATTTTACCATCATAGATTAGTATTTGAGAAGAAAATGAACGTCGAAAATTCGTTTCTACATTTCGCGCCGATGCTTCAGCGCCCTAATGTCAGAGTAACATCATGCATCTCGGTCCTATCTTAATTTTTTTCCCCTCTGATTAGTGCTTGGTTTTTACGACTCAAAACCGCAATATGCTTATGAGAGACGCCGTAGTATAGGGCTGCGGAAATTTCGACCCCCCGGGGTTCTTTAAGGTGCACTGACATCGCACAGTACTCGGGCCTCAACATTTCGACTCCATCAAGAGAGAGAGAGAGAGATGATGGGCGGAAGGCAGGGAGGTTAACCGGAAGGAAGATATCCAGTTTGCTACCCTGCACTGGGGAAGGGGTGAAGGGAGACAGGAAAGGAATGGAAGAAAAGAAGAAAGCGAGAAAGAGAGAGGTCAACTCGCGCACACACACAAGCACGGCATGTGTCAGAGACGGTTCATGAGGCCCGTTGCGCGCAAAAACTTGAGCACAGCCTTCGTGGCTTTCCGCTGCGAGACACTATCGTTCCGGCATTCCAATATGGTTTGCTCGGACAGCGGTTGACCATCAAGGCGTGATAAGTCTGCGGCGAGAGTCTGTCGCTGGGAGCAGTACCCAGGGCAATCGCAGAGGACGTGTGCAATCGTCATATCACGCGCAAGCGAGCGTAGTTTTCTTGCTGCATCCGTTCTTGACAGTGGGATGGCTTGCAGCACTCCAATTTCGTGGGCACGTTTCGCAGCATGATCTGCGTGCTCGTTCCCGATTATTCCAGAGTGGCCTGGTAGCCACTGAAACGTGATGTCATGGCCTTTGTCGGTTAATTGGTGATAGAGCTGTCGTGTTTGAAGCACTAATTGGTCTTGCGGCCCGCTACGTAAGACCGATAAAAGGCACTGAAGGGCTGACTTGGAATCTGTAAAGATGGCCCATTTCTGTGGTGGCTCCCCATCGATCACGCAAAGTGCGGTGCGTAGTGCCTCAAGCTCCACGGCTGTCGATGTTGTGCCATGAGACGTCCTGAACAGCACATCTACTGCTTTGGCAGGGAAGGTCACAGCTCCTGCAGATCTGCCTGCTGTTGTTGAGCCATCAGTGTAAACCTGAAGATGATTCCTGTAGTCCTTATGTAGCATTAGCAAAGACAGCTGCTTTAAGGCCGGCGGTGAGAGTTCCGCTTTCGTCCGAATCCCTGGCACTGTCAGCCGGACCTTTGGACGGGCCAAACACCAAGGAGGCGTCGGAAGTCTCTCAGCAGGAGTATAATTTTTTGGGAGGCACTCGCGGTATGCCGATAGCCTCTTACAAAAAGAGGCACCGGGTCGGTCTTCTGGAAGCGAGGCGAGGTGGTGGGCAGGAGCACGAGCAAGGTGTCGAATGTGTGTCCGAAGCACCTCCAAAGTGATATGAGTGGTGGCAGGAAGGTCTTTGGCAATCGCTATAGTTTCCGCTGTTGAGGTGCAGCGTGGCAATCCGAGGCAGATTTTGAGTGCCTGGCCCTGCGCGCTCTCGAGTGTGCGTAGGTTACTTTTACAGGTGTCAGTCAGCACCGGTAAGCTGTATCTCAAGTACCCGAGAAAGAGCGTCCGGTATAGGTGTAACATGGCGTTCACTGACGTACCCCACGTTTTCCCTCCGAGGAAGTGGAAAACTTGTGAGGTGGCCGTTAGGCGCTTCTTGAGACCGGCCACATGGGGACTCCAGCAGAGGTCCCGATCGATGGTTACTCCCAGGAACCTGTGCGTCCTAGCGTAACAAATATTTTGTCCCTTAATTGATATGGCATATGCTGTCATTGGCTTTCGCGTGAAAGCTACCAGCGCCGATTTTGCAGGCGAAATTTCAAGACCTTGTTCATTGAGGTATGTCGATATCGAAGTCGCGGCTTTTTGGAGCCTCGCACGTATCTGAGGACGTGTTACGCCTGACGTCCAAACACAGATGTCGTCAGCATAAATCGATATCTGTACACAACCTGGTATGCGTTCCACGAGACCAATCATAACCAAATTGAATAATGTGGGACTCAAGACGCCCCCTTGAGGAACTCCATGGTGTGTGTAGTGCAGAGATGTCGGCCCATCGTCGGTTTGCACAAAGAAGGATCTCATCTGTAGGTAGGCACGAATCCAGCGGTACGCTCGGCCACCAAGACCAACGGACTCAAGGGCGTCGAGTATGGCCTCGTGAGAAACGTTGTCGTAAGCTCCTTTTATGTCTAAAAATAGTGCCGCGGTTAATCGCCTGCTCAATTTCTGGTGCTGGACGTACGTTACGAGGTCAACAACGTTGTCGATAGAGCAACGAACGCGTCGAAAACCGGCCATGACACTTGGATAGACCTCGTAGCGCTCTAGGAACCACTCCAGTCTGGCGAGGATCATGCGCTCCATCAGCTTCCCTACACAGCTAGCTAGTGCTATTGGGCGGTATGACGAGAGCTCTAAAGGTGATTTTCCAGGTTTTAGGAGCGGAACCAATCGGCTCGTTTTCCATTCTTGGGGGACATGTCCGTCTCGCCATGAGTCGTTGAATGTTTCCAACAAGGCTTTCCGCGCCTGCTCACCCAGGTTGCATAAGATCCTGTAGGAGATGCCATCTGGGCCAGGTGATGACGAACGATTGCACAACACAAGGGCCGCATCCAGCTCCTCAGTGGTAAAGGGCAGGTCTATGCGTGAGTCCAGTGACTGTGGAGTGTTCTGTGTAGCAGGTACTCCTGTGCAAGCTGCATTGCCGACAATCTTCATACAAAAATCTTCGGCTACCTCGATATCCCGTCGACCTTGGTAAAGCGCTAAAGCTTTGAACGGAAACCGCTGCTCAGGAAGCGTACGCAGACCTCGCACTGTTCTCCATGTTTGCGATAAAGGTTTCCGGGGGTCCAGAGACTCACAGAACCTTACCCACCGTTGAGACTCAAGTTTATCTATGCGATGCTGTATCTTCTTTTGTATGCGCCTTGCTGTCCTTAGATCGTGTACGGACTTTGTCCGTCTATATCTTCGCTCGGCACGTCGACGAATCGTACGTAGTCGTTCCAACTCTACGTCCGTTTCCGAGCGCTTCGGGGAGCATGTCAGTGTGCGCATCGCCGTCTGTACTGCTTCCTTTATAGCTTGCTCTAGACCTGACGGGAGGCCGCTGCTACAAGCGTCTTCGACGTTCGTCTTGAACGCAGTCCAATCAATTCTCCGGATTCTGTTAGATCGATGACATCCAGAGAGGCCTTTGATGTTGACGTAACTGGGGATATGATCACTCCCGTAGGTCTCGATGTCTAGAAACCAATTAACGCGTGAGGCGAAACGACGTGACACGAATGTCAAGTCTAAACAGCTGCTGTACGTAGCGCCTCGCAGAAACGTAGGGCTCCCATCGTTAAGCAAGCACAGGTCATGATCGGACACGAACGAAGCCAGCCGCCTTCCTGTCGCGTTAACTTTGGAGCTTCCCCAAATAGGGTGGTGGGCGTTGAAGTCACCTGTAATGATCCATGGACCAGGTGCCCCTGCCAGAATGTTGTCCAGTCTTTTTCTATCAAATCGGGCCGCGGGTGATAAGTACACGCATACTAAAGTAAACGTGAGGTTTTTCTTCGTTACGGTGATGCAAACATATTGGTTGTCATCGTGAGGTGGTACTGTCCGAATGATGTAGGTAAGCTCACGACTAATGTATACCAGGACCTTGCTGCTTTCGTTGTGTGTTGAAGACATCGTTGATTCGTAACCGGATATCCTGAATGGACGTGATAGCTTTGGCTCGCAGATAACGATGATTGGAAAACGGTTGGAGAAAACGTACTGACGGAAATCAGAGATTCGAGATTTAAGTCCTCTCGCGTTCCACTGGATTATAGACGCCTGTCTGACCTCTTCACGGAATGATTGGTGATTTGCGGCCATGGTTCTATCCGAGGGTTGCTAGGATTGGGCTCAGCGCGTCCAATACCTGCAGACCGCTTCGAGCGGTTGGGGTTCCCAGGCTTCTCAATAGCTCTGTTATGATAGCCACTAGGGATCGCAGCATCGGAACGATCTGGCGATCAACCCTCCGCGCATCATCAGCTGAAATAGGCTTAGATGTCGGTGCTGGGCGGGAAGGCTGGGCAGGTTCCTTCGCAGGCTGTATGCGCGGAAGCGCAGGCCAGACTTCCGCCTCATTAGATCCCTGTGTCACGTTTCTGTTCGTGCTTGCAGTTTTCGTCGTGCTCGACGGTGACGTGCTGTGCTCAGGTAACATGTGATTGGCACTCTGTCGAGATCGTTTTCGTCGACGGTTGCGCCGACGCCGTACCCTTTCAGCAGCTTCTTTGTGGGTTGAGCTGTCTCTCACCATTTGTTTTATAACAGCCATTTCCCTCTTGATTCGTGGACAGTCTTTGGAGGCTGCATCATGAGGGCCATCACAGTTGCCGCACTTGAGAGTTTCCGCACGGCAAGCATCGGCCGTGTGCGGCTCAGCGCATCGGGGGCACACTGTGCTGCTTGTGCAGACACCCTTCACATGGCCAAGCTTCATGCAGTTATGGCACTGAAGCGGTTTGGGCATGAAAGGACGAACAGGATGTCGGAAATGCCCAACTTTTACATGGGATGGCAGAGAGTCCCCTTTGAAGACTAGCTTCACGCAGCGGGTGTTTCCTAGACGAAAAATACCAGTGATGACGACCCCGGCGTCCGCCGGTTTTATAAGGATTGGAAGGTCCGAGTTGACGATGGCCAAATCAATGTCGTAGATGACACCTGCCACACAGGCGCCATCCATTGGAATAATAGATCGGACTTTGATGCCGGCCAAATCCGATATTCGTCGAAGCTTGTCTAAGGCGCTTGCATTCATCATGTCCACAGCAAGGATGTTCTTGCGCGTGTTTAATCGGACATCCTTGATTTCGTTCGGCGCGATCCCCTCGAGAAATACCGAAAGGACTTGCCTGTTGACTGTTCGGAGTAGTCGCGGCCAGGGTTCAGTCCCGTGACCTTCGGATCAGCAGCCGAATGCCATAGGCCCTAGACCATCGCGACAGGGATTTTTTTTTCCCACTTACCTTGGTTGTATAATATCTACTGAAGCTATCTTTGTGGAACCTGTGGATATCTTAGGACACAGTGTAATTAACCATTGCCGAAAAATAATTAAATAGGCCTCACGAGATACCGTCGCAGTCAATGACGTCACGACAAGTTGGCGCGGTAACCTCAAGACTTCGTCCCCAGCTGTTTTTCTACCTCGCGTTTCTTGTCTTATTTTTGTTTTGTTTTTTCGCTCTTAGGCTGGGGTGCTTGTGGCCCTACCCTGACCAAATGCCAGGACTATTTCTTTATTAAACCTATCTCTCTCTCTTAACGAACATGTACTAGCAGCAAGAGGAACAGTGGTTCTTTAGTTATTGTGGGAGGGTAATTTGCTAATTATTGAACAATCGTTTAGCTCTTTAGTGTCTATTTCGTGATTTAAGGGTTGATGACGATTATTTCCCATGACCCTATGCCACAGTTTTACATGTGGACTCGTACGTACAAGAGTTGCCTTGCCGCGCCGCCATACAGTGTATTATGCACGCCGCTTCGGCTTAACGTCACGCTGCGCGCTTGGATCATTGTTACGTACGTGCTCACATGCGCGCGCGTGCACGTGGGCGGGTATATTTGTGTGCGCGAATGGATGACGTCACGCGAGCGCAGGTACCGCCTAAGTGCGCCGCTGAATCACAAAGGACGACCGACCTCCACACTTCACTTTTATTGCCGTGTGGGTTCTGGAGGAATACGGGAATTCCCATATTCTCCCATAACCCGCGCTTAAGCGATCCCAATAGAAAATAAAAGAAAAAAAATGATGGTGAATTTTTCTTGGTAGAGCACTCGAAGTGTGCGAATCATTTAAATTGAGCGCCTATGTCGTGGAGGTGTGGGTAGTGCGCATGTAATACCCTGCTGCATATTTATAAGAGTAGACGACATTATTCGTCAGTTAGTCGATATTACACAAAGACAGACAACATTGGCCTACTCTAGCCGGCACAGCCAATGCTGTTAGTCGAATAAATGCGGTTAGACAAATTATAGGCTTTGTATCGTCTATAGTGTCGCGGTTATCACTCTTAGTCCTTTTATTTGTTGTAATCGACGAGCGGCTCTTCGCAGACGACTGAGTCATATACGCTCCTGCTAACACAACAGAAGACCAGGTAAAACTCAACCAATCCTTACAGAACATTGTAAGATGGTATGAAAAACATGGTATGCAAATTAATACAGGTAAAACTGTGTGATTTGATTGATTTCTGGGGTTTTACGTCCCAAAACCAGCTATGATTATGAGAGACGCCGCGTAGTGGAAGGCTCCGGAAATTTTGACCACATGGGTTTCTTTAACGTGCACTGCCATTGCACAATACACGTGCCTCATACATTTCGCCTTAATCGATATGCAGCCGCCGCTGCCGGGATTCGACCCCGCAACCCTCGGATCGGCAGGCGAGTACCATAGCCACTAGGCCACCGTGGCGGGCGTAAAACTATGTGCATTACTATTACCCACAGAAAGGCAGCACTTCACTTTAAGCACACCCTTTCCGGGGCAGACATCAAATACGTTAATACCGTAAAATATTTGGGGGTCACAGTAACGCGGTCTTTAAAGTGGGACGCCCGTATCGATCAGATTTCTGCACGTGCATTCAAATAACTAGGTCTTTTAAGACGAAAACTCTCCGCCACTTGTCCCCAGGCTAAACTAACAGCGTACATGACACCAATTAGACCCATCCTAGAATATGCAGCAATAGTTTGGAGCCCGCACGAAAATGACTGATGCAATAGAAGAAATTCAAAATAGGGCTTTAAGATTTGTTTATTCAAAGTATGTCAGGCAGGATAGTATTTCCGCACTACGTTTGCAAGCACTTGTCGCAACTCTCGGTACCCGATGACAGCTAGCCTATCTGAAGTTTCTTTTCTTTCTCTCCAGCCATTTAGTAAACATAAATAGGGACGAATACTTAAAAGCCCCGAACCGTCACTCCAGCAGAACTAACAACGAGAAGTGCATACACCCATTCTTGTCATAGTCGTAACACGTTTAAGCACTCTTATTTCCCTCTCAGTTATAGAGATATGGAACGACCTGCTGGATGACGTCGTCAGTGCACAATCACTCGATTCATTTTTGTCGCTACTGGGATCACGTTTGGAGGCATTTCAATACGTTAACCGGTTTTGGTGCGCAAATGAAGGCGAAAACAATGTACCGCGCATGTACTTACACATTGTTACACATATTGAACAGTTTTCTTCTGGGTGCCTTTCATGTTATTATGCTCATAGAATATGACTTTTTCATTGTCCTATTCTTATTTGTATTGAACATGTATGCTAGTCCTTTTTCTTTTTGCACAGCACATTTACTGTTTGTTGTCACCGATAGGGTTACTTTGTGCTTCGGATTTTCGTTTCTTTTTCTTCCTTTATTAATATTAAGTCCTCTGCGTTTTGTACGCCGTCTCCTGTATTGGCCTTAAAAGGACCACGGTATTGAATAAATCAATAAATAAATCTATCCTTAGGACACACCCGGCCTGCGCTCACAGCAGGTGGCTTTTTTGCACAGCGCTTCTGCCAAAGGCGAAGTGTTATTTACAGGCAGGTTACGAGACGGTATTCTCGGGTTGCTACGGTCACTTGTAAAGCAGAGACACCTGCTCTTCATTTGGAGACGCTGCGGGAGTTGGATACAGTTTGACGAGATTACAGTTTGACGAGAAAACGTAGTGAAATAAGGGTAAATGTCCTATAATTACCTCCTGTGAAGAAGTCGTGGACACGGAGGACAGATACAGCGTGTGTGTGTGTGTGTGTGTGTGTGTGTGTGTGTGTGTGTGTGTGTGTGTGTGTGTGTGTGTGTGTGTGTGTGTGTGTGTGTGTGTGTGTTCGAATAAAGCTCTGACAAACGCACTTGTTTTGCTTTCTCCATGGTGACCGCCTTGTTTCCCCAATAATATACGCCTGTTCTCGTCCGGGGCACGCCGCGCTAGCTTCACAAATTTACGTGAGCTAGCTTCACAAATTACGTGAGCTAGCTTCACAAATTTAACCTACTGCTTTACTAATTTGGCATGCGCGACGCGTATGTTTGAGTGCGCTCTATATCTTGCGCGAGCATGAATGATAAAAATTGAATTTTGTTCAATGCGCGTGTAAAAGCGGGCCCATTTCACCGCTGATCAGTTTTATCGACAACCGACGACTGTCCTCACCGCTATCGTGTTGCGGTGTGATTTGCTTGCTTTGCTGGGTACACGTTCGCCCAGTAAAAAATTATACCTGAAATGATTTGAATTCTGCGTCCTACATCGTCACGACCACGTGGCAGTATCAACAATCCCAACGCCACAATCTCTGACCTGCAAGCGAGTGGCGAAATTTGGGCCTGCGGATTTTCTTTTTAGGTGGAAGTAATCAGTTAACTTTAGGCTCCATCACTGCGCAGTTTCGTGCGTTTTCTCACCGTGGTGACAAATACAGGTGGCTCCGCAAAAGTGCGTGCAATTTTCATCTACGATCATAAGATAAGAACTTACACAACCACTGCTGCGCCGTGGCCGGGCGCTGCTCGCGTAGCCGACATCACGGCACACCGCTGAAACAAGCTCATTAAGTGTAATTTATCTCCGTCATCTGAGACGACGGGGCGGTTATAGTGTTTGTCCGAGCCGCACTGCAGTTTTAGATCCCTAACGTTGTCACCGCTTTCCTTTATTTCTTTTCATTAAGGAAAAGCTGTGGGAGACTGTGACAATCAGGGCTTTTCTTTTTTCTTGTGCTATGATTGGCGGAACTCACGAACGTTGGCTCACGAAAAGTGTTCAGCACTGCAGAAGTTTCATGATCAGAGACATCTAATCGTTGACCGTTATCATCGTTCTTTTTTAATGTACTTTTTAAGAAAGTTTGCCCTTGGGAGACGTCTTGGCTATCTGTTCGGGTTATCTTAACTGTCTTTTACTGTGTTTGCATATCGTTGATTTGCTAGTTACGATTGTTTCGGTGTTTCAGACAATCCTTGACTGCCTATCGTGATTGGCTGGATCATCGCTGGTAGTGTTTGTACAGTGCAACACCTTCCAGTGTCAATTTGCATTGTGTTACTAAGCGAAGTATTGACTTGAGGCTGGCCGAAGGGATTGAGCTGTTCTTTTGCGGTGTGGCGAAGCCAGTAAACCACGATTATCCACAACGTTTTGCACTTCATCATTACAGCAGAATGACAGTTGGAACTGATACAGTCACGTGGTGCGGTTTGGCTAATGTGTTCAGCTGTAACGTGAGTTCAATTTTGAAACGCCCGTTCCGGTCCCTTTACGCCGGCGCGTCACAATAAAAGCGCATTCGCATGCGACGTCAGTATGCGCACACGACAAACGCATGCAGCGATGGCTGATGCCCGTATATTTGCGCAGTGTTATTGCGATGTTACATAAGTCGGCGACAGTTGGTTTCGCAACGGAGCAGTCGTCGTGCCTTGGCTCTCAGTCAGGGTAAAGCAATATGTACCCGTATAATAAAAGAACTGGTCGCCAGTGCTCGGAAGTGGTGCTACACAATGCGACAAATCCATCGCGGCTATCAATTAAATAGACAGGTTATCAGGTAAACTATTATTTTGTTCGATGCTTTGTTCGAAATGGTTATTTAGCCATTCTCAGCTGCGAACATTTCGTCGAAAAAGGACTTCTGATGAGCGTAGTAAGCATTGAATGGTTGATTTATGGGGTTTAACGTCCCATAACCACGATCTGATAATGTGAAACGCCGTACTGGAGGGCTCCGGAAAGTTCGACAACCTGGGTAGCCTAACGTGCACTGACATCGCACAGTGCTACAGGGGCACATTTTGCTTCCACCGAAATATCGAATCGGGATAGCGTATTATGCATCAGCCCCGCCATTTGGATAGCGATGAACGCATTTCGTGTTACACGATTCCGTAATACCAATCACAGTCGCAGATGCGCCGTTGCGCTTTAATACCTCTACGCCATATACGAAAGCTAAAAACGTATAAAAGAAAGGCACGGTACGAAATAGTATCGCGCGTGTCTTTTCTAAGCGAGTCCACCAGGAAATTGGACTACCAGCGGGGCGGTGCACGCTGGAAACGCCCTCCCGTAGAAAGCGAAAAAAGAAAAAAAGAAATAAAAAAGAACATTAGCCCGGAAGCCGACGGCGGGCACGGCAGTGCCTGCGGCGTTGTCTTCCAAAAACAGCCTTCCGAATAGGGTAAATAGGGCCTGTGCCCCCGCTTCCTCCTCCACATAATTGCTATAAAAACGCGCTGCAGGGCAGTTTCTTGCATGGCCGCCATTAAATGCACGCTTCCATGAGGCGTTGCCGCTCTCATCCATTCTTTTTCGATTATCGTTTGCCTCCCTTCTGCCGTCCTAATTTCTCGTTCCCCTGATCGCGATGGATAACGGACTTCGCGTGCGTGCACAGAGCAGGAAGTGTAGCTATAGCGAATATATTCGTATTTGCTCCTACAGCGGCGAAATCCTCTTCGCCGCACGTTTCCGAAGCTCGCCTGCGCTCCGTAGCGCTCTCTCCTCTCCCAGGCGGAAGGCACCGGAAAAACCGAAATGTCAAAGGTCGCCGGCGCGACCGTCGGCTCCGGCGCGAAGAGCTTGCTTTCCCGCGTGCCCTAAACTTCCCTAGTCTTTTCCCCATATCCTCCCGACTGCCTACGTACCGCTCCGGCAAGCACGCTTCGTTTCTTTTACGCTACTCTGTTGTCTCTCTTCCTTTTTTTTCCCCACTGGTTTTCGCCTCAATGTCGCCTACTGTTGCCTGCGGCAGGCTTTTCACTCGGAGTTTCAACGCTCCGTCACCGACGCTGTAGTTCGATAAAGAACTATCGTAGTCCTGAAGGCACTGCAAATGCACCAGCTTCTTTTTTTTTCCTTGCATATCGTTTGTCGTCTGCGACACCTTTTCCCATCCGCCATTCTCACTTGCAGACGACAGTCAAATAGCAACGCGAAGCAGCGGTGTATCATCCTTTAGTATTGTTATATACCTTTATTACGGGCCCTTCTCACGTGACCGATCTTTCTATGTCGCGCACACCCTTCTCGCTCTCACCTTTCCTTTTCCGTTACCTTTCCCTCTCCGTACAAACGGGAGATGCGCCAGTGGGGAAACTTATACGTTCTTCTTTATCGCCTTTGCTATACTATAACCTGCCCAGTTTCATCGGCCGGGGCTATTTTCGTTGTTTGCCCAGTTGGGCGCCCCCTGCGGGCCCCTCGCCGATTTGTCACAGTTTTCTCGCTTTCGGTTGTGACCGGCTGGGCAGCGGTTTGATTAGTCTTTTTATTTCCTATACAACAATCATTTTGTTCTTTTGCTTTGGAACTCTCGCCACCCCAACCGGACGTATTACTTCGCGTAAATCGCTCGACTTCGTTCCTTCCTTCCCCCCCTCCGTGTTTCTTTCCCCATCTCCTCTGATACAGTGACCTGCTCCCGAAAACTCCCGCGAGAACCAATACTCCCGCGCACCGAATGACTCCGTGCGTGTGAGCTTGTGCGTTAAGGCATCCCCCCCACCCCGAACCTCACGTCTTCCCCAGGCCCACATTTATCTCCCCCGAATACCACTTCCCGGCCATCTCCCTTAATATTTCCTTCTTTTTTTCGGTACCTTAGCCTGTTGGGTATGTCCACGCGAGACGGTGTTATCGTTTACTGTGTGCAGATGTATTTTCTCTTTTTTTTTTTTTTTGCTTCCCGCTATATACTGTAATGCGTTATTTACAGGTGTTTGCTACGCGCGTTCTTATCTGTTCTCACCGTTTCACCTCGATGCGGGGCCAACGAACACAATTAACTTCGTACGCGGACACCGTCGCGAAGTTCCAGGAAAGGTGTTTTCTATGTTCATCGCGCGCCTTGGCTTGTACCGCTGGCATTAACGCGTACTTAATTACGCCTCGGCATCCTCGCCAGAGTCGACTGGCACGAGTTTGTTTGCAGCTTTATTTTCATTCCTTTCTTGCTGTATTCTATTAACTTGCACTTTTCTTTCAGCTAACCTTCCAGTTCGGCACAGTCTTTTCCAAGTTCACCCTTACATCCCTTTCTTTGTTATATATGCTAGTATACAGTAATTAATTGGATGCACCTTAAACAGCTTTGTTCGCTATCTGAAAACAAGCTGTTGTTTTGCTTCCCCCAACAGGTCATTGCTCTTATAGGATCCGAGGGAGCGCGCCATATCGTATTGAGGCGTCTATAGGCTCGCCGGCATTTCGTAAGATCTTTCTCAAGGCGCTCGCTGCATCACTGAAAAGTTGTTCATTTTTCTTCCGCATCACCGTGACACCTGTTTGCATTGCTTTTACTTTGTCGACGTTAGTCGAACCGCTTTAGATAGACGAAACGGTGAACGTATTAAGGTCACGGGGGTATAAGGGGAGAGAAAGGAAGATGGAGAATAAGCGGAGGGTTTTTTTTTTTTTTTTTTTTTTCGGAGAGACTTCAGACGAAGAGGACAACGCACTGTCGCGGGATCACGGGAGCAGCGTCACCCTCCGAAGCGCCTTTCCGCAAACAGTTTGCACCGACATCGAGAGATGGCGAAACCATCGCGGCCGCGCGTACCTGTAACTAAACACAACGCTCCGCAACGATAGATGGGATGGTCGATCGCATCCTGACGTCTCGTTTGGCGTCATCAGTGACGTCACACCGGGCCCCGGCGAATCCGAGGGAGCGCGTTTCGGTGGGAAAGGCGATGGATCGCATCCCGCGCTATCGCTCCAACCTAGCCGCTTCTTTCCTTCGGTTTCCATCGTGCACAAAATATACAGCCGCGGCGCTGAGTCGAGAGGGGGTAATTGCGCCAGATGCCTGGCCTCTTTGGTGGGAAACTTGATCGTCAGCTAATAGAAACTGAACGTCATAGATGGAAGAAGCACTTGCGGCACATGGAACGCTTCCTTTTTGTGCCTCCTGATTTAGTAAGCACGCACACATTCTGGGCTGCACTCTCCGACGACGAGTGGTGCATTTATGAAGACATTCTTTCATGCTTGTGGAAGTTCTTGATTCGGTGTGTTTGCAGAAGTAGAATGAATAGCTTGATGTCTAGCCATTATATATACTGCAGTAGGTGAATCAGCTGTGGTTGGGCTGTGCATGTCAACAAGCTTTAAAAGAGAGAGGTAATGAAGTGTTCAGCACAATATGCCAGATTTGAAATGCAGCAGAATGCGAGTGTTGGGTTTATAAAGTAGTTGCTTAGGTTGCGTTTGCTCAAAGAGTTGTACTTAATTGTGAGTTATCCAAACGTGCGTTGTTAAGGAGTCAAACGAAAACGCGATAGCTCGCTTTGACTGTCAAAGTCACTGACTGCATGCCTTTGAACGCTTTGCTTGCGTGGCTTGAATTTTGATAGCGGCAACTGCGTAAGTTGGTGAAAACTACCTAAGTTTCGGAATAAACTGTGTTCGTACAGTAATATCGCAGGTGAGAGTGTAGCTGTCTCGTTTCCCTTCAAAAGGACAGAAAGTTGAGCGAGTTGGTAACAGTCCATAATCAAAAGAAGAGGCGTGCAGGACACGGACACAAGGAGAGCAGTGAACAACACGAACGCCGACTAACAACTGATGCACAGCACAGAGGCGAAAAAGAAAGAAGACACACAGCTTATCTGCGCATGCTCGGAATGGTAGCGCCACCTGTCAATCGGTTACACGTGCCGGTCTTCGCGATAGACAACTCCTAAGGCTTTCTATCTCCTCTCTGTTTAAGCTAATCGACGGCTGACTCACGCATGCACTTCCACTAATACTGATATGCCAGGCCTCAACCAATAAACGCGTATCTTCGTTCTTATGCCTGTACAGGATCTCGGTTTTGTCTAACTCGGGCATGCAGCTACAAACCTGGCAGTGCAAGGATAGATTGGACGGCGTCCCACCTGATAGCGACCTTCTATGTTCAATTAATCTTTGATTAATACAACGCGCAGTTTGCCCTACATAAAAACGTCCGCAGCTAAAAGGAATCTTATAAACTACACCCATGCGACAGTCGGTGAAATTGTTCTTGGCTAGGTGCTTAACCGGACAGATATCCGTTCGCTTCTTTCCTTCCATGAGCTCACTTCTTCTATGCACTGCAGCACAAACCCTTCCTAACTTATTGGGAGCCGTAAACACAACATTAACCCCATATTTACTTCCCACTTTCTTAAGCCTGTGCGAGACTGCGTGGATATACGGAATACTCACGACCTTTTTTTTGTTAATGTTACTCTCTGCTACAGCTTTTGTTCCGGTCGAAATCGACTTCTTTCCCTTTCCCTTTCTTTCTACTACGAAATGCACTCGTAAGTTCCAAGACTCAAGTGCGCTTCGTGAGATGCATTCACCAACCCTGGATTTAAGCATTCTTAGCAGGCGCAGATCATAACTTTAACAAGAAATCGGGGACACTGAATTATGCGCAAGTTTTTAATTTTCTGCTCTGAGCAGTTCTCTCTTTGTACTTGCCTTTGACTATGCGTCAGTTTAAAAACAAATTGGCGCATTCTCTGGACGGAAGCGCTTGTTTTGTGGATACACGTTGCAAAAACTTGAGTCAACTCAACTTTGTGGCTTATGATCGAAAAGGGCATCGTTGAGACGGAACATGAAAGCACGCTCCGCTACCAAAAAAAGAGGGGAAAAAAGAAAGGAAATCAAGTAAAAAGAAAAGATAAAGAAGAAAAGAAATCATAAACAGGAAAGGAAGCAGTAGACAAATGAATCATTTTGGAACACATTGAACGAATACAGTATTCATGATGGCGAGTTTTTACAGCGCGCGAACATAGGAAAAATGCGACAGAGAAGAAAGAGCGCTGAAGAGAGCGAAGAAACAGCGCTCTTTCTTCTCTGTTGCATTTTTGCTATGTTCACGCGCTGTAAAAACTCGCCATCATGAACCCAAACCAACTAGCCCAAGCTGCTACACTTGTAAGAATACAGTATTGCTCTGCGGCATGCATGACTTGACATTGTCAGGTAAATGCATTTTCGTAGGGCCACGTGACATTTTTTCTACTATACGTGGCGACCCCTTGTTTTAGATGAGGTGACTGACATCTCGTACGGGGACACATCTCTGTATGAGAGAAATAAGGCTTTTTAAGTCTTTCGCCTAAATAAAATAAACGAGAGAACGTCTGTCATGTACGCAAGAGCAAACTAGGTGCATCTTGTATGGATTAAAGCTGTCAATGTTTTTACAGGTTATCGTTGATATGATGCGCATTTGTTTTCAAAGTGAATTGGTTTCGCTGGGGTTTAATATAAGCAGCTAGCGAGGCAGGCGTATGGATTGACCGCATAGGGAGCCGGTAGACACGGTATTGCTCATCTTCTCGCCAATTATATATAACGCAAAAAAAAAAACAAGAATAAAAGCTAATATGGCAGTCCCCATTTCAAAAGGATCTTTCTTCTTTTTCCGCTATAAGTAACGTTCCACATAGGGAAGTGACTATATGTACAGTGGCAATATATAGCATGCAGGTTAGGAAATGTCCGACCTTGGAGAGTTTTAACAGGAAAATGCATGACCCCGTACAGACGCGATTTTTAAAAAATACTTTTGTTATATTAAAGCATCCACACGCTCGTGTTTTCAGCCATGGGTTTATCTAAAATTCCGATTTGGGGAAGGGGCGGGGGGGGGGGGGGGGAGAGTTGTTACCCATGGTGTACCATGGGTGTTGCCTGTGGGTGTTACCCATTCAGGTGTGTGGATACCGAGTCGTTGGTTATCTGGAAAATTCTTGAGGGGGCGGGGGGGGGGGGGCGGCGTGAGGCTCCAACAGATGAGGGTGTTAGGGAGGGGGGGGGGTGCATAAATCCCCGTTTTCAGTGCATTCTCGCTTTTCGTTTGCGAGTCGTTCTGGTCGCTTGAAACTGGTTAGAATTTGATTCCTGGTATGTCTTTCTCATGAATGCTTGTAAGCAGGTCTCGTTTATAACCTTCAGTTTTGCTCTACGGCACAGCTAAACACAAGAATGTGCTACAGCAAATTTTTATTCTTATGTTTAATTTTCTAGGAAATAAAACAAAAAATTGCCATAGCGAATTCTTGCTGTTATTTTTCAAAAAGGTACGCCAGGTACAATATTTTCGCCATTTTTCAAGCTAATAAAACGATTCGTAAATGCAAAGCCAGAATTCAATGGGGAGACGAGACAGTGACACCATTACATAATGTGCAATTTAGAAATTCAGAAACGGGTGCGTTATTATATAGCAAAATCACAAAGAAAACCACATCTGCACTCACAGAACTATAATAATTGCCCTGTCAGTGCAAAGTCGCAGCGAAGAAAATTTCATAATTTATGCGTGACAATGATGCAGTCGAAACGCGGCTGGCATGAACGGGCATGAAGCTTCTGAACCGCTATATCTAGTCTGCCGTCATTATAGAATAAAATATACAACAGGACATATAGAAGTCAAAAGGACGAAAGGACGCGCGCGTACAAAATTAAATGCCTGGTTTAATAACATTTTCTCTGGTAGGCCGGTTCTCGTCATATTGAACCTTGCTAATCAGGACTACCACCATACATACATACATACATACATACATACATACATACATACATACATACATACATACATACATACATACATACATACATACATACATACATACATACATACATACATACATACATACATTTCTCGCATGCCACTGCCCCTTTCGTACCCGTGAGCGCCAGCTCTGGCAGGAGTTCGTTGTCAACGTACAGCACAATGCAATACAACGCAACATCATGCAATCGATATATACTCTTCCGTGCTATAATCTATTTATATCGACACATTAAGAGAGAGGATGCGAAAAATAAAGCAAAGAAATGCCGGGCTATGATCGCTTGGCTTAAATTCATTATGTATTCTTCGCTGATTACTAAAGACGCTTTTGTAAACAAACTGCGCTATAGTAATTGAGGCGGGGCTTCTAGTCGGTATGAGTTCAGAAACCAGCGGCACGTCTGAGAATACGTTGCAAATTACGTCAGTGGTGTATCACGCAAAGTTTTGGTCAGCTGTTCGTAAGGATTGCCGCTCTACGAGAAGTCGCGTGCACTCAGCGTGCGCAGCCTTGGACGAGCAGCGACGACTGATAGCCGTATTGCAATAGCAGATGGGGCCCTGCAGTGAGGACTTTCTGGGACAATGTCACCATGTTTGCAAAACATTCACAGCACATATACACGGAGTGAATGAGTGGGCGAAGCTCCGGAGGTTCATCGTCGATCGTGCCGAGTTCCGGATTAATTTAGTTAACGCGCACGCTACGAATCCTTATGGTTCAACTACGCACAAGTGTAATCTCCCACCGGCACTTCATTGCAAGTCAAGATCCAGTGCATATATATATATATATATATATATATATATATATATATATATATATATATATATATATATATATATATATATATATATATATATATATATATATATATATATAGTGGGCATTCATTAGCCTCTTCTACTTCATCTGTACATAATCATCATCACCTTGGTTTCGTCATCATTCTCTGCTGTGGGTTGTCATCTAGAGTTCAATCTGTGCTTTGGGTGCGAACCGTCCCCTCTAGCCTCAAGGCTTAATAAAACGGCGTTATCGTCACAGCTTCACAAGTGGTGGAGGTGCTGGGTATATACACCACTACACCACCGCGGCGGACAAACACGTTCATCGAAGAAAGAGCGTTTTCATAGTCAACGCGCGCCTTTCGCTCTCTCTGTCTCTCCCTCTCACACACAAGACAGCAGATGGAAGAGTGAGAGATCTCGCGCGCCTCCCACACGCGCCCTCCTAGTAGCGTCTCCGCCGCGCTCCGGCGTATTTCCTTAACATATCCGGAGCAATGCACAGGACGCGCTCTGCGCCGCTATCGCCGCGGTGGTGTAGTGGTTACGGTACTCGGCTGTCACCCAAAATACGCGGGTTCGATCCCGGCCGCGGCGGTCGCATTTTCGATGGAGGCGAAAATGCCAGAGGACCGTGTACTGTGCGTTGTCAGTGCACGTTAAAGAACCCCAGGTGGTCTAAATTTCCGGAGCCTTCCACTACGGCCTTTCTCTCCTCTCTATCTCTTTCACTCCCTTTCCCCCACCCCCACGGACGCTTAGCCGTGCTCCCTACATGGGCTGCAGAAATTAGCGTCCTTTCCTAACCGAACCACAATCATCAATCATCCTAGTAGCGCGTCCCTAGTAGGTAACGCGCTACTACAACGGACGGACAGACCCAAACCTAGCTTCGCCCCTAAAAAAAATTATGGTAATACTACTATACTAAGCATCCGCGCTCGTCTAATTTTCTCCCCTTATGCACTCGCCTTCAAAGGCTTGGTCCTATCGTTTCCAGAAAATAAAACGCCAGCGACATTTTTGTCTCAAGTTTCCGGGTCAACAATTCGCAAGTAGTGCCGGGAGTATTTTAATGCAGCCACCAGATTAGTGTAGCTTAAACAGTGGGGTTAAAGTATCATACTAGCGTCAATCCTCCAGCGTTCCATTCGATCGAGCTCGCGTTATTGAGCAACGAGATACATTTGATACTTAATCATATTATATGTTGATTGATTTCTGGGGTTTTACGTCCCAAAACCGCGATATAATTATGAGAGACGCCGTAGTGGAGGGCTCTGGAAATATCGACCACCTGGGGTTTTTTAACGCGCACTGACATCGCCTCAACATTTCATGACACGGGCCTCAACATTTCGTCTACATTGAAAGGCAGCCACTGCAGCCGGGATTCGATACCGCGACCCTCGGATCAGCAGCCGAGTGCCATAGCCACTAGTCCACCGCGGCGGGGCTCAGATATGTTTATTCGACATATCATCTGACGCCATCAGTTAAGATATTACTCTGGAAGGTTAGTTACTTGATGAATTTATTCCCTATTACCGTGTGACCCCTGATTCGCCATTACCCCGAATTCTAGTCTAAAAAAAAATGGGAGAGTTCGAGGGGAAAAAACTGCAGTATACTGCAGTTTTTCCCCCTCAAACTCTCCCATTTTTTTTTTTTCGGAATCTGTAAGTGCACTCGAGACAGAAACACCTGGTTTCTCGGAAAGGTACATCTGCCAATTAGCCAATTCAAAAAATTGGTCTGTTCCGTTCCAGACCGGCGGCTTACGCCATTCACAATAAATCACAGCGAGTCTCAGTGAAGTCGAGCACCTGGGCGCGTACGCGGCAAGCTGTCTATTACAATTCCTGGTTGCTATTAATTAAAAAGAAAGAAAGGAAACAGAGGGGAAAGAACACTTGCGTCATATCTCATTGACGTACATACGGCATGCTCGGGGGAACGCTTAATTATATGAAGCGCCTGTACAACAACTCGTTCGGTCGGAGTACAATCGTCGGCAAAAAGAGAGTATAGACATACAGGAAAGGCCCTACATGTACGGCGTATTACGGAGTGCGCTTAGAAATGAGAGCTGCATCGTTTCCGAAGAACTGCTCACCGCAAAGTGCAGGTGATTATTCCAGCGAGCTCCGCATTACAGAAAGGGCATAACGGAGAAAAGTTGGCACGGGAATGGCTAGTTCGGCTCATTGTTGCAAGGTCGTCGTGCGGGACAAGCCAAGCAGATGGGAGTCAAATACAATTATCGATCATAATATATACTTACCAGATGGGAAGAAAAAACGGGGCGTGGTCAGATAGAGGTGGCTGTTCATTGGATTGTCATTTAAGGAACACAATGTTACTGTCATACCGGCTTGAAGAAGTGGCCGCCATGGGTCACTTCTTCATTTTGAACGAGTGACCCATGGCGGTCCCGAAAAATCTACGTTCTTATTCTTAAAGAGCTTGTTTAAAAGCGAAAGCCTTAACCGACTCATGGGAAGATCAATGTAACCGTCCGTCTTACCGGCAGTGGTACCAAAACGGTGGTACCGAAACCTCGAGCTCGCGCCTCGTTCACGCGTTATACAAATACCAAAGTCGGCATGGAAGGACACGAATGTAATATACTGACGTGACTAAATTATAGATTATGGAGCCAATAAATTCACATGCTTGCCATTCACGTCGCGATTAGCGATAATAAAATTTCGTGGGGATCGTATACCCCTCATTTCTCGGCCAGGGATATACGGGTACGATTCACACGCGATTGAGTATAACCTTTTGCAGCCCATGCCAGTCGAGGAACAGGCAGAACAGGTTGCGCATATGGAATGTCCCATTAATAAATGGCTAACTGGTAGGTGCTAAAAATAATGACAAGGGAAAGCGCCAAAGAATGTTTATGACATTGTGTATAGTAGCTTATTTCGCCAGTCAAATTGTCTTAACATGTTGTAATTGGGACCGGTGAATTTTTATTTCGACCATACTTAGTACAGCGGTGGACGTTGTTGAAATGCATGCGCCCATTTCTGACAGCACATAGATAAGAGACTTGTCCTTATAGCTTCCGAGTCGCTTTCCGAGCGCTGGTATACACGAACTTAGGTACGACCTGAACAAACAGTATACATAAGGGATGCTGGCGTGCTCGGGAGCAATTTCCTCGCACTCTTCAGGAGATCCCTACTCGCGCGTCTGTTATGTGGCTGGAATGCAAGGCATATCTGGTAGGAAAGTTTAATCTTTTTTGTTCGTTCGTCCTCGCAACATCATTCCCCACCATAACACCTCGCTTCCGTCTCGTAATATGACCGTTGCGTTACTCCAACAAAAGGGCGCGCAAGACGGCAAAGTGAAACGAAATTACGTCTCTCCAGACTATTATGCACCATTTTAAAAGGGGAGGGGGCGTCTTTAAAAGGAGATATTTTTTGCAGTGTACCGTAAATAACGGCCACTAACGCGAACCGAAATGTTACATGACAGAAATTCTCAGTGCGCTAATCACAAACGTAGCTGAAATGTCTTCTCTGTGGTGCCATTGGATACAAGCCGTTTTTGTGGACACCTAAAAATAAGAAGCAAATTTAGATGTCGTAAGCTTAGCAAAGCTATGCCAAGTACAGGCGAACATTGTTATAAGGAAGTCGCAACTGACACGAAAGCAACTTCGGTATTCATCAGAAGTGGTTATCGCGTAAAGTCATGTGTCATCTCGCTAACTTAAATCCGATATTTTATTACATTGTTGTTACTTTTAGTAGCGGTCGGCGCTCGTTGCCTCCGGGAACCACGGGAGCGGCCATTAACGCCTGCCGCAGCTCAGATGCTATGCGCTCGCGTTCGATAGCCGATCCATTTGTCTGACGCAGCATAAACTGTACGAATTCATCGGGAATTTCAGTCGGTCCAATCCCGGACGAGCCCCCACTTGTCATGCTCGTTTGTGTCCGTTAGGCCTCACTCTCCGAATCCCGCGCCACTCACGTCCAGCCACAACACCGCCCGCGCACACACTGCTCGCACACAGGCCGGATGTCCACTGTTGCCACCACGCCCAGGGGGCGCCACATACCCCCATCACTACCAATGGATGTCCTCACAGTATGTTCTTGATACACTTTTGCAGTACATAGGGTGTACTGCGCGGGACTTCAAGGTGTCATACGAGATGCAGAAGCAGTTAAACTTTATCCCAACTAGTGATAGTAACATAGCTGTGTGACTTGGTTGTTCAATTAGAAGAGTCCGGCCTTGGAGACATACTCTGAACACACACACACACACACACACACACACACACACACACACACACACACACACACACACACACACACACACACACACACACACACACAGCGAGAGAGAGAGAGAGATCAATAAAATGTGGTCCGCCTCAGAGATAGCGCTAATTGCGAATCCTATCAACGTCCACTTCTTGACCTTCGAGATCCTGCGCTGCGCTTAATTAAATACTGATGTCAGTAGAAACGCACTCAGATAATAGCAATGTCGTTGCGCTCATTCACACCTACCGGTATTTTTTGTGGGGAAATAATAATAATAGAAACTCCAAATGGCGATTTCGCTACCTAAATTGTCACAGGAATCAAAGGTCCCTTCGGCGCGGCAACTTTTGCAATACATAGTTATATTTCCGCAACGCCTCTATCGCGGACTTTGTTTAATAACTACGCACAAGCTTGCAGGTATTAACTACATGTAGCCGCTTTTTTCCGAGACGCATTTAAGATATTCGCGCTACTACGGTGCCAGTAAAGCCCCTAGATTTTTCCGAGAAAAGCGATCTAGGGACTTTAGGTGCCAGTATCACCCGTATGAAGACGCGCACGTGTTCTACTGATACACGAACGTATACTAAGATTATACAACCACATCAACTGTAAACGAGTAAATAGTTTGTCTAGAATGAAATATACGGTGCATGTGCGCATGCGTTATGTATTATATGAGGTCGTACGAAATTCCCTGAAGGCGCTTACGAACGCACACACAGAAAAAGTTCCGTGCCGTTAAATGACATTGTCCTGTAACTACAACGCCAATCATTGGCATTCACAGTAAAATCGACAATTAAAAATGTTTTTTCTTAATGTAGCTTAACTGAGTTTCTTACTGCAACTTCAGAGTCCCTGAGCACTTCCTGTAGCGCATAGTGTATTTTTCCAGTTGTTTGTCCACTCATCAATCAACTGGAAACTGCGACATTCGCGAATTTGGTAGTGGCTCCCCTCGACCAAGCTCATCGAGCCGTTCATGCTAGTAAGGCTCTGGACTGAGAGGCCAACCACAACTGTCTGAATTTGTTTGTTTTTTATTGTTTCAACAATAATGTTTGCTCCTCGTCCCCCTCTATAGAACAATGACACGTGCATCGTATAGATTTGTATTTCATACTGGAACCATTCGTTTCAATATAAGACTCTGAGCTGTCTTCATTGTTCAACAATAAAGCGTCTTCTTCCCCCCTCCTCTATAGAACAATGGCACGTGCATCGCACAAATTTACGTTTCATCCTCAAACCTTTCGTCTTCATCGTAAAGGTGGAGCGTTGCCGACAGATTTCTCATTTCCTCCGCGCGTACGAGGAGTTATCCGCGGGAACGCGTCAGGTATGAAGCATACGCGTCATCCAAACTTCCTCATCTCTGATTGGCTGTCTCTTAAAAGCGTGCACAGTGCGAGACGGCGGCTCGAGGGTTCATTCTTATATACGTCGCTAATTCCGAGAGGACCAGTGCCATTTCACGCTCAGCTTGCTAAGAGAGCCGCCTGGTATTTAATAGCGTACGTCAAGGCGAGAAAGGTCAAGGTGTAAAAGACCGCCGCGAGATCGACGACGCATGTCCGGCGCTGGCGAGACAAGATCGAAGTGTGTGCGTGCGTGCAAAGGACGGGGAGAGAGCATTGTTGACCGCTCTCTCTATATATATCGGAGCTGCAGGAGAAAGGGGAGAAGGACAGAGGATTGGCGCGATTTAAAGGCCGGTATTTTGCAGGACCGCCCGTTTCGAATCAAGGTGCGACGGAGGAGGGCGCCAGGGGCTTTACTTTTCAATCGATTGCCCGCCACCTGAACAAAACATCGGGGTTCAACAAATTCCGTGCAGTGCTCGCGTGCCAACGCGTACGGTGTATCCGTTACTGTAACCGTATGGTAAGGCTGAAACAGATTATTAGTTTTTTTTTTCTTTCCTGTTTTCTTTGTAACACACACACACACACACACAAACAAAGAGACGGACGGAGAGGGATTATTTAGGCAATTAGTTGTGATAAACAAATTAAGGGGCCTGGAGATTGTGGAGAGAGCCATCAGCAGTGTAATGCAACCATAGGACAAACAACTTAAAGAGTTTATGTCATTGGTATTTTGAAATAGTGAAAATATTATACAGTGCAAGATCTGGATCATCTGCGGACTCTGTCGACTGCTCGAAAAGCAGGATGAATAAGGTAGAAGACGACACTGAAGCGCGATAACTTGACGCGGAAAAACGATATGCAAGATAAATGTAGACATTTTGCAAGCGTTTTGAGCACGAGGTTGCAAGTTCGATTCGCGGCAGCGACCGGGACCTGATTTCGATGGTGGCGAGGGAATGCAAACAAAAACTCGTAGACATCCTCCTAGTCCGCTATATGCGATTTCGAAGTACCGATGATCTCATCGGTCCACGAACAAGAAAATTGTAGATCTTCCTCGAAATAGGTTGCATTTCTCAGTTGGAAACTAAGAGCATTCATGATAAGCGAGGAAACTTTTGGTCAAGTAAGTATCCTCGAAGTTAAATGCTCTCCGGAAATATCGTGAACTTGTTGAACGTAAAGTGCGAAAGGAAATGAACTGCTTTTGTATAAAAAACACTCAAGGGGTTGAAGTTTCTGAACCTAGCGCTTTTTTTCCTGCATAGTGCTCTGCCACCCTTTTTCACTCTTCACTCCTGTTCCACGGTACTAAAGTGTGCTAGAATTATTCTAGTGCGCTTCAACAGTGATGTACGCATCTGATCGTGTGATGGTCCCCTGTCCGCTTCTCTTTCCTTTTTTTATTCTGTCAGCCACTCCTTCATGAATTGAATTTTAGCCCTAGCTGTACTGTAGACTCGACGCTGGCCGAGGACGCAGCGCCGTGCATCGACGCGATGCACTGTCGTTGAGCGAAAGTCTCGGTCGAAGTAGGACTTCGCTCGCCTCGCGCTCCGCCGGCACTCGATGCGGCCCGGGGCATATTGACGCGCGTGACGTGAATGGCACAAAGCAGTGACGTCACTCATGTGCCGTTCCTTCGTGTTTGTTGTTCGTCGTGCGTGTACAGTTCCCGTGGCCCGGTTGCGGAGTGCCCGGGAAAACGCGTGCGCGGCTTTTATTTGGCTCGGTCGTGTTTTTTCGGCTCCTTACAAATAGTGAATTTCAATGAAAACCGCTCAGGGGTGCAGAGGTCAAAGGCTGCGACATTTATGCGTCATCGCAATGCAAGCAATTCCGACGAGATGTATTATTTAACGTTTCCTACAGACATACCTTAAATACGTAGCATATTGTCTAGCATACCCTAACGGTATGTGTTCCGAAGCGATCGTATTTCTTTCGCTCTATTTTTTTTCTCTACGTTATTTTGATTGCTTTACTTGCTTAATCTGCAATCTTAATTGTAATGTATTATGTATTATAGGTCTGTTGTTATCGTACACTTACCGTTCCCTCCTAGTGCATATCTACTTACGCTGAACTAAACCACGTGTCAGCACTGTTATTAAACTATATCTCTGTACTCATGACATTGCTTTCAACGTGAACGCCGGTGACCCGGTCGATGCCATTTTTATTGACTCTTCTGAAGCTGCGACATGATCTTTAGACCTAAATGTTTTTATAGGGAGAAATGAAAAGAAAGAAAGAAAGTGCATGAGTGCACGGTGAATGACTAAGTACGCTCAGTATTGATAAAAGGCGGTATGACTGAAATAACTGACACGCCATGACATCGATAACTTGGTACCCTTGCCAATTAGCAGCGATTAACGATGAGAATAGCAGCTTCGCTGATCCGACGGTCTTCACGAGGTGAGATCGGTCTGGTTCTTTTTTTCTTTTCTTTTTTGCGACACCTAAGTACTATTTTAAATAGCGCTCGTTTATAGCTTCCTTGATTTCCATCTTTACTGGTCACCGCTCTCAGATCGTTAACTTCCATTCCACCGATCCGACTGCCGTTAACGCACCATCAGGCGTCCTGCAGGGCTCTGCACTTGGCTCGTCACTGTTGCTGTTATACACAAACGATCTACCTTGTAACATTTGATCGCATATCCGTAAACACGTCGATGACCTTGTGGCACGTCACGTAATCAAGTCAATTCGAGGCCATCAAAGTTGGCGTCGCTCGTTTGCTTCCTTTCCTCCATAAGTGTGCACAGAAGATTTGGAAAATTAACGTTCGTTTTGCCGAAACAGTCGTATATAATGTCCCTCACTAGAACCACACCTCCATTTATACATTTATTTCTTTCCAGATGTGGTGGGATTGACTCCCAGCCACGGAGACTGCATTTCGATTAGGACGAAATTCAGACGGCGCTCGTGTAGTTAGATAAAGGTACACCTTACAAGAACCCCAGCTGGTCAAAATACTGGCCCTCTACTACGGGAAGTGACTCACAACCATAGCTGGTTCTGGCACGTAAACCGCCGTCAATTATTATTATTATTATTATTATTATTATTATTATTATTATTATTATTATTATTATTATTATTATTATTATTATTATTATTATTATTATTTAATGGATTCAGTGGTTTCACTTATATCAAGGTGAAGAATATCAGTATCCTAGCGTTATTCACACAAATGATATTTCTTGGCCACAGCACAACTTCGTCGTTGCTAAAATGATATAAGTATCTACGTTGAACCCTGCAGAACTCTTGAATAATGCTCTTTAATTAATAAGCCGTGATGAGAAGTCATTGAAGAGGTAATGTCTCGACATAACGAGAAGATGTATATATATGCCCCGCCACGGTGGTCTAGTGGCTATGGTTCTCGGCTGCCGATCCGAGGGTCGCGGGATCGAATCCCCGTCGCGGCGGCCGCATTTCGATGGAGGCGAAATGTTGAGGCCCGTGTGCTGTGCGATGTCAGTGCATGTTAAAGAACCCCAAGTGGTCGAAATTTCCGGAGCCCTCCACTACGGCGTCTCTCATAACAAAATTGTTGTTTGGGGACGTAAAACCCCACAAATCATCATAGATATATATAAAAGTTAGAAGGAGCGATGAACTCAAAAAGTTTGCAGGCATAAAGTGGAAGAACCAACTCGCTCAGGATAGGGTGAATTGGAAATCGTTGGGAGAGGCCTTCGCCCTGCACTGGACCTAAAATAGGCTGATGATATATATATATATATATATATATATATATATATATATATATATATATATATATATATATATATATATATATATATATATATATATAGTTCGGAAAGAGGATTTCTCTGAGCCCGAATAAATATTTTCAAGAGAAGAGATTCACACGATTAACAAAAACAATATAAGTTTACTGACGTTGCGGCCGGTGGACCGGCCTTCATCAGAGTAAAAAGGTGTTGCAGAGCACCTTCCTTTTGAATCTACAGGAAGGGGATAAAGTGAGGCTACGAAGGCGTATGTCTGTACAGGGAACGGCTATGAAGTCTGCCTGGACAGAGCACGTGATTGGCTGCGGCGAGTCACGATGCGACACCGTAGCCTCTCAATTAACAGCAAGGCGGCACACTTACAACCCCGAAGGATTCTACTACTTGTATGTAACGCAAGTATATAAGCCACTCCACATTGTAAAAATGGTAATCACCACGACAGAAAGGATAAAAAAACAACAACAAAAACCCGATTTATTGACAAACTGCTGGCTAGAATCGACTAGAATATCTTGTAATGGAAAAATATAAACCATGAAGGAAGAAAAATGGAAATAAATTAATAGATATAAATATATATGTTATTTTATTTCCATTTTTCTTCCTTCATGGTTTATATTATTCCGACGAATTTCCAGCGAAAACATAAAAGCAAAGATACAGCTCTACAGGCGCCGTATACCTCTTTTGAAACTATAGTCAGTGTAAACGAAATGATCACGGCAGTCTGTGTATACATACGCACAGTGGCGCCAGGGAATCATTTTCCCGTCAAATTCTGAATCCCTCACGCCGTGACCCGCATCAGCACTGTTCGATTTCTCACCGCTTTTGCAGGTCCTTTCTTCGTCGATCCACGCGTCTACCGCTTTACAGGGTTCTGCCGGGGGCGAATTTGAAATTCAGAACACTCGGGAAAAGGTCGCTAGGTCGGAGTACCACGTGACCACGTTCCTGCGTACTCGACCGTTACCTATGCAGATCTTCGTTCACGACGACTGGGTGATGTAGTTTGCGTGGCCTGATCGCGAGTATAGATACTGTCTTTATCTAAATGACCCGGCTTGCACAACAAGCAGGAGAATCGATAGACGCGGCCGTATTTGCACACGAAGAAGGGCCTCTCCGTGGCAGTCGAGACGAACAAGGGCGGGAACGGTTAAGTGTCTACCACTTCATTCAGCAGTGCTGGGGTGGGGAGGGGGTGACAAAATCTTTATTTCAAGGTCACTGAGGGGTCTCAGGGTGTCCCACCTTGGGGGCGACTACCTCGGCCAAAGTGACTATTTTCACTTGGTCCCCCAAATCGGTGGCTGCACTTAGTAAAGGCCCGCCAGATAAGTTTAGAGGGGGGCTGGCAAGAGCGTTCCAGGAGGAGGAGAACCTCTACATCCCCAGAGGGTGTGCTCTTGTGTTGCCAGTTCATTCAAGGGACAATTTTGACATATGGCGTTGTATTCCCCATTGGTGATGAGTGATAATCTGTGTGGAATCAGAAATGAGTTCGTCTGAAGCTGTCGTAAGACTGTAGGTTGTGCTCTGGTAAGGCCCTCGATGAGGCGCCGGGTAAGTGCGCCTTATTTCTTTATATAGATTGGCAATTTCATTATATGTGGTCACCGCCCCGCCCGGAGAATCCGAGTCGGAGTGGCGCGCCTCCCGGTTTGTTAGCCCTCGGGCGATACGGTGCGCTTTCTCGTTCCCAGGATTCCCCGGGTGAGTGGGGACCCATACTAGATTAGTAAATGTGTCAGATTGATAAAAATAGCGGCAGTAATCTCTTATGGTTTGCCGCGTGGTCTTATTAACGGTGCCCTTACCGTAATTTAGTATCACGCTTTCTGAATCGCTCACGATTGTACTAACAAAGCCATTCGTGATGGCTAGAGCGACCGCAAACTCCTCTACTTCAAAGGCGGAGAAGCTGGAGGTACTGCGTTCGAGTCTTAGCTCCTAAGAAAGGAATGAACTGTTGGAAGTTCGACGCTCTTTGTACTCTTTAATTTCCCCTAGCTCCGGCCGCTTGCGCTGTTAAGACTTGATTATCATGTCCTACCAACACGGCTCAGTCGTACACACTTCTGTAGCTGTTTAAGCCAGGCAGAATGCCGGCGTGCATGGTCCGCACGAAACTGGTTGAACGAGTATGTACCAAACAGCTCTTAGCACAGCATAGCCATGCATAGCAGTGTAGCAAGGTGATGGGAAGGAGAAAGTGTGAGGAGGTATGTTGTGAGGGCAAGAGGAAAGGGAAAGGGCAAAGCATGGCATAGGCTCTCACAGCATGGTTTAGGAAGGGAATGGGAAAAGGAAGTCAGGGTGAGGAGGAGGGAAAGAAGGATGTGAGACGGTAAACTATAGCATACTGTGCAGTCTAGCATTGGAAGGGGCGGGAATGAGAAGTGAGGGTGAGGAGGGAGAGGAGGAGAAAGTGCTATATAGAAATAGGTAAAGAGAGGTGCCCGGGAGGAGAAAGAATAAGATGTAGAAAGAGAGAAAGAAAGTTTAGAGAGAAAGAAGGAGATGAAGAAACATCAAGGAAGAACTCAATCTATGTTCGCAAGGTGCCCGGAGGGGCTTGCTTACCGGCTACCGTCTGTTTATTCTCATTGCACAGGCATGGAACTGACCTTAATATTTTTTTCTAAGGTGGAAAGAGATATTCTTGTACAATGAGAAGAAATTACTTTTCAAGTATAGCGCACAGCAAACACGGACCAAGAAAAGAACCAGACGGCACACAGCGCCGTGTGCCGTCTGTGTTTGCTGCGCGCTATTCTTGAAAAGTTATGCTTTACCAACTTGCCGGCCAGTCGAACCTTTTGAGAATAAATTCAGTTCGGAGAGCACGGTAACTGCCTCTCACAGGGGAAGAGGTAGGAGATAGAATGATCGGTAGGAGAGTAAAAGAAGGGGGTGGGAAGGAGAAACCACCTACCTTCTTGGGACAGGAGGTTCCCATTAGCGGATCCAGAGGGTATCCAGATGTCCTGACCGCCTCTTGATCCTTGAATGTATGCCCCCAAGAAAGAGACCTACCTTTTAGTAACTCTTTAGTAACGGCAAATGCGTGAATGCGTCTGGCATCTGAAAGCACCGACGCCGATTCCTTCGGTGTCGGTGAGCTGACCCCCTACACCCCCCCCCCCCCGCCCCCTTTTTTCTTTTTTCCTTCAGGTCGCGGGATCGAATCCTGGCCGCGGCGGCTGCATTTCGATGGAGGCGAAATGTTGAGGCCCGTGTGCTGTGCGATGTCAGTGCACGTTATAAAGAACCCCAGGTGGTCCAAATTTCCGGAGACCTCCACTACGGCGTCTCTCATAATCAGAGCTGGTTTTGAGACGTTAAACCCCACAAATCAATCTTTTTTCCTTCGACTTCGGAAAAATTCCGTATCCGCCCCTGAGGTTACCCGCACCACCGGGTAACCTCATGGGCGTATACAGGTCAGGGGTCCTATCTCGACATCCGACAAACCGGTGGATGCCCGGCGGAGATGGGGATCGAACCCGGTGCCTACAGCATTGGAGGCAAGTGCTCTACAGTCACGCGCCGACTTAAAGAAGTTTAAAGAACTATCAATAACCATTACTCATAAAAAAATTTAGCAATAAAATAAGCGTGAGCATTTCTTCATAGAACAGCAATGAGCTAGCAAAAAATAATAATCCTGTCCCACTGTTGACCGGAACATAATGCATGTCTCGGATAATATGTTGTATTTTTTTTATAAGATACCTTTCATGCTGTAAATACTCTAGGTGAATAATCTTGAATGAGCAGTCGCCACCCCCCTCCCTTTCTGTCCCCTTAAAAAAAAGTTAACTGGGCAAGAACATTATCAAAAAAAAAAAAAGAAACTTTATTCATGCGAGGCCTGAGAACATGTCCTCGAATGGCCGCCGCGATGGTGCAGTGACTACGGTGCTCGGCTGCTGATGCCGACCCAAAAGACGCGGGTTCGATCCCGGCCGCGGCGGTCGCATTTCGGTGGAGGCGAAATGCCATAGAAGCTTGTGTGTTGTGCGATGTCGGTGTTAACATACCCTTGCATCCAAACATTTCAATGTGTAGCAGTTCTTGAGACCAACGCAACGATCCATTGGATTAGTAGTGCCATGATTTCATGAAGCGGCAACCTCACTTCTTGTCGTGGCTCTCGGGTCACGCGAACATACTGTGCATCGCCTAAGACGTCGTGTTGAATATTTTGTTGAGCAGCTCCATGTTACAGTCAGAGTGCTTACGTGTATTATATGTGAAGCAGTCTGGCTCTCATAAATTGCGGTGCGTATCACAAACTATCATCATCAGTAGTTCAGGTTCCAAAGAGTGCGTGTGCACTTCTATACTCTATGTGCGGCGTTGGCACGCGCGATTCTTTCTTCTCTTGCGCACGTGACCTCATTCCCCTACTACGTGGCTACTACACCGACTACACTGGCAAAACTGCGGCCTGCGGGCGCACGTGTTGCGCGCGTACAAGCAGCAGAAGAAGACAGTGTACGTGGGTCCGGTGCACAGCGTCTTGCAAATCCTCCTGTGTCTTGGACAATCCCGCGAAGTGGGTAGATGCCAAATGTTAAGGATCACCGTCGTCGTCGTCTCGCAATGTTACGCGTTTGTGCGTAGTGCATAGTATAGCGAAGGGGCGGGACGGCGTCAAGCCGAGGCCACGCGTGCCACGTCTGCCACCGTCTTTGGTTCGACGCGAACGTGCTTACGCTTTGCTAGGTGCGAAACTGAGATGCGTTCGCTTGGCCTCGCAGTGCTTTGCGAGGCGTTTCCCGGAGCCTCGGATCACGACGAAATTCCGGTGTGTCGGAGACAAACCCGGACCGGCCAAGCGTCCACCAGTTTCGCTGCTTTGCTAGCCTTGCGCCATTGGTGCAAGCTTCACTAAATTTTTTCTTGTGCTGGCGGAGACCTGAGGACGTCACACTAAAGGTTATACGTAACACGTTTTAAATAGCAAGTTCGATCCCTGGAGCAAGGAACAATGGATCCTGCATGGAAAGACACCGGCCGTAGCTGCTCTGGAAACTGATACCACGGATGACATAGTATAGGATAAGTGTTTTTCGGCACTGAGATCGCATTTGCCGAAACAAAAGCCGATCATTGCCGGCAAAAAACACATAGAAATGGCATGTCACGCGTTCAACCACGTGAGCGAAGGAGGATTTTCCCTTTGTAACCTTCTTAGACATTCTTTGTCATCTTTGTCGCGATCGAATTTCCCCGCGTTTGTACGCGCCAGACGGATGCTGTCGGAGATGCGCCGGATAGACGATCCTCGACCCGAGCTGAATCGAATTGTATACGCTACGCTACACGCATTTGCGAAGCGGAACATCGGAATCGAAACCCGTGAATCTATCTATCTATCTATCTATCTATCTATCTATCTATCTATCTATCTATCTATCTATCTATCTATCTATCTATCTATCTATCTATCTATCTATCTATCTATCTGCCTGCCTGCCTGCCTGCCTGCCCGCTCGTCTGTCTGTCTGTCTGTCTCTGTCTTCGAGTGCTTGTTCCTCCAATGTGGTATCGCTCGGACAAAATAACACACATAAAGACACGTTCACGTAAACCTAATTATTATTCTTACAAGTGATATTTCTCTCTGATAACTCCAGTTGGAAATTTTTATTCGGGAACGTCTGTGGTAGCTGTCATATTAGCGCAGCGGCTGTTTGCTAGGCACAGATATGTGTCTCTGTCTTCGTAAATCTGTAGGTCGAGCAATAACTAATCGACAAGAAAAAAAAACTGGTGTCGCGGCTGCTGTCGAGAGATGCAGGCGGGCCACTTGCATCTCTCGTAAGCAGACAAGGTCGCTAGTATGTCACGCTGTGCGTAGTTTCCATGACGACAGGAAGGATGGTGTGTGTCCGCTTAGGCGAGAACGCCGAACCGCACTCCCGTGAGGACCGCTTGAGATAACCCCACCTTCTACTACTACTCGTAAATCACAACAGGAACATGCGAGTACAGAAACGTCGCCTTTGAGAGGAGTACCAGTACGTGAGGACATCCATTCAATAATAATAATAATAATAATAATAATAATAATAATAATAATAATAATATAATAATAATAATAATAATAATAATAATCAGTGCGGCTAAGCGTGATGTAACGAGCTGTTTACAGACGAGAACTTAGTGAATTTGTTTAGCGACAATATCTATATTGCATTTTGATCGACTTGTTTGGGTTTGACATACCGACGTAGCGCATGCATGGGCTGTCAATGGCGCCGCCGCAGGGAAGGACTCGAGGTTAGGTTGAATGCCAAGAGTTAATCCCGCACACGACTGCAGTTACTCGTTGTCAGACCCGCGATTCGTCAGCAGATTAAAGGACGTAAGCCGATAAGGGGCACCGAAAGTGTTGTTCAAGACAAAAAAAAAAAAAAAAAAAAAAGATCTGTAAGATTTTAGTCGCTCTCTTTAAATCTCATACGATGAGTCTTTCTTCATGAAACGTTCGGCCTGCGCTTTTATCAATGAACTGTATGCACAACCGAAAGGTCACGTTCATTCACCGTTCATGCATACGTGTTTAACGTAAGCGTTGAACAGTCCACCGACTGATGTCCCGATACTGCTGTATTGCTGCAAACGCGATTTGAATTTCAGCAGATATCCGAAAGTCGGTAGCAAAGAAAAGCGTATTGTGAATTTGTTGAGGGAAGTGAGTAGGGGGAGAGAAAGGTCGAATGACGTAGGTGACGGAGTGCTCGACCGTATTGTGTACACGTTGGCGTTGCGAGAGGCGGTTCTGCCGACCGACGTGCAAGCACTCCACTAAAGGCATAGACGCGTAATCC